>CM053026.1:366233507-367433507 GCA_028564925.1 Lithobates sylvaticus | reverse complement strand
ATACTACAAGAAATGTTATACTGATGTTTGCCAACAATGTTTGTGTAGAATCTGCTTGTAATGTTTATTATCAAATGTACTAATTATATTTTTCTTGTTTGACTCCACAGTTTCCTTCCACGCCACAGGAATGGCAAACTGTGGCCTCCCAGTTTGCCCAGCGGTGGGATTTCCCGAACTGCGGAGGGGCAATCGATGGGAAGCATGTCCACATCGTCCCACCACCCCATTCGGGGTCATACTATTTCAACTATAAGGGGTTCAATAGTATCGTGTTGATGGCGGTGGTGGCAGCGAACTACGAGTTCCTATATGTGGACGTGGGGCGGAATGGTCGGATGTCGGATGGAGGAGTCTTTTGCCGGACGGAGTTCTACCGACGTCTCGAGAGTGGTGGCTTGGGATTGCCACCCCTGGAGGAGAATGTCGAGGGACTTAATTTAATTACCGGCTGGCCAGAGCCAGAAGAGTCGTGGAGAATGTGTTTGGTATTCTGGCCAGCCGGTTCAGCCTGTTCCAAACGGCCATAAATATTGCGGAATATAAACTGAACACCATCGTGGTATCATGTTGCATCTTGCACAATTTCTTTAAACGGACAAACCCAAATTATGTGGTAACACTTGGGCATGACGCTGGACTACAATCCCTGACGTCCCTGGAAGCGGCCCGTCCTGGCTTGCCCCCCAAAGCGCCCGTGAAGTGTGGGAAAATTATTCCGAATATTTTTCGGGGAGGGGGGCCATTGCTTTGCCAGCAGTGCTTCAATAAATTTTACCATTAATTATCTTGAAAAATCTTGCTTTGAATTTCCTGCTTGTGTTTTTTTTTGTTGGGTCTCCTAGTGCACTTGTAGTGCCAAGTGGTTTGCACATTATTATCTAAACACCCATTGTCACTGTAAACACCAATTTAAACACCAAGAAATGGTATTGAAAGAAGAAGGCACACATTGTTGAGCAAAAAATATTTTTTTTTACTCCGTACACATTCACGTGTTTTTTTTTTTATTTTTTACAAAAATAAAAAGTTTTTCATTTTCACCCCAAAAAATTGGGGTTACGGTACATAAACAGCCATGTTTCCAAAAATAAAATACACAACTCTGGTGCATAACAAAGTTCTACGTAGAAAAACTTTGGAAGCCAAGATCACACATTACATTGTCCAAAATGTGTGGATCTTGCCTTCATCAGATGGGGTGCAGTCACCCCTGTAAAAGCCTAACTTTGAAGATGCACACACATTCTCTGGCAAACTGGGGATTTACAGCCTGATCCCATGCCTAAAGTCAACATGTGCTATCTCCCATCATGGGGGATCAATGTATGTGTTTTGGGGGTGCAACCCCTTCCTCTCACCGACTTGAGTTTTGAGGAAGGGGTTGCAGGCACAAAACGCGTACATTGATATCCCCTGATGGCAGATAGCACATGTTGACATACTGTGTGCATCTTCAAAATTAGGCTTTTGAAAATGTTGTAAACTTTTAATAAAACAGCAAAAAGAAAAGGTTGGACATTTTGGGAAAAATTAGATTCTCCCAAGGACATCAATCATGTTTTTAAGTTTCACTTCAATATCCCTAGTTTTTTTGCGAATAATCTCAAAATCCTGACTACAAAACATTATGTCCTGGATTAGCCTTTGGGCACTGTCAGTGGTGAAATGATGTGACTGACTGTTCTTCCACAACCTGTACTTCACCTAAAAAATAAAAAAAAAAAACACCATGTATTATAAATAGGCAGGCATACATGTCTGATTACCTGAATCTGGGGTGTCAGACACTCACCTGTTGTGGTCTCAATCTCAACCACTTCTCCTTCCTCCACATCCTCATATTCTGGTGGTGACCTCGGTTCCTTTTGTTTTGGAGATGGACGGTCCCTGGGGACATGATATTTCCCGATTCTTTGCTCCCCTATGAGAATAAAACAAAAGGTATACTTAGCACACAGATATTTGAGCCAACAAATATGAATGATAAACATTGCTTGGAAGTGGGGGACAATTGTCTGTTTGGGCAGAATTCCAAGATGAACACATGATTTATTCCCTTAATTCCTCAGGCTGGAATACTTACCTTTTTTGGATAATTTTCCCACCTGGAGACGCCCCAAAGTATCCACTGGAGTACCTGTGTTTGAGACCCTAAAATGTGCACCTGAGTCCAGATGTGTAAACAGCTGCAGAGTGTCCTCTACATACATTACACTGAATGAAGATTGATATTCCTTCTAGGTTCAAACACATCTAGACAACAATGTCCTAAAAAACTCTTTCCTGACAGACTCCATGGCAGCCAACGTGTGGGTTTAGTCCCGCCTCCACTACCCTATAGGACGTTACTCCCATAAATCTTTGCTCCCAGCCAGAGGCCGTGTTCTTTTTTTGTCCTCCTCCGAAGGACCTGTACTATGTCTTTCTACCTGAAGATTATCGTTTCCCTCCTGTGATATGGACTGGCCAAGCGACTTGGAGTCGCACATTTCCAATAAGCTCTAGCTACTAGCGGAGTATGGAAAGGGGCATATGGAAGAGGCGCTGAAGAGGTGTATTCCTGGTCACTGACAAGGCAAAACCGCGTTATGGTCATTAATCCTAGCTACTAGCAGGTGACTATTTCCCCAACAAGTCCGGCATGTATGTTTTCCTACCTTCGGCCAGACGATCGTTCACAGGAGGGGTGAGTCTTTTCTCTGCATGGCAGCCCGTTTTTATTGTCTGTGGCATTGTGTTGTGTTTTCCCCTTTCACCGTGTTCCCATACACCGCTGGTGCGGTGTGTCTGGCCATCATGGCGGCTGGTTCCTATTGCGTTCCAGCCGCCGAGTTCCTTCCTCGTTTCGCCGCACGGCCGCTCTGCGCATGCGCAGGACCGGCGCGAGAACGAGGCTTGGTTCGCGCATGCGCGTAGCTGTACTCGCGCATGCGCACTAGCATCGTGGCCGTCGCGTTGATGACTTCACGATAGGCGGCAGATTTAAAAAGGGAAAACAGCTTACAGGCTTTTGGAATGCCTGTAAGCCTGCAGAAGCACTCCAGAGACCCCGTTTTTGCTGGAAAAGGTAGGAAATTCTTGTGGACTGTCCTGCTACCTTTTGTTGATGCTCTTCTACCTACTTATTGGTTATGGGTCATTTCTGATTGCAGCGTCATGGACCTTCCCAGACCACTTGTTCCGTCACCGCCTGCTAGTGGCCAGCCCTCTCGCAGCAGGTATTTGGGGGGGCATTCCCTGGGATGCCTGCTGGGGGAGGGGGGAGGGTGGAACATCATTGTAGGTGTTGTTCCGCTGACACGGTCGGATCTGTCTTTTCTCTTTCAGCCCTTCTAGGTCTACTCACCGCCGGAGTTCTCATAAAGGAAGCGGTTCATCAAAATCCCGCCGGCACTCCTCTTCCAGATCTAGACACCACGGTTCTTCTGCAAGATCCAGTCATCGTAGCCGGGAACCATCCCGATCTTCCACGGCTCACCCCAGTCACTCTGAAGGATCATGCTGGGGGTGTAGGGCTCAAGTCCCTAGGGACAAGTCCCTTTGTGATGCCTGTTATGTTAAGGCAACTGGAGAAAGGACTGACTCTGACCAACAGTTAAAGTCTATGGTTGAGAAGATGGTCAAGGACAGCTTAAAGGAGCTAGAAGCCCCTCATGTATCTCCCGTAGAGTCGCCCAGATCTCCAGTGAGGGATGCCCAAGTTCAAGACACTTGGGAAGCTTTGTTACCAAGCCACCCATCTGCGGATCTCTCCGATAGTGAATCTGAGGAAGATGAGGCTGGTTCCGGTTTTGACTTTTCTCTGCTCCCTCCTCTGGTCAAAGCTATCAAGGAGACCTTGAATTGGGAAGAGCCAGTGACGGCTCCAGCGAAGCAGAGGAAATTTTTCAAACAATTAAAGAAGGAGCGTATCAGCTTTCCTTTTCTGTCAGAACTAGGGGAAGTTATCACGGAAGAGTGGGGAAAGGTAGAGAAGAAGAACTCTCTCCTGCCCAAAATTCAGAAGCTGTACCCGTTCAGAGAAGAAGAGGTAAAGCAGCTGGAATCACCCCCTCTAGTGGATGCGGCAGTAATGCGGTTGGTCAGACATGTGACCCTTCCCTTAGAGGACACGGTCTCCTTCAAGGACGCTTTAGACAGAAGAATTGACTCTGACCTGAAGCGGGTCTACCTTACGGCAGGCATGGCTTGTAAACCGGCCCTGGCTCTGGCGGCCTTGTCTAGAGCGATGGAGGTCTGGTCCGACAGTGTCGATGAAACACTCAGGGGTGTTTCAGAGGAGCTAGCCAAGAGTTCTCCTATACAGGAGCTGAGGCTGGCTTCGGCTTTCTTGGGGGAGGCCTCAATTGACATTATTCGTCTGATGTCTCGAGTTATGCTATCCTCAGTGACTGCCAAGCGTGCCCTGTGGCTCCGTCCTTGGCTAGCCGACCCGGCATCTAAACAGGTTTGGTGCCGGATCCCCTTTGACGGTTCGTCATTGTTTGGGAATAGGTTGGATAGTGCTATAACTCGGGCCACGGGCGGTAAGTCTGGCTTTCTTCCCCAAGACAGGCGCCAACAAAACCCCAGAAGATCATTTCCAAGGAAGCAAAGTCAAGATCGTGCCAGGGAGGCACGCAGTTACAGGCCTGGAAGGGAATTCTCGAGGTCTTGGAGGTCCAGGCAATCATCTTTCAAAAAATCTACAAAAAGCAGTTTGTCGGGTGAGAAACAACCGACCAAGTCCTTTTGAGATCGAGCCCGTCCAGACGGTCCAGGTGGGAGCTCGCCTGCTCCATTTTCGGCACGTCTGGGCGGCCTCGATCCAGGATTTTTGGACCGTCAGGACGGTTTCCTCAGGACACACTTGGACATTCAGCAGTGTCCCCAAGTGCAGGTGTGTTCCCACATCCATTCCAACATCAGAAGGAAAAAGGATGATACTTTCAGCTTACGTAAGATCTTTATTGGAACAAGGCGCAGCTATTCCCGTGCCGGTCGAGCAACGTGGTATGGGAATTTATTCCCCTCTTTTTTTTGGTACAGAAGAAGAGCGGGGCGTGGAGACCCGTAATAGACCTGACACATCTAAACCACTTCATAAAAAAGGAGAGGTTCAAGATGGAAACCCTGTCCACGATCCAACAGTCAGTACAGCCAGGGGATTGGATGGTCTCCATAGACCTAAAAGACGCCTACTTCCACGTTCCCGTCGCAACAGACTTTCAACAGTTCCTGCGGTGCTCCATAGGCCAAATTCATTTACAATTCACTTGCCTTCCCTTCGGTCTGTCCACTTCTCCACGTACCTTCTCGAAGGTCCTGCTGGCAATCGTGGCTCTGCTAAGGATCAGAAGAATCCGGATCCATCACTACTTGGACGATCTACTCCTGTTGGCCCAGGACAGAAATTGTCTTGTAGATCACAGAGATCAGACTATCTCAACGCTCAAGGAGTTCGGATGGCTCCTGAATATGGAGAAGAGCCAGCTGGAACCTTCGCAGTATCTCGTGTTCCTTGGAGCCTTCTTCAACACGGTGAGAGGTACCATCTCTCTGCCCGAGGAAAAGGTCACAATAGTGCGAGACAGGATCCACCTGGCTCTCGCGTCTTCTCATCTCAGCGCTCTACATTGCCTGAAGATCATAGGCACCATGGTGTCCACAATACCGATGGTGAAGTGGGCGCAATGGAGAATGCGTCCTTTTCAGAAGGGTTTTCCTCTTCAGTGGTCGGGAGACAAAGTCCAGACAATTCGTGTCACTCAAGTCATGAGGAGTTCCCTCTTCTGGTGGCTTCAACGAGAGAATCTGCTGAATTGCCATTCCATTCTTCCAATCAGGTGGATAACAGTAACATCGGATGCCAGCAACAGAGGTTGGGGGGCCCATTGTCTGATGGAGGTGGCTCAGGGCACTTGGGATTTTCCTTCTCGAGGGATAGTCTCGAACGTCCTAGAGTTGCGTGCAGCCTTCCTAGCTCTGGTGGCCTTCCCTCATCTGATAACAGGAAAGTCAGTAGTTCTCAGATTGGACAACACAACAGCTGTTGCCTACATAAGGAAACAGGGGGGCACCAGAAGTCGATCCCTACTGTTAGAGGTGGAACCAATCATGCGTTGGGCACAGAAGAATCTGGCCAACTTGACGGCAACCTATGTCCCCGGGGTTCTCAACGTCCAAGCGGACTTTCTCTCAAGAGTTCAGCTGGACAACAACGAGTGGGCTCTTCACGAGGAGGTGTTCAGATGGGTTGTTTCCCTAGGGATCTCTCCAGAAGTGGATCTCTTTGCCTCCCAGTACAACAGGAAGCTGGCGAGATACTACTCGCGGTTCAGGGACCCGCAAGCCTACGGGATGGATGCACTAACAGAACGCTGGTGGTTCCGCACAGCCTATGCCTTCCCTCCAACTCCGATCATCTTTCAATTCCTGAGGAGACTCAGATGGGAGGAAGTGGAGGTGGTGGCCATAATTCCTCACTGGCCCAACAGACCGTGGTTCCCTCTCCTGTCTCTGCTCAGCTTCCAAGACCCAATTCCTCTTCCGACCCGACGGGACCTGCTTTCCCAGGGCACGATTCTCCACCCGTGTCCAGCTCACCTACAGTTGAAGGCCTGGTTCTTGAGAGGGGAAGGTTGAAAGCACTAGGATGTCCCAAGGAGGCTATTCCCACCCTCCTAAGTGCAAGGAGGCGTAGCACCAATAAGGTGTATGAGCGGATCTGGGCAAGATTTTTGTCCCATATGTCTTCCAGAGCCAATTCATGTGGTTCCCCGGCAATGCAGGACATCCTAAGTTTCCTGCAAACAGGTCTGGACCTACCCTTGTCGGTCAGTTCCCTCCGTGTTCAGGTGTCAGCTATTTCCGCCTTCACGGGAGTGTCATGGGCCAAACATGCCCTTATCCAACAATTTTTCAAAGGGGCAGTGAGACTGAGACCCCAAAGGAAGCCCAGATTCCCTAAATGGGACCTACCTCTTGTTTTGGATTTTTTCTCTCATCTTAACAAGTCGCTTTCCGTCAGAGAGCTTACGTTGAAAACTGCCTTTTTAGTGGCCGTCACCTCGGCGAAGAGGGTGTCTGAAATCCAGGTTCTAGGAGCCAAAGAACCTTTCCTAACCTTCTTTCCAGATAGAGTGGTCCTGGTTCCGATGTTAGGGTCAAACCCTAAGGTCACCTCGGTTATTCATGAGAATCAGGAAATCTCTCTACCCACCTTCAGGTCCACTGGAGTCTCAGATGTTCACCCGCTGGATGTTGGTGGTTCCTTGAAACAATACTTAGAAGTTACAGCCTCATTCCGCCAGTCGGATTATCTGTTCGTCCTGTTCTATGGGAAACACAAGGGCTCCCGAGCATCAGTCAGATCTATTGCTGCATGGATAGTTCAAGCGATCCAGTGGGCGTATAAGGAGAAGGGCTTGGCTCCTCCTCAGGCGGTGACAGCACACTCAACCAGAAGTCTCTCAACTTCGTGGGCAGCCTCGCGCCATGTAGCTCCTGATGTGATATGCAGAGCGGCGTCTTGGTCGTCAATCCATACTTTTATGTCTCACTACTGTGTTGAGCCAGCGGCTCTGTCTTCAGTTGATTTTGGTGCTAAAGTTTTGTCAATTGACGGTGTCAAATAAATCTTTGTTTGTTCAGCATTTTGCCCACCCGGGTGTGTATGGCGAGTTATTTCCCACACGTTGGCTGCCATGGAGTCTGTCAGGAAAACGGAAAATTCCTATCAAAATACTTACCGTAATTTTCCTTTCCTGATGGACTCCATGGCAGCCGGAGTTCCCTCCAAATGGCTGGAGTAGGATAGTTACCGAACACGGCCTCTGGCGGGGAGCAAAGATTTATGGGAGTAACGTCCTATAGGGTAGTGGAGGCGGGACTAAACCCACACGTTGGCTGCCATGGAGTCCATCAGGAAAGGAAAATTACGGTAAGTATTTTGATAGGAATTTTCCGTTTTTGGATAAATGTGAAAAATTGAAGGCCCTACAGTATTTAATAATTTATCTGTGAAAACATTGTATTTTGGATAAGGAACGAGGTTTACAACGAACGATTACTGCGTATGACCATGAAAGTAGCCATTTTGGAGTGTACAAGACCTTATTAGGGGAAAACACATGGCGCAGCATGCAATATTATTAATAATAGGTACACACAACATAATATACTTACTTTTTCGAAGAACTTTCTTGATCTTCCTGTACTGATCGTGCTCCCTTAATTTGAGGTCCGACCATCGTTTCCTCAGTTGATCCTTCGTTCGTCGTACCCCAAAATTACTGTACAGACTCTTCACAACTTTAGTCATGATCTTGGCCTTTCTCATATTTGGGTTGGGGTACGGACCGTAATTCCCGTCATAGTCGTTGCTCCTCAAGATGTCTACCATCTCCATCATCTCCACAAAGGACATATTTGAGGCCTTAAATCTCCTCCTCGATCGTGACGTTTTAGGCTCCGGGCTATCCTCCTCCTCGTTACTGCTTTTATGCACCTGCTGTGTCTCCACCATGTTCCGCTCCCACTGTAACGAAAGAGACTGGGCGGCGAATATTCTAGAAAGAACGTCAGGGGCGGGCGACGCAGGCGGAGATTCACGCATGCGCAGTGTATATAAAGCTTCAAACACGTGTGTGTCGCAACTACGTTCTGTGTGCACGGGAAGGAGGAACGGACGCCACGAAGAACGTCGAACAACGACGAACGTTAGAACGAAGGTAAGATTAGAAACTTTTTGGAGTCATGTGCGGCCTATACTGAATCTAGATTGATGCCTATATTGTGTTGAAAGATTATCCTGAGATTTTTATATTTGTATTTTGTTTGGTCTTGCAGAGAAAATGCTCCCATTTAAGGACCCCGAATTCCTTGGGGAATTCATAGATAAGTACAGGGATATGAGAAATCTCTGGGAGGTGAAAAACCTCCTGTACGACAATAAGCCAGCTAGGAGGGCAACACTGGAGAAATTGCTTCAATTTGTGAAGACCCTGGTCCCTGATGCAGACATCAAATTTGTTGAGGCAAAAATAGGTAGCTTGAGAAGCACCTATAAAAAGGAGTACCAGAAGGTCCAGAAGTCCCTGAGGTCCGGAGTAGCAGCAGATAAGGTGTATGTGCCCAGTCTGTGGTACTACAACAGGATGAGGTTCATAGATGACCAGATGGAGGGCAGGGAATCACTTTCTACCCTTCTGGCACCCCTTTCCTCCAGCCTTCCAACCAGCCTTCCCTCCAGCCTTCCCTCTACCCAAGCTGAGGCATCTGTGAACCAATCTGGGCCTGCCATACAGGAGGAGATTGAGGAGCCCAGATGGAGCCAGATAAAGGTTTTTTATACATAATTTATCTGCAAAAAAAAGATTGTTGGTAAGTAGATGTTATTATTGCTAATAAATGAATGAAGTAACAAAAAGTGTTTCACATATTTATAGACAGAAGTGGGCAAAAAAGATTAGGACAGGAAGGAAAAATGCTGGGCTCACAATGATAGTCTTTTCTATTTCTTAAAATTTCAGTCCGTCTTTATTTGTTTTCTGAAAAATTTCTGATGTTACAGAACTAAATTGAAATGCCTTTAATAACCCACTCTTTACATTGTGACTTAAATAAAAAAAATTAGGTAACAGGACAAACTTTTATAAAACTAAAATCTTTATCAGCAGGTTTTAACAGCAGAAGAGGAAAACCGAAAATTGAGTTAAAATGTCATTTCAATAAAAGAAAAAAATTCATGAGTGGATGAGGAAAAAGCACGATGAAACTGAAAACTTGCAAACTAGTTAAAACCTGAAAAAAGGCTGTTTGCAGGGCTATGCAGACTGACATGAGCTAAACAGAGGAGATGTTGGAAGTTGCTTAACTGCTTCCCATGCCACCAGCTTCTGAAGAAAGCCTGACATTGATAAGGTACTGGGCCAAACTAATGCTGGCTGTGGACCCAGTAATTGTAACCTGACGATCTGTGGAACCTTCAAAAGGGTTAGCAATCTTAATCTGTGCTCCAGACATCTGACGAATCTCATTTATTTTAGCTCCTTGACGTCCAATGATGCAACCGATCAGATCATTTGGAATGGTGAGTTCGTGGGAAGTTGTCTGAGCTGAAGCATCAATACCTCCACTGAATCCGGTGTTGCCACTATGGGACATAGGGAAGTGAGATTGCTGCATTGCCAGTTGGTGTAACTTGGTCAGATCAGGCTGAGGAATGGCATACTGTCCTTGAATGGTGTAGGCCCCATGGAGATCCACAGCATCTAGGGAGACTCCCCCTGTGTGGGACCTCCGCCCCTCCCACAGGTCAGTCTCACATGCGTGCCCTCCGGCTTGGCGCGACACCTGCCCACCTGCAAAAATAACCGGGGAACTGGAGGGTTTTGGCCGATATGGTATGGTTACCCCCTTTGGAGGAGACTCCAGCATTACCACACAGATCTGTTTGACACAGTCTATGATGGACTGAGGAATACCGGCAATAGTGATTGCACGTTCTGTGGAGTTCGGCAGCATATCCCCTGCAACCTGGACCTGTGCCCCTGTACTCTCCCTGATTTCCTTTATTTTACAACCTCCTTTGCCAATCAGCGATCCACACTGGCTTGCAGGAACCACTAGACGCAGCGTAACGGGTGGTTTGCTGGAGGCAGTGCTGTTTGTCATTGAGCTGCTGATATCCTCTTCCAGTTTATCAATTATCATTGAAAAGGCTTTGAAGATGGCATTTGTTGGACCAGCTAAGGTGATAATTCTTTCTGGGCAATTGCCTTCTGAGATGTTAATACGAGCCCCACTCTCTTCACGCATCTTTTTAACAGACTCTCCTTTCTTTCCAATGATGCTACCGACTTCCTTTCCATGCATCAGGAGTCTGATGGTGAGGGTAACATTCAGGCCTCCTTCAATAACACCGGTGTCCATAGTGAAACTAGTTCTGTTAGATCAGGGCAATAGTCAGAAGATGTAAAGGTAGTCTTTGGTCACAAGATAAGACAAGACTTCACACTGGACGAGGTGGAGAGAGGGCAAGAGCGGGACGGAGACCGGGGAGGGAAGGGAGAAGGGGGGGAGGAAAAACAAGGGAGGAATGGGGAGGAAGGAACGATCCGGAGGCGAAGGGGGCCCCGGGGAGGGAGGGAAGGAGAGAACCGGGCGGGCGAGGAATGGCGACGGCAGGAGGGGCTGGCGGGAGCTGCGGCTTCTGCTGCTGCCTCTGCTGCTCTGGGAGGGTCTTTTCTATTTCTTAACATTAAATTTGCAACAGTCATGAGCTGAAAATTGTGTGTGTTTGATGAACAAACAACTAAAACTATGTCCCTTTTTCATACACAGGATGACCTCAGCCAGGACGAGGCTATGGCTAGTGGCACACAGGAGGAGGCAGGGGGAAGTGTCACCCAGGAGGTGGCAGGGCCCAGTAATACCCAATCGCAGATTCCTCCCCTCATCCTTCCCTACAAACGTCAGAGGAAGGGCACAAAAGCAGAGGAGGCAGCACTGGCCCTGATCAGGGAGGCTAACGAGTCCCTCAGATCCCCCCTTGATGCTACAGAGGCCTATGGCATCTATATTGCCTCTAATTTGCAACAAATGGAGGAGGGCCAACGGCGAAAGTGTGAAAGAATAATTTTTGATACTATACAGAAGGGGTTGAGTGGGGAAATGTCGGACAACCAACACCTCCTCCTCCTCCTGCCACAATGCCACCTCCAGATCCACAGCCTCCAGGGAAGGCTGCAGGGAAGGCTACACGGAAGGCTGCAGGGAAGGCTCTACGGAAGATCAGGAAGTGATCCCCTGCCTTCACGTCTCAAAGAACCAACATCCTGTTGTAGGACCACAGACTGGGTACATATACCATCTGCTGCTGCTCCGGTTCTCTGGGACTACTGGACCTCATTGTCCTCCTTTTTGTATGTACTTCTCAGCTACCAGTTTATTTGATGTCTGCCTTGGGGACCCGGGTCTTCACAAATTGAAGCAATTTCTCCTGCGTTGCCTTTATCTTTATTTTGTAATTATGATGTGAAATAAATTTTTATTTGGTTTTCATAAAATACTTGCCTATGTGTTTTTCTACAAATAGCAAATCAATTTATTTTGGGGGAGTAGGCAGGTACATTTCAAAAATACAATGTCAAAATTAACAAGGGACACAAACAACAAACAGGTTTACAAATAATACATAATAATGGTGTTGTGGAAACATAACATTAAAAAAAAGGAGAGCACGAGAAAATAATACAATATTACAAATATTCTTATTAAAGAAAAAAAAACATTTTAAAAAATTATATCTATTTCATGCAGATCTGGCTTAAATTCTAATATAAATATTATTCTGGAGAGACCTAGAAATAATAAAGAAATACGTTTGTAAAAACTCTGTGTGAATATAAGCAGCAAAACCACTTCATTCTTCTAGCATTATAAAGAAGAGAATGAGCGGCGCATTGAAGAATTAAAAAAAAACCAGTGTGAAGAATCTCGTAGTGGATTCTGAGCATGCGTGATTTTTGGCGTGTCGGAATTGCCTACACACGATCGGAAAATCCGATAGAAAGGTTTTCCGTCTGAAAAATTGAGAACAGGTTCTCAATTCAAAGTCCGTCGGAAATTCCGACAGAAAAAGACCGTTGACCATACACACGGTCAGAAAATCCGATGAAAAGCTCCCAAGTTTCCATCGGAAATTCCGACCGTGTGTACGCCGCATTAGAACACATTCCTATAGATATGGCAATAGAGTGGGAAAACTGATAGCCAATCAGCCAAGAGAAAAAACAAGTAAACAAAAAATCACTCATATGCAGAACCCCAAAACAGGTATCAGAGTATCTAACCCGAAATAAATAGCTGATGCGTTCAGTGAATATTATAAATATCTTTACAATTTAAAAAATTATGCCAATGCTCCACAACCCTCAGAAGAATTGATTTCTGATTTCTTAGCATCAGTTTCCCTACCTACACTCCCTCAGTCAGATCCTAACCCAACTAAATCAACCTTTTACGATCCCAGAAATTCAGAAATCGATCAAAAGTTTGCCCAAAAACAAATCCCCAGGAACCGATGGTTACTCTCTGGATCTATTCTAGCTCCACATATGCTACATATCTTTAATACTGCTATGTCCAAAGCTAATTTTCCTCCTGAAATGTTAACAGCTACTATAATCACCATGCCTAAACCAGGTAAAGAACCAAACATACAACAGAACTTCAGATCAATCTCTTTGCTAAACGTAGATGTGAAAGTATACACTAAATTGATAGCTAATAGACTGGCTGAAGTTTTGCCAAGCCTAATAAATCAGGACCAGGTGGGATTTATATCTGGTCCTCAAGCACCGGATGGTTAATCTCTTACATTTAATGGAAAAGCACAAAGAGCCTTCTCTGCTCCCTGCGTTGGATGCAGAGAAGGCCCTTGACAGAGTACATTGGGGATACCTTCATAAAGTTTTGGTAACATTTGGAATAAGGGGACCAATGCAATCTGCTATTGCAGCCTTGTATATTTCCCCTTCGGCATATGTATATACAGAAGGCATTTTCCAAAAAAATTTAAAAATCGAATGGGACGAGGCAAGGCTGCCCCTTGTTCCCTTTGATCTTTGCCCTAATAATAGAATCCTTAGCAGAAAAACTCTGAACAAATCCCAACATTCAAGGTATTCCCTCACAAGACCCTCAGCAGGTCATATCACTGTTTGCAAATGATGTAATATTGTCACTATCTGATCCAGCCCTCTCCCTACCAAGTCTAATATCTTAAGTCTAGCTATTGATTAGGCCTTAAAAACATGTCTACAAAACCAAGTTTCTTACCCATGGCCCCACAAACCATTGCAATACCTTGGAATTCAACTAACTTTCCCATCTAACACATTGTACAAGGTGAATTTTCTCCAAATCATCTCCAGTATTCAACAAGAAATGTCCAGACTTAAAAAACACTTCATGTCATGGTCAGGTTGCTTATCGGCATACAAAATGCTACTACTCTCAAACTTACTATACTTTTTTAGGGTGCTTCCTATACCAATACCCTCCTCCTTCTTTACGACTAAGGATGAGCCAAACGCCCCCGGTTCGGTTCCCACCAGAACATCCGTACAGGCAAGAAATGCAGGAGAACCAATGAACACCATTAAAGTCTATGGCGCACGAACATGAAAAATCAAAAGTGCTTATTTTAAAGGCTTCTATTAAAGTTATTGTCATAAAAAGTGTTTGGGGACCTGGGTCCTGCCCCAGGGGACATCTGTCAATGCAAAAAAAAGTTTTAAAAACTGACGTTTTTTCTGGAGCAGTGATTTTTTTAATGCTTAAAGTGAAACAATAAAAAAATAGTATGCTTGTAAAGTGGCCAATTTTCCCCGTGTTTACAACAGTACCGCAGCAAAATGACATTTCTAAAGGAAAAATTGTAATTTAGAACTGATTGCAGCTGTAATGAATTGTTGGGTCTCGTCAATATAGATAAAACTCATTGAAAAAAAATGGCATGGGGTCCCCCCAGTACATTACCAGGCGCTTTGGGTAAACGGGTGAGCCTGCCCCCCTCTGACACCACGGGAGCTTCCCCATGGCTTCCCCGTGGCATCAGGGGGCGGGGGCCATTTATGTTACCGGGTGGCCCCACCCTCAGCTTTATAACAGCTGTCACCAATCACCAGCTGTCACCAATGGAAAGCGCACTCGGTGGGAGACTCCCATGGGGGCGGAGGTGTTGGGGTTTTTTTTTTTTGCGACTCCTCGGCGGCGTGATAGAAGAGGGGGGAGGCCAGGATCTGGGGGTCCCCATGTTAAAGGGGGCTTACAGATTCCGATAAGCCCCTTATCCGCATACCCCCACCACCACCGGGCAAGGATTGTGGGGATGAGGCCCTTGTCCCCATCAACAATAACAAGGTCAGACCCCAAAGCACCCTCCCCATGTTGAGGGCATGTGGCCTGGTATGGTTCAGGAGGGGGGGGCGCTCTCTCATCCCATCTCTTTTCCTGCAGCCTGCCAGGTTGCATGCTCGGATAAGGGTCTGGTATGGATTTAGAAGAGACCCATACGCCATTTTAAAAAAAAAAATTAGTGCAGGTTTCCCCTTAAAATCATGTCCGGTATGCATTTTGGGGGGACCCCTACGTTATTTTTTTTACATTTGGCACAAAGTTCCGATTAATTTCCATACCAGACCTGTATTAATTTGCATTGATACATGTCCCCTGGGGCAGGACCCAGGTCCCCTATCACTTTTAATAACTTGCATAAAAGCCTTTAAAATTAGCACTTTTGATTTTTCATGTTAGTGTCCCATAGACTTTAATGGTGTTCCGGCGGTTTTTCGAATTTGCCCCAAACACCGCATATTGTTCGGTGTTCGCCCGAACAACCAAATTTCGACCTGAACTTATGCTCTGGCTTAACCATTCGCCCATCCCTATTTACGACTATGCAAAGACAGATGTCACAATTTATATGGGCAGGTAGTAAAGCAAGATGCTCTCCTCAAATCCAAAGAAAACATAGGTTGGTAGGAGGTATAGGAATAGCTGTTTTGTGACTACTACATAGCATTAACATTAGACCCACTGAAACCTTGGTGCCAATTGGAGTTGGCATGGATGAGTAATGAATCTCCTCTGTCACTACTTATGGCTAATGCCCCCCAATTTAAAGGGAAAATTATCAATCATCCTACCATACAAGCCCCAATAAGGGGCTGGTCATGCCTTTAGAATCCGTTCTATGGAATTTACATGGATTTACATCTCAAATTCCTTTTACCAAAGACAGAACTCTTTTTATACATTCAAATCACTTCTTTATGTCATAACCTAAATAGTACATCCTGCCCAATTCCAGAAAAGATTTGGAAATGTTGGCACTCTCAGATGTTGGCACTCTCAGGATTCTAAACGAAAAGGTTTTACCTTGAACCACAACACTTTAAATTCTAAAACCACCTTCAGTAAATAAACTCCCTTACACAAATGGGAAGATGAACTAGGGAAAATATGCTCTGACCACCAGTAGATTGTAGCAATTAAATGCAGCCACCAGTACTTCCGATGCTATAACTACTGGGAACTAGCACAGAAGCTCCTCCTGAGATTGCACTTTACTCCATATAGTGTAGAAACATTTTCCAACTCCAACTCAAATCTCTGCTGGAGGGGGTGCGGTCAGGTAGGAAAACTTACTCAAGATGGTGTGGTCTTGCCTACACTTTCGCAGCTTCTGGGCAGAGGTATTTAAACTAATCTCAAAAGTGATTATTCATTAAACCAAATATTGAACAAGCCATATTAAGTATTAATATGTCCGCATTCCACGCCTCAGTGAGGTCAATAGCCATGCAGATATTATTAGCTGCTCGCTCAGCAATAATGTACAAATGGAAAACTAACGAAATGCCTAGTATTAAGGAAATTGTTAGATAGGTTAACATAATAGCTGAATACAAAAAAAATCTTAGCAGATAAAGGTGGAGGCATAGCTGAATATGAGCTCAACTGGTCTTTATGAAAAACTTGAACAATTACACCCGGATTGAATGTTTGAATGTTTTTACACTTTTTGATTTATACTGTTTGTTCTACTATAAAGTACACATCATACACTTCATGATCTCAATCAATACCTACATTGACAGAAGACAAACCTTTTTGCTAGGGGCATGGCGACCGGACTCCAAGATGGCCGCTTAGCCCTGGAGCTCCGCTCGTCCAGCTGAGGCAATTACCAAGTCTCCACATTTCCCGGCGGTGATTTCATCCCAAATTGGGTCTGCAGCCTCCGGAGTCTCCCAGGAACGCTCCGGTGATGGCCAGGAACCGCACAAATTCACAGCAACCGCGGAAGCTACCCGGGTATTATGCTGCGAATGGCGCCTCACAAAATGGCGGCGACAGATCCTGTGACGGAGCGCTCCCACAGGGACAAGGCTCGGCTCTCAAGGGACATCCCTCCACCACTACTCACCCTCAGAAGGCCCCCAGCGACTCCTCATCCGGCCCTAATACTCCCACCACAAGAAGCCCTGCTAAATCCAGGCCGAGGAGGGACTCACCATATAGGCCGCATTCAGCTGCTGCAATGGAGGTAAGCGGTTCACACACAGCCACCGCTGGTCAGTTCAGTCAGAGAGGAGACCCCATTTCTGAATTTCCCACATCTGACAGGCCTGTTTCTGACATTGTTTTAAAAGACATGTTACTTTCTCTACGGTCATCCCTTCAGGCTGATATGGTCAGAGGAATTAATGAATGCAGGAGGGAAGTTAACTCACTGGGCCTAAAGGGTGGACAGAGTAGAACACAAAATGGAGGAATTTACCTCATCATACAATATAATGGTGGAATCAAATGCAGCACAGGGGGAAGATATTGGATGGATTAAAGATAAATTATCAGACCTTGAGGACTGCTCCAGGAGAAATAACCTAAAATTAAGGGGTGTCCCTGAAGATGTACCCCCAAATCAGCTATTGCCATTTGCCCAAGCCCTTTTCTCAACTTTTTTACCTCAGGCGACTGCACAAGACCTCATTGTGGACAGGATTCATAGAATCCCCAAACCCTCCTTTCTACCAGCTGAAGTCCCTAGGGATGTTCTTCTGAGAATACATTTTTTCCATATTAAGGATCAGATTTTACAAGCATCTAGAAAACAAGAAAATATTCCTCCACAATATGCCAATATTAGATTGCTTCTGATCTGTCCAGGCACACTTTACAGCGACGTCGCAATCTCCTCACAATCACCAAAGCACTGAGGAACCATAACATACCTCACAAGTGGAAATATCCAGCCACGTTATCTATTACTCATAATGGTGCCACCTCCATGATCTCCTCTCTAGATGATGGTTTAAAATTACTGCGTAAGTGGAATATACTACCTGACAGCAATATCCATTATCCTTCAGCAGATGGGCCGTCGTTTATTCAAAATGAATGGCAAGTTGTCACATATAAAAAATCGCGCAAAAAAAACGCAGAGGGAAACTATACCACAAATCAGTCTACCATATAATTGCCTCTTAGGATGAGTGACTTATACTCTTTATCCTATTCACCCCTGGTTACCAGTAGCAGATTGCTCTGCTCTTGGATCGTTTATTTGATCCTTTTCTTATGATATTATTGATTTTATTGAAATTTTTTTGTTATTTTTGTCTTCTGTATTTTTTCCTTGATATGCACAGATCTTCTGCGAGCAACTTAATGCCCTTTGTCAACCTCAGAAACCCGTGTGATGCCTGCCAGCAGCTGGAAACGCTCTTGCCGGTCGCAGTGAGTACATTCTTGTCTGCCCTCCGTATTCCTTACACTGAAGGTCAATGACGATCTCTTGCTTATCAATCAACGCTCATGGCTTGAATCACCCAGCCAAACGATTTCCCCTATGGAAAGAAGCCTGTAAACATAAGGTGGATATTTTATGTGTACAGGAAACACACTTTCAACTTGATAACGCCCCGTCATGTTCCCACAAGGACTTTCCACATGTCTACTTAGTGTGTAATCCTCATAAAAAAGCTGGAGGTGTCCTTTTGGCCCTAAAGAATTCACTTTCCTTTCAACACAGGGATTCGTTTCTTGACGCTGCTGGCAGGTTTATCATTGTTTCAGGTGACATCAATTCCCAACCCTTCACTCTGGTTAATCTATATTCTCCAAATACCCATCAAATTTGTTTTTTCAATAAAGTCCTTCGCAAACTCAAGTCTATGCAATATGGTAAGGTTCTGATTTGCGGAGACTTTAACATTACCTCAGACCCTCTAATGGACACATCTTCAGCCAAAGTCCGCTCAACGCCAGCCCTGCAAACCATTCTTCATAAAGAGGAACTGTTTGATGCGTGGAGATGTCTCCATGCTGGTGAAAAAGACTTTACTTTTTTTTCCAATAGGCATCGCTCATATTCCCGTATTGACATGTATTTGACTGATAAATGGTTGTTACAGGATATAGCCACGGCTGCCATTCACGACATTACGTGGTCTGACCACGCAGCAATTTCCTTAACCATTGTAGAAAAGGGTGTCTCCTCTTCACCTTCGTTGCAACACTAGATTGATACAGGAACCTTCCTCTGGCAAG
The DNA here is from genome assembly GCA_028564925.1 of Lithobates sylvaticus. Taxonomy (NCBI): domain Eukaryota; kingdom Metazoa; phylum Chordata; class Amphibia; order Anura; family Ranidae; genus Lithobates; species Lithobates sylvaticus. The sequence continues at coordinate 367,414,400 of CM053026.1, read as the reverse complement.
CTACTGGCACAACACATCACTAATTTTTTCTTAGATAACTATGGCTCAGTTACTGATCCACATATTCTGTGGAACGCTCACAAGGCATACATGAGAGGTATTCTCATACAAATGGGGGCTAGGGCCAAACGACAAAGATCTCAACAGCTTCAAACTGCACTCCATGATCTTAGAAATCTTGAAACACAAAATAAACAATCTCCTACTTTACTAATATCTCGCAAATTATCTATCCTCAGGGAAAAGCTCAGGGAACTTTTATCCCAACAATATGACAGGCATATCAGACGCTTAAAACTAAATTTCTACCATAATGCTGATAGAGCAGGTAAACTGTTAGCCAATATTCAACAACAACACAATGCATGAAAATGACCAAAGTATACACTCACGTATATGATGATGCATCGGTGGTTTGATTGTTCCACCGTATTAAAAACAGTGCATCGCAGAGGCGTAGCATGGGGTGTCAAGCTGAACCTTCTATTTATTCTCCTCCTGTGATTGACCAGGGATTGATTTCTGGAAGTAGCCTGGTACAAAAGGATGGCTACAGAAAGCCAAGAAAGGCCGACACAGATATGGGCAATTAAACCGACATATCACAGTGGGCTCATTAATGAGGCCCAGAAGGCCCTGATGTGGCAGAGGCGCTATAAACACCAGGCGTGGGACTGCTGAGGTCAACAATTTTATCTCTTAATTCCCATAATTTTCTGCAAGAGAAAATACATATATAAATATAAATAAAAAGAAAATTTTATTTATACCATAATTTATGTTTTTTACTTCTTTGATAAAAGAGTATTACATTTTAAGGACAATGTTTAGATTGATTTCTATTAATAGGGTATAAAGGTCACTCACGTTGTATGAAGTACATTGCCTGTATTGATAACTTAGAGATAATATTTGTGTAGAGCCCAGTTATTGAGGGTGATAGTGACGTCTGTATAGGAAAAACAAAAAAAAAAAAAAAAAAGGTGGTTATCCTAAGTTTTTTTATTATTATTATGTAAATATGGCATGAATTTTTATTTTTATTTTGTAAGATGTATGTAAAAAAGAATATATAGGGTTCATTTTCATATTTTTTTAAGGTATTTATAGATTTTTCCCTTCAGTGTTTAAAATAAACAGGGAGGTAAGAAGGTGTATAACCAAACAATAGTGCTTGGGACAGCAGCCTAAAATTGAAAAGAAGTATATACTACAGAAAGTATTATGTGTATAAATATTATCATATTGTCAAACGACGGGTAATACGGCATATGTGGTTCTAACATTACAGTATAAATTAATGAAAGTATGGTTATTTGTTTAAAGTCCCCAATTAGAATCTACACTGAGAGTATTGGGAAATCTACAGTGAGGGTTGTATTCACAGAGTAAATGTGATAGCATCATCCTAAAGAACTTTTTTTTGTTTGTAAATATATAGTATACCTTGCTCAGTGATGTGCTGCTGCCGTCCGGATGGTAAGGCATTGCAGACAGGACTGAGAAGGTTGTGTATTTATGTGTGTAAACCCACCCCCGCAATTAGCCAGCATGAGACTCAGCTGGCCGATTGCGGGGCACGAGAATCAGAGAGGCGTTGGCCTCCCGAGTGGTGCACGCGCGGCCACAGCTCAATGTGCTGTGGCCCCGCTCACTCCTCCCGCCGGCACGTGAGGCCTCAAGCGCGGAGTGCGCATGCCCAGGGGGGGAAGCAAGATGGAGATGTCGCTTCCTCTCCCCATTGGCCGCGCACATCCGGGAGGAGAGGCCGTAAGAGAGGAGAGCGACGAATCGCCTCTCTCTCTAGACGCCGCACCGCCCTGCTGGGCGGGCGGCTCACGTGTTTTTTTTTTTTTTTTTTTTCTCTGAATTGTTTTTCCTATACAGACGTCACTATCACCCTCAATAACTGGGCTCTACACAAATATTATCTCTAAGTTATCAATACAGGCAATGTACTTCATACAACGTGAGTGACCTTTATACCCTATTAATAGAAATCAATCTAAACATTGCCCTTAAAATGTAATACTCTTTTATCAAAGAAGTAAAAAACATAAATTATGGTATAAATAAAATTTTCTTTTTATTTATATTTATATATGTATTTTCTCTTGCAGAAAATTATGGGAATTAAGAGATAAAATTGTTGACCTCAGCAGTCCCACGCCTGGTGTTTATAGCGCCTCTGCCACATCAGGGCCTTCTGGGCCTCATTAATGAGCCCACTGTGATATGTCGGTTTAATTGCCCATATCTGTGTCGGCCTTTCTTGGCTTTCTGTAGCCATCCTTTTGTCCCACGCCTGGTGTTTATAGCGAAAGCACTACGCACAAAGACAAGGATAGCACACCTTAGACACCCCACTTTAAACCACAAAATCATACATCCTCAGGCAATAGCTGATCAATTTGCCGAATATTACGGTTCACTTTATAATTTACATAGGGATCCTGCTACGACTCAACCCTCTAGGGAGAACATAAATGATTTCTTGCAGCATATTCATTTACCTTCTCTCTCTACTGAACAACTAGAATCTCTTAATGCTCCTTTTACCACTCAGGAAGTTGAGAAAACTATTGCTTCGCTTCCTAATGGTAAGTCCCCTGGCCCCGACGGCTTCTCTAATGAATAGCTTAAAGCATTTAAGCATATTGTTTCACCTCATCTTACACATTCTTTCAATAAAGCCGCTGAAAGTGCCAGTATGCCTCCAGATATGCTTAAAGCCTACATAATCACCCTGCCTAAACCTGGTAAGGAACCAGACACACCGGCCAATTTTAGGCCGATATCACTACTAAATTCTGATACCAAGGTGTATGCCAAATTGTTAGCCACTCGCTTATCACACATTCTTCCTTTATTAGTAAAAAATGATCAGATGGGATTTGTGAAGGGGAGACAAACTTCCGATGCCACTAGAAGGATTGTTAATATATTGTATCATGCTAAATTGCACCGCATTCTCTGCTGTTATCTATTGACGCAGAGAAGGCGTTCGATAGAGTCCATTGGACGTACATGGAAATGACGCTTATTAAGTTTGGATTCCAGGGTCGTATACTTCAAGCCATTTTGGCATTGTACTCTTGCCCCACTGCACAGGTATACTCGATGAATGCTTTGTCCTCGCCCTTTGATATTAGAAATGGAACTAGGCAGGGTTGCCCCCTGTCTCCTTCCATTTTTAACCTTATGATGGAGCCTCTTGCAGAAACCGTAAGGTCACACCCATTAATCTCGGGTTTCCAGTTTGGTAATACTAAACATTCCATTAACCTTTTTGCTGATGACGTCATCTTACTATTGACTAACCCAAGAATTTCTCTGTCACATGCTCATGATGTCCTCCAAGCCTTCGGTAGGGTCTCATACTATAAGGTGAACTTTTCTAAATCTTTGATCCTTGCTCTTAAAATTCCACCCAAACTTAAACTTAATCTCAATCACAATTTCCATATACGTGGAGTACTGACGGTGTTCCGTTTCTGGGTATTGTTCTGAAGGCTAAAGTTTCTGAACTCGCTAAATCCAATTTAAAGCCACTTATTGCCAAACTGGAAACCCACCTAAAAGATTTTTCAATGAAAGAAGTTTCATGGTTTGGTAGAATTGCAGCGTATAAAATGTTGATCTTACCTCAAATACTATATGTTTTTGCTCGCTGCCACTTCATATTCCACAACACTTTCTCAAAAAACGTACTACTATGTGCTGGAAGTATGTATGGAATGGTAAGAAAGCTCGATGCTCCAGGAACAATCTTATTTCACATAAGAGATTCGGCGGTGCAGGTTTACCTGACATCCATGACTATTACTGGGCAGTTAGATTGGACCAAATTAAGCATTGGTTTCAGACTAATGACCCGCCAGTTTGGGTAGATATTGAAAATTCATTGGTTCCACTACCTGTGTCCAATGTACATACTCTTTTACTGACTGATGGTTGGTCTGCCTGGGACTTACGTAAACTATCCCCCACAATTCAATATCAAAGCATGGAGACACGTACTACCTACTACTCAAAATGACGTCACAGACTTGCCCTACAACATACCACTTTCTATTCTTGAGACGAAACTTCCAACCTTATCCGTAACTGACTTTATTAATAAAGGGATTACACTAGTATCTGACTTTTTCTATGGCACCCAACTTAAATCTGCAACGCAACTGACTTCGCAGTATAATCTCACTACTGACATGACACTTTGTACTCTCCAGATCATAGAGTTGCTCAAAACCTTACCTCCTCCATTACTTACCATTCCATGCAAACTATGGCAGTTTCTCTCCAGTTAATAAAGAAGTGAAAGGAATTTCCTATTTTTACAATCTTTTACATGATAAATTACAATTTATCAAGACACCTGCTATGCTCAAATGGGAAGCGGAACTCGGCTCTGACTTCTCGGAAGATCAGTGGCGTCACGCCTTCTCTGAAATTCATTCTGCATCTCATTGTGCCAAACATTGGGAACTTACCATTAAATTATCCAATAGATGGCACTATACTCCTTGTCGATTGGCGACTTTTTTTCCAGGTTTTTCTCCGAATTGTTGGAGGGAGTGTGGCCAGTTGGGCAATCTTTTGCATATGCTTTGGTACTGTCCTACGGTTAAAAGCTTATGGAATGGTGTTTTTCAACTTATATCTACTGTTACGGGTATGCTCACTAAACCAGATCCTGCCTTAGGTATTCTTCATTTAAATATCGATAAGTTTCCTAAATCATTTAGACCAGTCATATCCCATATTTTACTTGAAACCAGATTACTGATTCTATGTAATTGGAAGTCTACCATTGCTATCAATGTATCAGATGTCACTTCTGCGGTACGTAGAAACCATACTTTTGAACGTTTGATAGCAATAAATACTTTTAAGTGTGCACAGTTTGATAAATATTGGTCTATATGGCCTATGGATCCTTCTCAGGGTGACGCCTAGCTCCGCCTCCTGCTTGCTACGATTGCTCTATAGTCATTACTTAATATGTTTCTATTTTGTATGTATTGTATTTTTACCGGATATTGATATATATTCCACACAGTGCATATCTTATTGTTTATTTCTTTTAATGTTTATTTATTTTCTGTATGTTTTCATGAAAATACTCAATAAAAATGTTATGAATTAAAAAAAAAACTTTTTTAATGCTACAGTCTTTTTGTATATGATGATCTTCAAGAGCTTTGTAAAATGCATACAATTTTCTTTGCTTAAAACCAAATAAAAAAATATTTGAAATAAATCATACACTCCTGCACATGCAGATTTTGTATACAGTTTATCATGGGCCAGCACAGTAGTCTATCCTTAAAGCAAATTGTAAAATCACAAGGTTTTATTATCTTAAAGGGGTTGTAAAGGTTTGTGTTTTTTCACTTTAATGCATCCTATGCATTAAGGTGAAAACCTGTTAGTGACCGGCTGTGTGCAACAGCCCCCCTCTGCCCCTCTAATACTTACCAGAGCCCTATCTCTGTCCACGAGTGTCTCGGCTGTCCGGGAATCACCCTCCTGATTGGCTGAGACACAGAAGCCATTGACTCCTGCTGCTGTCAAAGTCGGTTAGCCAATCAGGAGGGAGAGGGGGTGGGGCCGAACAGCAGCTCTGTGTCTAAACGGACACACAGAGCTGTCACTTGGCTCCGATGCCCCCATAGCAAACTGCTTGCTGTGGGGGCACACAACAGGAGGGAGGGACGAGGAACCCAGAAGAGGCACCTAAGAAGAGAAGGATCCGGGCTGCTCTGTGCAAATCCACTGCAACAGAGCAGGTAAGTATAACATGCTTGTTATTTTTTTTTATTAAAAAAAATTGACTTTACAAACACTTTAAGAAGTATAGGTGACCATAACACTGAAATTGCTAAATTATATAATATTTGAACTAATACAATTTAATGTTTTCAGAATGTCCTATTCTGGGTTTAAATTAATAGTGACTGCTTAACATTAGCAGAAAAAAAGAGAGAGAGTTCTAATTTCAAAAGTAGTGCCCAAGTTTGATTCTCCAAGAGAATCTTGTTTGGAAACCCAAACATAAAGGCGAATCTCACTGAAGTCTGAATTTTGTTGTTAAATGTTGCTCGTTTGTACAGCTAATAGGCAATCTACTGTCAAAAAAATAATGGAAAGCTGGGCACTGCCATGGGAGACATGAACCAGAGAAAAACAAAAATACATTACAGCAGGGAAGGTTCCACAAGGGATATTTTCTACATAGAATTTTTGCATGGCTTTCTTCTCTCATTCCAAAAAGATACTGGTCATTGTATCGGCTGACACTATGGTTCTATGCTAATCTTTTGGGTATGACTATGGCGGGTACAGTAGATTGTAAGTTCCTTTAGAAAAAGGGAGTCATTTGCATGCCTAGGAGCTTTCTAAAGATTGGGGCAAGGTGAGAAGCAAAGCAGGACAGGATTAACAGTGAAATTGCATCAATGGCAGCACACATAGAAAAGGTAAAAAAATTTACAGGGACTGTGGATATGCTACAAGAAGCATTCAGGAACTAAAAAAATGCTACAGGAAATGGTCAGTAAGCACAGACATGTTACATTTGATGATGGTCAGTAACTGTAGACATCTCACAAGGGATGTTCAGGGACTCATTAAATGAGCTTTCAAGGTTCTTTTAAATCTCTGACCACTTGACCACTGGGCAGTTAAACCCCCTTCCTAACCAGACCAATTTTCAGCTTTCGGTGCTCTCACACTTTGAATGACAATTACTCCGTCATGCAACACTGTACCCAAATGAATTTTGTGTCCTTTTTTTCACAAATAGAGCTTTCTTTTGGTGGTATTTAATCACCGCTGGGTTTTTTTTTTTGCGCTATAAATCAAAAAATACAGAAAATTCGGTAAAAAAAAAAATAAAAATTCTTTGTTTCTATTAAAAATTATTGCAGAGTATTGGCGAGTATTGCAGAGTATTGCAGAGTATTGGCAGAGTATTGGCGAGTATTGGCGAGTATTGGCAAGTATTGGCAGAGTATTACAGTGTTGCACAGTATTGGTAGAGTATTGCACAGTGGTTGCAGAGCATTGCAGTGGTGGCAGAGCATTGCACAGTGGTGGCAGAGCATTGCAGTGGTGGCAGAGCATTGCAGTGGTGGCAGAGCATTGCACAGTGGTGGCAGAGTATTCACAGTGGTGGCAGTGTATTGACCAGCGCTGTGGGCACTACACATCCAGCCCACAGCGCTGGTCCCGTCTCTCCCCCTCTCCACTTCTCCCTTCTCAGTACAGAGAGGGGAGGGAGGAACCGGCGTCATGACGTGATGCTGGTTTGTGTACATGTGATCGCTCCGTCATTTGACGGAGCAATCATGTGGTAAATGGCCGCTATCAGCGGCTGTTTACCATGATCCGTGATGCGCTGGGTCCTCGGGACCCGGCGGTCACAGATGTTCCCGAGTGCGCACCCCAGGGGGCGCGCCGGAGCAAGTTTCTGGGAGGACGTCCGTAGGACGTCCACTCAGGAAAACCCGACCCCGCTGTAGACGTCTTTCAACTATAGCGCGGTCGGCATGTGGTTAAACATTACTGCCATCTATCACCTTTACTACATCCCTATCAGTTCCTGATTCTTAAACATAAATCACTAAGAAGCAGGAGACTGCAAAGACATTTTTCCTTTCTCAGCCTTCTGCACTATTGTTTGAAGTAGGGAAGGAGAGTGAGGAGGAAACCATAAGATATGAAAGCCTCATATCCCTGAAATTACTGGCCTATTCCAGCTTGTCAAAATGTATGTGGTATACAGTTCTATGCAGCTCATCCTAGTACCGGTAATAAGCAGCAGAGGAGCTTAGTAGTCTGTAATGAAGCTGGTTGACTTCTGAAATCCTGCCAGAACTCACATAGAAGACCTTACCAATCCATCAATGCTTTGCAGCATCTTCTGCTCCATGTTTTTTCATTTCAGCAAAACCCACATTGCCATTCACTATTCTGATAGGTGGATTGGTCACTAACCTAGACACTGGAATTCTCCCTTTGTGGCTGCATGTGGGCAGTGTTGAGGAGGCCTCGGGACTGACCTTGTGTAATATTATCGGGATTATTATAGGGATTGAGGAAGTTTATGAAGACTGACAGGCAATGTTGATTTTAGTCTTAGGACTAAAATGGCACTTTAGTTTTAGTCCCATTTTAGTCTTCTGCAATTGTTTTAGTTTTAGTCGTATTTAGTCGACTAAATCTCCAGTACATTTTAGTTGACTAAAATGTCCTACGTTTTAGTCGACCAAAATCTCCAGTACATTTCAGTAATTGCAATTTAGTTTTAGTTATAGTCATTTGACTAAAAGGGCATTTTAGTTTTAGTCTCATTTTAGTCTTAGGACTAAAAGGGCATTTTAGTTTTAGTCTCATTTTAGTCTTTTGACTAAAATGGCTTTTAGTTTTAGTCGTATTTTAGTCATCTCAATTGTTTTAGTTTTAGTTGTATTTTAGTAGACTAAAATAGTATTCATTTAGTCGACTACATTTTTTAGTAATTTTAGTCAACTAAATTAACACTGCTGACAGGCTGCTCTTGACTACTATCTGAATGGAGTAGTGATGTTGCTATCACTTATCCTGTAAGTCCATAGAGGCAGAACCAGAGGAAAATTATAGAGACACAGCAGACAAACAGATTACTTCCGTATCACCGGACAAAAAGACCAATACCAGGAACTAGGAAAATGTCTCACATTGATAGATGACTGGATGACCACTAGCTCCCTCAAACTAAATGGATCAAAAACAGAATTACTGCTCCTCGACGCAAACTCAAGGAAAAAGACGAAGACCCCTTGGACACCACCAACCATCTTGGGACAGACCATCCTTCCAAGCAACAAAGCCAAAAGCCTCGGAGTAATCTTTGATTCAGAGATGACAATGGAGGCACAAATAGGATCCGTAATCAGCGGATCCCACCATCTCCTTCGCATGCTACGCAGACTCATCCCCTTCATCCCGGAAAAGGAAAAAGCGGTAGTAGTAGGAACGGTCATCAATTCACGGCTCGACTACGCAAACTCACTCTACATAGGATTACCGGATTACCAGATTGCGCGCCTTCAAATTGTCCAAAACACAGCAGCAAGAATAGTCACCGGAAAGAAACCCTGGGAATCCATCTCCCCATCCCTAAGGATGCTCCATTGGCTCAAGGTAAAAGACAGGATCACATTCAAGACCCTCTGCCTCACCCACAAATGTACACAAGGAAATGCGCCTCAATACCTTTGTGAGAAAATAGAAAAATACATACCGAATCGCAGACTTCGATCAACAAACCAAAATCGCCTTCTCATCCCCAAAGCCCGCTACAAATCCAAGGGAGAACGAAGATTCGCAGTACAGGGACCCCGGCTATGGAATGCTCTACCAAACAACATCCGCATGGAAGAAAACCATCAGGCCTTCAGGAAAAAACTCAAGACCCACCTCTTCTAATACATGGCATCCCAACATGAGCAGTCAAGCGCCTCGAGGCGATTCAGTTCGCAGTTGCAGCGCTATACAAATCATTCATTCATTCATTCATTCATAGCTGAAGTTCCCAAGCAAGATCTGAAGAGATTCCATGTATGTAAGGTGAATCTTCTTTGGAATGAGAAAAAAAAAAAAAAAATCCAATGCCACATAAAATAGCTAAACATGCCTTTAACTATTACTATGAACCTAGCATTAAAAGCAGACGTTGCACTAAAAGGAATGGTCAATGCACAGTACCACTCTTCCTTTAAATGTGTGTCATTAAAACTTAAAAAAAATATTGTGCAATAAATGGTTTGAGCATATACTGTACTTACCTTATCCCTCGCTTCTAAAATAGAAAGGATGAAGTCAATATACTTCTGTTAAGATTCTACCTAGTAACCCAACATGCTGTGTAACCTAAATCCCATGGAAATATTCTAAAGAACAAGGTATAAGCATTCATAGCTCTACCCTTCACGCAATAATATGCCATTCTGACACCATTTAGTGCATGTTGAACCCTTTTTTCACATCTTATTTCATGTCATATGACTATAACTAAAAGACCAACATAAAAAGCGAGTAGAGATGTTTCTACTGGAGCCCACATGTCAGTTATTATGTCAGTCACTAATTTATATACAGTATGTTTTCAAATGCAAAAGCTACAGTTTTATTTACCTGAGCTATGCAGGGTAACCTGTACTTAGCAACCAAAAAAGTTGAGAGCTAGAACTGGATCAATCGTACATACTGTACATACAAAGTACATTTTAGGTATATATGGATTTTTTTATGTGCAGAACAGCCATTGCACTGTACTGTCTAGCAGATAAAGCATGGTGTATATTACCCATGTTACAGAACATTTGGTAGCTTCACACTGAAGTCTCCACACACCCCTCAACCACTCAGTTCCATTGTATGATTTACTGTTTATTGTTATATAGATAAGCCATAGAAAGGTTAACTGAGTAAAAATAATATTTTTTGAGTTAATTTTTTGTCATTTCTCTGTCTATATGATACTTATACAACTAAGCATCTTTATTTGATTATATAACTATATAAATTTCTTAGGATATGTTATGCCACATTGCTTTTGTGCACAATAAAGGATGTGCAAGTGGAAATAATATGCCAGATGTTGTGTTTAAGTTTTGCAAAATAAAGCCATTATTCTTACCAATGACTACACAAAAAAGATAAAGATGGGATGAATTAATTAATAATACTTTCCCCTAGGCATGTGAAGATTAATCCCTTCTTCGCTATTTGAAGAAATAAAAAAAAAAATGTTTCGCAACCACTCCCAGGTGATCTGGAGCTGGAAGATGATGCTGGTAAGTCAGCTCTCCATAAAAACCTTTTGATCTTAATTTTAAAATACCATATGCTTCAAATGTTGTCTTTTTAATTATGTAGTTTAATACCTAATGGCGTTTAAAACGTCACAAAATAAATTTGTTTCATGGGCTCCTTTGGTTGTCTATATGTTCCAATGAGACATTTGATTTAATTTTACTATAGAGACTTGTACATAAAATAAAGTCTGATCATCAAGCCGAGCCACGAAAACCAAAGATACAGAAACATATGGTATAACAATACAATGTTATATAGTGGATGTAAAGCCGATCCATGAAAATTTACCTAGGCACATCTATCTGCAGTATTTACTTTTCTCTCTCCAAAACCCTGAGTCCCCTGTCTTTCTGCTGTTTCGTTCCTCTGTTATCAGCATGATAACTTCTAAAAAGTTCTCAGAGACAGGAGATAAAACCAGCCGGTAATGTGTGTTGGGTGCGGGTGCTATAAATAGATGAGCAGAGATCATGTCTTGTTACAGCACAGCTCTGAAAGTATCTTTGTTCTTCTGTATATGTGGAGGGGGTGTGCCTTTCCTCCAATCAGCTGTCACACAGTGTAAGCCAAGACTACACTCCTACTGTCGAACGAAGAATGAAAAATTCTAACACGATGTAAGAATTCAAAAGAATGTAGAAAGCTGAAGACAGCAGATATACATGTAAAACTTATTTAAAAGGAGAGATTGGGACTTTGAATGAGGCAGACAGCTACAAAGAAGTATAATAAATTACAGTATATTTATTATCATATAGTACATGAAGGAAATAACATCGACTAAAAGTATTGTCAATGTAGAAAAAATAGTAATTGCATTTATTGAATATATTCCAACATGGTAAACAGTATAAAAAATATTGTATATGGATAACTACTCTGGATCTGCCTTCCAACCAAAGAGGGATCTTCCCTTAGAATTGGTGTAGTATGCAGACATCCAGGGCAGACTAAAGATTATGATAACTTGTTGATTGACAAGATAACTCAAATGGAAATGAAGGGAGAGTTTTTAATTATGGGTGACTTCAACATGCCTGACATTAACTGGAATTCTCAAACTACAGGGATGCAATTGGGGCAATGTATAAGGTTTTTCTGAAACTGTTAAAAAGTCTAACCGAATGTGATAATTTTCTAGATAGAGTACTAATAAATAGGGATTGATTGTATGATGCTGAGGTGGGAGAAAATTTGGGTTCTAGTGTTTACCAATGTCTCTGGTTTGATATTAAAACAAGAACTGGACAATCATACAGTATACAAAAACAAAATTTTTGTAATTCAAAAAAAATAATTTTTCTGTAATAGAGAATGTTTGAAAAATTAAATAAAAAGTTGGAGTAAAATTACAGAAGTCAGTAATCAGTAGGCACTAACTAAAATAAATTCAAATCCCTGTGCTATTTTCACTACCCTGTGCTTCTTCTGAAAAGTCATTCTCACCCTGTTAATTCACTAATAAAGAATTTGAATATTTAATAAAAATAGTGTTGTGCTTTTCACAAATTTTCTAACCTAAACACATAAAGTGTATATTAAAACTTTATTTTTTTTATCTCTTATTTTCTTTAAGATTTTTACAAAAGTCCATATAACCAATCAAGCGGCACCTCGAACCATATACATAATATTATAATGTCATTGTGATGTTGTGTATACATTTAATTAAATAACCATCTTTACATTATTATTCATCCTTCGTGATTGCTTCCTTAAAAAAGGAAAAGAAAAAGGGAAAGAGAAGAGAAACAAAACAAAAGGAACAAACAAGACCACAAAACAATAGAAATAATAATTCTCTATCCTTTTGTATCCCCTCTATCCTTCTATGACTCCTCTCTCCCCACACCTCCCAAGGTCTCCCTTGTGATAAAGTGCGAAAGCGTCCAAACCATACGCAATGTCTATTTAATGCCAGCTATATTATGTGTTCTTATTCCTTTCCTCTCTCTCTCTCACTTTCCACTTTCGGTCGTCCTCTCTACTCCCCCCTGATTTCCCCAGTCATATCCACCTAGTCTTTAGGTATAGTCTCCCTTCCCTGATTATCCCATTTAAAGAGGACATCCCATTCTATCTAACCAGGGTTTCCAGATTTTTAAGAATTTATCCGTCTAATAAATGTCACTTTTTCCCTCCATACTGTAGCGTCCATCACTTTGGTCCATTCTTCTAAGGTCGGGGGTCTTGCTGATTGCCAATTCTGAGCTATTATCTTTCGTGCTTGAAATAAACCTCTTATTGCTGCAGTTTTACTATTTACTGACACACTATTTGCCTCTATTTTCCCCAAGATACATATAGTGCCATTCAGTTCTAACTTAAGCCCAAAGGTACCATTAATATCCTCAAGTATCTCTGTCCAATACCTAAATAATTTTGGACACCTCCACATCACGTGGATCAAATCACCTGTTGCTTGACACCTTGGGCATTTATCGTCAGGTCTATATCCATACCAAAAAAGTTTCTTTGGGATATAGTAGACTCTACGTAGCAAAAGCAACATTTTCTGTGAGGGGGAGACTGACACCTGGGAGCTCAGATTCAATATGCTTCTCCACTGTTCTTCTGTTATTATTTTCCCCAGGTCCTCTTCCCATCCCTTTTTATTTTTAGATAATCTTTCCCCGGTAATGGTTTTGCTACATATTTGTTCATATATCTCTGATATTAAACCCATAGAAGATCCTGTCATGGCTATTTTTTGTATAAGAGGTATTTCACACCATTCCACCCTTTGTGTTTTAAAATGGGCGTTCAGGGCATATCTAATTTGAAGATACCGGTAGAATGATCGGTTTGGGATACTGTACTCTCCCCTCAGCTCTTCAAATGACTTCAAGGTACTCCGTTCATATAATTGCCAGAGTTTTCTAATACCATAAACCTCCCACTCATTTATTTTACCCATAGGGATCAAATCTGGGAGATATTTATTATCCCAGATTGGGGCATATTCTGTTAACCCCATATATCCCATTACTACCCTCACAGCCTGCCATACTTTTGTTACTAATTTTAGTGTGGGGAATCAGGCAGGTAGAGAATCTGCCTCCAGAGCTTCCAGCAAACCTCTATGCCCGGCTCCCCGCAACATCATTTGTGCATTTTTGTTACTCTCCCCTTGTATGTTACATCCCCTGAGATGCTGCAACTGGGCAGCAAAGAAATAGCTGCATGGGTGTGGCACTGCTGCACCTCCCTCTTTTATTGGTAGCTGCAATGTCTGTAAACCAATACGGGCCTGCCCCTTCTTCCAAATTAGTATTTTAAAACTTTAAATAAAGAAAATAAAAAATAGTGTGCATGTCTCTAATACCTCATATGCAAAAATGCTTCCAGCTAATAAAATATCAAATTATACCAAAATATGTATAATCAAGTGAGATTAAACTTAAACAGCTTGACAGCAGCAAAAACAAAAGAAAAAGGTTTCAGTCTCACCGACATTCAAAGTCCAGCATTGTTATCACAATCAAACAGTCCTTGGGTGGTTGCAGGTGACTTCATCTGCTAGGAGGCTTCCAGGCAGAACGCTGCTGTCCACGTTGGTTGCTGCAAATCAAACCAAACACAAACCACCCTCTCCCCTACACTACTCCACTCATCTGCAACATCCTGTCTTGTTTTTAAACCCACTTCCTCTGACAGGTGAGTTAACCCTTTTTGTTCCCTTAAAGGGACCACAGTCCAAACAGAGGGAAAACATAGCGTCCTTCCAGGACCCAGCCACGGCGTCCTGTACATATCCCCCCCTGTGCCCCAACGCCAAGGAGGTGGAGGCAACAGTGGAGCTCAAACAATGGACTCGGGAGAGGGCATCTGCATTTTGATGCAGTCTCCCGGGCCTATGCTCCACTACAAATTTAAATTCCTGGAGTGCCAGGAACCACCGAGTAACCCTGGCATTAGTCCCTTTACCTTGTCTCAGCCATGTTAAAGGGGCATGGTCAGAAATCAGCCTAAACTTCCTCCCCAAAAGGTAATATCTGAGGGATTCCAGAGCCCACTTAATGGCCAGGCACTCTCGTTCAATTATAGCGTAGTTTTTCTCCGCTGGTGTTAACTTCCTACTGAGGAAGACTACTGGGTGCTCCTCGCCATGAATAACCTGTGACAACACCGCTCCCAATCCTACATCGGAAGCATCAGTCTGTACAACAAACTCTTTTGAAAAATTGGGTGCTACTAGGACAGGGTGTTGGCACAGTGCCGACTTGAGCTCCAAAAAAGCCTTCTCAGCGTTTGCATTCCACTCCACCATGACCGATTTCCGACCCTTAGTCAGATCGGTCAACGGAGCTGCCAACGTGGCAAAGTTGGGTACAAACCTCCTGTAGTATCCCACCATACCCAGGAATGCACGTACCTGTTTTTTTGTGAGATTTGCTTTTTGGACAATCTCCACCCCAACCCGAGGCTCAAGTCTTGTACCAGCCAGGGAGGTCACCGGTTCCCTGTCTGTCCAGGGCTTTAACAAGTTTACATGATATATCTGATAGGGTTTCCTCTTACCTGGTTGGTGGACTCTATAATTTACCTCTCCCACTTTTTCTACAACTTCAAAGGGGCCTTGCCACCTGGCCAAGAATTTACTTTCCACAGTGGGGATCAACACTGCTACTCGATCCCCCACTTGGAAGTTCCTTATTCTAGCAGCCCTATTATAGACCCGTCGTTGAGCTTCCTGGGCTTTTTGCAAATGTTCTTTGACTAGAGGCATCACAGTTCGGATCCTCTCCTGCATTTGGGAAACATATTCAAGAACACTCTTATGCTGAATAGGTTCACTTTCCCATTCCTCTTTAACAAAATCCAGTAGTCCGTGAGGTCTCCGCCCATATACCAACTCAAAGGGCGAAAACCCAGTGGAGGCCTGGGGCACTTCCCGGATAGCAAACAGGAGAGCGGGTAACAGGCAGTCCCAGTCTTTCCCATCCCTTTGTACAACCCGCTTGAGCATAGACTTAAGGGTCTTATTAAAGCGCTCTACCAACCCATCCGTTTGTGGATGGTAGACCGATGTGCGCAGCTGTTTAATCCGGAACAGCTTGCACACATCAGCCATAACCCTCGACATAAACGGGGTGCCCTGGTCCGTGAGTATTTCCTTGGGAAAACCAGGCCGTGTAAACAACTGGAATAATTCCCGAGCAATAGCCTTAGAGGAGGTATTCCGCAGAGGTAGCGCTTCAGGATATCGGGTGGCATAGTCAAGGATCACCAGTATGTAGGAGTGACCTCGAGCTGACTTTACCAAAGGACCCACTATATCCATGGCTATCCTCTCGAATGGGACCTCAATTATGGGCAGAGAGACCAAAGGGCTCCGGAAGTGGGTCACCGGCACGGTCAACTGACAGGTGGGACAAGAGGCACAGTATCTTCTTACCTCTGCTTTCAGACCTGGCCAGTAAAACCGGTCAGTGATCCGTGCCTCCGTCTTTTCAACTCCCAGGTGTCCCCCTAAAACATCATCATGGGCCAGGTCCAGGACCTTGCGTCTATACTGTTGGGGTACCAATAATTGTTCTACCACATTTTCTCTCACTTTGGTAACCCGATAAAGCAATTCATTACATATTGCAAAGTGGGGCCACCGCTCATTCGCACCTGGCTCTTGGGGTACCCCATTTAATACTACAACTTGTTCCTGTGCACGGGCCAAAGTGGGGTCCTGCATCTGGGCAGTACCAAATGTCCCCTGGGGAACACCCAAATCCGGCAGGGCAGGGGTAGAGGCCACTTCCTCATCCTCTTCACCCAGCATTACCTGAAGTGGGGAAGGTTCCCCCTGCTCAGTGTTCAGGTAGGTCTGCGAACCACACATTTTGACACCCTTAACAGTATCAGCACTACTTTCATCACCATTAATCCAATCATTAGCATTTGTATCAACTGGATCCACATTAGGAACATTTGGCATCTCAGGGTTATTACCCTCAACCGTAGGAACAGAGGAACTAGTTTCTCCCCAGTCTTGGGATCGTTCAGGTAGTTCTCCTTGTCCCCACAGTTTTTCAAAAAATGGACAGTCTCGTCCTATGATAACATCATGTATCAAGTTCTTTACCACCCCCACCTCTTGAGTACCAGTGCCATATGCTGTGGAGATGGACACCGAGATGAGAGGGTACTCTCTAGTGTCCCCGTGAATGCACACAACCCATAAAGTTTTGCTTACCGGACTGATCTTCCCAATTACTCTAGGATGAACCAGGGTTACCATGCTTCCGGAATCCAGCAAAGCCCAGGCAGGGAGGTGGTTCACTTGGACTACACACTCAAATTTCGGTCAAGGTGTGTGGTACATGCTCTATGAGCAATAAAAGACCCCCTCCGAAGAACCCCGCATTCCATGGGCTCCTCTTGCAGTGGGCAGTGGGCCCGGGTATGGCCCCAGGAATGACATCGCCAACATTGTACATCCCCTCCTCTCCGAACAGGAACAGATCTCTGAGGAGGTACTGGGAGTGACTCTTGACCTTCCGGGGTGTTGATTCCAGGGCTCCGGGGGACATCCTTTCGAAGGGCGGCAGTCGATCGAATAGGCCGTGGCAGACTGGGCCCTTGGCGCTTGGTAGGGCCAAGCAGATCCTCCACCACTGTATATCGCTCTACCATCTCGACAAGGAGGGTCACTGTTTTGGGGTCTCCATGGCTGACCCACCGTTGAAGGTCGTCGGGCAGTGACCGTAGGTATCGGTCCAGCACGACCCGCTCCACGATTTGGGGGCCCGACAACACTTCGGGCTGCAGCCATTTTTTTACCAGTTGCACCAGGTCATGCATTTGAGACCGTGGTGGACGATCTGGACAATACTTCCATTGGTGCGCTCGTTTGGCCTGAACGGCCGTAGTCACCCCCAAACGAGCCAGTATTTCTGCCTTTAGTTTTTGATAGTCTTTAGCGTCCTCTGGTGGCAGGTCGAAGTAGGCTTTTTTAGGATCTCCGGTGAGAAAAGGTGCAATTAGGCCGGCCCACTGGTCCTGGGGCCACCCTTCTCTCTCTGCCGTCCTCTCAAATGTAGCAAGAAAAGCCTCTACATCATCACTCAGGGACAATTTCTGCAAAAAATGGCTTGCCCTCACGGTCACCTGGTTGCCAGGGGCAACAGCCGCTTGCTCACGACCCTGAGAAAACTGCTGCACTACTTATTTTAAGGCAGTCACCTGAGCCTGCATAACCCCTTGCTGGGTTGCTTGCTGTGCTGCCAACTGAGCCACCAACAGGCGAGTGTTTTCTTCATGGCGGGTCTGCGCTTGCATATTAGCCAGGGACAGTTGTTTAATTAGTTCCTCCATTGCTTCAGCTTTCAGGGTTTGGGCAGCTTTAACCCAGGACATAAACCCACTGTACTGTCCCTTTAAATGTCAGTTTTAAATTCAAATGCAAAAACAGCAAAAAAACGCCTGTTACTCTGTCCTGCCCGCATTCGAGCACCACTTGTAAAGTTCGGGGGACCAGCCAGACCGCAGGACACAGGCTTTTAACCCAAAAGGAGGTTTATTAAACTTAAACAGCTTGACAGCAGCAAAAACAAAAGAAAAAGGTTTCAGTCTCACCGACATTCAAAGTCCAGCATTGCTATCGCAATCAAACAGTCCTTGTGTGGTTGCAGGTGACTTCACCTGCTAGGAGGCTTCCAGGCAGAACGCTGCTGTCCACGTTGGTTGCTGCAAATCAAACCAAACACAAACCACCATCTCCTCTACACTCCTCCACTCATCTGCAACTTCATGTCTTGTTTTTAAACCCACTTCCTCTGACAGGTGAGTTTACCCTTTTTGTTCCCTTAAAGGGACCACAGTCCAAACAGAGGGGAAGCATAGCGTCCTTCCAGGACCCAGCCACGGCGTCCTGTACACTGCAAAGAAAAGAGTGCTAATACTGTAGCACCATTTTTTTCCCAAAAGTATCCACTTACATTGAGGCTGCATTCACAACTGAACATATCGTTTTCAGGCGTTTTTCAAGCGTTTTTTTTTACGTTTTTTTTACAAGCTTTTTTAAAGCGTATTAGAAGTGTATTACAAGCATTTTACAGCTTCATGCATTTTTGTTTAGCCAATTTAAAGCACTAGGGGGAGGAGAGGAAGAGGAAATTAGAGGTGGAGAGATGCTATTTGAGCATTTTTACAGGCTTTTTATGAGCGTTTTAGAGCGTTTTACAAGCATTTTTCTGATAAAGTCAGGCATTTATATTAAAGTCTACGGGGCCAAAAACGCTTGTACTGTGCCAAAAAAGAAGATCATGTACTTTTTTGAGCTTCAGGCGACAAAACGCTCATATGTAAACATGTGCCATTGAAATTAACGGATTTTTTTGTTGGGCATTTTGGAACTTGAGATGAGCATTTTACGAGCGTTTTGCGAGCCGAAAATGCTCAGGTGTGA
Organism: Lithobates sylvaticus; assembly: GCA_028564925.1. Lineage (NCBI taxonomy): Eukaryota > Metazoa > Chordata > Amphibia > Anura > Ranidae > Lithobates > Lithobates sylvaticus. Next base: position 367,395,130 of record CM053026.1, on the reverse strand, counting down.
ATGGGGCCTAATACTTGCATCTTTTAGTTCAGGCTCATTTCAGCACAACATAGCCCTGCACAGCATTACTCACGTCAGCATCCGGCTGACCACAGCCCTATGCCCATGTTCCCAGGGCATTAACAAGCGTGTTCACGAGGGTCCCCATATCTGGCACAAACCCCACAGGGCGACCCCCTTCCACCGCCTGTAAAAGTGATCCAGCAGCTAATTAAATAAAAGTGATCCACCAGCTTTGCAGTTAAGCACTTTTACAATGTCACGGCATACCTTCTCCTCACGAATGCAGCAATTCCAAGGGGACACCACAGAGCCTGTGTCCCACTCACCATGATTGTCACTTCACACCCAGTGACCATTCTCTCAGCCCAGACCTCTTGTTCACGAGCTGTAACACTTTACTTGGATTTCTTCCCTACTGTCTCTTACTTCCATACCTCCATGCTAGGTCCCTGCATCCCCCGTGCTGCAGTATAGGTCCAGAATATGGAGTACCAATTGCTAGGGAGGGGGTCAAGCTAACCAACCCCCTCACTACCTGGGTGACCATCTCCCATGCCAGGTATCAGCCTTCCCCTGGTTGCCTGCTATCACATTCACACCACTTCAATGGTCACCCATTGCAATGATAATATAGCCGTATCTCCCACCAACTCCTCTGCATGACTCTCTTGTATCTCCTCTTCATTCCCTTGTTAAGCAAGGCTCATGGTACACCCTGCGTGCACCCCTTTGAATAACTTCAGACCAGTCATGAAACAGTTAACAGCTTTACTAAAGATTCAGCTACATAGTTCAACAGCACAGCACATATGAAATAGAGTCCAGCCCTAGATAACTAATGTGGGCTGCCAGGTTCATAACTTCCAGAGTGGCACAGTCTATTCAGCAAGAGTCCAGTAATTGTAGGTTGCTAATCCAGGGAGAATCCCAGCAGGGTGACCAAAAAATGGAGGACACATGCTCCTGCAGGCCTACATGGTAGCAGTTCCTCCTCTGAATTCCCACAGGGAAGAGTCAGCACTCCTCAGAGGCCTCCCCCTGTATCTATGTGGCTTACAACAGGGGTCAGGACCCAGAAAGCCCAGGAAAGAGTCTAGACACAGTTAACCACTTCCCATCCTGGGCAGCCTGCTAGCTAAAGCATGATACACAAGCAACATTTAATTTTATTAACATTGATTTGCACAAAACACTGAATTGGTACAAAACAAAAAACACTCTAACCATGTCAAAATTTGTAATCACCTGCTTACACAATCTCTCCCCCCCCCCCCCCCCCCCCCGCAGCCTCTCCCATCCCACAGGGTAACCCGGGAATGAAGGCAGCTGACCATAGAAGTGACTGAGAACTGGAACATCCCTGATCATCTCTATGGTCTAAGAAACCGGAGGCGATGAGTATTTTGTCACTTTCGGTTTCAGCTAATGTAAACAACCCCTTACTGTCCTGTGAAAGCTATTGTAAACAAGCCCTTGGATCAAACAGATCTTGGTTTAATACAATGCTTTTAAGGGCAGAGGAGAGCTCTCAGGTCTAATAGACCCAAAAACTCTCATAGTAAAGAGTACCTGTCACTGCCCATGCTATCACAAGGGATGTATTTCATAAATTGTGATAGCAATAAAGTTGATTAAAAACATGAAAGAGACACTTCATAAAAATAAATAATAAAAGGCGAATGAATGCGTCGGTCCCTGAAGCATACATAAACAGCGGTCGCACCACTCTTGTGAGTAATCACCGCAAACGTCAGAACAAGAGCAATAAAATTAGCACCAGACCTTCTGTGTACATTTAAAATGGTAACCTGTAAAGGCTTTTAAAGTGTCACCTATGATTTAAAGTACAGTAGTTTGCTGCTGTTCCATGGCCGTATGCAATGTTAAAGCGTGACATGTTGACATGTTTGGTATCTATTTTCTCAGCATAACAATGGGGTTTATTTACTGAAGGCAAATCCATTTTGCAGTACAAGCGCAACTGCAGTCACTGTAGATCTAAGAGGGGCATGCAAGAAAAAAAAAAAAAACAACATTTTTTGTTTGTACATTATTAGATGATAGAAATCAGCAGAGCTTCCCCTCATTTCAGATCTTTCCCTCAGATCTACAGGGACTGCACTTATAGTACAAAGTGGATTTGCCTTTAGTAAATCAACCCCATTGTCTTTTATATTTTGACAAAAAATGGGTATTATATTGCGTTTGTGTGCAAAAAAAATTCATTAAAGTATATTTTTTAAAAAAAAAATTGTATTTGAAAAAACGCGCTAAGGATATTGCATGCCATAAAAAATTGCAACACCATTTTATTCTCTAGGGCCTCTGCTCAAGTGGTAAAGATTAGTGTTCACCGACTTTCTTAAATTCCATACCCAAGGTCAATAAGAGTGAGTTGGACTTTCACTCTGAAACAGCAGGGGGCAAGGCTTTGGACCTCTGCTGTTGTTTCCTTTCATCTTTGAATTTGGAGATGGCTATTATAGGTGGGCACCCAGTTGGCTCCCTCACCAGATGGTCTGTAGTCACACACTGGCTTTCCAGATAGCAGCTTCCATAGCATTTCTAGGGCTTCTTCTGCAACATCAAGAGGAATTCTTCCCCATGGGCATTTTGCTTTGAAGTGTCCAACTTCTCCACAGCTGTAACATTTCTTTGCAGAAAGAGGTATTGCATTGCCTAACTCAGTCTCCCCTGATGCCTTCCCTCCTTAGGCCAAGGTGGCCACCACCCTTGGCACATCGGTAAGTGATTTCTGCATCCTTGCTTGAGTCTGTACCTCGTGCCTGACAGTCTTCTGAACGTCATAGAAGATTTGGTTTAAGGTGGACTGTGACTGAGCCATTTATGTCACAGCCTGGGTTAAGGTCTAAATAACCAGGGACATTCCCCTCTGGACTTCTGTTACACCCCAACTGGTCTGAGCTGAGTCTATAGAGGTGCCTTGCACATGTTTCTTTAGGATTCTGTGCCTTGGCTGTGATCAAGGCTTCTTGTTCCCTAATTATTTTTAGCATTTTTGAATAGGTCATGGGACCACTCTGGTCTGGAGTTTGGGTCTAGAAGATGCGCCCCTTACAGGACCTGCGCTAGCAGCACCCTACTTACCTGCTCTGTGCAATGGTATTGCACAGAGCTGCCCCTTACCTCCTCTTTTTAGGTCTCCTGCCAGTAATCTTGGCTTCTCCTCTTTTGTGTATGCCCCATAGAAAGCTGCTTGCTATGGGGGCAGTTGTGCAGGCTCCCTTTTGAGCCAGGCTGTGTGTGTCCATAGACAAACATGGCCTGGCCCAGCCCTGCCACCACTCTTTGCTCACTGGATTTGACAATGGCTCCCACTGTTTTGACAAAGCCTGTGAGACCAGGAAGAGATGGTGAGAAGACCTGCAGCTGGACACAGAGCTGGATCAATACATGAAATCAGGTAAGTGTTAGGGAGGCAGAGGATACACGGTGGAAGGTTTTTCTTTAATACAGAGAATGCATGAAAGTAAAAAAAAAAAAAAACCTTTACAATTCAGTACCTTTTAATTGTAAGCAAAGCAAGTATATTGTCGCAGGAAAAAGGTAAATAACAATGCACATGTAGCACACTGGTATTAGGCAGGGTTGCTATCAAATTTAGTTATGATAGGCGGTAATTAACCTGGCTGATTAATAGTTGTATCCACTGATTTTCTGCCCTAAGACTGAATATGGTGCATTTCTCTCTTCTGTCAATAGTTGGCACTGCTGCCTTTGGCATTAGAATGGCTGAGGCGTGGGGCTATATGTGAAGCAGCAGCTGAAGGTTAGATCTAAGCCTGAGGCCACATGTGTAGAGGCTCAGCCCGAGGGGAGCCTGATCGTTGCAGAGGTTCAGATGGACAGTGAACCGAGTGTTGCGAGAGGTGAAGGAGAAGCAGTTGCCACATGTGATGTATAGTGTGGGTGACCTTCGCACTGTTGATGAACTAGATACTATGCAAAAATAAATATGGGAGTAAAAAATAAACTAAAAGTGAAAATCAATAAGGTGCCAACACAAATGTTGTGTGTGGTAAAATACCTACAAAAGCAGCAAAATCTAAGGGTGAACACAATCCCGCAAATGACAAATAATGAGTGATGATTTTGCGCTAATATGCACCAAAATAGTATGAATAAATAAAGTGTAAAAGTGAAATAAATATGTTGTACAGATCAAACAGTGTACGGTACACGAAGTGCTAAATTACATACCAATAATCACTCATATATACATAAATATATAAACACTGGGCGCTTTAAAATAAAGATGTAAAATTGTGTACCAAATTTAAAACCAAAAGTGCAACAAGTGCTAAAATTAGTGGTAATAAACGGTGGCTATCACAATAAATAAATTATATTTATAGCTTAAATAGGATAAAGTGCCTAGTTAGCCAGTTATCTCAAATGACTGGACTAAAAATAAAAGAAATAAATACACAGTAATCTTGATAAATAACCAATAGGTGGGTGAGAAATAATAGTGCAGGCTACTCCTTTAGGGAAATGATGAACAGTTCATGCACTAATCAATCATAGAGTCCATGTGGTAATGGAGAATAATAATAATATAGCCTAGATAGTGTAAAAGGCTCAGGAAATGTCTCTAAATATAGAGGGGGTAGCCGAGATGTTGATGCTCCAAAGTGGGGGTGTTGGGTGGTGAGGACCTTATCCTAAATTGTGCTCTCTAGCCTCTCACCTCTAGATGGGAATATACGAGCATCCGAACGGCACAAAGGGTCTGCTCCAATTCAGCTATCCCTCTCAAGGAGCTCCAAGGAATCCTGCTTCTCAAAATTTGGATCCTCCTTCCGTGATGTCTCCCCTCACTACCTGCCTCTAATAGGGATATCTCTCCAACTTCCTATGGCAATGGCGACCATGATCCCGCGGTAATAGCTCGCCAAGAGAGGGGGTTAAAACAAGACAGAGGGGGGCCCAATTGTGAAGTACGTCTCAATAGTAAAGTTTAATAAGCAATACAATTCTTACATTTAAAAAGCATAGTACAGCAAACTCAGTGGCGATCTGCCGCCTGTCTCACAGCACTTCCGGTATCGGCTGTCCGGCCAATCCCTACGTGTTGTGTCACATGCTCGTGACTTCATCAGGGGAACCTGATTGGCTAGAATGGACTGTCTTTTATTTAGAGAAACCGGAAGTTGATTAGCGGCCATTTTGCCGCGGTCCGATTTTTTGTAAACAAACCGCAGCCATTTTCTAATAGTCTCATAGCGGTTTATACAGCAGGCTTATCTAGAAGGCTCCTGCAGACAGAAAATGTTTCTAGCGATGTGATAGATACTTATACAAATTGCGATGGTGATCGTTATTCTGAGAATCTCCTTTTCCTCATAATTAATACTGAATCTAACTAACAACTTATATTTTAGTGTTGTAGTTATAAAAAGGTAATTTCTCTAGAGGCAAAAATGAAAACGAAATAATAACAGTAACCCAGCAGCCATTAACCAGTGGCCCATGGTATCAGTTACTAGCAGCCATTTTTCTTTAGATTTTAGTGACCTTAAATTACGTTTTATGAGTCTGGAAGGGCATTCCCTGCTGACAGTTTACTGGCTGTGAGGACCACTCCTGTTACCAGAGGCAAGTGAGAACCAGAGATAAAGGGGACACCGTCGCCAGTAAGGGACAACTTACTCTTGTTATCAGAGGACAGGTTTGTGAAGTCTGAAGAAGTACCAAAGCAGCCTTTTTCACTAGCTGGGGATGGTGAACAGGTTGGGAAAGCTTCAGTGTTCAAGTCAGGGACCCAGCAGATGAGCATGGGTGAAACTTGAAGAGGATTCAGCAGGTTAGCTGAGAGCCAAGCCAGGGACCCAGAGGGTAGTGTGGGTGACGCTTGGAGTGTACAGTGGGTTAGCTGTGGAAAAGCTCAGGGGATCCGGCAGGCGGCTGGGAGCTGAATGTCTGGTGAGAAGACTGCAAGCTCAGTAAGAAAAGTTACAGCGGGAGGCTGTGAGATGGAGGCCAGGTCCTACACAATGGGGATACCAAGTCTGGTATGTGTACAGATCTGTATTGAAGTCAACCTACAAGTTCAGTTACCATAGGAGACAGCAGTTCTACAAATACAGTGCTGCAATCAGCTTAAAGGCCCTCAACCTGTATAGCTGTCTGCCTATTTTGTCTCGGAGTCTGGAAATTGCTATTGCATCTGCCTGAGGGTGTTCAGGCCCTAACCCCCCTCTCCCCCAGTTCATGTTAAGAGACAATAAATCCCTTTTGCAGGGCCGATCCTAGGGTCAGAGACTGCAGACATGTTACAAGAGATGGTAGTAAATAATGGGCGATCGGCCCTCTCACCTGACCCAGCGATACAGCAACAACGGTTCCTCTGATCAGGAGTCAGCTCACTCTGAATTGCCCGTGGCGACTCCGCTGGGTAGAGCCCAGATCTGTATTCCTGCAATGACTCTATTCCTTCCTCCACCAGGGATGGTGCCAGGCTGTGTGGCTTTTTCTCTCTCTCTGATGGTGTTCTCTCAGCACTGCCCTCTCCCTCTGGAGTCCTGGGTGCCCTTCCCTGAAAGCTTCCCCGGGCTCCTGGCTCTCTCTCTCCCATTCAGCTGAGCATGCTGTGTGGGCTGCAGTTTCCATGTTACAGTGGGGCTGCCAGTCCTTGGGACCACATGTCCCACAATCCTTTTCTTTGCTCCTTTGTTTTTTCTTCCCTGACCGTTATGAAGGCGGGGGAAGAAACATAGTGCGCCGCTCACTAGTACAGCAGCGCACGAGGAGGTGAGGGAGAGGGGAAATAAGAGCCCGCAGCTGCAGTGGCATCACTAGGGTTGGTGTCACCTGGTGCAGTAAAACATGGTATCACCCCCTCCACCAACTATAGTCGTCCCTCAGTACAGACCCCACTCCATTAAGTATAGACCCCCCCCCCCGTCAGTGCAGACCCTTCACTAAGTATAAATACCTCCCTCAGGACAGACCCCCCCATCAGTATAGACCCCCAGGACAAAACACCCCCCTTTATCAGTATAGACCCCCCCCTCAGGACAAACCTTCCCCCCCTACATTAGTACAAACCCCCCAGAACAAACCACCCCCTCCATTAGTATAGACCCCCCAGGACAACCCCCCCCCCCCCTCCATTAGTATAGACCCCCCAGGACAACCCCCCCCCCCCACATTAGTATAGACCCCCCAGGACAACCCCCCCCCCCCCACATTAGTATAGACCCCCCCAGAACAAACCACCCCCTCCATTAGTATAGACCCCCCAGGACAACCCCCCCCCCCACATTAGTATAGACCCCCCAGGACAACCCCCCCCCCCACCACATTAGTATAGACCCCCCAGGACAACCCCCCCCCCACATTAGTATAGACCCCCCAGGACAACCCCCCCACATTAGTATAGACCCCCCAGGACAAACCCCCCCACATTAGTATAGACCCCCAGGACAAACCCCCCACCCCACATTGATATAGACCCCCCAGGACAAACCCCCCCCCCACATTAGTATAGACCCCCCAGGACAAACCCCCCCACATTAGTATAGACCCCCCCCAGGACAAACCACCCCCCCCACATTAGTATAGACCCCCCAGGACAACCCCTCCACATTAGTATAGACCCCCAGGACAACCCCCCCCCACATTAGTATAGACCCCCCCAGGACAACCCCCCCCCACATTAGTATAGACCCCCCCTAGACAAACCACCCCCCCACCACTAGGCTAATTAAAACCACCCGGGCGGCAGCTGGAGAGGACCGGCCCTGCCCTTTTGTTTGCATTCAAAATGTGACTGGCGCCCAATCATTCAATCTTGCATTACACCCACTATGCCTAGAACCCACTCTACAAAGTAGGATGTCAGCTCTCCCTGACTCTGGAGGTCACCATTAGGCCTCCAGGGGTGGGGGGCTCTTGCTACATTTGGCGCCCAACGTGGGGCAAAGGCATTATTCCGGCAGTGGTTGTCCCTAGCAACCAACTACAGCTACATCTGGATTTCGTCTGGCTCCGTGGAAAGGTGGAAAGTAACATCTTTATTCTGCATAGACTGTGTTATTATCCATTTCAACTATGTGGGGAAGAACCAACGTGTCTCATTGCTCATGGGGGAGTGTCAGCCTGGTCTTTTGTCACTTTATGCCAGCGATGCAGGGGTTAAGGCAGACTCCATTAAAGTTTTGTTGCATCGCGTGAGGAAGGAGGTGGGCGCTAAAGTTCCTGGAGAGCATGTGGGCCAATCCCTTGGCAGGGGGAGGAACCATCGTTCTGCAGGGGAGGAGAAGGAGATGCTGCTGTGTACACCACCATTACCAGTACACGTGTTGCTATACTGTTATCGAGTGGAGAGTATGGCGCAGTTCGGAGTCTTGATGTCGGACTGGGAAGTCTATGCTCCGGGCATCGGTCTAACCCCACGGGAACTACAGATGAATTGGGACAAATGTGTCGCCATTCCAGCTCAGGAAGCGCCTGAGAACCCTTAAGCTGTCACTCGGTTTACTGAAGTGGCTGCTCCTTCAACCATTGTAGCTGCTCTAAAGTCATGTATCCCAGTTATCGCTCAGGGCCGTTGTTGGGCCCACCTGTGTTCTCTGATGATGGAACCTCCTGGGGAGAAGACAACTGAACCTGGTAAGCCTGATGCAATTGAGGGCAGTGTGCCTGTGGGGACTGTAAAATCTGATGCCGCTAAGGGAGCTGATTTTGAAAAGTCTGCTGCTGTTAGTTCAAAACGCAACTTGCTCCCAGCCAAAGAGATTTCCACTGATTCAGATTCCGATATTCTGTGTGATTGGATCTCAGAACTATTTTTGGATACTATGTTGTGGCCTGAAAGTGATGCTGAGAAACAGTTTGAGCCTATAGAGGAGGAAGTTCTTTCTACTATCCAAGCCTCCAGCATTAGGCCTGAAGTTGTCTGCATCTACATCTTAAGTTCTCTGTCATGCAAGTTTCCAAAAAGAAGGAAAAGCTATGTGTAGCCCGTGGCAGGGGCTAAAAACTGTATCGTTCATACTATGTTCACTCTGTGCTTACGGTCTTTAGCAGGAGCCAAGAATCCTATTGTCACTAACCTGGGATTATGCTTGCTGAGTTACCCAGACTGTGTCAGTGCTCGGAAGCCTAATTAACTTGATGTGCAACCTTGCCTCAACACTATTAGAGCATCTGGAACAACTACTTGACCCTCATTGCTATTAGTAACCCCATTCAGCTATTGAAAGCCTGTGACAAGTTCATCTTGACCAAAGTGGATTACAAAGTGTGCTAGTGGAGTTGTGTTGACTTTGCCTAAAGTTGCTCCACACTTGGAACATTTTGATACGGGAACATTCCTGCCTGTGCTAAATTCCAGCAGTTGCAGGTAGTGCCCCACAAGAGTCATGCTGGCCTGTGCATGGGAATTGACAGTGTGCCCCCCTCTGAAAAGTGACATGATGATTTGAAGTTGAGAGACTTCAGCATGTCTTGTTCTTCAATAATGAGGAAAATTATTCTCAGCCCCCGGCTGTGCTAAAGACAGACTGAGATATCCTAAAATTGCAAGGGGACCCAGTTGACCAGGAAGATGGACAAGTTATTCAAGAATGATGGCCCCTTGCATGTTGGCATGGCTAAAGTGCTGTTTGTATACAGCCATGCACCCTATGAAGAAGGGAAACTGCTGGGCAAAGTTGTTGCTGTGTTGCTGCACCTCCAGTGGGAAGATTGATGGACTTGGGGCTCCTAGGACACTGGGGGGGTTTAGTTAGTTAGAAAGGATGTGCTGTGGCAAAAAGGGCAAGTTCTTACCTTGAAACTTGGATTACTGAATCAAATTCACACAAGGACTGTTCTGTGATACTGACCTCTAGGTGGCATGAGAGTGACAACCTAAGTGTGTCTTGATTGCAGCTTTGCTAATATTTTAATGTAGATTGATAAGTAAAAGTTATTTTCCAGTATTGCTATAGAAAAGGGGTGGCACCCTCGAGGGGGTGGGGCCCATTTTCAACGGTACATATGTTTAGGCATAGTCATTGCTAAAGTATATAAATGTATATTGAGATATATTACTGTGTTCATTTTTGCACCACTTTGTTGCTCTCGGCTCAGAGTGAACGAACTTCACTTATGTACATATTTCACTGTATTGCTATAGGAATAGGATGTGTTTCTATGCTCTCTGTTTTCTTCTCTTTCAGGTGTTCCCGCACCCATCGTGTCTTACTTGGTTAAGGAGAGACAATGGCTGCAGACTATATAACTTGCCCTTGTAGGCGATGGAGGGAAGGGTCCATAGGTGTGAGATAATCAGCGCAGAACATATTCCAGAGGGTAGTATTGGGGGCATTAGTGGTAGGTTGACTAAAGCACATAAACCTGAGTTAAGTATAGTAACAAGTCCTATTTGCAACCTCAGAACACCCAATAAGAAGACAGTATGCGACCGGTCTAAACTACGTTGCATGTTCAGCAATGCCAGGAGCCTGACAGACAAGATGGGATAACTAGAGATACTGTTGTACGAGGAGGATTTTGATTTTGTGGGAATTTCAGAGACTTGGTTCAACAGCTCTCATGATTGTCTGGCAACCATTCAAAGGTATTCCCCTTATCACAGGGATAGAGAGGGTAAATAAGGGGGAGTGGTATGCCTGTATATCAAGAATAATGTGAGAGATGACATCACTAAGGGAGGAGGTGGAATCCTTATGGGTAGAGCTCCAATGGGAAGGTAAAAGTAATACTGGGAGTATGCTATAGGCCCCCTAACCTGGGGGAGGAGGGGGAGACAGACCTCCTATCACAATTTGGATTAGCGGCAAGGATGGGAATTGTCATCATAATGGGGGATTTTAATTATCCAGACATAGACTGGGTGGAAGGAACCGCACATTCATCTAAGGCTTACCAGTTCCTAAATGTCCTACTGATTACCTACAATACAAACCTGATCATGGATGTGGAAATACAGGGCAATTTAGGAAACAGCGAGTACAGGTCAATTAGCTTCAGTATAAATAACACAAATATAACATAAGGGGAATACAAAGACATTACATTTCAAAAGAGCCAACTTCCCTAAACTACAAACCTTGCTAGAAGATATTAATTGAGATAACATTTTGGGAACAAAGAATGTGGAGGAGAGATGGGTTTGCTTTAAGAGCATATTAAATAAGGGCATTAGCCAGTTCATCCCATTGGGAAATACATTTAAAAGAGCAAACAAAACTCCTGGGTGGCTTAACTCCAATGTAAAAATGCATATAAAAGCAAAGGAGAAGGCCTTCAAAAAAATACAAGGCTGGGGGATTATCATCAACATTCAAACTTTACAATGCTGTGTGCAATTAGGGAGGCTAAGATAGAACACGAAAGGCACATAGTGGAGAAGAGCAAAAAAAATCCCAAGAAATTTTTTAAGTATATAAACAGTAAAAGAGGGAGTACAGACCATATTGGTCCCATAAAGAATGAGGCAGGGAATCTGGTTACAAAGAATGGCGAGTAGGCTATGGTATTGAATTTACTCTTCTCCTCAGACTTCACAAGGGAATCGGGGGGCTTCAGTAACCAAAACTGCAGTGTTTTTCCTAATGAGACATCACAGGAAGCACCCTCATGGCTAACAGAGGACAGAATTAGGAATAGACTTGAAAAACTTAACTTTAATAAGTCACTGGGACCAGGTGGCTTGCACCCGAGGGTCCTTAGGTAACTCAGACATGTAATTGCTAGACCATCGTTCCTAATTTTTATTGACAGTCTACTGACTGGAATGGTACCAGCTGATTGGAGAAAAGCCAATGTAGCACCAATATTTAAAAAAGGGCAAAAATACATCCCTATGAATTAGCCTAACATCAATAGTATGCAAGCTCTTGGAGGGGCTGATAAGGGACTATATACACAAGATTTTAGTAATGAAAACAGTACCATTAGCAGTAATCAGCATGGATTCATGAAGAATCATTCTTACCAAACCAATCTATTAACCTTCTATGAGGAGGTGATCTGTCATCTAGATAAAGGAAGGCCCATAGACGTGGTGTATCTGTAGAGATTAACCCCTTCTATTTTTCCTGGTCATCTTTGTCAACAGCACTGAAACTGATGTGAAATCCAACCTTTTGTTGTCATTGTTTTGTTTGAGTCATGGGAATGAAAGACGAGGGTAACTTTTCCATGGGGACACCTGCTTCTCTATCTTTGGGGAGATTTCTTTTAATTTCCTGTTTTTTTTTTCTGGCAGGAAGGAAAAGGAAATGTCTATAACAAGGCACAGACAGTACATACACTTTAAGCAGCTATACATGTGAATCATTTGGACCTATATCTCTCAACATCATGTTTAAAAGATTATTTAAGTATTGCCTTTGATTATATATTTTTTCATGATCAATGTCCCTAGTGTTTACGAAAATCATGAGGGCTTTGTGATGCTACATGCTTCAAGTAGGATAGCCAGGTAGTAGGTTCTGCAATTCAAGCTATTAAACAGGCCTTGCCTTCCTAAAAGCAGGAACACAGTATGCTGTTTTGCATGATTATTTATTTTAAAATATAGTTCATCAAATGCATTGTGCATAGTGTATTATTCCCTTAATTGCTAATAAGAAACATTACAAGAATTATGGTTGTAAAATGTAATAATAAAAGCAGTGATTAAAGTTTTTTTGTCCTTGTAGTATGTAAAATTGTTAAAAATTACCCTCTGCAGTAATACATGTCTGAATGATTTAAACTGTCCACTTTTTTTCTGAGAGATTTCTCAAAATTGCTGTTTTAGAATTGCTGTGTTTGAGTTATGCTTTTGAGAGCCCATGTAAAAACAATCTCTGCATCCTTGAAACCATAATATAGCTGAGCAAGAAGATTGTAATGAAAATGACAAAAAAGAGAGATGGTCTGGAAACTAGAATAAACTTTTTAAAGCCTGTTCAAATGGTCATCATCATGGAACTGTCATTTTCACTTAGCTATGATTTTAGTTAACTAAGAACTGTCATTGGGTTAAATAAGTATTGTGCTTCTTTTAAATATATGTCCTAATAATCACACTGTCTTTACAACTAGTTTAGAACTGCTATGTATTTAACCCCTTCCCTTTAAGAATGTTCAATACACTTAATCTAATCTTTCATTTGTATTTTTAGGAGTGAATTCCTTCCAGGGAAATCACCCCCCCCCCCCCCTCTAAAAAAAAACAAAAAAAAAACACCCTCTAGTCAGTTAACCTAGTTATTTAAAAATAAATTAAGTAAAAAACTAAAGATGATACCAGGCAACTTGCACTTCATAAAAAATTATTTTTCCCCCCAAGTTGATAATAAGCCCTTCCCTTCTATGTACGAAGCTTCCGCACCATTCAACAGTAAACTTCTATGATCTCAGTGACCGATAGAGGTGCTGGAATCAAATTCGAATGGAAACAGCTCAAAACATATAAATCAAGTCGTACAGGAATAATACCTATGCTGAGGACAATCTGTTTCCATCACAAGAAACATTTGTTCATTTCAAACACTTGCTGCATACACACGGCCGGAATTTCTGATGGAAACAGTCCGATGGGAGCTTTTCATCGGATTTTCCGACTGTGTGTATGCCCATCGGTGTTTTTCTGTCGGCATTTCCGACGGACTTTAGATTGAGAGCCTATTCTTACTCGATTTTCCGATCATGTGTATGCAATTCCGACACACAAAATTCCGACGCATACTCAGAAACAATTTGACGCAAGCTCGGAAGCATTAAACTTATAGTGCCGTCGAACGCGTTGTATGTCGCAGTGTTATTGATCATCGGAATTTAGTGTGACTGTGTGTAGGCAAGACAGTTTGAGTGAAATTCCGTCCGAATTCTGACGGGAAAACTATCAGAGCTTTTTCCGACGAGAATTCCGATCGTGTGTATGCAGCATTAGATCAGTGGTGGTCAATTTACCAAATACAGAGGATATCAATCATCTAAAGGGATACACAATAGAGTTGGTACTTAAACTGCAGATAGACAGCTGATTGATAAAGATACACTTTCAGGACCTGGATAACCTGTTGGTGGCACTGTGCTTCCCAGAACAGAAGGTTGTAGTTTTGGTGTCCACCAGCAGGTGTCTCCCAGCAGCCAACAGATCCCAGTGATCAGTTTCCACCAGATTCTGGCTGGGGAGTATTTTGGCCCTGCTCTACTGGTGCCTCTCGCTCCAGTGTATTGCTGCTGCCAGCTTCGGTTTGCCATTGATCCTGATCTTGCTCATGCCCTGTACCCTGCTGCCTTGTACCTGCTCCTACTTCTTTCTGATCTTAGTTTTGGTTTACCCTTCCCATCTGCTCCCTGCACCTCCAAGTTTCTTACTGAAAGCACACACAGTCTGTTCCAGTATCCTGAGTGTAGCCATGTAGATCTGGCCATCCCCACTGCTGATTCTTGACATACAACTAAATGGTGGATCCAACTAGAACGGACGGTAGCTGTAGTATCTTTAGGTGGACTGCCTTGGTAAAAGAGGTAGGTTCCATATTCCATCAGCTCTCAAACTTTAATGTCCACTATGCTTGATATTTTCCATATAGATAGACATTCCGTTATGGCAGACAATTCGTCTTCAAGAATGACTACCATAATTTCAACAGGGCTGGGTAGACAAGTTATACCAACCCCTAGCTCTTTTGGGTAAGTTCCATTTAACACTTTCTGTTTCCTTCAGGAATAAAATCAATCACTGAAATACAATTGATGATAGAACCACTCTAAAGCCCCATACACACGCTCGGACAATCCGCGGACCAGGTCGGTCGGATTCTGTCCGACGTACTTTGTCCAATGTTGGTGTTGCGTACACACGGTCAGACTACGTTGTCGGAATATCCGGTCCGGAAGAACGTCGTGACGTAAGTCGTCGTCCACGAGATTACAAAAGGGAAGTTCAGCACCACGTCAGGCACCCGTTGGGCTCCTTCTGCTGATCCCGTGTTTATCGAGAGTTAGTGGAAGTTTGGTGACTTAAGATTCGCGCTTCTCAGTTTTCTGACTCAGATCGTTACTGCTCTTCAGTTTGTGCTTGTCGTGCGTATCTGTTTATTAGTGCGTGTAGTCAGTTCGCATTTGTTGGTCATTGCGGCCTATATCTTGATATAGGACGCTTTGATTTGCACTGCTTATTGTCTGCTCGTTGCTGGTATTCAGTTCGTTCTTTCAGGCCTTGCTGTTTATCGGTGCTTTCTGTTTGTCCGTTCTGACCAGCCGACCTTTTGTGACCTTCTGAGCGATGTTTCCCGTGCGTACTCGTCGCCGAGTTCGTGCTGTACGCGGAATTGGTGTCGGGCTTTTAGCTTTGACCCAAGACCCGTCCATGAACAGAGTGACGAGGAGTATGTGGACCAAGAATTGGTTGCTTCAGCGTGACCAGTTCTCGCACATGCCTTTGCTTCGTGAGATCCGGGAGAATAATCCTGATGATTTCAGGAACTTTCTCAGGATGACGGACCCCGATTTTCACCGTCTTTTGGCTTTGCTGACCCCCTTTATCAGCCGGCAGGATACCTGCATGAGACAAGCCATTACTCCGGAGCAGAGGCTTGTTGCCACGTTGAGGTACTTGGCGACAGGGAGAAGTCTTCAGGATTTGAAGTTCTCTTCAGGTATCTCTCCCCAGGCCCTGGGACTCATTATTCCAGAGACCTGTTCTGCCATCATTCAGGTCCTGCAGGAGGACTATATTAAGGTAACATTTCTACTTGACTATTCCCTTCTATGTATGCTCTGTTTGCTAATGTCTTGTATTTTTCACCTCCTTCCCTAATTACCATGATTGCAATATGTTCTAATATGCTGTGCCCCTTTTCTCCTTCATGCATTTTTCCCTTCACTTACCTCACCAGCATGCTCTTCTGCCCCAATAGACACCTATGGCCTAGTCACTTAATCAATGTCTTTTGTCTGCTGCATAGTATTGTTTGTCCCCAAACACCCCCTAAAATATGCACAAATGTTTGCTGTGTGGTTTACTTCATGTAGAGCCCCTTTTTTATTTGTTTTTGGTGGGGGGGGGGCAAACTCATTATGAACCCCCTCCCCCAACTGCTCTGTCAGATGGTACCAATCCTCTATCTGCTGCCTTTCCCAAGGTCAATACACACTATATACCTACCTCTTTATAGTGGGCATCTTTACGGATGAATTCTGCAAAGCATGTAGTGCAATGGCTGCCTCCATACTTTCCATTTCCTCTTTTTTTGTCTTCTTTCCCTCCTATTAGCTTGCTTGTTAATTTCATAATGTCACAATGTGCTTGCGTTTTTTTGTGGGTGGGGGGGGGGGGGGGTTAATTTTATTTTAAATTTACTGGGGGCTGCCAATAGTGTTAGGTACAGAGGGTCTGGCCAAACTAGCACACATTATTGAGCCATTTGCCAATCAATGAAGTGCAGAGGGTTACCTGCCCCCCCCCCCCCAAAACCCTAGTTATTGCCAATGGCCCATCAGAAGTGTGGGGATTGATGGGGGGTGAGTCATCTGTGAAGGGGAGCCTCTACTTTTCTGTGCAAATACTTTCCAGCCTCCAATTTTATACAATGCTCTTGTTCCAAGATGTTGATTGTCTAATCTGCTTGCAATGTTTAGGTGCAAAGTGACTAATTATTTTTTCTTGTTTCACTCCACAGTTCCCTTCCACGCCACAGGAATGGCAGACTGTGGCCTCCCACTTTGCCAGCCGTTGGGACTTTCCTAACTGCGGAGGGGCAATTGATGGGAAACACGTCCGCATCGTCCCACCGCCCAACTCGGGGTCCTACTATTATAATTATAAAGGGTTTAATAGTGTAGTGATGTTGGCGGTGGTGTCGGCAACATACGAGTTTATGTATGTGGACGTGGGGATGAACGGCCGGATATCGGATGGTGGTGCCATTACGCACACGGAGTTCTACTGGCGTCTCCAAAGTGGCAGTCTGTGCTTGCCACCTCCAGAGGAGAATGCCGAAGGACTCCCCTTCGTCTTTGTCGCAGATGAAGCGTTTGCGTTGACTCCCCATGTGATGAGGCCGTTCCCGATGAGGACCCTCACCCCGGACCAGAGGGTCTTCAACTACAGGCTGTCCAGAGCCAGAAGAGTGGTGGAGAACACTTTTGGCATCCTGGCCAGCCGCTTCCGCCTGTTCCTGACGGCATTTAACTTGGCGGAATACAAACTGAACCACATAGTTCTTGCCTGTTGCATATTGCACAACTTCCTCAAAAGACATAACAGGAACTATGTGGTGCCCGTTGGCCCAGATGTGGAGGGCCCTCCAAATGCGGACCTCACAGCCCTTCGAGTGGCACGTCCAGGCTTGCCCCCTCTAAATGCCCGCGTGGTCCGCGACCAATATATGGAGTACTTTGTGGGTAGGGGGGCCATTGCTCTGCCTGACGATGTGTGAGAGGCATTTTTTAATAAATCTGATATTTGAACCAACCTATGATTTCTTGTCATTTCAGTCTTCTTTTTAGCTTAGTTTACCTTGACATTTTTTCCCTTTGCCTTCGACAGTGGGAATGCACTTTCTGGGCAAAAGGAGGTAACAGTCTCTTCTTCCCAAAAAGATTCTTCTCATGTTGTGTGTTTGCTACCTAATCTTTGGTCTAGAGAAGGTTTGTCCTGCATAACTGACACCCAAAATACTCCTTTTCAGCACCAGGTCTGACATGTGTGTATTCTGTAAAATGCTGTGCTCCGTGTTTTCGTACAAAGCACTGTGGGTGTCATTTACATAAGTCAAATCCGCTATGCTCTACAAGTGCATTGAAAAAGTTCCCTGGGAAAGACAATTGCAGTGCAAAGTGGATTTGCCTTTAGTAAATAACACCCATTGCCCCCCGTATCCTTTACATTTTACATACATAATGCATTGTGTTTTTTAAATAAGGAAGCCACACATTTAGAAAAATAAAAAAGTTTACTAGGAAAACCTTCACAAGTGCGTTTACAATCTTCACGCCAAAACTGACAACATCTTGGTTATTTACAACATTGTTTACAAACATTCCGCAATTGGTAAAACCAGGCATGGAGCAAAACAGAACCTATGAACTAGGAAAGTTCAACTTTGTAAAGTGAAGACAAGATCAGACATGACTATATGTTCAAAGTGTGTTTGATCTTGCCTTCATCACATGGGGGGGTCACCCCCGGAAAGTGGAAATTTAGAACATGCACACAATTTGGGTCTGAAAATGGTCATTAGATGGTAAAACACATGCCTAGAAGCTTCAAAAGTGCCATTTTCCATCATGGGGATGAATGGACGTTTTTTGGGGGTGCAACCCCTTCACCACAACCACTTTCGTAGTTCGTAAAGTGTTTGCACCCCCAAAAAAACGTTGGCATTCATCCACCATGATGGGAGCTAGCACATGTGGACACAATGTGTGCATGTTCCAAATTTCACACAGTTTTTAAGTTGCAAATGTGTTCAGAAGCTGGCACAAATGTGTGTTAATTACTTGGTGCGTTTTCATATTTTTCCTAAAACATCAATGATGTTCTTCAATTTTTGTTGAACATCATTGATGTTTTGATTTATGTAATCTAGATCTCTATTGCAGACCATTATCTCTCCGATGAGCACGTGGGCACTCTCTGTGGTAAAGTGCGATTTTTCTTCCACAACATCCACGTCACCTAAAAACCACAAAACAAACAAAAATGGGGTGTTGGAAATGAGGCAGCCATACATGGATTAGCTTACCAGTAGCTGTGTTCTCACACACTCACCTGTTGTGGTGACAATTTCTCCAAGTTCGATGATCTCTCCTTCCTCCTCCTCCTCCTCCTCTGCTTCTGCTCTTTCCCCTTTTTTGGGAGGTGTTGGTTTGGGGGTTTCCGCAGACGGCCCAAGTTTTCTCTCCCCTATGAGAATGTACAAAAGGAAGATTTAGCAAGACTATCTATTGAGGGCAGAAATAGGAAATGACAAACATTGCTTGAAAGTGACGGACACTATTTTAGTTTGGCCAGTTACAAATGGCAACAACATGAATGTAGTCACTTTGTAAAGGTGCTAAACTGACTAGCTTTTTGGTAGAAGTTTGTGTGATGGAGACCCCCCTCTAGTATCCACTGGAGCACATGTGTGGAAAAGCCTAATAAAAAGTGGGTTTGGGTGTCCCAGCACTAGTGCATTAGAGTCCAGATGGGTAAACAGCTACTGGGTGACCTCTCCTTTACATTGAATCAATTGGCTTGACATTCTTGATGACATTTCTAGTGAGAACAAACTTCCTTTCCCCAAAAAAAAAACACCAAACCACGTATTATAAGTGGCCGAACGTTCGAGGTTGCGTACGATCGAATGGACACACACACGACCATGACAGTGGCAGAAAGATCGAGGCTGAGTACGATCGAATGCACAGACGAACATGAAAGTGGCCATTTTGGAATGTACAACTTTGTAAAAATCAAACCACATGGAGCAGTATGCAAGCAAGAAATCAAACACAAAACACAACTACTTACTTTTTTGAAGAATTCGCTTGATCTTTCTGTACTGATCGGCCTCCCTCAGTTTCAGGTCTGACCAGCGTTTCCTCAGTTGCTCCTTGGATCGTTGTACCCCAAAATGATTGTACAGCCTTCTCACAACTTTAGACATGATCTTGGCCTTGCAGACATTGGGGTTGAGGTAAGGCCCATACTTCCCATCATAGTCGCTCCTCTTTAATATGTCCACCATCACCAGGCTCCAACATTTCTCCAAATGACATATTTGAGGCCTTGAATTTCAGGCTCCGGGATCGGGACGTTTGTGCCTCCGGACTTTCCTCGTCCACCTCCTCGTTGGGGGGATATTTGGGGCGCACCTGCTGTGTCCCCGCCATGTGCTCTCCCCACTGCGCCGTAAAGAGAAGGGGTGGGGAATAGACGAGAAAGATCGTCAGGGGCGGGCGGAGTTTGACGCATGCGCACTGTATATAAAACGTCACACGCCTGTGTCGTAGCCACGATCTGGGAGACGAGGGGAGAGAAAGCTCACGCACGAGACGATCGCTACAAACGAAGGTACAATTTGACGTTGGTACATAACTAGCCTAGACTGATTAGAACTTGAGGCTTCTTTATGGAGAAGATTAGGAGAGTTTAGGCTGACATTATTTATATTGTTTGGTGTGGCGTTGTGTCTTGCAGAGGTGATGGAGGCCTTCTACAACGTGAGCTTTCTACCCATCTTCATTGATAAATACCGGCAATTCCCCCTCTTATGGCAGGCGAAACACAGGGATTATAGCAACAGACCAAAGAGGTACGCAGCCCTGCTGAAACTTGTGGCATTTGTAAAGCCTACCCTGCCCATGGCAACCGTGGCAAACTTAAAAGTGAAGATCAACAACATGAAGAGTACCTATTTTCGGGAGCGCAATAAGGTCCTGAAGTCACAAGCATCTGGAGCTGCAGCAGCTGATGTCCATGTCCCCACGCTCTGGTACTATGACAGGCTCCACTTTCTCAAAGACCAGGCTACTGTCAGGAAGTCACTCTCGACTCTTCCTTGCACGCGTCCTTCCACGCACGCCACCCCTGATGAGGCTTCCGAGGACCAACCTGGGCCTTCCAGTATGGAAGATGTGCAGGTGCCCAGCTTGTTCCAGGTATAGTAGTTTTGGAACCAGTTTGGGGAATAATGAATGATGTTCAGTTAATTCAGGATCCCCAATTGCTTATTTCCTAACGTGATTGACATATCAACAGACAGTGGTGTGGGAGACATTTTTGGGAAGAATCTAAACTGCAGGGCTGAGAATTGTATGGTTTTGTATTTGAAAACATTTTGCAACAGTCACTAGATGAGAATTGTGTGTGTTTGATGAACAAATAACTGAAACTATGTCCCTTTTTCATACACAGGAAGACCTCAGCCAGGAGGTGGCTGTGGAAGGTGGCAGTCAGGAGGAGGCAGGGGGTAGTGGCAGCCAAGAGGGGGGTAGGCGTAGGAGCCTGACTGTCTCCCAAGTCCCTCCCCTCCGCCTTCCCTACAGAAGGGCGAAAAACATGGGGGAGGTGGGAGAGTCAGCGCTCCAGCTGATAAAAGATGCCTCAGCCTCCCTCTATGCCACACCCACCTACGAGGAGGCCTTTGCCTCCTTGGTTACCAGTAAATTTACGGGTATGGAGGCGGGGCAACGCAGCATGTGTGAGGAGGTCATCCTCAAAATACTAAATGAGGGGATGGCTGGGGAGATGACTCCCCTCACACATGTTTGCGAGAGTGACCTTGCTCCGCCTCCTCCTCCTCCTTCTGCCACCCCACCAGCACCAGCACCACGGCGTGGAAGGAAGCGTACAAGGAAGACAAGAGAGTGACGACCTGGACTCAGTCTGGTCTGAGAGAAGATGGAGCCTCTCGTAGGACCAGAGCCTGGGGACCTAGATGGCATCTGCTGCAGTTCCGGATGTTTTGGACTTCAGGACCAGATTGCGCTCCCTTATTATTTAGATAGGTACTCTTCATGCCCCCAATTGTTTAAGTCTGTAAAATGATGGTTGCCATGGGTGTCCAAGGCTTTGCAAATTCCCCAAGTTTCACCATGGCTGCGTTCCTCTTTGGTTTGTTGCTGAGACCTAAATAAAGGTTTTTTTGATTTGAAATAATCATTGACTATTGTGTTTTACTTTTCTACAATGACAGTTTTTCTTTGAGTAGGCAGGTACATTTCACTAATCCTAAAGTAGAATTAACAAGGGGCACCAACAACCAACAAACTCCTAGTAAATTTAAGCAAGAAATACAAATGTTAATAATGTGGTTTTGCTAAGTTGAGACATACAAACCCCCTCCAAAAAAACAAAAAATTCTCCTTCAAATATGTATTCCCCAAAAAAAACAAAAAACAAAAAAAATCATGGTAAAAAAATAACAAAGATTGTATTACGATCTGAGTAAAAATAAACATGTAGTGTATAAATGCTGCAAAGTAATAAAGAAGTAAGTTTGTGAGAAGTGCGGGTGAATAGGAGCAGCTAAAACATGTCATTCTTGTTGCATTGTAAAGAAAAAGAGAATGCGCTGCATTAAAGACATTTTAACATTGCAGAGTGACGAATGTGCTGTGTCGATTAGGAAAGGTAGTTTTACCTGACCGAGCGCTTCCGTCACAGAATTGCTTCTGAGCATGCGTAGCACTTTGTCCGTCGGACAAGCGTACACACGCTCGGATTTGGTGTGATCGGACCGTGTTGACGGCAAAGATTTCCAGCAGGAGATAAGACTTTGTCCGTCGGACAAACCGACGAACACTGTCCGATGGTGCATACACACGGTCTGATTTTTCAACAACCTTGTCCGATCGGACAGAATCCATGAAAAAGTCCGACCGTGTGTATGGGGCTTTACAGTTTTGCAGGGCATTACACATTTGTTAATTCCTGACCTGTATTTGCGGGGAAAAACACTCCCTACACTCTCTGATGTATTTACAACTGTGCACTTTGAGTTCCCCAATAGGCCCTGGCCTTTCGGTATCCTGTAGACTGTTTACTCACTCCCTTGGACACTACACCCCCACCTAGTTTTCTAAATGAGATTCAGAACTAAGAACCGTTTTTACAGAACAAGTACAAAAAGACAGGAGTTTTGAGTAAAGTTCAGGAAACAGGTTTTAAAATAGTGTCCAGATGGAAGGGAGTTCCTCAAACAATACACAAACGTTTTCTACTGTCCTCCCCAGTATGTTGGAGATGTTAACAACAGGAAGGTTCAATGTTACACATATTCTGGGGTTGCCTGGTGTGGAATAGCTTCTGGAACCAGGTGAAAGATGTTTCATTTACACTGACTGATTTCATGATTACTCTCAATAAAGCAATATCTTTTAAATGCAGCAAAAGCATTAATTCTGTTATATTGGAAGTTACCACATGCCCCCTGATTGGTTTTTGGCTTTGAAAAAAGTCACTGAAATTAAAACTATGGAAAGAAATTGTGGCACTTACCAACAGGAAAAGGGAACTGTTCCAAAAAACTTGGTTTTACTAGTTAGATTTTACTTTCTCTGCAAAAACACCATGAACCAATGACACTCACTGAAGATTGAGCAAATATGCTAATACAATAGAACTGCGTAACTGTGTGTCAGTAATTATACCAAGACACAGTCCCTCCCCTTCCTCTTTTTTTCTGTTCCTTTTCATCCTGCTCTTTTCCTCTCTCTAGGTTTCTCTGCATAGACTTCTATTGTCTATACTATTCTTGACCTTTTTGTTCTTCTCCTTTCTATGAAGTTTGCATGGTTTTCGTTATACTCTTGGTAATGCTAATGGAACCTATTACAGACGGCATATACCAACTTCCTAGGTATTCTTGATCTCATTGGGAAATGTATTATATGGTAATTTGTTTCATGCTATTATGTGATTTGCTATATTCTGTGATGGCCCTTCAGTCTAATGCCCCGTACACACGGTCGGACATTCTGACCATAAAATCCGCCAGATTTTTTCCAACGGATTTTGTCCAAAACTTGTATTGCACACACACGGTTGGACAAAGTTGTCGGAAAATCTGATCGTTCCGAACGAGGTGACGTATAAAACATACGAGTGGACTACGTAGAGGCCAGTAGCCAATAGATTTCATCTCCAAATTTCTTCTGAGCATGCGTGGCACTTTGTACGTTGGAATTCTCTACACACGATCGGAAAAAGTCTGATTGGATTTTGTTGGAAATTCAGACGGAAAAAGTCCGCTAGAGCCCACACAAGATCGTATTTTCCGACAACATAATCCGATCAGACTTTTTCCATCGGAATATCCGACCGTGTGTACGGGGCATTATACTTGCTCCAGCCTTGAAAATCCTAACTGCTAACATCCTGCTAGGACAGACGATGCCAGAAACGTTAGAGGGGCTTTTAAACTAGGTGTTGGGGGGGTCCAGATATAAAGCTAGCCAGCATTGAGCAAGGATCAGTGGGTAATATTGGGGCATTAGTGGTAGGGTGACTAGAATAACAAAACCCAAGGTAAGTAAGCTGGAAAATCCAAATTGCAGCCTCATAACAACTAACAAGGAAATTGTATGTGACAGGACAAAATTACAAGGCTTGAATACCAATGCTAGAATTCCAGACAATAAAATGGGGGAACTGGAGCTACTAATGTGCAAGGAGGATTTTGATTTTGTGGGAATTTCAGAAACTTGGTTTGACAGCTCACAAGATTGTCTGGCAACCATTCAGGGGTAGTCCCTATTTTGTAGAGATAGGCACGGTAGGAAAGGGGTATACCAAGAATGATTTGCAAGTAAATGCGAGGGATGACATCACTAATGGAGGAAGGGAGGAAGTGGAATTCCTGTGGGTGGAGTTCCAATGGAATAAAAGAGTGGGAAAGTAATAGTGGGCGTATTCTACAGGCCCCCTAACCTGAGGGAGGAGGAGGAGACAGACCTCCTAACACAGCTAGGAATGGCGGCAATGAAGGGAAATGTTATTATAATAGGGGATTTTAATTATCCAGATATAGACTGGGCAGAAGGAACTGCTCACTCATCTAAGGCTAGCCATTTCCTAAATGTTTTGCAGGATACCACCAACACCAACAAGACACAATGCATTGCTAGATCTGCTGATTACAAACAACATAGATCTTATTGTGGATGTGGAATTACGGGGCAACTTAGGAAACAGCGATCACAGGTTTATTACATTCAGCATAAACCACGGAAATAAGAAGCACAAGGGGACACTAGTACACTGAATTTCAAAAAAGCCAAATTCCCTAAGCTGAGCTTTATGCTACATGATCTTAAATGGGATAACATCCTAGGAACAATGAACACTGAGGAAAAATAGGAATGCTATAAGAGCATACTAATGGGCAATAAGTATAAAAGAGCTAAAATAAAACCTGGATGGCTAAACTCTAACATAAAAATGCACCGAAAAGCAAAAGAAAAGGCCTTCAAAAAATACAAGGTTGGGGGGTCATTGTCAGCATTCCAACAATACAAGGAATGCAATAAGAAATGTAAGCATGCAATCAAGGTGGCTAAGATAGATCCCGAAAGGCACATAGTGGAGGAGAGTAAGAAAAATAAATATTTTTTTTCAATACATTAACAGTAAGAAACAGTAAGAAAGTGAGGCCAGAGCATATTGGCCCCATGAAGGATGATGACGGGAATATGGTTGCAAAAGACAAAAAGAAGGCAAAGGTTTTGAATGCACCCTAGTGCCAGCATTGGCACAGTCACATGTGAGTGCAACGTTTTGTTATAATTTTTTAACCATTTTATTAAAACGTACCACACCATAGAGCTCTTCTTTGAGTCCCTGGTGAAGTCTGTTCCCACATCCTCAGCCTTTGTCGGAGGGGGTCCCACAGTGGAGAGATGTTTACCGAGGATCTATTTGGTTCATTAAATAAAAGCACATTTTGACCTACCGTAAAAAAAAGTGGTCAAACACCTTTGGTGAGTTGCCATCTACCTCATGAGCGCTCATGGTGAAGCATTTACTTGAAGACACATCATAACAGAAGATTATATATGCTTTATGGTGTTGGGATTCACACTTTGGACTTTATTAGTTTGCTATTTGCACATGGTTCACTTGCACCATTATATATGTTGAATTATTTCATGTATGATGATTTGTAGCACCTTTATCTTTGTTTATTCACCAATTATGTTCATACTTTCTTAAAGGGGTAGCTACATGATTTAATATTACTCCAGGCACCATTACCAGACACATTTTTATATATATCCAAGATTTTGCTGATGAAAACTGTATCATTAGAAGTAATCAGCATGGATTCATAAAGGATCATTCATGCCAGACAAATCTATTATCATTCTATGAGGAAGTGAACTGTCATCTAGATAAAGGAAGGCCGGTGGATGTAGAGTATATGGATTTTGTGCAGGTGTTTGATACAGTCCCCCACAAACGTTTAGTTTACAGAGGTCTATGTACATGGATTGAAAATGAAAAAATGGCGAGTACTCATAATGGTCCGGTGGGGTAAGTGGGGTCCACAAGTTCTGGGGCCAATTCTGTTTAATTTATTCAATAATGATATAGAGGATGGGGTAAATAGCTCAATCTCAGTATTTGTGAATGATACAAAGCTAAGCAGGACAATAACTTCTGTGCTGGATGTGGAAACCTTACAAGGAGACCTAAATAAAATAATGTGGTGGGCAACTACATGGCTATGGAAGAGCCCTGGGGCCATCATAAAAAAAAAAAAAAATACAGAATTATGTTTTTAAAAAAAAAATTTTTTTTACAGAATTCTGAGTTTGAAACTCAGAATTCTGAGTTTAAATGTCAGAATTATGAGATTAAAAGTCAGAATTCTGAGATTAAATGTCAGAATTCTGAGATTCAAAGTCAGAATTGTAAGTTAAAAAAAAAAAAAAATTCTACAGAATTCTGAGATTAAAAATCAGAATTCTGAGATTAAAAGTCAGAATTATGAGATTTAAAGTCAGAATTCTGACTTTGAAAGTCAGAATTCTGAGATTACAAGTCAGAATTCTGAGATTAAAAGTCAGAATTCTGAGTTTGAAAGTCAGAATTCTGAGATTAAAAGTCAGAATTCTGAGTTTTAAAGTCAGAATTCAGAGATTAAAAGTCAGAATTCTGAGTTTTAAAGTCAGAATTCTGAGATTAAAAGTCAGAATTCTGAGATTTAAAAGTCAGAATTCTGAGATTAAAAGTCAGAATTCTGAGATTTAAAGTCAGAATTCTGACTTTGAAAGTCAGAATTCTGAGATTACAAGTCAGAATTCTGAGATTAAAAGTCAGAATTCTGAGTTTGAAAGTCAGAATTCTGAGATTAAAAATCAGAATTCTGAGTTTTAAAGTCAGAATTCTGAGATTAAAAGTCAGAATTCTGAGTTTTAAAGTCAGAATTCTGAGTTTTAAAGTCAGAATTCTGAGATTAAAAGTCAGAATTCTGAGATTTAAAAGTCAGAATTCTGAGATTAAAAGTCAGAATTCTGAGTTTATAAATATAGTAGTCTCTATTAGGAAGATTTTAGGACCAATGAGCAATAATGTAGTAAAATCCACAGACCATCATATGGATACTCTTTATATGGATATGTAAATCTATTTTAGTTACAGCACACAGTATAGGGAAGCAGGCAGTGCTGGGTTCTCTGGTTCCTCTACTGTATTAATAGTTCCTCGGTTTGCTGTGTTATACTTCTTCCCTGTCATCTGCTCAAACAAGAAGAACCATGCTGAAAACGTTTGTATTTTGTGTGAGTGGGGGAGGGGGTCTACACAGCTTAGATAACAGAACACAATGCCCAGCACAGCTCTGCACCCCAACTTGTAGAAAACATTGCACTATTGCCCCTAAATTAGGGAATAGTGAATGGCTAGAAGGCAGCAGGACAATGTGTGTCTATGGTCATAATGGATTGATCATAGAAATGACTGGTTTTGACTAATAGACTTGTTTCACAAACAATTAACCTTATATTAAACATACAAGCAAACAAAAATATCTAATCTGTGTGTTGGCATAGTGGTTAGAGAAGCAGGTTTGCAATGGTGAACTGGTGGGTTCTAATCCAGATGAAAGTATATATTTTTTTTTTTATATATCTATTTTAAAATATGAGATAGTGAGGGCTTAAATTGTATTTTATCTGATTTCAAGGTATATTAACCACTTGACCACTGGGCACTTAAACCCCCTTCCTAACCAGACCAATTTTCAGCTTTCGGTGCTCTCACACTTTGAATGACAATATTACTCAGTCATGCAACACTGTACCCAAATGAATTTTGTGTCCTTTTTTTCACACAAATAGAGCTTTCTTTTGGTGGTATTTAATCACCGCTGGGTTTTTTATTTTTTGCGCTATGAATCAAAATATACTGAAAATTCAGTAAAAAAAATAAATAAAAATTCTTTGTTTCTATTAAAATTTATTGCAGAGTATTGGCAGAGTATTGGCGAGTATTGGCAGAGTATTGCAGTGTTGCACAGTGGTGGCAGAGTATTGCACAGTGGTTGCAGAGCATTGCACAGTGGTGGCAGAGCGTTGCACAGTGGTGGCAGAGCGTTGCACAGGGGTTGCAGAGCATTGCACAGTGGTTGCAGAGCGTTGCACAGTGGTGGCAGAGCGTTGCACAGTGGGGGCAGAGCGTTGCACAGTGGTTGCAGAGCATGGCACAGTGGGGGCAGAGCATTGCACATTGGTGGCAGAGCATTGCACAGTGGTGGCAGTGTAGCTGGCACTGACCAGCGCTGTGGGCACTACTCATCCAGCCCACAGCGCTGGTCCCATCCCAAGCGCGCAGGGGGGAGATGGGACCAGCACTGTGGTCTGGATGTGTAGTGCCCACAGCGCTGGTCAGTGCCAGCTACACTGCCACCACTGTGCAATACTCTGCCACCACTGTGCAACGCTCTGCCACCACTGTGCAATGCTCTGCCACC
The DNA here is from genome assembly GCA_028564925.1 of Lithobates sylvaticus. Taxonomy (NCBI): domain Eukaryota; kingdom Metazoa; phylum Chordata; class Amphibia; order Anura; family Ranidae; genus Lithobates; species Lithobates sylvaticus. The sequence goes on along the minus strand of CM053026.1, from coordinate 367,366,688 downwards.
ACTGTGCAACGCTCTGCCACCACTGTGCAATGCTCTGCCACCACTGTGCAATGCTCTGCCCCCACTGTGCAACGCTCTGCAACCACTGTGCAACACTCTGCAACCACTGTGCAACGCTCTGCAACCACTGTGCAACGCTCTGCCACCACTGTGCAATGCTCTGCAACCACTGTGCAATACTCTGCCACCACTGTGCAATACTCTGCCACCACTGTGCAACACTGCAACACTGCAATACTCTGCCACCACTGTGCAATGCTCTGCCACCACTGTGCAATGCTCTGCCACCACTGTGCAATGCTCTGCCACCACTGTGCAATACTCTTCCACCACTGTGCAACACTGCAACACTGCAATACTCTGCAACCACTGTGCAACGCTCTGCCACCACTGTGCAATGCTCTGCAACCACTGTGCAATACTCTGCCACCACTGTGCAATACTCTGCCACCACTGTGCAACACTCCAACACTGCAATACTCTGCCACCACTGTGCAATGCTCTGCCACCACTGTGCAATGCTCTGCCACCACTGTGCAATACTCTGCCACCACTGTGCAACACTGCAACACTGCAATACTCTGCCACCACTGTGCAACGCTCTGCCACCACTGTGCAATGCTCTGCCACCACTGTGCAATGCTCTGCCACCACTGTGCAATGCTCTGCCCCCACTGTGCAACGCTCTGCAACCACTGTGCAACGCTCTGCAACCACTGTGCAATGCTCTGCCCCCACTTTGCAACGCTCTGCCACCACTGTGCAACGCTCTGCCACCACTGTGCAATGCTCTGCCACCACTGTGCAATACTCTGCCACCACTGTGCAACACTGCAACACTGCAATACTCTGCCACCACTGTGCAACGCTCTGCCACCACTGTGCAATGCTCTGCAACCACTGTGCAATACTCTGCCACCACTGTGCAATACTCTGCCACCACTGTGCAACACTGCAACACTGCAATACTCTGCCACCACTGTGCAACGCTCTGCCACCACTGTGCAATGCTCTGCCACCACTGTGCAATGCTCTGCAACCACTGTGCAACGCTCTGCAACCACTGTGCAATGCTCTGCCCCCACTGTGCAACGCTCTGCCACCACTGTGCAACGCTCTGCAACCACTGTGCAATGCTCTGCCACCACTGTGCAATGCTCTGCAACCACTGTGCAATACTCTGCCACCACTGTGCAATACTCTGCCACCACTGTGCAACACTGCAACACTGCAATACTCTGCCAATACTCGCCAATACTCGCCAATACTCTGCCAATACTCTGCAATAAATTTTAATAGAAACAAATAATTTTTATTTATTTTTTTTTTACTGAATTTTCAGTATATTTTGATTTATAGCGCAAAAAGTAAAAAACCCAGCGGTGATTAAATACACCAAAAGAAAGCTCTACTTGTGTGAAAAAAAGGACACAAAATTCATTTGGGTACAGTGTTTCATGACTGAGTAATTGTCATTCAAAGTGTGAGAGCACCGAAAGCTGAAAATTGGTCTGGTTAGGAAGGGGGTTTAAGTGCCCAGTGGTCAAGTGGTTAATATACCTTGAAATCTGATAAAATACAATTTAAGCCCTCACTATCTCATATTTTAAACTAGATATGTATAAAAAAAAATATATACTTTCATCTGGATTAGAACCCACAAGTTCACCATTGCAAACCTGCTACTCTAACCACTACACCAACACATCTGGGGATATTTATTATAGCAAAAAGCAAAAAATATTGAATTTTTTTCAAAATTGTCGCTCTATTTTTGTTTATTGCGCAAAAAATAAAAACCGCAGAGGCGATCAAATACCACCAAAAGACAGCTCTATTTGTGGGAAAAAAAGGACGCCAATTTTGTTTGGGAGCCACGTCGCACGACTGTGCAATTGTCAGTTAAAGCGGCACAGTGCCGAATCGCAAAAAGGGGCCTGGTCCTTTGGCTGCCAATTGGTCCGGGGCTGAAGTGGTTAACCTGTTTCTGTTGGCCGTATATATATATATATATATATATATAGCCTCTTGGCAGGTGGGCTTTAATGCCAAGTGGCTGCATATATGTGGCCCAAATGTAAACAACTCTGTGCTGAAACCACATGCAGCGTGCTCCCAGCACAGTTATCAGTGGGAACCGGAAAACTCCCGATGCCTATTTGTGATCAGGAGCTTTCCAATCATGTGACTGCTGTGATAGCCAATCACAGCGTGCACATGACAGGAATGCCTACTTCCCAGCGTTTAGAACTCCTAAAGTGGTGGGAAGCAGTAGGTGGGAAGGGGTTAAGCACACATTAATTCCAGTAAAACATTTCTTATTTATGTTTACTGATTTATATGACCAATATAATAGGATATTCATAATCTATACCTGTGTACATTTTATTAATTTTCTAATACACAGTCCAAACTTGCACTTTTGTGTTTGTTTAGTATAGCAGGCCACAAATTATAAACAACCAAAGGTGTAAAATAGAGATGGGCCGAACGACCACCTGGTCAGTTCACAGCAAAACTTTTGAACATTGCAAATGTTCAGAACCGAATAATGAACCCCATTGAAGTCTATGGAACCCAAACTGGAAAAATCAAAAGTGCCCATTTTGAAGGCTTATATGTAAGTAATTGGGCATACAATGGTTATGGGGTCCGGATACTGCCCTGGGGGACATGTATCAATGAAAAAAAAGCTTGTAAAAAACATCATTTTTAAATGAGCAGTGATTTACTGATGCTTAAAGTGAAACCATCAAAATGAGAAATAACAAAAAATAAATAAAAAATCCATTAAATATAGTTTCTGGGGGGTCCCCCTAGTCTGCCTGTAAAGCGGCACATCTGTGCCATGTATAGAATATGCTGCAGCAATAATGGCATTTATAAAGCCACAAAAATTACATTTTCCATTCAAGCTTTCTTTACAATGGCTTGGGGAGCCAGTCTGTATGACGAGGCCACAAATTAGTGCATTCAGAACAAGATTATAGATTTTTTGCATACATTCTGGTGTCTCTTTTTCAGACTTTGAATAGAAGTAACAAGTGTGGAAAAATTTGACTTTGGGTATTGATGGTGCCTTCACACTATAACCCTATAGAGGTACTCTTGATGAAAGCAAGAATTGGCTTTGCTGTCAAAAATTGCAATGATGGGCCTGCTGCGGACCAGAATGGATGCCTAAGATCCGAGCTCCGCTCCTTAGACCTGGATCTCAGCAATCCGTCGCAACTTCCCTCGCTGAAAACCACATACCCTGCAAGGGGAAGGATTGAGGACACCCAGGGCATGTCCAAGAAAAAATACAACTACCCCGTTTCCCCGAAAATAAGACCTAGCGTGATTGTTGGTGATGGCTGCAATATAAGCCCTACCCCCCAAATAAGCCCTAGTTAAAGTCCTTGTAGGTCTTATTTTCAGGGTAGGGCTTATTTTTGGGGAAACAGGGTAGGGCTTATTTGGGGGGTAGGGCTTATATTGCAGCCATCACCGACAATCACGCTAGGTCTTATTTTCGGGGAAACAGGGTATATATGTATAAATAGCCACTAACCCAGACACACACCGTAAAGAATAAAATACCTCTGTTCTTACCAATTATTCATTTGAGCCACAAATACAATCCGAGATTGAGAATTACTTACTTAACAATGAAAAGTCTGTAGTTGATCACGCCATAACTTGGAATGCCCACAAGGCTAACTTGCCCTAAGATATGGGCTTTTTTACAGCTAACAATTCGGGATTTAAAATCAAGATCATGGTCCAAACCTGTTTCCAATCTAACCCCTGAACAAACTAAAGCTCTGGACTCATTACGTGCCTGTAAAGAATGTGTGATCAAGCCTTCTGATAAGGGTGGGAACATTGTCGTCATGTCCCACCCTCAATATGAGAAGATGTGTTTAGACATCTTGAGGAATAATCACTGGTACCGTTGTGTGAGAAGTGATTGGATTTCCTTTTATGGTGAGGAATTATGTATTAAGGCCTTCTCCAAGGGTCTGATAAAAAAAGGGCACAAGGACCTTTCCAATCCCTGGAACAACCGATTATTTTGGGTAATGAGTCTCTTACTGAAAAAGCCAGTCAATATGTTGACTCGGTATTGATGCCACATGTGATCTGTCTTCCATCTTATATCAGAGACACCTCTATTCTCCTGCGACATCTGGAGGGGACCCATGCTCCCCTGGGTGCCTTGCTCATAGCAGTGGATATAGAGGCTTTATATTCTAGTATTCCTCACGAGCGGGGCATCCGGGTGATCGGGTCCTTTCTAATGGAGCAGGATGAGACTACTTGGCCACATAACTGTTTTATTTTGGAACTACTCCAATTTATTCTAACACACAATCACTTTACCTTTATGGGTCAGATATACCTACAACAACAAGGAGTCGCAATGGGCATGTGTTGTGCTCCATCTTACGCAAACTTATATCTGGGTAGTTGGGAAAGATGGATATTCTCGGATGAAAAATTTGATAGATGGCTGAACCAAGTCCTTTATTCATTATTTGGACAGGGACCAGGGATGACTTATGATCTTTTATCGACATCTTGAATATTAATGATTTTAATTTGAGATTTACCCATACCTTTAGCTCAAGCAGTATTGCCTTTTTGGACCTTACCATCGTGATTAATGCTGAGGGGGACCTGACTACTAATCTTTATCGTAAGCCAAGTTCCGGAAATACCATCTTACATGCATCTAGTGCACCATCCGACACCTCTCATTCGTAAGCATACCATATGCACAATATCTACATTTACGTAGGAATTGTTCAACTAATGATGACTTCTTTCAACAGGCTGGTCTCTTGCAAAATAGATTGCTGGCGAGGGGCTATTCCAGATCCCTCATAAGAAAGGCCTTCAATAGGGCCAATGGCAGGTCCAGATCTGATCTTCTATATAAGACACTGTCTGAAACTACTGTACACACAGTCAAATTTATTACACGGTTTTCCGCTCATGAGTCTTGTCTGCGAGCTTCGATGTCTCGTCATTGGCACCTCTTAACGGAAGATCAGACCCTGTCTAAATATGTTCAGCCTACCCCCGAATTAATGTTTAGACAAGCTACTTCTCTCCGTGACACTCTTACCTATTCGATTACCCAAGACAGTCCCTCAAGACTAATCTGGAAAATGTAACGATGTGGGAACTGTAGTGGCTGTCCCTGGGTTACTTAGGGCAGAGGAATTTGCCTACCTAATGGACAATGGCACCAACCTTGTGGCCATGCCGACTGTTCAACTCGAGGTGTTATCCTTTTAATGACATGCAGATGCCATGCTTTTTATGTTGGGAAGACTATCCGTGAATTTGGTCAGAGAATTTGAGACCATGTCTATTGCTCTGGTTCCGGAAAGATTATCACCTCTGTTACCAGACATATTGGCCTGTATCACAGATTTGATAACAGCATAGTCTCCTTCTTTGTGCTTGAGGTTGTACTGCCTCAACCCCCGTGGAGGGGATTGGGATAACAGGATTTTAAGAGCCAAAACCTTATGGATAGAAAGATTATCAGCTACTAACTATCCTGTCATTAATGAGACAAATTCATATAAGCCATTCCTTTAGATACCAACGGAACCCAATTAGTTTTATTTTGGGCTATACTCTGGATTTTGACTGTCATTTTGAGTTTATGAATATCAATTTTTCATCCTCAAAATGCTCCTTCTTTTATGTTTTTTCTCCTTTACTGAGGGAAAGAAATGTAAATGAGATTGTGGGACAGAGTGCAGGATCGTATCCGGCGATGTCATCTAACCGGCGCCGGCCTGTGACGTCATCCGGATAGGCACCAGGACGCTATTTAATGGGTGGTTGTTCCCATTATGGTTGAGTGGTGGTCGGTCGGGATTGCGGCGGTCGTTTGTTCCCCCTGCTGGAGCTGCTGTAAGGTAGATGCTTGTCATATCCTGACTTTCTAACTATTGGTATCTTGGTTTACTTGCCTGCCTGTGTACTTATCATTCCTTCATGCTTTGCTTAATTCTAGGTTCTAGCCTGGCTGTTTTGGACTGTAGATTGTCTTCAATTGTCTACTGCTGACTTTTTAGTCTTCTGTAGTGATGGGATTAATATATATTTTGGTTGTTATTCATCCATGGAACCTGTTCTAGGTAGGCATGCTATACTTTCAATCTTTAACAGCAGTGTCTTTTATGGTCTGCTGACCTGTGTGTCATTCTGTTTGCTTATCTGTGTATGGACCTATACAATTGTTGCGTTCCATCTATTATATTTACTTTTTAATTCCAGGTTATTGTCTAACTGGCTGGTCCCTGGTATTATAAAAACATCCTTCTTGGTTTGGCTTCTCAGCTCTCCTTTAGTGCTGTTCTTAACTACTCTATGCAGCTTATTATTTTCTTAGGGTAAGCCAACCTATAGTAACCCTATATTTTGAAATAAGTCTATACAGAATTTTGTCCTGTCTAGATTAATATATGGCTCTATGAATATTCTCTTTTAATGCTGGATGCATTATCTGGGATCATTTTTTGATTCTATGCATGGGCATGTATATGCATGTATCTATGTATATGTACATGATTGCATGTATGTGCATGTCTATGCATATGCACTTACGCATGCAGAGGTTTGGCTATACCTATTTGTTTTACAGCCTGCATTTTCCTTGCTCTGAGGCTCCTCTTACTATCTTTGGGAGGTCCGCGTGCTCCCGACCACGCTACCACTGATACGATCTAATCCCCTATGTAACTATTACAGGTGTGTATCAAGGATGAGATATTACATATTTATATACAAACGTACATTTATATTCTGGCTAGTCTTGGCAGATATAATGGATACCAGTATGTTTTTGCATTATTCTTATAGAAATTTAAATTTTTATCTCTCCTTGACAGCTTGTTAATTTATTATTTTTTTGTATCTTGTCCTGGTTCCCACACTCGCCCGGGAATTTGCCCTTAGGGGCTCTTAGACGCCTTTTGATTTGTTCGATCTGGCTATGGTAAACTCCATTCTATCATCTTACATGGGTCTCTACTTGTGAGTGCAAAATGATATACAATCTAATTTAATAACTTGAGCACTGTAGGGATTGTTGAATGTGCTCTCCTCTGTGGCAGAAATGAGGAGTGTTCACTTATGTACTTAATCATTACTAACATTTCTATATGTATGTTTCTTTTTGAGTTTAATTATTTACATGTCCATTCCTTATAGAGACAACTACATATAATTTCTCGGGAAACACACTCCTGAGGAAGCGGTCACCCCGCAAAACATGTTGATTTGGAACTAGTTCAGTCGACATTCTTTTCCCCTAACTATGGATGATTGAATGCACGTCTCACTGTTCAGTTTCTGTATAGAGATATATTTATATGTACTGTGTATATTTTGTCTTGAAGATTTTTATAAATTTTGTCTGTGAATTTTTCTTAACAAATTTATATTTGTATACAGAAGTTTATGGTACCATGAAAGTCCACAGTTGCCTCAGACCTTCTGCCAATAGTTTTTTTGAAATTTATAGGACGACGGTACTTTAATGTTTTTCTTATCATACAGTAGCATTAATTTAATTGCTCACAAGGCTTGTCTACCAGGTCTTTTTATAAAACTCGGAGCGCATACAAAGAAAATTCAGTCCTTCATCACAGGATCCTTGTTAAAACAGATTTGCAATCTAGAATCTACAAACAAACAATGCCCCTCCCATGATATATCTACAGAACTTAACCGCTTAAGGACCGAGCCTCTTTCTGAGATTTGTTGTTTACAAGTTAAAAGCAGTTTTATTTTCTAGAAAATTACTTAGAACCCTAAACATTATAACACCCTAGAGAATAAAATGGAGGTCATTGCAATACTTTCTGTCACACCATATTTGCGCAGTGATCTTACAAGCACACTTTTTTGGGAAAAAAATACACTTTTTTGAATTAAAAATTAAGACAACAGTAAAGTTAGCCCAATTTTTTTATATTGTGAAAAATAATGTTACACCGAATAAATTGATACCCAACATGTCATGCTTCAAAATTGAACCACTCGTGGAATGGCGAAAAACTTTTATCCTTAAAAATCTCCATAGACTCAGTGAACATTTTCAAGCTAAATTTGATTACTACATTAAAAATCTTAGATTACAATCTTATACCTCTGCCAACAAATAGAGATGGGCCGAACACCTCCCCATTCGGTTCCCGCCAGGAACCGAATGGGCCGAACAGGCAAAAAATTAGTTCGAACACGCAAACACAGTTAAAGTCTATGGGACACGAACATGAAAATCAAAAGTGCTAATTTTAAAGGCTTATATGCTTATATGCATGGTATTGTCATAAAAAGTGTTTGGGGACCTGGGTTTTAAAAACAGTTGTTTTTTCGGGAGCAGTTATTTTAATAATGCTTAAAGTGAAACAAAAAAAATAAATATTCTTTTAAATATCGTGCCTGGGGGGTGTCCTTGGTTTGTCTGTAAAGTAGTGCATTTTTCCCATGTTTAGAACAATACCACAGCAAAATTAAATTTCTAAAGGAAAGAATGTCATTCAAACTACTCGTGGCTTTAATGTATTGTCGGGTCCCTGCAATATAAATGAAAATCATTGAAAAAAACTGCATGAAAATGAGTCATCCTTTACAAATGTGCTAAGTAAGCTATAGTATCATATAGAGTAAAGAGCTACTAATATCAATATAGGTGTCTTTCAAAAATGAGCTACTAATTATATTTCTAAAATTATGTAGGATTCAATACGTATGTCAATAATGGACATGTCATTTGTGAAACATGGTTGTTATAATTTTCTATTTATTTATCTTCTCGACTTATTTCCTGTTAGCATTTGTCACTGCAACATTTAATTTTCCTGATATGTGTACAGTATCTCACAAAAATGAGTACACTCCTCACATTTATGTATAACAATGTAAATTTTCTGTCCCCTTAAAAGAACTCAACACATAGCCATTAATGTCTAATCCGCTGGTAACAAAAGTGAGTACACCCCTAAGTGAAAATGTCCCTTTGGGTCTGCTATGGATATTAAGGGGAACCCAACACCCAAATTTAAAAAGAATTACTTTTCGTTCTCCTTTGAGAAAGCCACGTGGGCGTGGCGATACGCGTGAGGAGTCAGAGTCAGGTGACCTAAGCACGATCTCGGCCGGGGTCGGGCTTTGTTAATACCGCTGCTTGTAATTTTAATTTCCAACTGTAAGTTCATTTATTCTTAAATAAAAAATTTATTTTTGAACTCTACACAATGGAATGTCTCCCTCTTTCTGCCCCTATGTCTGCGGGACCTATGGAGAGAAGTTAAGAGGGCAGTAAGGACACGTATCCGGAGAAACCACAAGGAAGGGATTTGTCTCCTTTTCTTCCTGTCACTGAAAGGCTGTTATCCTCTTGCTTAAAGGTAAGAGGCTGTGGGAAAAAAAAAATCGGCATTTTCTTGCATGGAAGAGATCACCACCACCACACAAAGAGTGCACTCTGAGTAGGAGGAACCATTACACAGGAGCTGTCGATTGTATCGTGTATGGGAGTTCTATTGTTAATGGCAATCCTGATTGCACTGGACACTTTATTCTAGTATATTAATTTTAAACACTGGACACTTTATTGTAGTATATTTATTTTGAATACACTGGACATTCATTTATTAATTCAGTCAATATTTGGATTTTTACATTTTTAGGTGGTTGTGTTTGTTTCTTTCTCACATGCTTGTTTTGCACATTTTTTTGCTATTCCTTAGCTTTTAATTGGATGAACCCCCCTTTTTTTTGCACCTGTTTATAATCTTTGCAATAATTGCATTTTTTGCATTTTTGCACATTTATTAGCGCATATTTATTTGCTTACCATTCAGAAATTAATTTAATTGGATAAACCCCCCCCCCCCCCTTTTTTGCACCTGTCTATTAATCTTTGCATTAATTGCATTTTTTGCATTTTGCACATATATTAGCACATAGTTATTTGTCTACTATTCAGTAATTAATTTATTTGCATACCTATTATTTTTTTATTAATTCACGCATCGTGTTGTGCGTTTTCACCACCTACATTTATTCATACACTTTATCAATTATTTTATTTATTCACCTCACGTATTTATGTGTTATTTCCTCATTTTGGATTGATTTATATGAATTATCTCATACATATTAATATAGCACGGTCCAATACATTGTTGCTATATATACTGGAACATTGTTATTATTAAGTATACGCTTCTGTGGAACCGTTCTTTGGAGTTTCCTCCCCCTTAGGATTGGTTTCTGGGCCTGGATGAAAGCGCCACATTTTCCTTAGAATTTTATGAATCATTTTTATTAAGAATTTTAAATGTTTCAAGCACTCATTTTTATATAATTTTCTATTTAGGTAATTTATTCCATATAATTTAATCGTAGTGCATTTTAACTGTGATTTTTAGTATTGTTCATTTACTTTGCAAGCGCCACATTTCTTACTTTTTCAGAATCAAGTAATGGCTGTGCATCATCAAGGAACAAGTGGCTAATGCTGTGTTCAAATAACTCAGCTGACTCCTCCATGCCTGATGCTGGGGCTATGGCAGCAGTAGCTGTAGACAAAGGGGCAGAATAAGCCACTCTGGCAGCTACAGTGGACTGTGCACCAGTCACTGCTTGGGTGACAGAGGATGAGGAGGATGATGATGGTTTAGTAAGCCAATCCACCACCTCCTCTGCATGTTGTGGCTGGATGGCAGGGGCAACATCACTAAACAGAGGAGATGATATCTGAGGACGGACCACATCCACCTTTGCCTGTGGATGCTGCTGACCCCCTCAAGGTTCCATGGATGAGGGCGCTTATAAACAAAATGTAATAAAGATGTGGAAATGTGTATGTGCATGCACTTTTGTGACAGACCCCGTACTCAAGATGTCCGCCATAAATGCTTCCTCTGTCCGGTACCACACAATCCAAGACCCCTTAGCTCACCCAGTCACCAGACAACACCAGTGTAGGGTACATCAGGAATTCATCTTTATTTGACATGTCACACATATATACAGCCAGATAACTCACACCTAACCTAATTAGCATGAGCTAATTATCTTAATCAACACTGGACTCCTTCATTCAATTGCTGGGTTAATTAGCACACACAACAATAGGTGAAACACTCCTACAAGCCAGACTATACTCATTTACCCAACAGACAGGCAGGCTGGAGTTCATGACATTAGCATCTCTTGCTAATATGCCAAATACACATACAGAGTCTGTGTCCTGGGGCCAGCATGGACCCGAATCCAAGTAACACCAGCTCTGGGGTCCCCAGGCATGCAGCCCAAAGAGCACCGTTCCCCCAAATGCCAGGGCCCATCATCGCAATGCAATAGGCTCGCATTCAGTCCCCTCCAACAGCCCCTGTCCCGGCCAGGTCTGTCACAACTTTAATCAATGGGAAGTGGTGTTTGATGCACTTTAACGTGAGTACTTGAGCACTGCACAGACATACTCCACTGACGCACTACAATATACTGCAGTAAAACTGCACTGACGCACTGCAATATACTGTGGAAAACATGCACTACGCACTGAAATATACTGTGTTAAACCTGCAGTGATGCACTGATATATACTATGTTAAACATGCAGTAGTGCACTGGTATATACTGCGTTAAATGTGCAGTAACGCACTGATATATACTGAGTTAAACATGCTGTAATGCACTCAAATATACTGCGTTAAATGTGCAGTAACGCACTCAAATATATTGTGTTAATCATGCAATATTGCACTGATATATACTGCGCTAAATGTGCAGTAACACACTGATATATACTGTGCTAAACATGCATTAATGCACTTATATATACTACGTTAAACATGCAGTAACGCACTGATATATACTGCGTTAAACGTTCAGTAATGCACTGATATATACTGTGCTAATTGTGCAGTAACACACTAAAATATACTGCATTAAACTGCAGTAACGCACTCAAATTAACTGCGTTAAAGGTGCAACAATGCATTCATATATACCGCATTAGACATTCAGTAATGCACTGATATATACTGCATTAAACACACAGTAACACACTCAAATTTACTGTGTTAAACGTGCAGTAATGCACTGATATATACTGTGTTAAACGTGCACTAACGCACTGATATATACTATGTTAATCATGCAGTAACACACTTAAATATACTGCATTAAATGTGCAGTAACCCACTGATATATACTGTGTTAAACATGCAGTAACGCACTGAAATATACTGCGCCAAATGTGCAAGAAAGCACTGATATATACTGCGTTAAATGTGCAGTAACCCACTGATATACTGTATACTGTGTTAAACATGCAGAAACACACTAAAATATACTGCGTTAAATGTGCACTAATGCACTGAAATATACTGTGTTAATCGTGCAGTAACACACTGAAATATACTGCATTAAATGTGCAGTAACACACTCAAATATACTGCATTAAATGTTCAGTAATGCACTGATATATACTGCGTTAAATGTGAAGTAATGTACTGATACATACTGTGTTAAACATGCAGTAACACACTGATATATACTGCGTTAAATGTGCAGTAACGCATTGAAATATACTGCGTTAAACGTGCAGTAATGCACTGATATATACTGCAGGAAACCTGCCCTGACAAATTAAACTGACACTAAAGTAAAAATGAATGGCCACACTACCCTCACAAAAACTAACACTAAAAGTAAAAACGAATGATCACATTACACTCACACTGAACTATCACTAGATTCACACTAAACTGATATTCCACACTGAAAATAGAATCGCAATAGCACACTATAGCACACTAACTCGCTAGTAGCACTGAACAGAGCCCTGTTCTATCTCTCTCCATGGCAATATCACACTGCAAATGGTCACTATGGGAAAAATATTTTCATAGCAGACTTAGAGCAATAAGCCATGATTGGAAAGAGTCATCATTATGCTCTCCAATCAAGGCTCTGACTATGCACTGGGCCCTGATTGGGCAAAGCTTTCATTGCTTCAGGCAATCAGGGCTTTCAAAGCACTGTGCAGTGGCGCAGTGCATTGTGGTCATTTAGCAGGCCGAACAAATGGTCAAACGCCCCAATAATTTGGGTGTTTGTCAAACGGGCGGACAGCGAGTATTAGGCCCAAACTGTTTTCCCAACTCTAGTGTACAATATAGTGGGTACCCAGCTTTCACTCATGAACTTTACAATAATAGATACCGGTAATACTCATAGGTCACAGCAATCTAGTTCACTGCTAGTGCTGCTAACAATAGACAGAAGCCAGGTAAAATGAAGAAGATAGCAGCTAAAGGTCAGAGGGAACTGAAATCCAATAGTTGAGTTGAGGCAATATATGGAGCTATCAGGAAGTAGAAGGCAAGATGAGTTGTTACTAGGAGTAAGCAGAAAGAAGGTAGTCAAGCTGAGTCATGACCATTAGACATGTGCATTATTTTCATCCAAATGCATTTTCGTCCGAATTTCAAGTAATTTCTTTATCGTTTTAACAAACGATAACCAAAGTGCAGAATCCGAAAAAGGAAAGATCCGACATAAACAAATGCTTTATTTTCGTTTTCATTGTGACAACAGTTCGCTAGAGATAGGGGATTTGACGCTGACAATAACAATCTGTGTCCATCGAACCTGTGGTCGAATGTGCCTAACCTTAACTCTATTAGTCCAAGATTATTCTACATAGAGAGAAAAGATTTGACGTAGAGAGAAAAGATCGCTGCTGGAACTGGGTGGGAAAAGTAGAATAAAAATAATGATGATGAATGTTATTGGCTGATTGTAATCAAAGAGGAGGAGCAGTATAATAGCTAGAACTAAGTACACATGTACAGCCAACTTATTTTCACTTACAATTGCTAGCAGAGAGACACACACACACTGAATCATTTCAGAAGACAGCCAATCTTAGCTGGTCCGTTTGTCAGAGAACCTGAACTATTTAGCAATTAAGCATAAGCACCGCAGCAGAACAATAGTGAAGCAAGCTACAGTTTAACCTAACTTTTTCATAATAATCTGCTGCTATTGTGTTAGTGTTGTGAACTTGATAGTGATACTAGTGTTGCTAGTGTTGTGATAGCCTCAGAGGCTGCTCGTGTTGTGGGGGGGGGGGGGTTTATTATTATAGATTCTATATTATAGATTGAGATTCTATATAGATTCTACAGTATATACCCTATCTTGTTACCTGTCTGATCAGTGATCACTATCACCAGTCCATTTTCTATTTGAACTATATAAATTAAACATGAACGACAAAGATTCGACAAAGCATCGAAAAACATACAAACGTCAAATCTTTGGCTTATGGTGTCTGTCGAAAGTTCTAAGAAGATTCGACGGAGCAGCTAAACTATACAGAGTAATAGAGTTTAGCAGCTTCGTCGAATCTTCTTTGAACATTCAACAGACACCATAAGCCTTCAATGGCAGATCCGACCTTAATTCATTTGGATTTTCTGACGAATGCAATTTTTAACGAAAAACGAAATAAAAAAAAATGTATTTCAGGAGTAACTGAATAAATTTATTTTTCGGACGAAAACGAAATTCTGAAATGAAATATTTCAGTGTGCACATGTCTAATGACCATGGGTAATCACAAAAGAAGATGATGACAGTGGAACCAATTTGTTAATAGCGCCAATCAATAAACAGAAACATGGTCACATACCTAGAAACAGTCACAGACAGAAAATAGGAATCAGTAATCAACCTGCTCTATGACAAGTAGTAATAAGGAAGCAGGCATCAGGAGTCAAGCCAATATAACCCCATGATAACAGGAAGAGGAGCCATGCCATAAACTCCAAGCAATCAGTTAGCCAGTAAAGAACTAAAGTCAGGTGTCAGACCTTGAGTCAAGCTGTTGTGAGAAATGAAAAAGGGTGTATGCATGGAACACAAGTTTTCTATTTGTTTTTGATAAAGGAAGGTATTAAAACCTCTACCAGGTCATTGTTTCCCAAATCTTCCCAAAGTGAGAGTTAGAGAGTTTTCATAAGACCAGGTGTCTCTGGTGACATGTCCAAAATTATGGATTTGCCATGACTTTCTATCAAAATAATGGTTACTGGGACAAATACAGAGGGTGGACACATACTTCAATAAAAACTTCATCCAAACATTTTATCGAAAAAATTAAAAAACAAAACCTAGGTTTCACATACACTTTATTATACAAGAATTCTTCAAGTACAGGAATACAGGAAAGGATTGGGTAGCACAAACAGGAAACTAAACATAAGTGTTTGCTTAGGCGCTGTCCCAAAATGTCCCCTATATGCCAGCATTAAACATAAACATAAAACAACAGGAGTTTAGCATATAATCAACAACCAGAAATAACAAATTCAATTTGGTGTTGGTAAAATAGGAAGTAATTTTTTGTTTCCATCTTTTTCTTATTTATTCCAGCCTTCAACCTGTCTCTCTTTTTTTATCTTTCTCTCATTGTATATATTTAGTTATTTTGCTTTGTAGAGAATTTGTAGCTTTTATATGCAAACTACTCAAATTAAACTGTCCTCAAAAAGTTGAATGTATTTATTATGTTTGTTTTAGTGAAAAGAAAAAGAAAATCCTCATGTACCTAGCATATGTTGTAGTAAAGTGTTAATTCAGTACATCATGACTTTGCAAACCTAAAACACATCTTCCTACTTCATTTTAAGATGATAGCCTTGGCTCTTGACTTGGAACTGCTGAGTGTCTACTTAAAAGCTCATTTTCTTTTCCCAGCCACTACTTAATGATAACAGATTGTGTTGCTTAAACTTTTCCTCTTACAACAAATACAATCATTAGAGCATTGCTTGTGTAAGTGTCTTTAGCTGGAATAAGCTGGAATAGCACAGCTAGCACTGAACAAACTATTTTCATTAAATATATGCAAAATACAACAGCTGACACGAGAGTGGGGAAGTATTTGTCATCTGTGATTCATTTTCAACTTTAAATGAAAAATCCTGTAAATACTACATTGGACGACTGGATGACTATTAGCTCCCTTAAACTTAACGAATCGAAAACAGAACTTCTTATTCTACATGCAAACCAAAACTCCCAAACCAAGATCCCTTGGATACCATCCACCATCTTTGGACAGACCATCTCCCCAAGGATCAAGGCCTAGAGTCTCGGAGTCATTTTTTACTCAGAAATGTCAATGGGTGCACAAATAGGAGCAGTAGTCAGTGGTTCTCACCATCTGCTACGCAGACTCATCCCCTTCATTCCAAAGGAGGACAAAGTAGTGGTAGTTGGAACAGTCATTAATTCACGACTTGACTACGCAAACTCCCTTTACATAGGATTGCCCCAATATCAACTTGCGCGCTTACAACTTATCCAAAACATGGCGGCAAGGCTGATAACAGGAAAAAAACCCTGGGAATCCATCTCCCCTTCCCTGAGGAGCCTACATTGGCTAACCGTAAAGAATTGGATAACATTCAAGACCCTCTGCCTCACCCACAAATGTACCCATGGAGACGCCCCTCAATACCTTCGCGAGAAAATAAAACACTACACACCGAATTGTAGTCTTCGATCGGCTAACCAAGACCTCCTCCTCATTCCCAAATCCCTCTACAAATCAAAGGGGGAACAGAGTTTCGCTGTCCAAGGACCACGGCTATGGAATGCTCTACCAACCTACATCCGCATGGAAGAAAACCATCAGGCCTTCAGGAAAAAACGCAAGACCTACCTCTTCTAAGAAGCTTGACAATAAAGCACGAATACAGCGCCTTGAGGCAATTCAGTTCACATTGTAGCGCTATACAAATTATTCATTCATTCATTCATTCACCTTTTAAGAAAAATAATAAATGCACATATTTTTTAAGGAAAAAAAGAGTGAATTTATTTATTTATTTATTTTCAAATAAAAGGTTTTATTGAGCGACGTTGAAGTACACGTATGTCAAATTGACCGTTAACAAGACATATCAAAATCAATAAAGTTAGTCACACCTTAAACTTGATATCAATAAAAGATGTAGCAAAAATTGTCTGAGATAAACAATCTGTTTGCATACATTTAGGACTTACAGTCTTTTGTTTGATGGAATGAAGTCAACAATTTTCCAGTAGATACGAAAGAAACAGAGGACTTCATTTGAAACATAAAAATTAAAAACTTAAAGCGGTTCTGCACTCTTTTTTTTTGGGCTATATGCCAAGGGCATATAGCTCAATTGGGGGACTTACCTGTTCCATGTTCCATCTCGATCACCACCGGTTTTCATCTTCATCTTCTTCTTGTCTTCTTCTTGTCTGCTGGGGTCCATCTTGCCTGTGGGCATGTGAAACCCCACAGGCACTGTTGATGGCCCAGCATGCACCGCCGTTACTCGCGCGTGCGCAGTAACGGCACATCTGCCGACATCTCACGAGATTTCGGCAGATGTGGCCGAAATCTCGGGAGATTTCGGAAGATGTGGCCGAAATCTCGCGAGATTTCGGAAGATGCCCGCACTGACTCCTGGGATCAATGACACCAGATCCCAGGAGACAGTGCGGCGTGACGACGATCGACGCAGAGACCCCCCCCGCCGCCGCAGAGAGAGAAGACCGGAAGTCTTCAATTACAAGGTAAGTAAAAAAAAAAAAAAAAAAAAACATTTAATTTAGTACTCTTTGCCTGATTTGGAAGGCAAAGAGATTTACTAAATGAAATGGGTGCAGAACCGCTTTAAAGAGAAAAGATGTGAAATCAAGGTAAGAAGTAAACAAGATAAAGAACACCCCCAAAGGAGGACACATATACAGTCATATTCTACTAATGACAATTGACAAATGACAGACAGAGGGTAGTCAAGTTCCCAGGAGGTACATCAATTGCCATCACCCTGTTGTCAGGCTATCAAAAACTTCAGAATATTTGAACTGAAACCAGGCGGACCACGTTTTGTGAAACTTATCAGTAGTTTCATTAAGCTTCATTCATTCAAGCTTTCTTCCATTTCAGAAATATGGTTTACTGTACGTACCCTCTCTATGGTTGAAGGTACACTAGACATTTTTCAGTGTGTGGAGATCAAAGATTTGCAACAATAAAAAAGTATTTAGTCGAGGGGGCGTGTCCTGGCATGGCTAAGATGGACACTTGAGGCAGGAGCTCTGCACACCGACGGACAGAAAAAAGCATCTAGCAGCATTCCGCAGCCGGTAACAGATCTCCGGTACATGGCGAAAGCATCCGCACTACACCGGAGATATGTCGCTCAAGCAAAAGGAGGACAGAATACCCCGCAAGTTGACGGCCTACATGTATCAGCAGTCCGTGTGGCGCAGCCAAAATGGCACCGCGGCCGGCATATGGAGCTCACAGATGGAGGTCGCTCTCTCTCCCCGCCGGGATGGAACCGCTCAAACCCTAGGAGACACACTGGTAAGCACTATCAGCGGGGGGGATTCCTTAAGCTCACCTCTAGGAACACCAGCTTCTAACAGCCCAGCGGAAGCTAAAATGCGCTTAGACACTACAACGGCGGGCCAGGGGGTGAGTCACGCTATCACAATACCATATGTCTTCCCAAACCAGAGTCCACAGCCAGACTCCATAGCCTCATTCCCCACAATAGGCCAAGCGGTTATGGACACTACGCTTAAAGAAATGCTAACGTCTCTAAGGAGCTCGTTGCAATCAGATATCCTATCTTTCATGCACAGTTTTGGGAACAGCATTGGTGCGCTAGAGGACAGAGTCACCCATATTGAAACGAATATAGGAGATATAACTAGCACAGTAAATGATGTAATTGTCACTCAGGAAGAACAGGTCCAAGATACTAGATGGATCAAAGACAAAATAGCGGATTTAGAGGGCCAGACGCAACAACTTTTAAATCCGTGGGGTCCCTGAGTCTGTCGAACCCAACGAGCTACCCTCCTATGCGAGAAGCCTACTCAAAGCAGTGCTCCCTGACACAAAAAGCATACAGCTAGTCATTGATCGCATTCACAGGCTGCGGAAACCCACATTTCTCCCAGACGCAGTGCCCAGGGATGTGATCCTCAGGGTACATTTCTATCACATCAAAGAACAATTCATGCAAAAAGTGAGAGCAATGGAAACCCTGCCTGATCCATATAGCCACCTCCAAATCTATGCTGACCTGTCCCAGCATACACTAAGCTGGCGCAGACAACTCAACACAATTACCAAAACATTACGAAACAACCAGATTCAATATCAATGGATAGGACCAGCTAAAATCTCCATAAACCATATACGATCGAAACATTTGATAACCTCAGTGCAGCAAGGGATGAGGCTATTGCAAGATTGGAACATGATACCTGCTCCTGCTGACGTAACCCCTATGGATAAAAGTAACGTGGGTACCATCTCGGCACAACCTCTACCTCCAAGAAGCCATAGAAACCATCCTCCTAACTAAGTGGCTCGGGAAAATCACAGCCCACCGATCAGATGTGCCACTTGCCCACGCTCGGTCATAAAAAACTCTTTAACCCCTGTTTAGTGTTTCTGGGCACTAACTGTGCCAAGGAAAAAAACAAAAAAGAAACACTCCTCAACTATTACTTTTCCCTAAATATAAATCCACGTACACGACATTGGTCTAACACCTACGTCATAGGCATACTGAACCTGTACGTGAGGGTTTCTAAAAACTACAGGTACTCAAACTTTCCTATTTTTTTTTTCAGGTTATCCGGATCTACAGCATACCTGCTACAGAAAGTTTGAATCCTTTATAATCACTCCATCACCTTCTGCCTCATCACACACACCTCTCATTGGAGAGGAAAGAGAGACGTAGAAAGAGAGGAGATAAACAGCAAAAAGGAAAAGGCTCCAGATCTCGGCTCATCGAAAAACAGTAAGTTAAACCACTCAGTGTCCTCTGACTTTTTTAGAATATGACAATCGAAATCATGATAAACACTAAAGGGTTCAAAAACCCAGCAAAAAGGGCTTCCTTATGGTCTTTTTCAAGCCTTATGGTGTTTTTTTCATAATTTTCAAGTCAGTAACCCACCTTCTTGTACCAACAAGAACTTTAACAACATCTACACAGCAAATGCGACCGCAAAAAGAAGGGAGTCCTAATCGCCATTAATAACTCTCTGGCATTCCAACCTTCGCAATGCATTAAAGATCCCGAGGGTCGATACCTAATTTTGACCTGTAACATCAACAATGCCCCTTATACCATTGTCACGGTGTATGCACCTAATAACCATCAAATACGCTTTCTGCGCAAGCTGCATAAAAAAGTTACAGCAATACAGCAAGGCACGACAATTTGGTGTGGAGACCTCAATAGTACCCCTGATCCTGAAATAGACTCCTCTTCTCACACCAAAAGAGTAAGACAAGCGCTGAATCCTCTTCTATCTGACCTGCGTTTATATGATGTGTGGATATGTCGGCACGCAGATGCCATGATTCATTGACCTCTTTTTAACAGACCCATGGACTCTGCAAAAAATATCCTCCTCAAACATTCACTTAACTACTTGGTCAGAAAATATCCCAGTAAGCATAACCATAGAGGCCACTACCAAAACTACCCCTACGTATCTATAGAGATTGAACACTAGGATACTACAAACAGAACCATACGCCCAATCGCTTCGTGAAAACCTGGAGGCATTTTTCTTTCAGAATAAAGACTCAGTTACAGACCCGCATATCTTATGGGGAGCTCTTTATTCAAACGGGAGCTAGGGAAAAGAGGCAAAGGAAGCAGCGCATTGACAACCTCTTAGCAAATATCCAATCCACCGACCTCCTCAATAAGCAACAGCCAAAACAAGAACTTAAGTCTAAATGAATCTCACTCCGACTAGAACTTAGAGACCTTCTATTGGAAGATTTTGACAAGTCCAAAAGACGCCTTAAAATGAAATTCTACGCTGATGGTAATAATGGCAGGGAAATTACTCACCCACTAAATCAAGGGACACTTAACTAAATCCCCCATTCCTTTCATTTACCATCCTACCACAAACTCCAAATTAACAAACCTGCAAGACATTGCAAATGCATTCAGTATATACTACAGCACTCTCTACAACTTAAAAGACGAAACCCCACAGGTCCAGCCCAAACCCCCTCAAATACAAGCTTTTTTAGACCCGGTCCATCTCCCTCGCTTAGCCCTGACGCAATTAGAAGAACCCATTTACTTCAGCGGAAATTGATAAAGCTATACAGTCCTTACCCAACAACAAAGCACCTGGCCCTGATGGTTTTGTGGGAGAGTACTTCAAACAATTCAAACACATACTAATTGAATATATCACCCCTATGCTCAATTCTGCTGCTTCCTTAGCCTCTTTCTCCCAAGAAATGCTTAAACCCCTAATTATCACAATACCGAAGCCAGGGAAGGAACCCAGCTCACCAAAACTTTCACCCTCATCTCGTTGCTCAACCATGATGTGAAACTTTATGCAAAGGTAATAGCAAATAGACTAAACGATATAATGCCAATACTGATCCACCCCGATCAATCGGGATTCATCAAGGGACGCCAAACCTCTGACGCCACTCAGCGGATGATTGACATCATTCATTGCGCAGTAACCCGAAAAATGCCTTCTCTGCTCCTATCTCTGGATGCAGAGAAGGCATTTGACAGGGTTCCTTGGCAGTATCTAAAATTAACATTAGAAAAATTTGGATTTCAAGGCCACATCCTATCAGCAATATTAGCCCTGTATTCTTGTCCCTCGCCCTAGTATACTGCTCGTCCATGCTATCGACAACCTTTAATATAACCAATATCACAAGACAAGGCTGCCCCCTATCACCCCTAATTTTTTATTTGATGATAGAGCTCCTAGCAGAAAAAAAATCAGATCCCAAATTGACATCTCAGGATTTGGTATTGGCAGTATAGAACACAAGATCAGTCTTTTTGCTGATGATGTCATACTTTCATTAACTAACCCAGCTTCCTCCCTGGCTTCGGTACAAAATATATTAGATAAATTTAGCGGTATCTCATACTATGGAGTAAATACATCTAAGTCATATATTCTCCCTATAGAAATGACTATGCAACAACAAACCCACCTGAAAAATAGATATCAATATGCATGGTCTACAGATTCTCTCACCTATCTTGGTATCACTCTCACCAAAACTACAGCAGATCTCTACCAGACTAACTTTATCCCCTTCCTAAATAACCTCCCTAAGAGCTAGATAAAATCTCCAAACTGATGCTCTCAAGCTCAGGCAGACTAGCAGCATTCAAAATGCTCAAACTACCCCAACTACTATATTTATTCAGGGCACTTCCCATCCCTATACCCACATCCTTCTTCACACAGATGCAGTCTTTACTAAGACGATTTGTTTGGCAGCACAAAAAAGCTAGAATACCACACAATGCCGTCATAAAACATAAAAAAGTAGGAGGGATGGGCTACATCAACTTTATGGATTACTATAACGCTGCAATTTTAACACAAATCAGAGCCTGGCTCAACCCTGATCCCAATAATCTTTGGAGCTCTATTGAAGTCCTCCAGGTTCCTGGGAAAAAACTTTAGCTCACCTAAGCTAAAGAAAAATAACAAAAGCATACCCCCAACCCTACGAGCATCTATAGCTGCGTTTGACTATCTCTTTACCAACTTGCATGCAAAAACAAAAACCTGCAAACTACCCCTTCCAATAGAGATTCTTAACTTATTGCTACCTGATATACAGATAAGTTTGTGGCAAGAAAAAGGTACAACAAAAAAATCACAGACATATACATTAATGAACTCCTCCAGCCATTCACCTCGCTGCAGCAAGCATTTTCACTCCCCACGAAAGACTACTTTGAGTTCATTCAAACTCACTGCTTGTTACATAATCCCCTCCTCCACAAAAACATCCCTATAGAAGCGTGGCAATTCCTGACAAACAGCAAATCCCCAACCAAAGTCATCTCTCTCTTTTACAACATCTTGAACGGAAAATCAATTTTTGATAAACTACCACCCATGGCAAAATGGGAAAGAGATATAGGCACTTCCTTCACCCCACAACAATGGCAAAAAGCATTGCACACTAATCATAAGGCAACACCATCCTCTAATCTATGGGAACACACATACAAGCTCAACCTTAGATGGTATATCACTCCAACCCAATTCCACATATATGATCCATCTTTAGAACCTACATGTTGGAGACAGTGTGGTCTCCCTGGAACCTTATACCACGTCCTGTGGAACTGCACCAAAATCACTGCATTTTGGGAAGATGTGTTCCATTTAATATCAGAGATCACAGATACCCCTACCTCACTATCTCCTGAATTAGCAATCCTTAACATTGGAATTGAAAACTACCCAAACCGACTCCACTGCATAGTTACTCACATCTTATTGGCGGCGAGATTGACGCTAGCCTGAAACTGGAAATCTCCAGACCAGATTTCCTGCGCAGAAGTAAAACGAGAGACGCATATTCACGGAACATATGAACGCATGTATGCTATGGCAGAAGGACATCTACCTAAGGCTACTAAAAGCTGGGAGCGTTGGGTCACATGGTTCAATAACTCCCATCCCACAGTTGCTTGAATTTGCTTTACCCATCGTAATGTTGATACCAAAAAGGCCAAATAACTCGTACCCGAATACCTACAATCCTCTTGTCTTACTATCTTGATTGTACAATAATCTGATGACTTAGATCTCACTAGGATAACTGAAAACAGTTTTTTTTTTCTTTTCTTCTTCTCTTCCCCCTTCTACCCCCCACACAACTTGATTCCAAAAGTGTACCAAAGGTAATGTAACATAAATTGTTATGACGCATAGGATACCCAAGATAAGGTGCTATGCTACATAGTTGCTGTTAAAACATATTAAAAGTTATTATACAATTGTTTATTATATCTTGTTTCACATTACAGCAGATGATACTGTGATGCGAATACTGTTTATAGCTGACAACCCTCAATAAAACCACTGAAATAAAAGACGGAGATGGATGTGTTGCCCACTACCTCTTGACACAGATTGCTCCCAATTGGGGTGTCTGGGTGAAAGGACAACACCCATATAAACCACTTTTTTTTTTATTATCAAATCTTTATTAGTTTTCTTGACATTTCCATTTAACATCACATTTTTTACCATAGATATAAGTACTTCTACATAAAAACATCTTTATCAACCTTCCATATTCTCCCCTCCCCCCTTTTCAGCAACCCGCATATAACCAAAAATAAATAAATAAGTAAATAAATAAATACGATTAAAAAAAAAATAAAAAAAAAATTGAGAAAATTAAAAAATTAGTTATAAGACTCTTCTCTCTTAAAAACAAAAATAAATACGTTCCACCTCTCTCCCACCTCTCCCTTCTTTGAACATTCTATATATATTTCTTCCTTACTCAATCTCTACTGAGCAGATTTCCCATTCTGTCCAAATTTGCGTAAACCTTTCCTTTCTATTATGGATTATATGGATCCATCTTTCAGCCTCTTTTATCGCGTTCACTTCCTTCTTCCAGTCAAGCAGGTTTGGGCATTTAGTCTGTTTCCATAATCTAGGTATCAATAGTTTTGCAGCGTTTATCAAATGCGGCGTAATACTATTCGTGTAAGCTCTACGTGATTTCATTGACCCATGGAACAGAAAGTTTAATGGCGTCAGCTCCAACTTCCCCCTTGACAGTTTGTTAATCCATGGTGCGATCTCTTGCCAAAACCCTCTGATCATGGGGCATGACCACCATATATGGAGAAGGGTGCCCCTCTGCCCGCATCCTCTCCAGCACCTTCCGTCCACTTTCTGATACATCTGAGCTAGTTTCACGGGTGTCAGGTACCATCTGGTTAGAAGTTTATATGACATTTCTTGAATTTGAGCACTTCTCGATGTACAGTATATAGACTCGATGAGCTCTTTAATTTGCGTCAAGGAAAATTTATATTTTAGCTCCCCTTCCCACTCTCTAATGTAGTAGGGTGTTGAGCTTTTCCTGGTACTGAGAACTAACTTGTACATTTGTGACAACAAATGTCCGCACTTCATCATCTTTGAGCACTTAGATTCAAATATGGTAAGTGAATCGAGGGTTCTCAACATAGCTTTTTTTTTATTGTAAAAACACCCCAATTGATGGTACCTCCATTCAGCCATTTGTATCGTTCCTTTCTTCCGTACCAGTTCTACTAACGATAGTAGAGTTCCCTTTGGGGCAAAGTTACCACATATCATGTCCTCTTCTCTCCCCCAGTTCCCCATAAATCCCACTTCTTATCCATATAAACCACTTAATTCTAATACCTACTCATTGTTATAGTTTGAACAAGATCTGTGTTATGGCAACCGACATATGACATAGCCTGATGAAGGAGCACGCATGCTCCGAAGCGCCGCCCATTTGACCCCGTTCCCGGGAAGCGATCACAGTACAGCATCACGGAACAACAGAGCAATACACAGCATCCACAGTCTGCGCTCCAGCCACCCGGAAACGCTGGGAACCCACAGCACCACCGGGACAGCTAAGAGACAAAGACACAGGACCCTGTTAATCATCAAGTGACCTTTGCCTTACCCGGGAGTAACAACGGATGAGAAGTTAACCCTTGACATGCCTGAATCAACATCTACTTTGTGAGTGTTCTTAATTCATTTGTAATAAATTTATTTTAACATTGCTGCACCGTCTCTCTCTTTCTCTTTTTATGTTCCAGAGCTTCTTCTTGCTTGCATGGACTGGCTGCTATTTATATGCTCAGCATTTTAGCTTTTCTAGCATCAGTACATGGAAAAATATGTAATTTTTTGTTATTAATACCTATATACATTATCCCCTTTCCCCGCCACTTGTCATTCTCTATATACATCCTGTTATTTTTGAGCTACATCACTTGTGCGCCATATTAACCCCTTTATTGCCTTGGTACTTATCTTGTGCCTGATCCCTTGCTGTGTTCCAGATTGTCTACTAGCTTGCACAGGACCCTCAGTCAGTTCCTGAACCTCAGCTATCCTCTGCTCAGCTCTTAAGTCCTCTTCAGGAACTTACACCGGCTGGTGGCCAGTGCCTCTGCGTGCCACCTGCTCCCTGTACCACCTCCGGGGGACGGGGTGCGCATAGGGTTAACCGCTCTCGGCATCTCGGCCTCGGTAAGTACTTCTTGTGACACAGGAAATGGTACTGCAATTTCATTGGCATGGCAACCATGTTAACCCTATCCGTCACGCTATATCGAAAAAAGGGGACAATGATGCATGTGATGGAGTCGGTTGGGAGACAGAGCAAAGAAACCAATAGATGCAAAAAAACTGCAGAGAACAAACAATGGGGAACCTCAGAGCAGGGTCTGCACGGCACAACCCCAGAGCACCCGACATATAAAAAGCGGGGAGCTGGGGGAGCGCCATGCAGACCGCGCCCACGACACAAAAAAAGGGGGTAGAAAGCGCGGGGGAGCGGGGTGGCCCCAGTGGATACTGGGACCAAACCCAAATCATTTGTGATGCCCCACAAGACAGAAGCCTGACCCAGGAGGGGAAGGGCTCCCGTGCGCCGGGTGGGGGCTGACGAGTCAAGGAAAAAAGAGGGCTAGAATATTAGCCCTACTTCTGAATTGAGTAAATGTAACCAACAATAGAACCATACAATACTCTAAAAAGGATCAATAGATCACAAACCTGGATCAAGAAATGATTGCTAAAAATAAGTCTTAGGTGTGCACATAAAAGACACCAAGATGTATACATGTTTGATTGTGATGGTCAGTAAGGCAGGTAACACTATAATACAAGAAATGACAATATCAAATGCTGGCTAATATGCTAATATAAAGGATACAGACAAATGAATGAACATTTAAATATAAATGACCATTCAGGAGCAGTCATATCAAAGGATACAATGGGGGTAATTTACGAAAGGCAAATCCACTTTGCACTACAAGTGCACTGCAAGTGTAGTCGCTGTAAATCTGAGGGGTAGATCCAGGGGTCAAGTCCTAGGGAAAAAAGTGTGGGAACTCCAACCCAACATCCACTTGCCCACCAAAAAAATAAAAATGATACGCTCATATGCACGAACGATTCAAAAGTGGTATTTTTAATCCAATTTTCGTATTGTGTGTATGAAGCTTAACTGTTAGTACATATAAAAAACAATCCTCAATAAACATAAATACGGTAATTCTCTGAATAATTAGCATTCATTCAATTGTGCTTCTATGCAAATGTGAACATCATGTTCTGATCTTTATTGGGGAATTTTATTTTGTATAAAGTGTGTTTATGTGGTGAGTTTACACTTTTCATTGAACAGAGTTTGGATAACACAGTGTTAAACGGAAAGGTCATAAATTAACTGCACATTATCTGGACAGAATGCATGGGGAGATAGTTATGTGTTCCTGCTTAGGAGATGTATGTTAGCTTGGGGGGCTGCAAACTCTGCAGGGCTCCAACACACACTCGCTGCTATTCCAACCCTTCACATATTTCCACATAAACTTCCCTCCTGGCATTAAACTTTGCCAGGTATTGTGCTCTGCTTACCACCCCAAACTGATGTTCCTCCCTCAGCTCACCCCTCTCCCTGCATGTCCTGTGAGCAGAATAGCTGTGCTCCTGCTCTGGGTTCTCTCATCATATGGCACTGAAGATAGAGGAGGGGGTGGATTCAGCGGGACACACAGAGCAAGTATGCAGGAGACTGGGGGGGAGATGAGGAGACAGCGGGGAGGAGCGCATCACGAGAGGTCTGATTAAATACAATCTCTTAGCAGTGGGGACCTGATCTACCTGTCAGCTAGCTGTGATTGACAGGTAGATGAAAGCGGAAGCTGTCATGGGGCCCCCTACTGGCAATGCCTGAATGGTCAGGTGTGCGGCACTTACTATTGCGAGCTGTGTCGGCAGCTTCTGGTGTAGCACCTGCCACACAGCTCGCATACTTCAAAGTCTTGCAGGACACGGCTGCTAATGGGAACTGAGTTCCTGTTGTGGAAAAAGTACAGGAACTCCGTTCCCATGCGTTCCCGCAGGACTTGAGCCCTGGGTAGATCTGAAATGAGCTTAAGCTCTGCTGATTTTATCATCCAATCATGTGCAAAATGTTTTTTTTTTATTATCCTTGCATTTCCCCCTCAGATCTAAAGCGACTGCACTTCTAAATGCACTTGCAGTGCACTTGTAGTGCAAAGTGGATTTGCCTTTCGTAAATAACCCCCAATATGTAATGTTATAATCACAAATACAGCATGCAAGTAACAAAGCATACGATATAGCAGGATAATAAGTATGGGCATGATGTTTGGAGGGGAATGGTTCACAGAGTGACTCTATTCTTTCTCGCAGCCCCCTGAAGCAAAGCCCTATGAAAAAGGGTGATAACTCAAAATTGGGTATTGAGGCCTGGGGGGAAGGTGGCATTTAGCTCAGCAATCCAACGCACTTTGCGTTGGAGCAAGAGCTTGTTCCAATTGCCACCTCTGTTGTCGGGATGTACCCGATCTAGTATGGTAAAAAGTATACGAGGAGATCTGTTTTGATGACAGTCTCTCACGTGTCGTCCCAAGGGGAGATCAGGGTTGGCACAAGCCATGCTACTTCTATGTCTAGCAGCCCATCTCCAAAATTCAAGCTTGGTTTTCCCCACCTAAAAACTTTGGCACTGACATGTTAACAAATAAATAACCCTTGTGGTTTTACAATTTGCATAGTGTTTAGGTTTATGGAGTTTTCCATTGGGTAGAATTACATTAGGTTGTATATTCATGTATCTACAGAATGAGCATCCTCCACAAGTGAAGGTGCCCGGTCTTTTACATGGATTGGATCTGAAGGTGCCTACATATTCACTTTTGACTAGTTTGTCCTTCAAAGAATGGATTCCTCTATACGTAATAGCTGGACTATTAGGTATGTGTAACTTCAAAGTGGAGTAAATTTGTAGCAAATGCCAGTGCTTCTCAATTATTTTTCTAAAGGCTTTATGTTGTTTATAGTATGTAGTAATTAGCCGAGTGATTTGTGTACCTGTATCACGTTTTTTGTGGTAAAAAAAAAGAAGATCCTGCCATGGGTGACCACGGGGACGGCGAAGGGCCTTTTTCAAGCCTGTTGGAGAATAGCCTCGCTCAAATAGTCTGTTTCTAAGTGAATTTGCCTCACGGCAAAATTCCTCATCGGTAGAACAATTCCTTCTTAGCCTCAAGTATTATGGGATTATAAGAGATTTATATTATCAGTGACTGCAGGTGTGAGCTGGACGCATGCAGGACGGTATTTCCAGAGGTCGGCTTGCGATACAAGCTGGTGAAAAGAGACCCGTCCTGCAATTTGGAAATTGTGACATCTAAAAAAGTGATGGATTTGTCACTAAAATTCATGGTAAAATGTAGGTTGGAAGTATTGTCATTCATAATATTAACAAAAGTGTGCCGAGTCTCGGGTGTGCCGTCCCATATAATCAAAATGTCATCAATGTATCTGAACCATGACACTACATAGTAGTGAACGGGGTCAGCTCATCACAAAGTAAAAGCGAACGTTCCCACTCCCCCAGGTACAGGTTGGCGTACAATGGGGCACAGCATGTCCCCATTGCCACCCCCTGCACCTGGAGGTAGTGGGAACCATCGAAAGAAAAAACATTATGTGTTAGGATATATTTGAGAGCATCTATTAGAAACATGTTGAATTTGCGATCGTCCTTATGAGATTGGGAAATAATATGTTTCACAGCAGAAAGACCGAGATCATGGGGATGGAGCTATACAGAGCGTCTACATCTATTGCTACTAGGAGAGAGCCAGGTGGAAGACACATGCCGTCAAGATTTTGTAAAAGGTGTCTTTGATATAAGATGGAAGGTTGGTGACAAATGGTCTTAAATGGTCATCAATAAATTTGCTTAGGTTTTCAGTAATCGCACCATTACCTGAAATAATTGGATGGCCTGGAGGATTTTGAAGGTCTTTATGTACCTTGGGGAGGCAGTAGAAAGTAGGGATACAATTGGCATGTGCGTATGTATTCACCCCCTTTGTTATGAAGCCCATAAAAGGCTCTGGTGCAACCAATTACCTTCAGAAGTCACATAATTATTGAAATGATGTCTACCTGTGTGCAATCTAAGTGTCACATGATCTGTCATTACATATACACACCTTTTTGAAAGGCCCTAGAGGCTGCTACACCTAAGCAAGAGGCATCACTAACCAAACATTGCCATGAAGACCAAGGAACTCTCCAAACAGGTAAGGGACATTGTTGTTGAGAAGTACAAGCCAGGGTTAGGTTATAAAAAAATATCCAAATCTTTGATGATCCCTAGGAGCACCATAAAATCTATCATAACCAACCAAATCGAAAGAACATGGCACAACAGCAAATTTGCCAAGAGACAGCCGCACACCAAAACTTATGGACCAGGCAAGAAGGGCATTAATCAGAGAGGCAACACAGAGACCTAAGGTAACCCTGGAGGAGCTGCAGAGTTCCACAGCAGAGACTGGAGTATCTGCACATAGGACGACAATAAGCCGTACGCTCCATAGAGTTGGGCTTTATGGCAGAGTGGCCAGAAGAAAGCCATTACTTTCAGCAAAAAACTAAATGACATGTTTTGAGTTTGCGAAAAGGCATGTGGGAGACTCTTAAAATGTATGGTGGAAGGTGCTCTGGTCTGTTGAGACTAAAATATAACTTTTTGGCGAACAAGTAGAATACTATGTATGGCGCAAACCCAACACATCACATCACCCAAAGAACACCATCAAAGAAACATGGTGGTGGCAGCATCATGTTGTGGGGATGTTTTTCAGCAGTCTTGACTGGGAAACTGTTCAGAGTTGACAGAAAGATGGATGGTGCTAAATACAGGGATATTCTTGAGCAAAACCTGTACCACTCTGTGTGTGATTTGAGGCTAGGACAGAGGTTCACCTTCCAGCAGGACAATGACCCCAAACACACTGCTAAAGCAAGTGAGTAGTTTAAGGGGAAACATGTAAATGTGTTGGAATGGCCTAGTCAAAGCCCAGACCTCAATCCAATAGAAAATCTGTGGTCAGACTTAAAGATTGCTGTTCACAAGCACAAGCCATCCAACTTGAAGGAGCTGGAACAGTTTTGCAAGGAGGAATGGGCAAAAATCCCAGTGGTAATATGTGGCAAGCTCATAGAGACTTATCCAAAATGACTTGGAGCTGTGATAGCCGCAAAAGGTGGCTCTACAAAGTATTGAATTTAGGGCGGTGAATAATTATGCACATTGACTTTTTCTGTTATTTTGTCCTATTTGTTGTTTGCTTCACAATAAAAAAATAAAAATAAAACATCTTCAAAGTTGTGGGCATGTTCTGTAAATTAAATGATGCAAATCCTCAAACAATCCATGTTAATTCCAGGTTGTGAGGCAACAAAACACGAAAAATGCTAAGGGGGCTGAATAATTTTAAATATATATCTAAATATATATCTACAGAGCCAGGGAGGAGAAAGATCACTAAACTAATCTTCTGAGTGAATGGGAAGGAAGGGGAGGGCATGTCAGTGCCCAAAGTCTTGGCCATTTGAGGACAGGCAGACTGTACTCCCAGCACAGGCAGAAAACTGAACACTTTGGGAATGATATGTTCTCATGCCTAGCATAGTCAGTTTAAAATAGGCAAGCAAGGGGACTAGCAGGAACACCAGGTATATCACAACGAAGCAATTAAAAGAAAACAGGATACTTTTTAACACAAGTACTGTACATGGAACAACATACAGTATCTCACAAAAGTGAGTACACCCCTCACATTTTTGTAAATATTTTATAATATATTTCATGTGACAACACTGAAGAAATGACACTTTGCTACAATGTAAAGTAGTGAGTGTACAGCTTGTATAACAGTGTAAATTTGTTCTTCCCTCAATATAACTCAACACACAGCCATTAATGTCTAAACAGCTGGCAACAAAAGTGAGTACACTCCTAAGTGAAAATGTCTAATTGGGCCACCATTATTTTCCAGCACTGTCTTAACCCTTTTGGGCATGGAGTTCACCAGAGCTTCACATGATATCCTCCTCCACTCCTCCATGATGACATAACGGAGCTGGTGGATGTTAGAGACCTTGCACTCCTCCACCTTCCATTTGTAGATGACCCACAGATGCTCAATAGGGTTTAGGTCTAGAGACATGCTTGGCCAGTCCATCACCTTTACCCTCAGCTTCTTTAGCAAGGCAGTGGTCATCTTGGAGGTGTGTTTGGGGTCATTATCATGCTGGTATACTGCCCTGCGGCCTAGTCTCTGAAGGGAGGGGATCATGCTCTGTTTCAGTATGTGTACATGTTGGCATTCATGGTTCCCTCAATGAACTGTAGCTCCCCAGTGCTGGCAGCACTCAGACCATGACACTCCCACCACCATGCTTGACTGTAGGCAAGGCACACTTGTCTTTTTTCTCCTCACCTGGTTGCTGCCACACAGGCTTGACACCATCTGAACCAAATAAGTTTATCTTGGTTTCATCAGACCACAGGACATGGTTCCAGTACTCCATGTCCTTAGTCTGCTTGTCTTCAGCAAACTGTTTGCGGGCTTTCTTGTGCATCATCTTTAGAAGAGGCTTCCTTCTGGGGTGACAGCCATGCAGACCAACTTGATGCAGTATGTGGCGTATGGCCTGAGCACTGACATGCTGACCCCCCACCCCTTCAACCTCTGCAGCGATGCTGGCAGCACACAAATGTCTATTTCCCAAAGACAACCTCTGGATATGATGCTGAGCATGTGACCTCAGCTTCTAAGTGGAACCTGTCCTGTTAAGCCACTGTATGGTCTTGGCCACCATGCTGCAGCTCAGTTCCAGAGTCTTGGCAATCTTTTTATAGCCTAGGCCATCTTTATGTAGAATAACATTATTTTTTAAGATCCCAGAGAGTTCTTTGCCATGAGGTGCCATGTTGAACTTCCAGTGACCTGTATGAGAGAGTGAGAGCGACAACACCAAATTTAACACACCTGCTGTCCATTCACACCTAAGACCTTGTAACACTAACAAGTCACATGACACTGGGGAGGGAAAATGGCTAATTGGGTCCAATTTACACATTTTCACTTAGGGGTGTACTCATTTTTGTTAGCAGCGGCTTAGACATTAATGGCTGTGTGTTGAGTTGTTTTAAGGGGACAACAAATTTGCACTGTTATACAAAAAATGTGAGTGGTGTACTCACTTTTGTGAGATACTGTACACATATCAGGAAAATTAAATGTTGCGGTGCCCTATTCATTTATCCCCTTATCAAAATAGGCAGCAAGTGCAAACTTAATATGGACCACTATTAGGTTAGACAATATTATTATACCTACAGTATGCTAACAGGAAATAGGTTGAGAAGATAAATAAATAAATAAATAAATAGAAAATTATAACAACCATGGTTTACAAATGAAATGTCCATTATTGACATACGTATTGAATCCTACAAAATTTTAGAAATATAATTAGTAGCACATTTTTGAAAGACACCTATATTGATATTAGTAGCTCTTTACTGTATATGAGACTATAGCTTACTTAGCAGATGTGTAAAGGATGACTCATTTTCTCAGATGAAGTAATGGGTCATGAAGCACATAGTTTTATACCAAAGAAGATTGAAAGTAGCTTAATTTGCAAAGGATAGCCCAGTGTAGCAGTTTGTTAAGAAAACATAGTTATGAACATATGACAGTAAATTAAAATCTTTTTGAGTCTGCAAACCAGATAATTAC
Source organism: Lithobates sylvaticus (assembly GCA_028564925.1). Lineage (NCBI taxonomy): Eukaryota > Metazoa > Chordata > Amphibia > Anura > Ranidae > Lithobates > Lithobates sylvaticus. Next base: position 367,332,885 of record CM053026.1, on the reverse strand, counting down.
TATTCCAGCAGTTTCTGCTTTAACCACTTCAGCCCCGGAAGCATTTACCCCCTTCCTGACCAGAGCACTTTTTGCGATTCAGCACTGCGTGGCTTTAACTGACAATTGCGTGGTCGCGTGACGTGGCTCCCAAACAAAATTGACGTCCTTTTTTTACCACAAATAGAGCTTTCTTTTGGTGGTATTTGATCACCTCTGCGTTTTTTATTTTTTGCGCTATAAACAAAAAAAGAGCGACAATTTTGAAAAAAAAAAACATTATTTCTTACTTTTTGCTATAATAAATATCCCCCAAAAAAATATAAAAAACTTTTTTTTTCCTCAGTTTAGGCCGATATGTATTCTTCTACATATTTTTTGTAAAAAAAAAAAATTACAATAAGCATTTATTTATTGGTTTGCGCAAAAGTTATAGCATCTACAAAATAGGGGATAGTTTTATGGCATTTTTATTAATAATTTTTTTTTACTAGTAATGGTGGAGATCAGTGATTTGTATCATGACTGCGACATTATGGCAGACACATCGGACAATTTTGACACATTTTCGGGACCATTGGCATTAATACAGCAATCAATGCTAAAAAAATGGCATTGATTACTGTAAAAAATGTCACTGGCAGTGAAGGGGTTAACCACTAGGGGGCGAGGAGGGGTTAAGTGTGTCCTGGGTGAGTGTTTCTAACTGTCTGGAGGATGGGCTGTGTGTGACACCACACTGATCGCTGCTCCCGATGACAGGGAGCAGACGATCAGTGTCCTGTCACTAGGCAGAACGGGGAGATGCTGTTTACACCAGCATCTCCCGGTTCTTCAGCTCCGTGACACGATCGCGATCGAGTCCGCGGGTTCTGCGGGCACGGTCATGGAGCTTGCGGCAGGCATGCGCCGGCAGCGCACATGTGCACGTGGGAAATTCAAAGTAGCGTATGGGTACGTTACTTTGCCCAGCCGTGCCATTCTGCCGACGTATATTTGCTGACAGCGGTCGGCAAGTGGTTAAAAAAATAAAAATAAAGAGTACACATTCAGAAAATACATTTGGTTCAATAAAAATAAATATTTTCCAAAATGTAAAGTTTGAAGTTGACATCAATAGTTAATAATGTTGTTTTGCTTTTTGTAGTAAAGGTAGAGGTTATTACAAAGTGCATTCAGATTGGGAATACAGTTTTTTTTTTTTTTTTAATAAAAACATTGATGGATAAAATACAACAGTGTAAGATGACTGACAACAAACTGGGTTTTGATCAATAGAATAAGGGTGGCATAAAACATAGGGCTGTGATTAGGTTACTAAATCAATATATGCCAAAGTTAATATATATAATCTGTAATATGTATCTCATCTATTAGAATAACTGTTCTCTAATGAACCATCTTTTTTTACAATTTTTTCTGTCTGATCAAAAAAAATTTGCTTCATGTAGATAATAATTTAACCTGACTTTAGATAATTATCTGTGAATGTTGCAACCATAACTATCAAGGTGGCACCTGCACCAATGTGGGCCCTCTAGCTACACTATAAGGAATACACCAAAGAGAGATACTAGGCTTACCCAAAAAGTATAGGCCAAAAGACAGTTTATAGTAAATAAAAGCCTCCCAGGCAGATCAGGCATGATAGTAGGATCAGGGCTCACAGAAGTAGTTAATGCGGGATCCCCCAGAGCACATTGTCTACGGGCCAGCAGGTATTCACCAAAGCTCCTGATGGTAGGGATGGATTTCATTAAATGCTGACACCAGGTTGTGACCCCCAGGTTCACCCTACTCTAGAACAGGAACTTGGAGACAAGAAGGTACCAGGAAGAAGGTCTGAAGCAGGAAGGTACACTGCAGTGACAGCCTGGAAGATGAAGTTGGTTGCTGACACAGTAGGGAAGGGCAGGTAGCTGACTCAAATAAACAGAAATTAAGGCAAAGGTCAGGGCAGGTAGCAGACTTGGATATCCAGGAACTAAGACAAGTGTTAAGGCAAGTAGCACAGATAGCCAGGAATGCATCCAAGGGTTAGGACAGGTAGCAGACTTGGATAACCAGAAACAAAGCCTGAGGTTAGTACATGGGAAGGAATAGGAAAAAAGGCTGCATAGCAGGCACCCACAGGGTTTGGCAGCTAGCTTGCCGAGAGCTACAAACTCAGGCAGAAAGCCAAGAGCTGCACTAAGTTTAAATTTCTGTTTGGCTGCAGCCATATAGCTGACTATATAAATCAGCAGGTAAGACCAACTGACACCTCCGTCCTGTGCAGGAACCAACTAAGAATAGGACACGTGCTGTGAAACTACAAGAACCAAAACAGATTTTCACGTTAGAGCTGTGGAACTACAGGTAACACCTTATCTTGCTTGTCAGTCTGTGGAACCACAAATAAAAGTTCAGCAGCAGCTTTTCCAGCTGATCTATGACAATAACATTTATACAGACTACACTCTATTCACTTATCTGTAAAAAAATATAGGGGTTGATTTACTACTGGAGAGTGCAAAAATGTGTGCAGTTGTGCATGATATCCAATCAGCTTCTAACTTGTTCAATTAAGCTAACAAAAAATAAAACCTGGAAGGTGATTGGTTTCTATGAAGAACTGCACCAGATTTTGCACTCTCCAGGTTTACTAAATCAACCCAATAGTTTCCTTTCTTAACCAAAAACATTGATTTCACTAGAAGTATATACTGTACACAGAGTTTTATCAGATAACAATGTTTCCAGGGGCGTGGTTTACACATGGCGCCGACTGAATATGTGTGGTAGGAGCTCCGTCCATACACCGGCCCTTACACCTCTAGCGATGCCTTTCAAAGCCTCCGCATCCCGCTACAATACCGGCAAGAGGTCGGGGAAAAGCTCTGCTAAACCGACAGCTTTGGGTTCCATTCAGCACTTCCTAGCTGTGGAGAAGAACATCCCTCACATGCCACGCTGACAGGCCAGAGCCCCGAGGTCTAGTAGATCTCCCTCCGCCTATGCAGCCTCTCCCAACTGGAGCTCCCCGGCCTCATCCCTGGGCTCTGAGGTTATGGAGTATCCTAGCTCGCCGGCCAGATCCACAATGTCCTCACTGGTGGGCGGCTTGAAGAAGGAACTAGCAGGCATGTTCCAAAGCCTGGAAAAATCAAAAAAATAAAGAAGTCTCTGCAGTGAGATCAGACATGTCTCACCTGCTGACTTGTGTGGAGGAGACAGAGAAAAGACAGGACACACAAGAAGAGGCCATCAAAGAATTGCAGACCACAGTTACAAAGCTAGCCTTAGCCCATCGCTCTGTTCTTTACAAGCTGGAAGATTTGGAGAATCGGAACTGTAGAAATAACCTACGCATCCAGGGGTTGCCAGAGGCAACCAAAGATGGCGACTTAAAGGCTACGATCCCAGGTATCCTAAATTTGATCTTAGGTAAACCGATGACTGATCCTCTGACATTTTATTGAGTCCATCGCGCTCTCTGTCCACGCAACCTTTCAGCAGATTATCCTAGGGATGTAATATGTAGCCTCCATTACTTTGAAGATAAAAATGCAGTAATGCCACCGATCCCTTAAAACTCTCCTTGACCAGCTGAGGGCTGATGGTGCTTCATACAGATGGGGATTTCCATCATTCCTAATTGCCACCAAGAATGGTCGCTCTTCCCCTCTTCGATTCCCAGAAGATCTCCCGGCCTTCTTTCATGACATCAATATGTCACCAATGGAACTCCCGGGGTGGCAAGATCAAGTTACAATGTTTACAGTAACTCCGGAATCCCAATGGCACAAAACCCCTCCTAAAGGGAAGTGCACGGCCACACCTGGTTCTTCTAAGAAAAATGGGTAATCCAATTCTTCCATACCTTCTAATAATAATCAGTCTACATTTAGACTGCTTACAGTTACGTTCCTGGCCTACTGAATTCCTAGAACCCCTCACTCTAGGTCCAGGAACTCTGTCAGATGCCAGCTAATGGGGTATTCCCACCCTACATTGGACTTCAAAAAAACTGGTACTGATCATTTTCCTCTTATTAACATTGCTTTTCTACCCTAGTTCTATATGACCATTATCCCTGTCACCAGAGGTTAACATTGTTTGTTAGTACTTTTCATATGGGCCATGTGTGTTGACGAGGCCCAAAAACCCCCATTTGTTTTGTTATGTTCTGTATTTTATTGTTCCATGCCCCCCTCCTTTTGGGTTTGTGAGGGTGAGAGGCCACCAAATCTCTATGAATGGGTCCTTTTTTCATGGCTCCCAGGGCTGCTCACCCTCAGGAACCACTGTAGTGTACTGCGTGAATGTCTATTGTTTTCCACAAGTGCCATATGCTATATATATATGTTTCTCATATGGGTTCTACTCTCTTTCCCCCCATTTCTTCTGTATACCCCTCCCTTTACCCTTACCCTTGCTGGTCCAGGTGGTTCTTCAGGCTTGGAAGGTGCACCCCACTGACACAATGACTGCTCTGAATCTTCTTTCCTACAATGTAAGAGGCCTAACGTTTTCAGCAAAAAGACATCAGATAATGAGAGAATTGAAACAGCCTGCTCCATTGCCTTACTTCAGGAAACCCACCCAACCCACTCTACCTCAGTCATGTTATACTGCTCTCAATTTCCAACATGGTATTACAGCCTCTCTGACACAAATAAGTCCAAAGGAGTAGCCATTGGGTTTGGTATGGGTCTATCTTTTCAACTTACTGAGATGCTAGTGGATGATCATGGGCGTTTCCTATTTCTCAAGGGTTCTATAGGTAGCTACCAGTGCACATTGGTAAATGTGTATTGTCCGAATTCTAATCAACTCACCTTTATGTCCCATATCCTGAGGAAATTAGTGGCAGGGCTGTCTTATCGATCGGGCACCCCTTTGGCACTGCTTGTGGGCCCCAAGTGCTCTTTGGGCCTCATCAGGGCTGGCTTCGATCTAGGGGGATGCAGTACGGAGGTCAGGTGGTATGGTAACTGCACTGCACGCAAGTTATGTAGCATCAATATGGGAGTGCGGTACAGGGGGGGCTGAGCAAAAAGCAGTTGTTGTAGTGGGTGCCGTCGAGCCTCCCCCCCATCGGTACAACTGGTTGATTTTCCCCTGCTCTGTTTGCCAGGGAACTTGGCAGCGGGAATGTGACAGGTGAGAGGAGAGCTGCGGGTGTATCTCCCCCACTCGCCCACTCCCCTTTCTCCTGTCAGCCGAATGGGAGAGCGGCTCTAATGTGTTAGGATCGCCGCAACGTGGCCCACCTCCCTGCCCGCTTTCCCCATTGGCCACAGCAGAGGGCCAATCAGAAGACACTGGGGAAACATCATGGGAAATGTAGTCATTGGAAGATTGGTGGCCCCAGATGTGTCCACAGACAGCAGGCTACAGCCCCCAGCATTCATGGACCTCTACACACCGCCCTACCTATGACTGACCTCTACACACCACCCTACCTTTCACTGACCTCTATACACTGCCCTACAATTAGGCCTGAAACTAGTTGGTCACTGAAGTCAACTTTTAAGGTAAGCTAAGTTAATATTTTTACAATGACATTCGTTTTATTATAAGAGTAGATCTCCTCTTCTCAAAGGTTGCCTACCCCTGCTCTAAATGCTGCATCACCCCCCCCCCCCGGTTGTGGGGAACTGGCAGCGGAGACCCTTTTATTTAAATGGGTTGCATTTGGTGAGCGCAGGCTTGTTGGGGCTCCAGTGCTTTACTTTGCCCAGGGACCCATGATGCTAATAGGATGGCCCTAATTAGCAGACTTCGCTCAGGGGGTCACTATCCTTGCGGGAGACATTACCATGCCACTAGATCCTATTTTAGATATGTCACAGGGCCATTCCACAATTTCATTTAAATGCTTATCCTTCATTAAAAAGAGACTCTATGATGCACAATTAATAGACACTTTGTGTCTGCTACATCCTAAAGCTAAAGACTACTCTTATTTTTCCAAAACTCACCAATCTTCTAGGATTAATAACATCTTTATCAATCTCTTTCATCTCACCTTGTTGCGTTCTGCCTTCATTGGAAATGCATCTCAGATTATGCGCCAATCCATTAGATTGTCTCTTCCTTCTTTGCCCCCTAACACCAATAACTGGAAACTCAATGACTCGCTCCTCTCTAACTCTGTAGATGTTTCCCTTTTATCCTCCTCTCTGACCCAGTATTTCACAGAGAATGTTTCTCCAGAGACCTCTCCCTCCCTACTGTGGAAAGTGCATAAAACTATGATTAGAGGTAGATTAATTGAATTAGGTGCGAGGAAAAAGAGGGAGCATGGTCTTCAACTCAAAGGGTTGCGGATCCCAAGCAAAAGCATAAACTATCTTTACATATTGCACACCTGGAGGCAGAGGCGGCTCTAGGCTTTGTGAGGCCTTAGGCAAAACTTACACATGAGGCCCCACTCACGCCCATAATGGGAAAAATAATTCCAGCAAGAAAAATGTCTGCAAAAAGATGCACAGATCTAGCATACAGGTGATCAGCACCACTTCCAGGGCACCCATCAGACATATGCAGCCAATGCCAGAGGAGGGGGGGGGAGAGGGGGGAAGATAAGAAAGAGAGAGGGGTGATGGTGAGATCCCTAGAGAGTCAGAGCATGGTGGGGTGGGGAGCAGATGGGGGGACTGAGAGCATGGTGGGGAGCAGATGGTGGGGTGGGGAGTAGATGGGGGGGACTGAGAGCATGGTGGGGAGCAGATGGGGGGGACTGAGAGCATGGTGGGGTGGGTTTTATTTTCGTTGTGACAACAGTTCGATATAGATGGGAGATTTGACATGATGCTGACAATAGCGATCTGTGTCCATCGAACCTGGGGTCGAATGTGCATAACCTTAGCTCTATTAGTCCAAGATTAGTCTACATAGAGAGAAAAGATTCAACATTATAGAGACAATAACAAAAAAGGTCAAAAGTGCCTAACCTAACTCTATTAGTTCAAGATTATTTGACATAGAGAGAAAAGATTTGACATGAAGATTCGACATGAAGATTCGACGAAGCAGTCAGCGCGAGCGGACATTTAGGGTCAAATGCACCACCCATAGGCTATAGAAGAATGTTGGTTGACTAGTAATAATAATTAATAAATATAATTACAACATTAGAATTCTATTATAGCTTGTATGTGGAACATTCGTCCGGAAATATACGATTGCGGCGTTGTACAGTTTAGCTGCTCCGTTGAATCTTCTTAGAACATTCGACAGACACCATAAGCCTTCAATGACAGATTCGACCTTAATTATTCGGATTTTCGGACAAATGCATTTTTTAACGAAACAAAATAAATAAAAACGAATTTCGGGAGTAACTAAATAAATGTATTTTTCGGACGAAAACAAAATTCAGAAACAAAATATTTCAGTGTGCACATGTCTAGTTTTTAGTGCCCTTGCTCTGCCTACATGGCAAGAGCTCTGATCGAACCACCCTATGAAATTTCCTGGTAGTGTTGACATTTGCCTTTCCCCTCTAACCCACCCTATACATCCTGTTGGTCCACCACTATAATGGGCTGCTTCATAAGTCAATAGGAATGTGGGGAAGACAAGAGGAGTTGGTCAAACTTTTTAACATACAGAATATCATGTATAATACATCAGCCCATGTGCAATAAAACAAGTGTTCTTCAAAAATTTCCAGGGTATAAATGTAATTCTTAGTGTCCTAAATGCATAGTGTCAAAAGTGAAACGCATAAATGTATATATGACTAATTTGGGGCGGTTGATTTACTAAAGGCAAATATACTGTGCACTACAAATGCACTTTGAAGGCCACCGCAAATGCCCTTCAAGTTCATTTGCTCTAGATCTGAGGTGAAGCTCTGAAATGAGGGGAAGCTTTCCTGGTTTCTATCATTCAATCGCGTACAAGCAAAAATGCTGTTTTTTTTTCCTTGCATGTCATTGAGTATTCTTTGCAAAGTAAAGCTTTACCTCATTTACTAAGCTCTGGAGCAGTGCACAGTATATTTTGCCTTTAGTAAATTAACCCCAAAAGTGTCTGGTACCAGTGGCGGCCCGTCCATAGGGGCACATGGGTGCCGTCACCCCCCTCCAGTCAGTCACAAAAAAATATATAAAATTAATACTGGCCCTTTAAAAAAAAAATACAAAAAAAGGTCCTTAAGTGCACTGTGTTCAGACGCCGGACACAGTGTGACACCGGATACAGCACACTTACGGGAAGCGCCACGTCTATGCAATCATAATATTGCAGACGTGGTGCTTCATTTGTGGGCGTTTAGCCCACCTTGTGGCGCTTTATGAAGTAGGTTCTGCCCGGCGCCTGTAGTATCTATTACTACGGCCGGGCGGTTTGATTGACATCTGAGTTTGATGTCACTTCCTGTTTTCTTTCTCCCATTGCACCCGGGAGAGAGGAAACAGGAAGTATGAGGGGAGCGGATGGACCCCTCCATCGCCATTGTGGAAGAAGACACCGCAGGAGAGGACAAGACACAGCAAGGTAAGTACTGCTGTGCTCCCACGGAGAACAGGGTTTGATGTGACACAGGCAAGGCTGCATTTGGTGGACACAGGCAAGGCTGCATTTGGGGGATACAGGCAAGGCTGCATTTGGCGTGACACAGGCTGCATTTTGTGTGACACAGGCTGCAGTTGGTGGGACACAGGCTGCATGTAAGGACGGACACCGCTGGGGACACCTGATGGCATATGGTGGCAGGCGATGTGGCTAGTGGCACACTCAGGGCTCCCACTGATTCTGCATTATGGTGAGTTGAATGATTTTATTTTATATTACAATATAATAATAGAAATAATGCGTTTCAATCATCCTGACACCATAACAACCATGGTGCTGGGATGATTGATGTGCTAACACCAGGTGTTTGGAATACCGTTATCTGCTGATTGTTAAACTTTCTAGAATACACATATTTCTATTGTTTTGTAGGTTCTGGGCCTGCTGTTCCTCCATCCCTCTCTCCCTCCATCCCTCTCTCCCTCCATCCCTCCCTCCCTCTCCCTCCATCCCTCATTCATCTCAAATGCTAACCACACCACCTTAGAGTCACACCCACTATTTCACTGAAACCACAACCGTTTTCACCAAGTGGGAGGGGTCAAAAAGGAAGGGTGGGGTCTGGCGCCCCCCAGCCTAAAACTTCACCAGCCGCAACTGTCTGGTACATAAATACATATATCACCAATATAAATTACCCTGTGCATAAACTTTTTTGAAAGTGCTAGTGTCCAAAATGCCACAATCTTCTTCAACCAGCTACTGTGCACACCTCCAATGTGACCACCGCCATCATATTCAATCTAACAACTTGCAGGATAATTTCATGGGTCAGTTGGTAAATGCAGCACCAACAAGAGATAACGCATTACTAGATATACTGTACTGAATACTAGACATGTGCATTTCGTTATGTTCCGAATCGAAATTCGGACAAATTTTTCATTATTCGGACATTCGGATGCATCCGAATGACCGAATTACAATACTAACAAATTTTACCGAATCCGAATTTTTTTCGAATCGAAAAATCGCGGACGAAATTCGAAATATCTCAGGGTCACTTAGTGATAGAAACCCCAAATGTGGATATGTTATAGTGCTAGTTCTACTGTGTTTGCATACCAATGGGGTTTCTAGCTACAAGTGGCCCCGAGATATGTGGCCCCAAAGTCGGGTCGAAAAATGTCATTCTCTGCTGCAGAAAAGTGCTTGACATTTTGTGACGCGACTTTGGGGCCACATATCTCGGGGCCACTTATAGCTAGAAACACCAAATTTGGTATGCAAACACAGTAGGACTAGCACTACAACCTCTCCAAACTTGAGGTTTATATCACCAAGTGACCCCGAGATACGTGGACCCAAAGTCGGGTCGCAAAATATTTTCGAATTCGGTTGAAATAATTTCAAATCTGGTTGAAGTTATTTCAACTGCATTAGAAACTATTTCAACCAGATTTGAAAATATTTCAACTGCATTAGAAACTATTTCAACCAGATTAGAAACTATTTCAACTGCATTAGAAACTATTTCAACCAGATTTGAAAATATTTCATCTGCATTAGAAACTATTTCAACTGCATTAGAAACTATTTCAACCAGATTTGAAAATATTTCAACTGCATTAGAAACTATTTCAACCAGATTTGAAAATATTTCATCTGCATTAAACTATTTCAACTGCATTAGAAACTATTTCAACCAGATTTGAAAATATTTCAACTGCATTAGAAACTATTTCAACCAGATTTGAAAATATTTCATCTGCATTAGAAACTATTTCAACTGCATTAGAAACTATTTCAACCAGATTTGAAACTATTTCAACTGCATTAGAAACTATTTCAACCAGATTTGAAAATATTTCAACTGCATTAGAAACTATTTCAACCAGATTTGAAAATATTTCATCTGCATTAGAAACTATTTCTATCACCAAGTAACCCCGAGATACGTGGACCCAAAGTCGGGTCGCAAAATATTTTCGAATTCGGTTGAAATAATTTCAAATGCAGTTGGAAAAATTTCAAATGCAGTTGAAAAAATTTCAAATGCAGTTGAAAAAATTTCAAATGCAGTTGGAAAAATTTCAAATGCAGTTGAAAAAAATTTCAAATGCAGTTGAAAAAATTTCAAATGCAGTTGAAAAAATTTCAAATGCAGTTGAAAAAAATGTCAAATGCAGTTGAAAAAATTTCAAATGCAGTTGAAAAAATTTCAAATGCAGTTGAAAAAAATTTCAAATGCAGTTGAAAAAATTTCAAATGCAGTTGAAAAAATTTCAAATCATGTTGATACTATTTCAAGCGGATTCGAAAATATTTTGCGACCCGACTTTGAAAAAAAAAAATGAAATTGATTCTAACAGTCTGCAGAAGATCTGCAAAAAAAAAAGAAGTGAAATGGCTGTTAATAGTCTACAGGAGATCTGCTATTAAATTATATATTTTTTTCTATTCTGTTCTAATCTTTTCTATTTGAATTATACATTTTGGAAGATGGTTATTTACTTATATACATCTGTCACATAAAAAAAAAGGATGTGAAATGGCTGTCACGGATGTCGATCGCAAGGCAAGTACATATGCTCTATGTCATTGTCCACTTGCCACAACACCTGCTACAAGCGCCAAGACACCTGCCATGAGTGCCACGTCACCGACCACAAGTGCCACGTGACCTGCCACGTGACCAAGTTGTGGATTGTCCACTTGCCATGTCACCTGCCACAAGTTATGGGGTTCCTAGCACCAAGTGACCCCCAGATATGGGGGATATGTCAAGTACTTTTCTACAGCAGAGAATTACATTTTGTGACCCGAATTTGGGGCCACATATCTCGGGGACACTTATAGCTAGAAACACTAAATTTGGTATGCAAACACAGTAGGACTAGCACTACAACCTCTCCAAACTTGAGGTTTATATCACCAAGTGACCCGAGATACGTGGACCCAAAGTCGGGTCGTAAAATATTTTCGAATTCGGTTGAAATAATTTCAAATGCAGTTGAAATATTTTCAAATCTGGTTGAAATTATTTCAACTGCATTAGAAACTATTTCAACTGCATTAGAAACTATTTCAACTGCATTAGAAACTATTTCAACTGCATTAGAAACTATTTCTTTTCAAAAAATTTTATTGGTAACGAACAAGAACGGTACATAAAAATTAACAGTTTAGCTATTAAAGTAAGTGCATACAGCGTATTCAATAATGTACGTAAGGATGACACAGTAGTACAGTACAAGGTGCTCAGGCAGGGAGAGCATAAGTGCACATGTGGGAATAGACAATTACAAAATTGTAAACAGAACCGGGCCAGAGCCCACATTAACTGGGGGAATAATCTTAGGGTAATACACTATGTGCAGGTAGGTAGGCTGTCAGCCAAACCAGTCAAAAGAAGACAAAGCGTTACCTAAGGTTTGGAGAGGAGAAAAGAGAAGGAAGCCAGGGAGGAGAAAGCAAAGCAGTAGTGTGGGAAAGGAAGAGAGAGGAAGAAGGAAGATAGGAAAGGAGAGGGGGGGTCGGACGGCACACACAGGGCGAGAGAGTATGTTTGGTGTTTGGGGTTCCTTATGGGGAGTTATGGCTCAAGTAAACTGCTATCAAAATCTTGTGGAAGGAAATGGTTAATCCAAGGTTGCCAAATCTTTAGGTGTCTGGGGATTGTGTCTAAGATGGTGGCTTCAATTTTGCTATGGATCAATGCTTGGGTGACCCTGTTTTTAGTTTCAGCTATATGGAGAGTAGGGGATTTCCAGGCTTTTGCAATGGTTTGCTTGGCAGCTGTAGTAAGTTGCAAAATGAGCTAGAAACTATTTCAAACAGATTTGAAAATATTTCAACTGCATTAGAAACTATTTCAACTGCATTAGAAACTATTTCAACCAGATTTGAAAATATTTCATCTGCATTAGAAACTATTTCAACTGCATTAGAAACTGTTTCAAATCTGGTTGAAATAGTTTCTAATGCAGTTGAAATAATTTCAAATCCAGTAGAAATATTTTTAAATTTGGTTGAAATATTTTTAAATCCGGTTGAAATATTTTCAAATCCGGTTGAAATCATTTCAAATGCGACTGATTTTTCGAATTCGGTCAAAAACGAAACAAAATCCGAAAACGAATTTAACGAATCTAACTAAACAAAATGAATTAATTAACGAATTAAAACGAAACAAAACATTTTTTTTTATTTTTGCACGTCTAACACGGATGTCGATCGCAAGGCAAGTACATATGCTGTATGTCATTGTCCACTTGCCACATCACCTGCCACAAGTTGTGTATTGTTCACTTGCCACAAGTGCCACGACACCTGCCACGAGTGGCACGACACCTGCCACGAGTGCCACGTGACCGGCCACGCGTGCCACATGACCGGCCACGAGTGCCACATGACCGGCCACGTGACCAAGTTGTGGATAGTCCACTTGCCACGTCACCTGCCACAAGTTGTGGGGTTCCTAGCACCAAGTGACCCCAAGATAGGGGCGATATGTCAAGTACTTTTCTGCAGCAGAGAATTACATTTTGTGACCCGACTTTGGGGCCACGTATCTCGGGGCCACTTGTAGCTAGAAACCCCAAATTTGGTGTGCAAACACAGTAGAACTAGCACTACAACTACAGACTATTAGTATCTATTTCGTTTTCTCACCAGATCTCCTGCAGACTATTAGCATCTATTTCTTTTTTTAGCAGATCTCCTGTAGACTATTAACAGCCATTTCACTTTTTTTTTTGCAGATCTTCTGCAGACTGTTAGAATCAATTTCATTTTTTTTTTCAAATTCGGGTGGCAAAATATTCTCGAATCCGCTTGAAATAGTATCAACATGATTCGAAATTATTTCAACTGCATTTGAAATTATTTCAACCGCATTTGAAACTATTTCAACCGGATTCGAAAATATTTTGCGACCCGACTTTGGGTCCACGTATCTCGGGGTTACTTGGTGATAGAAACCCCAAATTTGGAGAGGTTATAGTGCTAGTTCTACTGGTTTCTAGCTATAAGTGGCCCCGAGATACGTGGCCTCAAAGTCGGGTCACAAAATGTAATTCTCTGCTGTAGAAAAGTACTTGACATATGCCCCATATCTGGAGGTCACTTGGTGCTAGGAACCCCATAACTTGTGGCAGGTGACATGGCAAGTGGACAATCCACAACTTGGTCACGGGGCAGGTCACGTGGCACTTGTGGTCGGTCACGTGGTACTCGCGGCCGGTCATGTGGCAATCGTGGCAGGTGTCTTGGCACTTGTGGCAGGTGTTGTGGCAAGTGGACAATGACATACAGCATATGTACTTGCCTTGCGACCGACATCCGTGACAGCCATTTCACATCCTTTTTTTTTATGTGACAGATGTATATAAGTAAATAACCATCTTCCAAAATGTATAATTCAAATAGAAAAGATTAGAACAGAATAAAAAAACATACAGTGGTGTGAAAAAGTGTTTGCCCCCTTCCTCATTTCCTGTTCCTTTGCATGTTTGTCACACTTAAGTGTTTCGGAACATCAAACCAATTTAAACAATAGTCAAGGACAACACAAGTAAACACAAAATGCAATTTGTAAATGAAGGTGTTTATTATTAAAGGTGAAAAAAAATCCAAACCATCATGGCCCTGTGTGAAAAAGTGATTGCCCCCTAAACCTAATAACTGGTTGGGCCACCCTTAGCAGCAACAACTGCAACCAAGCGTTTGCGATAACGTGCAATGAGGCTTTTACAGCGTCCTGGAGGAATTTTGGCCCACTCATCTTTGCAGAATTGTCCTAATTCAGTTACATTAGAGGGTTTTCGAGCATGAACGGCCTTTTTTAAGGTCATACCACAACATCTCAATAGGATTCAGGTCAGGACTTTGGCTAGGCCACTCCAAAGTCTTAGTTTTGTTTTTCTTCAGCCATTCGGTGGTGGACTTGCTGGTGTGTTTAGGATCATTGTCCTGCTGCAGAACCCAAGTTCGTTTCAGCTTGAGTACACGAACAGATGGTCGGACATTCTCCTTCAGGATCTCTTGGTAGACAGCAGAATTCATAGTTCCTTTTATCACGGCAAGTCTTCCAGGTCCTGAAGCAGCAAAACAGCCCCAGGCCATCACACTACCACCACCATATTTTACTGTTGGTATAATGTTCTTTTTCTGAAATGCAGTGTTCCTTCTACGCCAGATATACTTGGACACACACCTTCCAAAGAGTTCCACTTTTGTCTCATCGGTCCACAGAATGTTGTCCCAAAAGTCTTGGGGATCATCAAGATGTGTTGTGGAGAAATTGAGACGAGCTTTGATGTTCTTTTTGCTCAGCAGTGGTTTTCTCCTTGGAACTCTGCCATGCAGGCCATTTTTGCCCAGTCTTTTCCTGATGGTGGAGGCATGAACGCTGACCTTAACTGAGGCAAGTGAGGCCTGCAGTTCCTTGGACGTTGTTGTGGGGTCTTTTGTGACCTCTTGGATGAGTCGTCGCTGCGCTCTTGGGGTAATTTTGGGCGGCCGGCCACTCCTGGGAAGGTTCACCACTGTTCCATGTCTTCGCCATTTGTGGATAATGGCTCTCACTGTGGTTCGCTGGATTCCCAAAGCTTTGGAAATGGCTTTATAACCCTTTCCAGACTGATAGATCTCAATTACTTTCTTTCTCAATTGTTCCTGAATTTCTTTGGGTCTCGGCATGATGTGTAGCTTTTAAGGATCTTCTGGTGGACCTTACTGTGTCAAGCAGCTCCTATTTCAGTGATGCCTTGATTGTGAACAGGTGTGGCAATAATCAGGCCTGGGTGTGGCTAGAGAAATTGAACTCAGGTGTGGACAACCACAGTTATAGTATGTTTTAACAAGGGGGGCAATCACTTTTTCACACAGGGCCATGATGGTTTGGATTTTTTTTCACCTTTAATAATAAACACCTTCATTTACAAATTGCATTTTGTGTTTACTTGTGTTGTCCTTGACTATTGTTTAAATTGGTTTGATGTTCCGAAACACTTAAGTGTGACAAACATGCAAAGGAACAGGAAATGAGGAAGGGGGCAAACACTTTTTCACACCACTGTATATAATTTAATAGCAGATCTCCTGTAGACTATTAACAGCCATTTCACTTCTTTTTTTTTTTGCAGATCTTCTGCAGACTGTTAGAATCAATTTCATTTTTTTTTTTTCAAAGTCGGGTCGCAAAATATTTTCGAATCCGCTTGAAATAGTATCAACATGATTTGAAATTTTTTCAACTGCATTTGAAATGATTTCAACCGCATTTGAAACTATTTCAACCGAATTCGAAAATATTTTGTGACCCGACTTTGGGTCCACGTATCTCGGGGTTACTTGGTGATAGAAACCCCAAATTTGGAGAGGTTATAGTGCTAGTTCTACTGGTTTCTAGCTATAAGTGGCCCCGAGATACGTGGCCTCAAAGTCGGGTCACAAAATGTAATTCTCTGCTGTAGAAAAGTACTTGACATATGCCCCATATCTGGAGGTCACTTGGTGCTAGGAACCCCATAACTTGTGGCAGGTGACATGGCAAGTGGACAATCCACAACTTGGTCACGGGGCAGGTCACGTGGCACTTGTGGTCGGTCACGTGGTACTCGTGGCCGGTCATGTGGCAATCGTGGCAGGTGTCTTGGCACTTGTGGCAGGTGTTGTGGCAAGTGGACAATGACATACAGCATATGTACTTGCCTTGCGACCGACATCCGTGACAGCCATTTCACATCCTTTTTTTTTATGTGACAGATGTATATAAGTAAATAACCATCTTCCAAAATGTATAATTCAAATAGAAAAGATTAGAACAGAATAAAAAAAACATATATAATTTAATAGCAGATCTCCTGTAGACTATTAACAGCCATTTCACTTCTTTTTTTTTTGCAGATCTTCTGCAGACTGTTAGAATCAATTTCATTTTTTTTTTTTAAATGTCGGGTCGCAAAATATTTTCGAATCCGCTTGAAATAGTATCAACATGATTTGAAATTTTTTCAACTGCATTTGAAATGATTTCAACCGCATTTGAAACTATTTCAACCGAATTCGAAAATATTTTGTGACCCGACTTTGGGTCCACGTATCTCGGGGTTACTTGGTGATAGAAACACCAAATTTGGAGAGGTTGTAGTGCTAGTTCTACTGTGTTTGCATACCAAATGTGGGGTTTCTAGCTATAAGTGGCCCCGAGATACGTGGCCCCAAAGTCGGGTCGCAAAATGTCAAGCACTTTTCTGCAGCAGAGAAGAACATTTTTTGACCCGACTTTGGGGCCACATATCTCGGGGCCACTTGTAGCTAGAAACCCCAAATTTGGTATGCAAACACAGTAGACCTAGCAATACAACCTCTCCAAATTTGATATACGTGGACCCAAATTCGGGTCGCAAAATATTTTCGAATTCGAAAATCAGGAAGTGACGCAATGATGGTGAAGCTCCTCCCTACGCGTTTCATCAGAATGACTTCATCAGGAGCGGCCTGGCCAATTAGATTTAGTATAAATCACATAAATAAGAAGCACAGGGGTAATACAAGTACACTAAACTTCAAAATAGCCAACTTCCCTAAACTGAGCTCTTTGCTAGACGATATTAAATGGGATAAAACCCTAGGAACAAAAAACATGAAGGAAAAATGTGAGTGCTTTAAGGCCCCTTTCACACAGGACAGATCCTTTCATCGGACTCCACTAGCTCAGCTCCTGTCAGAGCTCCATTGTCCTCTATGATGAGATCGGATGAAAACGAACAGCCTCATCATTACCCCATCTGATCCCATCTGATCCCATCTGATCCCATCTGATCTGCTGGAACATATCGCCATCCATCTGTTTTGAGCGGATCTTGTCAAATCAGATGGCAGGTAGGTGTCAGTGGACACATCTCTGCTGACATCCGCCTGCCCATGCAAGTCAATGGGTGGCCTACTCAGATCCGCCTGAAAAACGGACAGACGGATCTTTGCGGGACGATCTTGTTAAATGGGCCTAAGAGCATACTAAATAAAGGTATTGACCAGTGCATTCCAATAGGAAATAAGTTTTAAATAGCTAAAATGAATCCTGGGTGGCTAAACTCTAATATAATGCATATAAAAGCAAATGAAAAGGCCTTAAAAAAATATAAGGCTAAGGGGTCATTGTCAGCATTCCAAAAATACAAGGAATGCAATAAGAAATGTAAGAGTGCAATCAGGTCAAGCTAAAATAGCCCACAAAAAGCACATAGTGGAGGAGAGTAAATAAAATCCCAAGAAATGTTTTTTTAATATATTAACAGTAAGAAAGTGAGGACAGAGCATATTGGCCCTATAAAGGACAAAGGGAATTTGGTTACAAAAGACAAAAAAGGAAAAGGTTTTAGGTATGTATTCTTCTCAGTTTTCACAAAGGAAATGGAGGGATATGATAACCAAGACGTCACAGAATGCCCCCTTATGGCTAACAGGAGCCAGTATCAGAAATAGACTTGAAAAACTTAACATAAATAAGTCACCAGGACCAGATGGCTTACACCCGTGCGTTCTTAACCACTTAAGGACCGGAAGAATTTGCCCCCCTAATGACCAGACGCTGCGATACGGCACTGCGTTGCTTTAACAATTGTGTGGTCATGCGACGTTGTACCCAAACAAAATTGATGTTTTTTTCCCCCCACAAATAGAGCTTTGTTTTAGTGGTATTTGATCACCTCTGCATTTTTTTTTTAATATATTTTTTATGAAATAAAATATATTTTTTTAACTTTTTGCTATAATACATATCCAAAAAAAATGTATTCATCAGTTTAGGGCAAAAAATATTTTTCTACATATTTTTGGTAAAAAAATGGCAATAGGACTATATTGATTGGTTTGCACAAGATGTATCACGTCTACAAACTATTGGATAGATTAAGGGGCATTTTTTAAAAATTGCTTTTACTAGTAATGTCGGTGATCTGATTTTTAGCGGGACTGCAACATTGCGGCAGACAAATCTGACCCCAAATTACACTTTTTGGGGACCAGTAACATTATTACATTGATCAGTGCTATAAAAATACACTGATCAATGTAAAAATTACAAGGGCAGGGGAGGGGTTAACACTAGGAGCGATCAAGGGGTTAACTGTGTTCCCTAGGTGTGTTCTAACTGAAGGGGTTATGGGCTGCCTGGGACATGATGGAGATCACTGTTCCCGATCACTGGGAACAGTAGATCTCTGTCATGTCCCTTGTCGGAACAGGGAATATGGATTTGCCGAACACCCCCCCCAGTTCGGTTCGCACCAGAACCTGCAAACGGACCTAAAATTCACGCAAACTTTAGAAACTCATTAAAGTCTATGGTACTCGAACGTTCAAAATCAAAAGTGCTAATTTTAAAGGATTATATGCAAGTTATTGTCCTAAAAAGGATTTGGTGACCCGGGTCCTGCCCCAGGGGACATGTATCAATGCAAAAAAAACTTTTAACAACTGCCGTTTTTTTCGGGAGCAGTGATTTTAATAATGCTTAAAGTGAAACAATAAAAGTGTAATATTCCTTTACATTTCGTACCTAGGGGGTGTATATAGTATGCCTGTAAAGGGGCGCATGTTTCCCGTGCTTAGAACTGTCCCTACACAAAGTGTAATTTCCGAAGGAAAAAAGTAATTAAAAAGCACTTGCGGCTATAATGAATTGTCGGCTCCTGGTAATACATAGAACAGTTAACGATGGTCATTGATAAAAAAAAAAAAATGCGTGGGGTCCCCCCAAATTCAATTACCAGGCCCTTCAGGTCTGGTATAGATATTAAGGGGAACCCTGCATCAAATAAAAAAAAAATGACGTGGGGTTCCCCCCAAATATCCATACCAGACCCTTCAGGTCTGGTATGGATTTTAAGGGGAACTCAACGCCAAATAAAAAAAAATGGCGTGGAGTTCCCCCCAAAAATCCATACCAGACCCTTTATTCGAGCACGCAACCTGGCAGGCCGCAGGAAAAGGGGGGATGAGAGAATGCCCCCCCTCCTAAACTGTACTAGGCCACATGCCCTCAACATTGGGAGGGTGCTTTGGGGGTAGCCCCCTAAAGCACCTTGTGCCCATGTTGATGGGGACAAGGGCCTCATCCCCACAACCCTTGCCCAGTGGTTGTGGGGGTCTGCGGGTGGGGGGCTTATCGGAATCTGGAAGCACCCTTTAACAAGGGGACACCCAGATCCCGCCCCCATTTTAAATGGTAACGGGTACATTGTACCCCTACCATTTCTCAAAGAAAGTGTAAACAATTGTAAAAAAAACACACAGACACCGTTGGGATAAGTCCTTTCTTAAAAATAAAAAAAGATTCCAGCGGTGGTAATCCACTCTTGGTATTGGTGATCATCTCTCCGGGGTCCAGCAATGGATGATGATGATGTCTCCCGATGATGTCCAGCGCAGCGCATCCTGTCTCCACCGGAGACACCGCAGGAATCCCGACAGCTGAGGAGGACGGGGCCACCCGTCACGTGACCACACCCCCTGGCGCAACCCGGGCTTCCCCAGTGACGTGCCCCCCTTTGATGTAACAGAAACCTGCGTTTTATTTTTTTTATTTTTAATAAAGGACTTATCCTAACAGTGTCTGTGAGTTTTTTTTTTTTTTTACGATTGTTTACACTTTCTTTGCGAGTGCTTTTAAATTACTTTTTTTTCCTTCGGAAATGACACTTTGTTCAGGGACAGTTCTAAGCACGGGAAACATGCGCCCCTTTACAGGCATACTATAAACACCCCCTAGGTATGAAATTTAAAGGAATATTACAATTTTATTGTTTCACTTTAAGCATTATTAAAATCACTGCTCCCGAAAAAAATGCAGTTTTTAAAACTTTTTTTTGCATTGATACATGTCCCCTGGGGCAGGACTCGGGTCCCCAAACACTTTTTATAGATTTCTCCCATAGACTTTTACAGGGTGTTCGGCAGCTTTCCGAATTCGCCGCGAACACCCCAAACTGTTCGCTGTTTGGTGAACGGGCGAACAGGCAATGTTTGAGTCGAACATGAGTTTGACTCGACCTCGAAGCTCATCCCTAACAGGGAATCACCTTGTATACAAAGGCAGTTCCCCGTTCTGCCTCTGTACTAGTCGATCGCAGATTGCCGGACATAGAGTCTGCCTGACCCACGGTCATGCTCACGCAACATACAGCGGGCACAAGCACGAGCGCGCGCCCACCCACAACTGCGCTGCATGAGCCACCATACAGCTATGGCGATTTGCACAGGCGAGCCGACCTGCCACCATATAACAACAGCGGCTGGTCAGCAAGTGGTTAAGGAACTCAGTCAGGTGATAGCTAGACCATTGTTCCTAATTTTTTTATGTACAGTTTATTGACTGGAATGGTAGCAGCTGATTGGAGAAAAGCCAATGTGGTACCAATATTTAACCGGTACTTGACCGGCTCACGTGTATTTATGGAGGCAGGATGGCCCCCCTGCGTGAAACCCCGTAAGTGTAGGGGGGTTCCTTTTATGAGCCACCAGAGGGCATGTGAGTGTCACTGGAGGGGCGCCCGCGTGCCCGCTGCATGGCGTGGGACACGATGCGGGTGGCCGCTGGCCACGTGTGATCGCGTGCATGAGTGCCAGCACGGAGATTTGTGTGTGTAAACACACAAATCCCTGTGCTGTCAGAGGAGAGGAGACATGTAGTTTGTTCCGAGTAAGTAGGAGCAGCGATATGTCTCCTCTCCTACTCAGTCCTATCCCCATGCAGTTAGAACACACTGAAGGAACACACATTTAACCCCTTGTGTTAACCCCTTCCCTACTAGTGTAATTTACACAGTAAAAAGCTTTAAAAAATGTCAATGGTCCCAAAAGTGTCCGATCTGTCCGTCGCAATGTCACAATAGTGCTAAAAATCGCAGATCACTGCCATTACTAGTAAAAAATAATAATAAAAATGCCATAAAAACGCCATAAATCTTTCCCATAGTTTGTAGACGCTATAACTTTTGTGCAAACCAATCAATATACACTTATTGAAATAATTATATAAGAATATATATTGGCCTAAACTGATGAATACATTTGTTTTTTAAAAACATTTTTAGGGGTATTTATTATAGCAAAAAGTAAAAAAAAATATATTTTTTTTTCAAAATGGTCACTTTTTGTGTATAGCGCAAAAAATAAAAACCGCAGAGGTGATCAGATAGCACCAAAAGAAAGATCTTTTTGTAGGAAAAAAGGACGCAAATATTGTTTGGGTACAGCATTGCATGACCGCACAATTACAAGTTAAAGCAATGCAGTGCCAAATTGTAAAAAGTGCTCTGGTCAGGATTGGAAGGGGGTAAAACCTTCCGGGGCTGAAGGGGCCCAGATATATCCTCGGAAACTACAGGCCAGTTAGCCTAGCATCAATAGTCTGCAAACTATTGGAGGGGATGATAAGGGACTATATCCAAGATTTTAGTAATGAAAACAGTATCATTAGTAGAAATCAACATGGATTAATGAATGAACGGCGTTCTTGCCAGACCAATCTATTATCAATCTACGAGGAAGTGAGCTGCCATCTAGATAAAGTAAGGCCTGTGGATGTGGTGTATCTGTATTTTGCTAAGGCATTTGATACAGTTCCCCACAACACTACTTTACAAACTGAGGTCTGCCAGCATGGACCATATGGTGAGTACCTGGATTGACAACTGGCTACAGGGCGGGTCCAAAGGGTGGTGAAAAATAGCGAGTACTCAGAATGGTCCTGTGTGGTAAGTGGGGTCCCCCAAAGATCTGTCCTGGTACCAATTCTGTTTAATTTATTCATAAACAATATAGAGAATGGGATAAATAGCTCAATCTCAATATTTGCGGATGATACAATGTTAAGCAGGGCATTAACTTCTGCGCAGGATGTAGAAATCTTACAAGAAGAAATACGGTAAGTAAAATAATGGGTTGGGCAACTACATGGCAAATGAGGTTTAATGTTGAAAAATGTAGTAATGCATTTGGGTGCTAAAAATACAAACTAAGTTACTCGCTAAGGGCAAAACCTCTGGAGGAATCAAGGATGGAAAAGGACCTGGGTGTCCTAGTAGATGACAGGCTCAGCAATGGCATGAAATGCCAAGCTGCTGCAAGCAAAGCCAACAGAATATTAGCATGCATTAAAACGGGTATTAACTCCAGAGATAACAAATTTTCCCACATTATCGGTTTAGCGGATGTACACTCGTGTCACCCCTGTATGCCTGATCAACACATTTGAGGGGGCCGTGGCATGCCCCTGCAGATAATCTCCAACCCACAGGGATGGTAGTATAATCGGGGTATTCTTTGTTCTCTGAACAAAGCAGAATAAGGATTCACACCAACGGTAAAAACAGGAGTCTTTGGGTACGTCATGGTCGGACAGCGTCCATGATTCTGAGACCAGCCTGCTGTTAAGCAGGGGCAGAAAAATTGGGCCTTGGGTGGTGGTGCCCTAAACCATAAATATTGTTGGAAGCTAGCATTGTGATTGAGGAGGAATAGGATAGGCAGCATAGGTAGTCTTCAAGGGATCCCAGATCCATAGCAAATTCAATCAGTTACATCAACATCAGGTGCTTGATAGCTGCTGATCCAGGACTGACTATTTTTTGTAAATGTGAGCCTATCAACGGGGTCTGTGGACAGGCGCACTCTTTGATCCATTACAAACCCTCCAGCAGCTCTGAATGTGCGTTCAGAAAGTACGCTGGATGCAGGACACGCCAGTAGCTCAATTACATATTGAGCAAGTTCTGGCCAATGGTCCAACCTCAAGACCCAGTAAGTTAGTGGATGCTCTGTTGGAAAGGTGATGGTTGCTGGAACCAGCCCTTGGTGCTGTGGACTGAAAAATTGTTTAAAGGAATCGGTCACCTTCTCCACGCTCTTCCTCTGACTGAACGAAGCCTCAGAAACACGTTGTCCAGCACCAGGAAATGGTAAGATCCCGGGTCTGGAAATGCGTTACACAAACTTTTCTCCAAGGGCTCCTGAAGATGTTTCATTCTCTGCTCCCTCTGCAAAGGCAGGATGAGTTCTGCAACCTT
This sequence comes from Lithobates sylvaticus, assembly GCA_028564925.1. Taxonomy (NCBI): domain Eukaryota; kingdom Metazoa; phylum Chordata; class Amphibia; order Anura; family Ranidae; genus Lithobates; species Lithobates sylvaticus. The sequence continues at coordinate 367,309,321 of CM053026.1, read as the reverse complement.
ACCCTTGTAATCTGGATCAAGAAGGGTTGCCAGCCAGTAATGATCCCTCTCCCTAATACCACGAATCCTAGGGTCCTTTCACAGGCTTTGCAGAATCAGGGAAGCCTTGCAGCGTAAGTTTGCAGAGGCATTCGATTGTGAGTCCTCTTGGTCACTAAGGATCACATTATCCATAACTACCTCCTCCCTGCCACGTGCAACTTCTTGGGTTTCTGATGACTGAAAACCATCTCTTGAAGACTGCTGCGTGTTATCCTCTACATCAGTGGTTCTTAACCTCAGTCCTCATTACCCCCCACCAGGCCATGTTTGCAGGCTTTCCTTTTATCTTGCACAGGTGCTTTAAATCTAAGTCAATGGCTTGGTATTTTGGACAGCTATTTTATCTAAGGGAAATTCCCAAAACATGGCCTGGTGGGGGGTAATGAGGACTGAGGTTAAGAACCACTGCTCTACATCCATGCTGACACAATCCTCCTCCTCTTCCTGTGTGCTTGGCAGACCTGCAGGAATGCTATCTGGATAAAGGGGGCATTGAGAGGAAAGGAAGTCGCCTCTTCTTCCCGCTGTTCTGTCTCAAGTTCCCTCTCCAGGATTCCACAAAGCGCATGCAGGAAGACTAGAGGGACAGTGTCACTGTTGCATGCATTGTCACTGCTCACGATTCTTGTGGCCTCCTCAAATGGTGACAGGACAGTGCACGCATCCTTGATCAGTAGCCACTGGCGTGGCAAAAAGAAGCCAAGCTCCCCTGACCCTGTCCTGGTGCCATACTCGCACAGGTACTCATTGATGGCCCTCTGGTGTGTGTGCAGCCGCTGCAGCATTGCCAATGTTGAGTTCCACCTGGTGGGCATGTCACAAATTAGGCGGTTAATGGGGCAGGTTGCATTCCCCTTAAATGTCAGCCAGCCGAGCACTGACATTGTATGACCTGCATAAATGATCACTGACTTTTCTGAGAAACAGAAAATGGAAAAAGAAACTGCGCTGCGGGAAATATACCCGGAAAAGGGTATGGCTAGATACAGAGGCTTGAGAAAGCCTGGCCAGAAGCTGCAACTCAACTGTAAAACATAACTACAGTGATAACAAATGAAAAGAAAAAATTAGTAGCGTTAGACCAAAAAAATACATAAAATAAATAAAAAGAAAAAAGAATCGCGTTTCACCCAGCAGTATTGTGATGGTGACTGCGTGATCAATTAGCTATACCTCAATTGATGAGCATACACAATAAAATAAAATGAAAAACCTGTGTATATGTACAATACAATTAAATGAGAATATAGGGACCAACGATTTGATCCTATATGCAGATAATGAAACTTCCACAAATCCAAATTAATGAAAACAGTGAAAATTGAAGATTCTGAGCCTAAATAGCACAGAAATGTATAGTGTGAGTCCAAAGTAAGTCCAAAGTGCATACGTATCTGAATGCGTTTTTCAATGCATCCGAATGCGTTTTACTAGAGTGTTGCACCCGTGCAATAAAGATAAAAGAGTCAGTCCAACTTTACAGTCAAAAATTCTTCAAAAAGCAGCCAGAAGTGAAAAACAAAAAATGCGTTGAAAAACGCATTCAGATACGTATGCACTTTGGACTTACTTTGGACTCACACTATACATTTCTGTGCTATTTAGGCTCAGAATCTTCAATTCTCACTGTTTTCATTAATTTGATTTGTGGAAGTTTCATTATCTGCATATAGGATCAAATCTTTGGTCCCTATATTCTCATTTAATTGTATTGTACATATACACAGGTTTTTGATTTTATTTTATCGTGTATGCTCATCACAATACTGCTGGGTGAAACGCGATTCTTTTTTCTTTTTATTTATTTTATGTATTTTTTTGGTCTAGCGCTACGCATTTTTTCTTTTCACTGACTTTTCTGGCCTGCCTCAGGAGATTTTGTAAGCCTGGGTACCTGGTCAAGAAACTCTGCCCCACCAAATTCAGGACGTGTGCCAAACATGGAACATGGGTCCAGTGTCCCTGTCGGAGGGCAGAGAGAAGATTGGTGCCATTGTCGCGTACAATCTTTCCTGGTTGAAGCTGGCATGGTGTCAACCACCTCTGAGCCTGCCCCTGCAGAGCTGACAGAATCTCTCCCCCAGTGTGGCTCCTGTCCCCTAGGCAGACCATCTCAAGCACCGCATGACATCTTTTTGCCTGACTGCTTGCTTAGCCCCTTGAGCGTTTAGGGAGCACTGCTGGTTCAGAGGACAATTCTGCAGAAGAGGCCACAGAGGAAGAAGAAGAGGAAGGAGGCTTTTTGTAGGTGTGGTGGGGGAACAAGCTCCAACACTGAACCCTGTCCTGCATCCTTCCCAGCTGCCAGCAGAGTTTCCCAGTGCACCATGAAGGAAAAGTAATATCCCTGCCCATGCCTGCTGGACCATGAGTCAGCGGTAATAGGAACGTTACTGCTGACTAGGGATGGGCCCGGTGTTCGATTCGAACCCATGTTCGAGTCGAACATCGGGCGTTCGCCCGTTCAGCGAGCCCAGAACTCTTTGGGCCGCTCGCATCAAATTCGTGTGATGCGAGCGGCCCGCAATGCATTGCGCCAGTTGCAGTGCAATGCTGGCTGATGATTGGCCAAGCATGCACTGTGACCCCGCATGCTTGGCCAATCACAGCGCCGGCAGCGAGGAGAGCCATAATTGGCTACAGGCAGGATGCCTGTAGCCAATTATAGCACAGGGGCTTTAGTACACACCCCACGGCGGCGGCCTCGCATATTATGTTTCAGTGTCAGCGTGTCAGTGTGCTGCTGACTGCTGAGAATATGTGCTCTATTTCTGGGGATTTGTGTGTGCGTGCTGTTAGTACAGCATTGCAGTATCACATCTGGGGGGTGTCTATAGGTTGCCTGTGAAGGGGGGCAGGTTTCCTGTGCTTAGAACTGTCCCTGCAAAAAGTGTCATTTTTGCAGGAAAAAATCTATTTAAAAGCACTCGCGGCTAATGAATTGATGGCTCCCGTAACACAGATAACTGTCATTCATTGAAACAAAAAAAAAAAAAAAAGCGTGGGGGTCCCCCCAAATTCAATAACCAGGCCCTTCAGGTCTGGGATGGATATTAAGGGGAACCCCACCAAAAAAAAAAATGGCATAGGGCCCCCCTCAAAATCCATACCAGACCCTTGAGGTCTGGGATGGATTTTAAGGGGAAACCCAGCCAAAAAAAAATGGCGTGGGGTCCCCCTCAAAATCCATACCAGACCCTTATCCGAGCACGCAACCTGGCAGGCCGCAGGAAAAGAGGGGGGACGAGAGCGCCCCCCCCCTCCCGCCTGAACCGTACCAGGCCACATGCCCTCAACATTGGGAGGATGCTTTGGGGGTCTGAGACCCCCAAAGCACCTTGTCCCCATGTTGATGAGGACAAGGGCCTCGTCCCCACAACCGTGCCTGGTGGTTGTGGGGGGTCTGCGGGCGGGGGCTTATCGGAATCTGGAAGCCCCCTTTAACAAGGGGACCCCCAGATCCCGCCCCCCCCTGTGTGAAATGGTAAGGGGGTACAAAAGTACCCCTACCATTTCACCAAAAAAGTGTAAAAAATTGTAAAAATGACAGGAGACGGTCTTTGACAATTCCTTTATTAAAATCTTCTTTCTTCTTTCTTCATCCTTCGGTTTCTTCATCTTCTCCTTCCGTCATCTTCTTCCATCTTCTTCCATTTTCTTCTTCTCCACTTCTTCTTGCGCTGGTCTTCTCGTCCTTCTCGTCCGGCATCTTCTTCCATGTCTCAGACCCCCAAAGCATCCTCCCAATGTTGAGGGCATGTGGCCTGGTACGGTTTAGGCGGGAGGGGGGCCGCTCTCGTCCCCCCCTCTTTTCCTGCGGCCTGCCAGGTTGCGTGCTCGGATAAGGGTCTGGTATGGATTTTGAGGGGGACCCTACGCCATTTTTTTATTTCTATTTGGCTGGGGTTCCCCTTAATATCCATCCCAGACCTGAAGGGCCTGGTTATTGAATTTGGGGGGACCCCCACACTTTTTTTTTTCATTTTTTTTATTTTTTATCAATGACTTTTTTTATATGAATGACTTTCAATGAATGACTGTTCTCTGTATTACGGGATCCGTCAATTCACATTAGCCGCGAGTGATTTTAAATAGCTTTTTTTCTTGCAAAAATTACACTTTTTGCAGGGACAGTTCTAAGCACAGCAAACATGCGCCCCTTTACATGCATACTATAGACACCCCCCAGGTACAAAATTTAAAGGAATATTACACTTTTATTGTTTCAATTTAAGCATTATTAAAATCACTGCTCCTGAAAAAACTGCCGTTTTTAAAAAAAATGTTTGCATTCCTTGTATTTTTGGAATGCTGACAATGACCCTTTAGCCTTATATTTTTTTAAGGCCTTTTCATTTGCTTGTATATGCATTATATTAGAGTTTAGCCACCCAGGATTCATTTTAGCTCTTTTAAAATTATTTCCTATTGGAATGCACTGGTCAATACCTTTATTTAGTATGCTCTTAGGCCCATTTAACAAGATCGACCCGCAAAGATCCATCTGTCCGTTTTTCAGGCGGATCTGAGCGGGCCACCCGTTGACTTGCATGGGCAGGCGGATGTCAGCAGAGATGTGTCCACTGACACCTACCTGCCATCTGATTTGGCAAGATCCGCTCAAAACAGATGGATGGCGATATGTTCCAGCAGATCAGATGGGATCAGATGGGGTAATGATGAGGCTGTTCGTTTTCATCCGATCTCATCATAGAGGACAATGGAGCTCTGACAGGAGCTGAGCTAGTGGAGTCCGATGAAAGGATCTGTCCTGTGTGAAAGGGGCCTTAAAGCACTCACATTTTTCCTTCATGTTATTTGTTCCTAGGGTTTTATCCCATTTAATATCGTCTAGCAAAGAGCTCAGTTTAGGGAAGTTGGCTATTTTGAAGTTTAGTGTACTTGTATTACCCCTGTGCTTCTTATTTCTGTGATTTATACTAAATCTAATTGGCCAGGCCGCTCCTGATGAAGTCATTCTGATGAAACGCGTAGGGAGGAGCTTCACCATCATTGCGTCACTTCCTGTTTGGTCCGTGGAACAAATGGGAATCCTTGACTTCCCGGTTTTTACTGTCTAATGACTTTTTAAACAAAGTAAGTGTGTATATGTAAGTTTTTACATGGATTAAAAGAAGTTAAAGCGGTATGGCACTATGGAATGTCATTACTCATTTCTCTTTGCATCTACTACATGTACGGAGGTGAAGGGGCAGATGAAATAAGGAAACAAGCATATACACCAGCAGTTTGGCTGTAAAGGCGTGATACCCCCCTGAGGGGAGAGCTCTCTGGTGAGTGCATTAACATAGGGGAGCACGAAGTGGAGCACCTGCACTTTCAATATGTTTACAAGCACAGATAAAATGCACTAGTCACTTTTGATTTTGAATGTTAGTTTACATCATTTCAACATACAAAAGAACTGATTACTATTACCAGGACTTGTTTATTCATCCACTGATTTGAATCACTGGGACTTCACCACCAGTTACCAATTAACTAATTGATTGTAGCTCTTATATTTATTTATTATTGATGGTTTATATGTCATTTTTCACATTAACCAGCACTTGTCACTTTATTTGAAGAATTTATTTGAATGTTATTTATTTGTAGCACTTGTTATACTTACACTATATGTTTATTTTTGGCATATGTTAGCCACAGCATATTAATAAGGTACACCAGTGATAGTACCTTATAAACACACAAATCTATAGAGCAGTGCCCCGCCCACTATATTCTTTCCTGTTTTCTACATTAGACCCTATATATAGGTGTCTCAGTGGAGGCAGCAGCTCTCATCACAGCATTTATATAACCATCTGTGCGGTACACCCCCGCATTTACCTAATTAACCTGTGGTTGCTGTTTCCTAAGTGGCCCCATATTTCCACATCCACGATCAGGTCTGTATTGTTGGTATTCAGTACAGTATATCTAGTAATGCGTTATCTCTTGTTGGTGCTGCATTTACCAACTGACCCATGAAATTATCCTGCAAGTTGTTAGATTGAATATGATGGCGGTGGTCACATTGGAGGTGTGCACAGTAGCTGGTTGAAGAAGATTGTGGCATTTTGGACACTAGCACTTTCAAAAAAGTTTATGCACAGGGTAATTTATATTGGTGATATATGTATTTATGTACCAGACAGTTGCGGCTGGTGAAGTTTTAGGCTGGGGGGGCGCCAGACCCCACCCTTCCTTTTTGACCCCTCCCACTTGGTGAAAACGGTTGTGGTTTCAGTGAAATAGTGGGTGTGACTCTAAGGTGGTGTGGTTAGCATTTGAGATGAATGAGGGATGGAGGGAGAGGGAGGGAGAGAGGGATGGAGGGAGAGAGGGATGGAGGAACAGCAGGCCCAGAACCTACAAAACAATAGAAATATGTGTATTCTAGAAAGTTTAACAATCAGCAGATAACGGTATTCCAAACACCTGGTGTTAGCACTTCAATCATCCCAGCACCATGGTTGTTATGGTGTCAGGATGATTGAAACGCATTATTTCTATTATTATATTGTAATATAAAATAAAATCATTCAACTCACCATAATGCAGAATCAGTGGGAGCCCTGAGTGTGCCACTAGCCACATCGCCTGCCACCATATGCCATCAGGTGTCCCCAGCGGTGTCCGTCCTTACATGCAGCCTGTGTCCCACCAACTGCAGCCTGTGTCACACAAAATGCAGCCTATGTCACACAAAATGCAGCCTTGCCTGTATCCCCCAAATGCAGCCTTGCCTGTGTCCACCAAATGCAGCCTTGCCTGTGTCACATCAAACCCTGTTCTCCGTGGGAGCACAGCAGTACTTACCTTGCTGTGTCTTGTCCTCTCCTGCGGTGTCTTCTTCCACAATGGCGATGGAGGGGTCCGTCCGCTCCCCTCATACTTCCTGTTTCCTCTCTCCCGGGTGCAATGGGAGAAAGAAAACAGGAAGTGACATCAAACTCAGATGTCAATCAAACCGCCCGGCCGTAGTAATAGATACTACAGGCGCCAGGCAGAACCTACTTCATAAAGCGCCACAAGGTGGGCTAAACGCCCACAAATGAAGCGCCACGTCTGCAATATTGTGATTGCATAGACGTGGCGCTTCCCGTAAGTGTGCTGTATCCGGCGTCACACTGTGTCCGGCGTCTGAACACAGTGCACTTAAGGACCTTTTTTTGTATTTTTTTTTTGTATTTTTTTTTTTAAAGGGCCAGTATTCATTTTATATATTTTTTTGTGACTGACTGGAGGGGGGACGGCACCCATGTGCCCCTATGGACGGGCCGCCACTGGTACCAGACACTTTTGGGGTTAATTTACTAAAGGCAAAATATACTGTGCACTGCTCCAGAGCTTAGTAAATGAGGTAAAGCTTTACTTTGCAAAGAATACTCAATGACATGCAAGGGAAAAAAAAAAACAGCATTTTTGCTTGTACGCGATTGAATGATAGAAACCAGGAAAGCTTCCCCTCATTTCAGAGCTTCACCTCAGATCTAGAGCAAATGCACTTGAAGGGCATTTGCGGTGGCCTTCAAAGTGCATTTGTAGTGCACAGTATATTTGCCTTTAGTAAATCAACCGCCCCAAATTAGTCATATATACATTTATGCATTTCACTTTTGACACTATGCATTTAGGACACTAAGAATTACATTTATACCCTGGAAATTTTTGAAGAACACTTGTTTTATTGCACATGGGCTGATGTATTATACATGATATTCTGTATGTTAAAAAGTTTGACCAACTCCTCTTGTCTTCCCCACATTCCTATTGACTTATGAAGCAGCCCATTATAGTGGTGGACCAACAGGATGTATAGGGTGGGTTAGAGGGGAAAGGCAAATGTCAACACTACCAGGAAATTTCATAGGGTGGTTCGATCAGAGCTCTTGCCATGTAGGCAGAGCAAGGGCACTAAAAACTAGACATGTGCACACTGAAATATTTTGTTTCTGAATTTGGTTTTCGTCCGAAAAATACATTTATTTAGTTACTCCCGAAATTCGTTTTTATTTATTTTGTTTTGTTAAAAAATGCATTTGTCCGAAAATCCGAAATAATTAAGGTCGAATCTGTCATTGAAGGCTTATGGTGTCTGTCGAATGTTCTAAGAAGATTCAACGGAGCAGCTAAACTGTACAACGCCGCAATCGTATATTTCCGGACGAATGTTCCACATACAAGCTATAATAGAATTCTAATGTTGTAATTATATTTATTAATTATTATTACTAGTCAACCAACATTCTTCTATAGCCTATGGGTGGTGCATTTGACCCTAAATGTCCGCTCGCGCTGACTGCTTCGTCAAATCTTCATGTCGAATCTTTTCTCTCTATGTCAAATAATCTTGAACTAATAGAGTTAGGTTAGGCACTTTTGACCTTTTTTGTTATTATGGTCGGAGCCCTCCGATCTTCGAGAGATATGAAAGAAACACATAAACACGTCACAAGACTAACAACATAAATAGACCTGAAGTGTGCCCTGGCCTGCTGTAAGGTGAGCCCTGGTGAGCTGGGCGATAAGCCCTGGTGAGCTGGGCTATATGCCTATATGCCAAGAGAAGGGCGCATACCTTGACAGTAAATGGATACTTCTGTAGAGAAGGATGTTTTAAGAGAAGTACTCTGAGAAGGGAAAAGGGTGGGTGGGTACCTTGCACTGGAACTGACACAGCCTGTTGTGGGTGGTCTGGTTAAATACCCTCCGGGCTCCTCCCATAATTACAGGCCACCATGCTGGCCTTCTTATTTATGGTCGGAGCCCTCCGATCTTCGAGAGATATGAAAGAAACACATAAACACGTCACAAGACTAACAACATAAATAGACCTGAAGTGTGCCCTGGCCTGCTGTAAGGTGAGCCCTGGTGAGCTGGGCGATAAGCCCTGGTGAGCTGGGCTATATGCCAAGAGAAGGGCGCAAAAGACTCGGTTAGGGAGGTAATTTGGTATTGTGTGAAAAGCCAACTGTGTGTGGCGGCATGACATGGAAGCCAGGATGTGATGGAGGTCTCCTGTTGTCGCCCTGGGGTTTGAGGCTAGTAACCCGTGAGACAAATTCCAGGCTGTACAGTAGGCCTTTAGGGCATTTGAGATAACGATAGATTAATGAGGCAGGTAATATCGCGAAGGTGTTGTTCGGATGCGAGGTTAACTACGACCAATGTGGGATAAGAGACATGGTCGGGTCGGTTCCAGGTTCCTGCGAAAAGGACGACGCAAGGTTAACGGGTAATGTGACGGCTAGAGTATTGTTTGTCTGGGATGTAGACGCAGAGGACCTTTGATTGGTGCTGTGGGGATAGTGGCACCGGCCTGTGCGGGAAGGCCATGATGGCCAGCGACTTGGACCTATTTATAATACTGGCTGTGGCTTGGTTGTCTGTGGTAAACGACCCTGTTTGTCTTGCCCAGTTGCTGCACCAGATGTGGCCTGCTGCAACAATGGGGTAGAGTTCGAACAATGAGGAGGACTAAGTGATCCCGGGAATCAAGAGGATTCTGACAGCCATGGCCCTGTGAACCCAAGATGGCCAAAAATTGAGGCGAGGACCTGTGGGGGCTGTGGCGTCCATGACTACCTGAGGTGAAGAGGGAGACGCTGATGGAATGAACATTGGCATGCCATGTTGGTTCGTGGGAAATTGTCTCCCATGGGCAGATCCGTTGTTGCTGGCACGTCTGAATTAAGGATTTGGTGGGGGTCTTGTACCTGGAAGAAAAACACTAAGAGGCGGGAGGTAAAGGATCACCCCCGGGTCTGAAGAAAGAATGGTGATAGTCATGGAATGAGCACCCTGCGTGCTAATGACCTAGATCCATGCTGTATGCAGATACGCGTCCACTTCTACCCTCCTGTTGGGGTTGCCCTGCATGCGCATCTCCGACTGTCCCTAAGGCACAGCGCAAACTCTGAGACAGTGAAGGGTCAAGGGTCTCTGGCCTTCAGGATGATGGAGACGTTTCCCCTCTAATATGATTTGTTCTCGGCCAAGTTGTGTGCTGCTATGAGGAGGGATGCTAAGTTAAACGTCATTATTGTCCAAGATGTGTGTGTTTTTTTTTTTTTTTTTCTTTGTAAAGCTTGTAAAAAACAGGAGAAAAAAGAAAAGGGGGGGGGGATATGGGCGTTATTTTTTCTCTTCTTTCGAGTTTGAAAGACAGGAGAAAATATATGGGCGTTTGTAGCTTGGGGAAAAGGGGGGGGGGGGCAGAGCAGGATACCTGTGCGACAGGTATGGGGACAAACAGGGGTTGTGCGCGAGCGCTGAGTGGGATGTTCCTTGGGCCTATATGTAAACTCAGGGGATGCGTGACACCCGAGGTGAGCCAGGAGGTGACTGGCCGGGTAGCCGATGCTCGGGTGTCCGTCTGTGCTCGGCACGGACTGGTTAACCAGAGCCCCCCCCCAGGGCGGCACTGGGGGGAGTGGCTACTGATTGGTTGCTAAGTAGGAATGTTTCGATCTGTAGCAATTTGACGTAGGTTCGGTCAGCTAATACTTGCACTGCCAGCAAGTCATGAGATTAGGTGACCTTGTCTGCGTAGTGAAGGCTTGTGCTTCGAAAATAGAGTGAGATGCATAGAAGTATGTGACAGTTACTAACGCCTGGAGATTTTAGCCAAAACTATGGTGTTCTGCATGGATTGGGGAGGGGAGATGTGGGAAACGAAGCAGGATACCGTACAACGGTACAGGGACAATCGGGGATTGCGCGTGAGCGCTGAGTGAGTTTGTTTCTTTGGCCTGTTTGGAAACTCAGAGAATGCATGACAACCGAGGTGAGCCAGGAGGTGACTGGCCAGGTAACCGATGCTCGGGTGTCCGTCTGTGCTCGGCACGGACTAGTTTAACCAGAGCCCCCCCCCGGGCGGTACTGGGGAGAGTGGCTGCTGGTTGGTGCTAAGTAGGGATGTTTCGATCTGTAGTAGTTTGACGTGGGTTCGGTCAGCTAATACTTGCACTGCCAGCAAGTCATGAGACTAGGTGACCTTGTCTGCGTAGTGAAGGCTTGTGCTTCGAAAACAGAGTGACATGCATAGAAGTATGTGACAGTTACTAACGCCTGGATACTGAGCCAAATATGTGCGTGAAACGAGGATATGTAGTGAAAGGTGTGTAGAGAGAAAGGAAACTAAAAATAACAACAACCTATGCACCTGCTTGCTACCCTAGTGCTAGAGTCTCTGTTGGGGTCGAACCTGGTACCTACGATCGGGTGACATGACATTTTTTTTTTTTTTTTTTTAAAAGATGGGTTGCAAGAGCTGATTCGGGGCCATAGCTGACCCCCTGGTGAAGAGATGCAAGCCCTCGACATATTTTTTTTTACCTGGGAAAGAAAGAGATGGTCTGATCCTGTTCGTAGGAGACCAGGGGCGACTTACTGACCTAAAAAAGGTGAAAAGGGATAGAGAAAGGCATGAGTAGCTGTGTGGGCTACTGGAGAGGATTGGCTGCGGAGGCCAATGAAGGTCGAGCTGCAACGATTGCAGGGGTGTGGGAGCCATGACACAAACCTGCCGTGATGCAAGATGTGCGGGGGATGGCTGTGCCTCACGTTGGCTGGGTTGCCGCGAAGGCAAGGAGTGGAGCGACTTGCGGAGGTTGCAAGGTGTGGGGGCCCATGACACAAACCTGCGGTGCAGCAAGATGTGTGGGGGATGGCCTTGACTTGCGTGTGAGATGGGTTTGCCATGAAGGCAAGGAGTGGATCGACTTGCGGAGGTTGCAAGGTGTGGGGGCCCATGACACGAACTTGCGGTAACTGCAAGAAGTGCGGGGGATGGCAGTGACAGATGCTCTGATGGACTGGGGGGGGGGGGGGGACAAAAAGAGGGAACTGACCTGGAAGGGTGAAAAAGGGGGTAAAGAAAACGTATGAGTGGCCGTGTTGCTACTGGAGATGATGGGCGTTATGCCAAACGCGGCAAGATGTACGAGTAGCCGTGTTGCTACTGGAGATGACAGGTGTTTAAGCAAAACGCAGAAAGACGTATGCGTAGCCGTGTTGCTACTGGAGATGACAGGCGTAATGCCGGATGCAGCAAGACGTATGAGTAGCCGTGTTGCCACTGGAGATAATGGGCGTTTATGTAAAATGCAGCAAGACGTGTGGGTAGCCGTGTTGCTACTGGCGATGACGGGCGTTATGCCAAATGCAGCAAGATGTACGAGTAGCCGCGTTGCTACTGGAGATGATGGGCGTTTATGCCGAATGCAGCAAGACATATGAGTAGCCGTGTTGCTACTGGAGATGACAGGCGTAATGCCGGATGCAGCAAGACGTATGAGTAGCCGAGTTGCTACTAGAGATAGCGGGCGTTTATGTAAAATGCAGCAAGACGTGTGGGTAGCCGTGTTGCTACTGGCGATGACGGGCGTTTCTGCCAAATGCAGAAAGACGTGTGGGTAGCCGTGTTGCTACTGGCGATGACGGGCGTTATGCCAAATGCAGCAAGACGTATGAGTAGCCGTGTTGCTACTGGAGATGACGGGCGTTATGCCAAATGCGGCAGGATGTATGAGTAGCCGTGTTGCTACTGGAGATGACAGGCGTAATGCCGGATGCAGCAAGACGTATGAGTAGCCGAGTTGCTACTAGAGATAGCGGGCGTTTATGTAAAATGCAGCAAGACGTGTGGGTAGCCGTGTTGCTACTGGCGATGACGGGCGTTTCTGCCAAATGCAGAAAGACGTGTGGGTAGCCGTGTTGCTACTGGCGATGACGGGCGTTATGCCAAATGCAGCAAGACGTATGAGTAGCCGTGTTGCTACTGGAGATGACGTGCGTTATGCCAAATGCGGCAGGATGTATGAGTAGCCGTGTTGCTACTGGAGATGACGGGCGTTATGCCAAATGCAGCAGGATGTATGAGTAGCCGTGTTGCTACTGGAGATGACGGGCGTTATGTCAAATGCAGCAAGACGTATGATGTGGTGGGTTTGCAGTGTTTGCAAGGTGTAGGAAGACTTGCAGCGTATTGATGTGTGTGTAGGATTTATCGTGCGCAACGGGATGTATTTGTACTTTCCGATGTGACTTTAGTCTTATGAAGAACTCGACTTGTTTGAGTAGGTGATGGGACGGAATTTGGTGCGACTGCTTGTTGCGTGTTTCAGGGAAGACTCGAATCGTAGCGCCGATGCTGCGACTAGATTCGAATCGGCCTTAGATGCGAGGTGACTAAGGGGCTTGTATGCCACATCTGAACCATATTGCTGATGACATGGCTGGTTCGGTTTTGACGGAAAGGTGATGGGGGGGGGGGGTTTGAAGGGGGCTTGTGATTGCCTTGAGGATCCGAACCATAGAAGCAAGGTTTAGCGACTAGGCTCGAATCGGCTGACGGTGAGTGTATGCTATCCGGTACGAGGTGAAGGGGGGGTCGGTTGCGTCTGGCTCGAGTGCGTTGGGTAGAAAGTATGACAAAACATGAAAGATGACATAGAACGACTTGTGAAGCCGAAAGTGCGACTTTGCGACATGGACCTGATAACGTAATGATTCGAGTTTAGTAGGAGTGGTAACGACAAAGTCCTACCTGCGACAGTGAGTGTGTAGCGATAATCGATGAAAATATATGACCGATCTCGTGAGCCCAACTGTATGGACATGTGTGGGTAGGCAGAAACAGTCTCTGCGATGCATCTGCTGTGGATCAGTTTGAAAAGGTATAAGATGAGTCCGATATAAAATCGGTAGAATCTGACACAATTGGTTTGTAGGGTGTATGCCATCTCTTCCTGTGACCGAACACCTGACCACACCCATCCCCCAAGCTAGCCAGTGCAGAGAAGGCACCAGGTGGTTTTAATTACACCTCAATCAGCCACAGGAATCCATACAAACAAAATACATGATAATCTCAGAAAATGAAAAAAAAAAAAAAAAGGCAATCCCATGGACAGTGAATTTGTAACAAGTGAATCCTATGAAAGTCATATCAGAGAACGACCGATAGCTGTTTGGAGGCTCGGGTCAATAACTCAGAGGTAGCTTTGTGAAGGGGTGCCAGATAGTAAGCATGATAAGCCACAAGTTTGCACATGATATGAAAGGTTTGGCTACTACTTATCTGCGACCATGAGTGGGAACCGCCGACGAAGACCCCGAATGAAGATGCCGAAGTGGGCCTGCGATTGGACGCATAGATAGACGACCGTGAGGGAGCTGAGACGAGTCGGCCTCTTGATGTGCAGTACCTTGCACTGGACCTGACACAGCCTGTTGTGGGTGGTCTGGTTAAATACCCTCCGGGCTCCTCCCATAATTACAGGCCACCATGCTGGCCTTCTTATTTGTCTCTATAATGTTGAATCTTTTCTCTCTATGTAGACTAATCTTGGACTAATAGAGCTAAGGTTATGCACATTCGACCCCAGGTTCGATGGACACAGATCGCTATTGTCAGCATCATGTCAAATCTCCCATCTATATCGAACTGTTGTCACAACGAAAATAAAAAAATAAATATGTTTATGTTGGATTTTTTGGTATTCGGATTCAGCACGTTTTTTATCGTTTGTTAAAACGATAATGAAAATACCCGAAATGCAGGCGAAAATGCATTCGGACGAAAACAAATGCACATGTCTACTGCAAACTGCTGTATGTATTTGCAGTTAACACCCCTAAGCAGTTTTTTTTTTTTCATTAAAGTGACAGTCGCTGTAAAGTTTCTTAATGTTATGGTATTTGTACATGGGTCAGAAGCCTAATTTAAAATTTGCTAAATATTTTTAATCAGAGTATTTTTTTCAGTTTTAACAATAATATCAAATTACCCTGTCTGCAGGAAGCCCATTACAAGTTTGAGTTACGTTTTTCAAATGAAACTTATGAATATCTAGCAAGTTGAATAAAAAAGAATGATTATACCTCTATACTAAGAAAAGAACAAACTGTTTAAGATCCCCACTAATAAAAATGTTTCAGCTTACAAATGTGACCAATGTAATTTACAACATTAGTGCATACATTTGTAGGATACATGATGATGGTATTTTTTGTTAAATGAGGCATATATCTTTTGAAAACCATCTGGAAGCTGTTATACAAAGTTAATGTTCTCTAACACAATATAAGCTTTTTATATCAGGTTTATTAATAATTTTAATGGTGATGCTGGTTATATCGTCATCCAGGCAAATAATATCTGTGTGCCCTTGAACATGTTATTTTTTTTACCATTCAATTTTATTGAAGAGATAAGAAAGAATTTGCACAATATGCAAATCACAGATACTGTACAACTGCACAAGATTTTTTTGATACAGCTTAAAAGATTGTGTATTAACCTGGGTGCATTATCTGCCAATTTCCATTGGTTGTAGTTGCCATAAGAGGTTAATTCTGTATTAAACACTCAGGAGTTATCAGATCTAAAGATAAAAGACAGTTTTTGCTGTTGTCATCAGCCTAAAAATAACAAAGAAAAAAATAAAAGAAGAAAAAACATTGTTAACCTTATTCTAGCGTGTTTGGTTATCCTCTGCTATCTTAATTATAGAGGTGGGGAAAAAAAAAGGAAAGAAAGGGGGAGGATTAGGTACAGTGTGAGCTTCAAGTTTTGATTAAACAGTGTTAATTATTGATACGGTCCTCTGAGAATTTGTTCAAACATTATGAGGTGCGGAAGGATATGGCATCCTCAGAAGAATCCTGGGAGTATTTAAAGATAAACCAAGGCTGCCAGGTCTTGTGGAATCTCTCCACACTGCCTGTATCTTGCGCCAGGGTATCTTCCATATCACAAATATTTTGACCTGTTTTAGCCAATCTGATATAGAAGAAACCCGGGGGAGTTCTAATGTAGAGGGTTCAGTGATTTGGCCACATTAAGAAGGTGTTTAGTTAAAGAGTGCTTATATCTTTTAAATTAAAAGTTTGTACATGTAATAAGCAGCATGCTGCGTTTAGATTTAGTTTTGTCTCAAATTTTGATAATCAATTATCTGACTTTGTTCCAAAAGCTTGTGATTAGGGTAGAATGCCACCATATGTGGATCAGTGGGCCTGTTTCCGTTCGACATCTCCAGCAGGAATCATTTTTTTTGGGGATCCCACTGTAGCTAATCTGGGGTATTGTATCAATGTGTCAACAACTTATAACTAGAGTTAAGCGGACACCTGGATGTTCGAGTTTGACGGGTTCGGCAGAACTTCGCAAAAAAGTTTGAGTTCAGGACCGAACTTGACCCGAACTTGACCCCGAACCCCATTGAAGTCAATGGGGACCTGAACTTTTGAGGACTAAAATGGCTCTAAAAAAGTAATGGAAAGGGCTAGAGGGCTGCAAATGGCAGAAAAATGTTGTTAAGAGCATGGCAAGTGCTCTGCAAACAAATGTGGATAGGGAAATAACTTAAAATAACATAAAATACATAAAAAAAATTATAATATGCTGGAGGCCCCCTTCTCAGAAGAAGAGGTACAGGAAGTCGGGGGCGTGGCCTGGACGGGACCCGAGATGGCGGCGTGCTAAAAAGAGCTCCCGCACACCACGGACGAGACTAAGCCCAGTACGGGACCCAGAGAGACACCAACCCGCAATGGGAAAGACCAACAGGAGCTCATCCACCCCCCGCACACAAAGAGAGCCGGGCGGGCAGCTCAACGGCAACATACCGGAGCTATTCCGGACACGCCAGTCCACCCAGCATGAGGCGGCGCAGGCCTCACAGGCCTCACAGGCCACACAGAACACACAGGCCGCATCCCCGGACTCGCCTAGAAGCACGGCGGGCTCGCTGATGGAGGAAGACGGCCACGGCGCACCGCACCCCAGCCTCCTGGACCTCCAGAGGGATCTCCAAAGGGTCGCCATAGACATCAAGAACACCATGATGACTGCGATCTCTGATTTGAAAGAAGAGATCTACACAATGGCGCATCGCATCTCTGCTGTAGAGGAGGACTCCCGGATCCATACCACAGCCATTAGGCAAGTACA
The DNA here is from genome assembly GCA_028564925.1 of Lithobates sylvaticus. Lineage (NCBI taxonomy): Eukaryota > Metazoa > Chordata > Amphibia > Anura > Ranidae > Lithobates > Lithobates sylvaticus. The sequence continues at coordinate 367,292,310 of CM053026.1, read as the reverse complement.
GCAAACATACGACCAGCATCTACCCCTATTGTTTGAACTGCACAGGCACGTGGAGGATTTAGATAACAGGGGGCGCAGGCACAATGTGAGGGTGAGAGGTGTGCCCGAGGGGATAGATCAAGCTGAGATGCCACAAGCGGTATGCTCCATTTTTAATGATCTGCTGGGATGCCCTGCCGATACCCCCATAGAAATGGAACGCATACACCAAGCCCTTAGACCCCCCCCCCCCGCGTGACACAGAACCACCCAGGGATATTGTGTGCTGTATATTCAACTTTCCCCTCAAAGAAGAAATTCTAAGGAAAGCCAGAGATAGAGGCCATATTCTTTACAATGGCACTAATAAAAATAAATAAGAAATAAAACTGTTCCAAGACCTCTCCCAAATCACCTTGCAGAACAGACGTTCCCTGCGCCCTCTGCTGGATGTATTGAGATCTCGCAACATCCAGTACAGATGGAAATTCCCATTCTGTTTATCTGCAACTAACAGAGGCCGGACGGCATTCCTCAGAACACCAGAAGACTTGCACACGTTCTGCGAACAACTTGATATCCCCCCAGTGGATATTCCTGAATGGTACGCGAGCTATTTTCCTACAGAGCCATGGAAGCAAGTTTCACATAACTCCTCTCCCAAATCGCAAAGGCACCGCTCTAGAAGACGCAGACTAGACCCCACGTCTCCTGAAGCTTGACCCTCACGAAGAGAACCACCTAGACGCAGTCCTGGACCTCCAGATACCCTGCGCCGAAATCACCCAGATGCATAAACTACACTCCTCCTCATCGTCATGGGACCTCAAAGCTCGTTTTTGAAGCGGAACTCTCTATTCCACTGACAATCCAATTCACCCCCCCCTTCCCCCTCCCCCCCTTTTTCTTTTTTTTTCTTTTCTCTTAGACTCCTTTTTTCCAGCACTACGTCAACATGTCCGCCCGCCTGCAACCAGCTCCTGGAAAAAGCAAGCATCCCTCGGGTAACAGTACAAAGACCTTAACATTTAATTCTCACCCAAGGTACTAACGCTTACATTCCACAGGGATCTTTGGAGCAAACTTCAACCTATACCTAATGCCTTATGCTTACTTGTGTACTTCCTAAACCTAACCTAGTTCTCTAGTATGCATTTGCTATTCACACATCTCGGATTAGCCACAGCGGATGGGGAGTTAACCCTCCCTCCCTGTTGGGGCTGATGCCGAGATCACATCATGACACCTGTATAACTGTTGCTTACCGGTACTGCACTCAGGTCCCCCCCCCCCCCCTTGCTTTTCACTAGATATTTGTAGACCCGAAACGAACACTGAGTCAAAAGATTCTTAACCAATACACCTGTACCTAATATATAACCTTTCTTAAATTACACAAGTGAGGACCGTTAAGGTCGCTATAAACTCACAGTGGTTCATTGTGATTCAAGGCTAAGAGTGGCATGAGTGCGGGAACGACGGACCTGGGATTACAGGAGCTACGGCTAAGGGGGGGAAGAAAAGACACTGAAACTCCCTTTAATTGGTTCAGGTGAATGTCATCAACCCAATACTGCTCCCCCCTCTCACGTATATTTATATATGTGTACTGTTAGCTATAACCCCCTTTTTTTTTTTTCCTTTTTCTTACATCAATTCTTACACAAATACCCTTAGTAAAGTTGAGCAATGGTACCCGCTCCACCATTACAAAGCTTGTGAAGCATAGAGTCCACTTCGTGCTCCATTCCCGTTTCCCATGCCGATGCTCCCTAGACCATGGTTTCTTTGTTTCTTTCCGAGATGCATCATTTTTAATGTTGAAAATTGTCCCTAGATGCTATTGTAGCTCTTTCCTCGTCCATATCAGTGCGACTTCACTGATTGTCCCCCTAGACCACCACCCCCTCATAGCAGTCCAATCGGACTTGTGCTACCTTCCGGATCACCCCCATTAGGTGGATAGGCACGCCTAGTCCACCTCCGGACAATAATACTCAGTAGACTTCTAGTGCGTGCTCTGAGGCACGTCTGATGAGTGACCATCTACCTTCCCTTCTCCCCTCCCCTGTCCTTTACTTCAATCCCTCCCCCCCCCTCCTTTCTCTTTTCCTCTCTCTCTTTTTCTTTACTTTTCCTTCCTTATTCTTGCCTCTTCACCCCGTTTCTCCTCTTGCAGTGGGACTCGTTCCTCTCTCCTCCCCTGTTTACACACGCCCCGATAAGTACTCCACCCTGTAAGTCTACCCCAGAGTAGGACTTCGGGAGGCCCTCGGTATCAATACATACCGACCAGATCATGCAGAGTAAACCATCTACTGAAAGACTCACACTTAAGTGCGTGTCACTTAATGTAAAGGGACTAAACCTCCCGGAAAAAAGATCACAAATCCTCTCAGCACTTACCAAACACAATGCGCACTTTTTGCTACTACAAGAAACGCACTTTGATGTAGAGGGTAGATATGTCTTTTTAAAAGGCAGATATGCAGGCAAACTGATCACTATAGCGAACGTTAGACATGTGCAATTCGTTTTGTTTTGTTTTTTCGTTTTTCGTTTTTTTTCGTTATTTTCGTTCATTCGTTTTCGTACGAATGAACGAATCATTCGAATCGTACAAATCCGAATAACGAATCGTAACGAATCGTTCGAATCGTACGAATCCGATTAACGAATCATTCTAATCGAACGAATCCGAAAAAAAATAATTAGAAACAGCGAATGTACTAATGAAGAAAATCCAAAAAACGAAAACATTCGTAACTTTTTTTTGTTAAATTGGTAATTTTCCGTGTCCCTTACAATGGTGCTGCTAAACGTGCTTCGAATGGATTGAACAAAAAAAATTTGTACATTCGTAACTTTTTTTTTCGATTCGTAACTTTTTTTTTTCGATTCGTAACTTTTTTATTTTATTTTTTTTTCGATTTGTAATTTTCCGTGTCTATGGAAGAAAAAAATTCGTAACTTTTTTTTCGATATGTATCTTTTATTTATTTATTTATTTTTTTATTTGTAATTTTCCGTGTCTCTATTGAACAAAAAAATTCGTACATTCGTAACTTTTTTTTCGATTCGTAACTCTTTTTTTTTTTTCGATTCGTAACTTTTTTTTTGCGATTCGGAAATTATTAAAATGTAATAATAGCATACACATTACATAAAATTATGAATTATGCTCCAATTACGAATCTACGAATGTTACGAATGTACGAATAAATACGAATGCGTCCTAAAATTAAACTAACGAAAAAACGAATCAACGAAAAAATAACTCTTACGAATCGTTACGAATCCGAACACCGACGACTTACGAATCGTTACGAATTCGAACACCGATGACTTACGAATGTACGAATAGTTACGAATCCGAACACCGACGACTTACGAATGTACGAATAGTTACGAATCAACGGAAACGAAAAAAACGAAATGAAAAAAAAAGAATTTTTTGGTTGTGCACATGTCTAGCGAACGTATACTGCCCGAACGAACACCAAGTGACCTTCCTCAGAAAAATCTGCGAACTCCTAACCACATTTCAGGAAGGCATATTAATACTGGGAGGCGACTTTAACACACCATTAAACCCACTACTGGACTCCTCCACGGGCACTTCTACCCTCCCATTTAGAGCTCTGAGACAAATCAAACTCCAATTGCAACACCTGTCCCTGCATGATACATGGCGTACACTACATCCGACGGTTAAAGATTACACCTTTTTCTCCTTGCCACACCAGAAATATTCTAGGATCGATTACATATTCCTATCCCAGACAGACTTATCGTCGCTATCGCAGGCCTCCATTGAACCAATGTTTTTATCTGATCACCACCCTATCACGATTACCTTGACCTTCCCCGGAGACTAATCAAGTGACCAAAACATGGAGACTGAATCCCTCACTCCTAAAAGACACAGAAGTTTTGAGACAAGTCAATGACAGGCTTCACTTATACTTTCAGGAAAATAATACCTCAGATATCTCTCCCATTACGTTATGGGAGGCACACAAATGTGTGATCAGAGGGAAACTAATAGCCCTAGCCACGACTGCAAAGAAAAGACAACAGGCACAGACTACATCTCTCATTCAGACAATTAACCGACTTGAAATCGGACACAAACTCTCGACCTTACAGACCACTCTACAGGACCTCTTATTTGCTCGCTCCACACTACGGGAAGAACTTGGGAAACGCACCAGAAGGAGGAACATTCTCCAGCAGAAAGTGTTCTATGAACATGGTAACAAGAGTGGGAGGCGGTTAGCGCGTACGATACAAACCGCTAAGTCATCTTCCATAATCCACCACATCCGCACTCCACAAGGTAATATTTTATCTAAAAATGAAGACATAACCTCACAATTTGAAAAATTTTATGCCACCTTATACAATTTACCGCAAGCCGCGCCAAATTCGCCCACCACCGAAGACCGCACCTCCCAAATAAAAGATTTCCTGACCCAGTACTGTCCTAAACCTATATCTACACAACAAGCCGAAACCTTAGAACGCCCATTGTCCGGTGAGGAACTTAGCCACGCGATTAAACAAATGAAAGCAGGGAAATGCCCTGGCCTTGATGGCCTATCCCTAATATATTATAAAACCTTCTCGGAAAAACTATCACCTAGAATGCTAGCAGCCTTTAACACCCTTTCGAATCCATCCACTTCTACAGGACGTATGTTGGAAGCACACGTAGCGGTCATACCCAAGTCAGACAAAGATTCCTCCCAAGTCTCTAACTATAGACCTTTATCCTTGCTCAATTTAGATTTTAAAGTATATGCCAAAATTATTGCGAACAGATTACTACCCCTCATACCTAACCTCATATCACCAGATCAGGTAGGATTCATCCCGGGCAGGGAGGCCAGGGATAACACTATCCGCACCCTGAACCTTCACCACTGGCTGACCTCGATTGGTTCCAAAGGGTTCCTTCTATCCCTTGACGCTGAGAAGGCATTCGACAGGGTGGCCTGGGACTACATGCGGGAGATGCTGAAAAGCATAGGTCTCCTACCACGCAGTTTTGCACACATCAATGCTCTCTATACAAATCCGTCTGCGAGGGTTAAAGCAAACAGCCTCCTGTCAAGCGCCTTCCCAATCAGCAATGGAACACGCCAGGGTTGCCCACTATCCCCCCTAATTTTCGTCCTCACGTTGGAACCGTTACTAAATAGACTAAGAGCAAATACAGACATTCAAGGATTAAATGTCAAGAACAATGAGTATAAGGTAGCAGCGTTCGCGGACGACATCCTTCTGACACTACAAGCACGACTTCCCTTCCAAACCTCCTGTGAGATATTTACCACTTTGGCGTCCTCTCTAACCTCAAAATTAACTTTGCCAAATCTCATGCATTAAACATTTCCCTCCCAACACAAGAAGTAGAACACTGTCAAGAATCGTACCCTTTCCAGTGGAAATCGGATGCCATAACGTACCTTGGCGTTCAAATTCCCAGACGTCTTACGGCCCTATACGATCTAAATTTTTTGGCAACCCTGGTCAAAATTCAAACAGACCTAAAGAATTGGGCTAACCTCAATGTTTCCTGGTTCGGCCGTGCGGCATTGATAAAAATGATAATTCTCCCTCGCCTCCTCTACCTCCTGCAGACAATCCCAATATACTTACCCCCGACCTTTTTTGCATCCTACAAGAAAGCCTGCGCAGCATTTATCTGGAAGGGTGGCACACCACGAATTAAATACTCACGCTTGACTATCACCAAAACTAAGGGGGGAATTGCACTGCCAGACATGTACCAATACTACCTGGCCTGCCATCTTGCCAGGGTGATTGACTGGAAATCCCACAAGCAAGGGAAATGTTGGGTTAAACTGGAAAATTCCTTTCTGCAAAAACCCTTACACATCCTCCCGTGGATATCACCGAAACATGGCCCGAATCAGTCAAACGACAACCACTCATCGACCCAACGTTATCGGCCTTAAACACTGCAATGAAATACCATAACATTTCCTCGAGACCAGGTCCACTGACCTCGTTGAGGGGCAACCCAGACCTCACCCCGGGTGACACGAATACTTTCCTGCTAAGGGAATGGCCCCACGAGGAAGTCCTGGCGCAACACTTTTATAATAAGGGCCGACCACGGTCATACGAAAATCTAGCATCTACCTGCCACACAAAAGAATTCCCCTTCTGGTCGTACAGACAACTGAGACACTTTTTTTCCACGACTGATTCCTCAGACATATGGTCCAGAAACCTCACACCGTTCGAAACACTGTATTCACATACCGAACCTCAACGACATCTGATATCAACAATCTACCCTCTGCTACAAGACAGGAAACACCCCCCACAAACTGACAGTGCACGCTTGGCTTGGGACAGAGACCTCCAGACGACATTTACAGACGACGAATGGGAAACTGTTCTCACAAACACACACAAGGGTTCAATGAACGTTGCAATACAAGAAAACTGTTACAAAATCGTTACTAAATGGTACAGAACACCATCCCGTCTACACCACTTTTCTCCTGCAATTCCTAACATATGCTGGAGATGTAACAATGCTATTGGTTCCATGATACACATCTGGTGGGAATGCGCAGTAATTCAACCATTTTGGACAGAAGTGCACTCGGTGATAAAAAACGTAACTACATACACTTTAGACTACACCCCGGCTCAATTCCTGCTGCACCACACAACCCTGTCCAACAGCTCCTACCATAAATCTCTGGCTATGCATATGGTCAATGCAGCCAGACTATGCATTCCAACACACTGGCGTTCGACGCACAGTCCAACCATTAGGGAGTGGTTGACCAGGGTTGCAAAAATTGAAGAGCTGGAAGAATTAATCTTCACCTCACAAGATCGCATTCAAAAATTCACTTCAACATGGGCATGCTGGACCCACTTTAAATCCACAGATGGATACAAATCCTACTTCTCAACATAATGTGTCACCCTCGAATACCTGACAGGCCTGTAGCTTGAATATTGTGTGTGCCGGGGGGAGGAGAGGGGAGGGACACCCCCCCCTCCCCTTCTCGCCCCCCCCCCTATCTTCTGTCCCAGATATACCTCTTTATTTCAATATCCGCTTATCTTCCCTACCTGAACCCCCCCTTTTTCTTCCCTCTTACCGAACGCCTCCCCATAGGAGTCATATCCTAGATCAAATCGTTCTAACAACATACTAGAGACCCATATTTTATACTTTAGCTTACGGTCAAGTTCAAGTCTTCCACCAGGCCGTGTTTGGACCTGTAGATAATGGTCCACAGGGCTAAAAAGCTACTTATGCCAAACTTGTTGATATTAAGAGGTCTCGTCATGAGATACCACATACTATAGATCCTGTACACTGTTCCTGTTAATGTATGTTCTTTACATGTTACACTCCCTGTGTTTCTCCACAGTACCCATGACCCTGACTACAATACAGATTTTGCTATTGTTAAACCTGTTTTCGATGTCATGGATGAGTTTTTGCATTGTATTTTATGCAATGTACTTTACCTGTACTTCTGTTTAATTTCAATAAAATTTTTGTGAAAAAAAAAAAAAGAAGAGGTACAGGAAGTCATTACGAACCTCAGAAACTTAACGGCACAATGCCACACATATGATAGGAATGCCCCAGAATACGCCCTTTCTGGAAAAAATATATTCAATTTAATCGATAAGCTTGTGGGAAAATAAAATACGTTGAAATTAAAAAAATAAAGAATAATAATTTTGACCTAGAAGGACAAGGTCCATATGGAGAAGGAGGTTGAGGTGGCGGTGTATGTGGTGGTGTAGGTGGAAGTGGCAGTGGAGAAGGAGGTAGCCAACACTGGTTTTTGTTTTTAATTTAGTTTTTTTTAAATTAGGGTACACCCCAAAAGAGTGAGAAAGATCAAAAATACAACAATGGCTGGGTAAGGCCGGTGATGTGTCGAATTCTGTCCCCCGTTGGATAGCTTGCGCAGTACGTAGGACAAGGGGATTCCGAAAATCTCTGAAGACGAACTGCGCCTGCGCGGTGAGTCCAGGTTCAAGCCCCACCATCCGAGGTTCAAGCCGAGCGTGCCCGTAGGCCGTGAGGCCGTACCCGAAGAGTGGCGAGTGAAGCGAGCCAGCGAGGGGCCCTGTTACTATGTGCTACCGTATGTCCACTTGGATGGTGGGGCTTGAACCTGCACTCACTGCGCAGGCGCCATTAATCTTCGGAGATTTTCGGAATCTCCTTGTCCTCCCTACTGCGCAAGCACTGTGTCTGCGCAGTACGATGGCAGGACAGTTTTTGTCAGAACACCGGTATACATGTCTATTCTGTACAAGGTACGCATCCATGCCTGGTTCATTTTAATGAATGTGAGCTTGTCCACATTGGCTCTGGACAGGCGGCTGCGCTTGTCTGTGATAACGTCCCCCTGCCGTGCTAAATACACGTTCAGATAATACACTGGCTGCAGGGCAGGCCAGCACCTCCAAGGCATATAGGGCAAGCTCAGGCCATGTGCCCAATTTGGAGACCCAGAAGTTGAAGGGGCAGACCAGTCATTCAGTACGTGTAGGCGTGTGCACACATGCTGCCTCCTGCTAAGACGTTCCATCTCAGCTGGTGGTGCTGGTTGTTGTGGCGTGCTGACAAAGCTTTTCCACATTTCGGCCATGCTAACCCTGCCTTCTGAGGTGCTGGTGGTGCACCGGCTGCGTTGGCGAACCACTTCCTCCTCCTCTACCTTCACCTTGTGCTTCCACCGTACCCCCGCTGTCAGGTGGGAATGCCACCAGGAGCGCATCTACCAGCGTGCGCTTGTACTGCGGAGACACTGCAGCATGTAATCGCTCATGTGTGCCAGGCTGCCCAGAGGCAAACGAAAAGCTGTCCTCTGTGGGAGGTGTATCGTCTGTGTCCTCTGTATCCCCCCAGCCATGCACCAGTGATGGCCATGAGCTGGTCTGGGTGCCACCCTGTTGTGAACATGGTTCCTCCTCCTCCATCTCCTCCTCCTCATCCTCCACCTCGTCATTCTCCAGAACTGTGCCCTTGCTGGACAATTGTGTACCTGGCGTTTGTTGGTGCAGGAACCCACCCTCATAGCCACTTGTGAATGACTGCCCTGAAAACCTTGAAAATGATCCCTCTTCCTCCTCCTCCTACTGTGCCACATCCTTTTCCATCATCGCCCGAAGCATTTTTTCAAGGAGGCATAGAACTGGGATAGTAACGCTGAGAACGGCATCATCGGCACTGGCCATGTTGGTGGAGTACTCGAAACAACGCAACAAGGCACACAGGTCTTGCATGGAGGCCCAGTTATTGGTGGTGAAGTGGTGCTGTTCCGCAGAGCGACTCACGCATGCATGCTGCAGCTGGAACGCCACTATCGCCTGCTGCTGCTCGCACAGTCTGGCAAGCATATGCAAGGTGGAGTTCCACCTTGTGGACACGTCACATATGAGGCTGTGAGCGGAAAGGACGAAGTTACGCTGCAGCACTGACAGGCGAGCAGCAGCGGGGTGAGAACACCGAAAGTGCGCACAGACGGCCCGCACTTTCTGCAGCAGCTCTGGCATATGGGGGTCATTTTTAAGGAAACTCTGGACCACCAAGTTCAGCACATGCACCAGGCAAGGGATGTGTGTCAAACCGGCTAGGCCCAGAGCTGCTACGAGATTTCGCCCATTATCGCACACCACCAGGCCGGGCTTGAGGCTCACTGCCACCAACCACTCATCAGTCTGTTGTTCCATGTCCCTCCACAACTCCTGCGCGGTGTGGGATTTTTCCCCCAAACAGGAAAGTTTTAAAACTGCCTGCTGTCGTTTACCCCTGGCTGTGCTGAAGTTGGTGGTGAAGGTGTTACGCTGACCGGATGAGGAGGCGGTAGAGGATGAGGAAGCAGAGTAGGAGGAGTTAGCAACAGGCGGCAAACTGAAGCGCCCTGCAATCCTCATGGTGGAAGGACATGCGCCAAACTGCTATCCGCCTCAGGCCCAGCCGCCACTGCATTTACCCAGTGTGCTGTTAGGAAGATACAACATCCCTGACCGTGCTTACTGGTCCACGCATCCGTAGTTAGGTGGACCTTGCCACAGATGGCGTTGCGCAGTGCACACCTGATTTTGTCCCCCACATGGTTGTACAGGGAAGGGATGGCTCGCCTGGAAAAGTAGTGGTGGCTGGGCACAACGTACTGTGGGACAGCCAATGCCATCAGGCTTTTAAAACTCTGTGTCTCCACCAATGACAGCATTTCAAAAATGAGGAATTTTGAAATACTGGCATTCAGGGCCAGGGATCGCGGGTGGGTAGGGGGTTACTTCCTCTTCTGCTCCAGTGTTTGGGAGATAGAGAGCTGAATGCTTCCATGGGACATTGTGGAGATGGTTGGTGACCCAGGTGGTAGTGTTGCTGGCAGGTCCTCTGTTTGCGGGTTGGCAGGTGCCACTGTCACTACAGAGGTGGATGAAGAGGCCGAGACTGCAGCAGAAGAGGAAGCAGGAGGAGCCTTGGTTTTTGAGGTGTCTACTTCACTGCAGGTCGTGCTTTGCACTTAGATGCCTGGTCATGCTGGTTGTGCTCAGGTTGAGAACGTTTATGCCTCGCTTCAGGCTCTGATTGCACAGCGTGCAAACCACTTGTGTCTTGTCATCAGCACATTGACTGAAGAACTGCCACGCTAGGCAACTCCTTGGACCTGGCTTTGGTGTGCTCGGTCCCTTGCTGCGATGGGCAGTAGCAGGCGTACTGTCTAGGTGATGGATGCTCCGCTTTTGCACCCTGCTCCCTCTTCTGCTGTGCTGGTGGCTTTGTGCGACCAACGCCTCTTCCTCCGAACTACACAGGTCATCTGCATGACGTTGATTCCATGTGGGGTCGAGGACCTCATCGTCATCCACATCATCTTCCACCCAAAATTCACCCCTGCCCTCCTTGTCGGTCTGCACAATTGCGCAAGCAGCAGCAGACATCATCCGAGACGTGCTGTGATGGTCCTCCCATGAACTCATCTTGAAACATACGTGGTTGGGCATCGGTGCACACAATCTCTTCCACTTCTGGGGCAGGGCTAGGTGGATGGCCCTGGGAAACCCTGCTTACAGAGTCATCAAAAAGCAGAAGAGACTGCTGCATGATTTGGGGCTCAGACTGCTTGGCTGATTTGCAAGGAGGTGAGGCGAAAGACTGATGGACATCGGCTGCAGGTGCCAACTCTGATCTTTCAGCAGGAGACTGGGTGGGAGACAATGTGAAGGAACAGGAGGCACTGTCAGCAACCCAATCTACTATCGCCTGTACTTGTCCTGGCCTCAACATTCATAGAGCCCAATTAGGCCTGACCAAATACCGCTGCAGGCTCTGTCGCCTACTCGCACCTGAGGAAGGTGTTTCACTTGTGCATGTAGCTGGCACCGATCGACCACATCCTCTCCCTGCAACAGGAGCTCCACCAGCAGCACCACGACCAGGGCCACATCCCTTCTTTGACGTTCTCCTCATATTTCTCAAATTTAGGATCTTGCCCTAAATGGGTGTTTTTTGAAAAGCAGAATAGAAGAACAGTATCTAAAGTGTGTATCTCACATGTACAGATATGCAGGAAACACTGTAAAATATTTTTTTGGCCCTAAATGGGTGTTTTTAGAATAACAGAATAGAGCAACAGTATGTAAAGGGTGTATCTCACAGTAACATATGCAGTGCTGGTGCACTGAGCTTGCATAAAATGCCCGCCGACACCAACCTAACTAACAGACAGATAGAAGTTATCTTTTCTCTGGCACTGGGCTCAGTGCCAAATCGCAAAAAGTGCTCTGGTAAGGAAGGGGGTAAAATCGCCCGGTGCTGAAGTGGTTAAAAAGCGCCATTACATTGCCGAACACCGAACTCTAACCCAAACATACAGTAAATTGTTCGGGTTCGGGTCCGGGTACCAAAAAAAAAGTCCGGGTTCACTCAACCCTACTTCCTTTCCTCTTCTTCTGAGAAGGGGGCCTCCAGCATATTATTTTTTATTTTTATATTATTTTAAGTTATTTCCCTATCCACATTTGTTTGCAGAGCACTTGCCATGCTCTTAACAACATTTTGCTGCCATTTGCAGCCCTCTAGCCCTTTCCATTACTTTTTTAGAGCTATTTTAGTCCTCAAAAGTTCAGGTCCCCATTGACTTCAAATGGGTTCGGGTTTGGGATCAAGTTCGGGTCCCGAACTCGAACTTTTTTGCGAAGTTCGGCCACACCCGTCGAACCCGAACATCCAGGTGTCTGCTCAACTCTACTCCTGGCTTTATGCATAATTTCCTCTTTGAGGACAAAACTTTGCATGCAGCATATTATGTCTCTCGGCGGAGCAGTCTCAGGGCCCCTTGGCCTAAGGGCTCTGTGTGCTCTCACAAAGTCAATCTCCATGTCCTCCTGTCTTTCTAGTAAACTATTAAAGACCCTCTGTAATGCTGGAACAAGCTGGTCAGGCTCTACAGATTCACTCTTCACTCTTATGTTACATCTTCTGCCCCTGCTATCCAAATCTTCAATATGTCTATTCATTTCTATGAAATGCTATAACTGAGATCTTTTCAAGCCTGTGTATGGCCGTGTCTCTGTGCTTCCCTGCAGGCTCTGCAGATGCCAGTTTCTCAGTCAGCACAAGCATGTTCATTTTCAGGTCAGTGATTGTTGCAGAAAAGGTGGACTTGATGTCCGCAGCAATCACTGACATATCAGAATAGGTCAGGGGGTCATGTTTTACCCCTTCCTCAAGTCCTCATGAGCTGACTGTGAGTCCTCACTGTATTCCTCCTCATGGTGTGTCAGCGCCATCTTGGACCTTGACGTGCTGTTGGGGGCCGCAGGTTTGTTTTTGAAGAAATCCGTGATGTTTCTCGCAAAACAGGTTACCTAGCCACGACGTGGGCGAGAGTGCAGGGTGGTGTAGAGCCTTTTGCCCAGCATCTGAGAGCCGTTGGTCGGGTGTTAGGCTGTAAGTGGCCCTGTGTGCAGAGGAGCTCCCTCAGTGTGCAGCCATCCTCGTCGTGCACCAAGCCACTTGAACATGTTATTTATGTAACTTATAAGTATTAGTTTACTTAGATCCATTTTTGTTTTTTTTGTCATCCTGAAATAACAAAATTAGTATTAATATAGTTACTGTTACTTTCCTTTATAACAATATAGTTATAGTAACTTAAAGAGGAAGTAAACCCTCGTTTACAACTTTAGCTTACAGGTAAGCCTATATTAAGGCTTACATGTAGCTAACAAGGATATCTCCTAAACCTGCACAGTTTAGGAGATATACCTGTATTTGCATGTGCCGACGTCATGTGGCACATGCGCACTTGCGACAACTGAAGCAACGGCGCTATATGCCGATGCTTCAGTTATACTATGCCGCTCTCGTGCGCATGCGCGTGACAGCATCGCGGCTCTGGCAAATCACAGCGCCGGAGCCGCGATACCCGGAAGTGACTCCGGGAGAACATGTCGGCGGTCAGAGGGGGAGAAGAGGACCGATGCCGGGGCTTCGATCTCAGGTAAGTGATACATAATTAGCTAGTATGCTATGCATACTAGCTAATTATGCCTTTGTCTTGCAGGTTTTTTTTTTTTCCGTTTTTTTTTAAGAGGGTTTACTTTCTCTTTAAGGACTAAGTTTACCATTAAAAAAAATTAATAAATGCACATATTTATACAGGAACAAAAATGGGCATTTTTATTTTCTTTCACAGGAGCCTGCAAAGCATTGCACCCCTGATCAGTGTCTACAGGTTTGCAAAAGGCAACACTGTAACTACCAAATTCCACAAATCTCCACCTATCTTTACAGCCATTTTATGCATTGAATTAACAAACACAGTACCTTTCTGCAGACTCTGCAGAAAAAAAGACTCTTACTTTGTTTGCAGCACATTTCTTCTGCATCTTTTAATCAGATTCTTCATGGTTCTCTATGATCATTGACCTGATCATGTGGTTGCCTCTTTTCCAATCATAGATATTGTCATTTTCGGTACTATGTTACTTAGTTCCTGCAACCTGCTGCATGGTGATTTCTCCCTGCTCACATCACAATCACAGATAGTTACACGTAATCATCCGGAAATTACATGAAAATTCCTTAGTAAAACATTTTTAAAAGGGGGCGTGGCCTGGATGGAGACCAGGATGGAAGCATAAGTCGAGAGCTCCTGCGATCCGGGGACTGAATTCTGCATACCAGGGGAACCCTCCTAGATTACCATGAGCAGATCCACCCGAAGCTCCTCCACACCCAGAGCCGTTACCGATTCAGGTACCCAGCTGAACAGAAATATATCGGAGCTGTTTCCGGTCCCAGCGCATGGCTGCATTGGCGGCCTCACAGGCCCAAACCCCGGCCTCGCCTAACATGGAACCAGAAGCTATGTCTCTGGGATGCTCCACCCTGAATGCAGGCCGCACTCACCCCCCCCAGTCTATTCGACCTAGAGACTGTGGCAGCTGATATCAAGAACACTGTCACCACTGCGATTGCTGATCTTAAGACCGAGATCCACGCTGTGGTACACAGGCTTGATGAAGTAGAGCAAGTCACTCAAACGCACGCGGTCGCCATTAGGCAAGTCCAGACTGCCTTTGACTCCCAACTCTCACAATTGCTGGACATTCATAGGCACGTCGAAGACCTTGACAATCGGGGTCGGAGACATAACATAAGGGTGAGGAGTGTCCCTGAAGCTATTGAACCAGGCTCCCTGCAACAAACCATCTGCACGATCTTTAACAATCTGATCGACAGACCGACGGATTCCCCCATAGACATGGAGAGGGCCCACCGGGCTCTACAACTCATGCCCAGAGAAAATGAACCACCGAGGGATATAATATGTTGTGTAGTGAACTTTTCACTTAAGGAGGAAATCCTCCGTAAAGCCAGGGAGAGAGGCCGCATTTTACACAATGGGGTAGAAATCAAGCTATTCCAGGACTTATCCCAAATTACGCTCCAAAACAGACGAGCTTTGCACCCCCTCTTGGAAGCCCTAAGAGCCAGAAACATTCAATACCGTTGGAAGTTTCCTTTTGGTCTATCCGCCACCGCTAGAGGTCACTCTGCATTACTACGTACCCGAGGACCTGCTGGGCTTCTGCAAGCAACTCGGCCTCCCTCACATAGAGCTTCCGGAATGGTATGCGTCATTCTTCCCCACGGAACCCTGGCACCCGGTTTCTCTGCACCCATCACCGAAGGCTCAAAGACACAGATCCCGCAGATACAGAGCTGACCCATCCACCCCGGGAAATCACTCTTCACGGCGCGACCAACACCAGCGCAGCCCTGGATCCCCGCCTTTACCTTCCAGAAGACGAGACCGCCTGGAGATGTGAAGTAACTCAGAGTTGGACTGCCACACACCGTCATATGTGAGTAACCGAACCTACTTGCTCCCCTGCCCATTCACTTCCCTGCCTGCTCCTTAACCCACTCCGAGACCCGCTACCTTTCAACCACCCCCTACCACCTGGAGAATGTTGCTATAAGGCTATTGGATGTCATGAGGTTATAGCGGCTGCAAATCATTAGCCCCAGAGAAACTTCCACAGGACCAGAGCTGAACTAACACTCCTCGTCATTACCAGTAAAAAAAGATACTAAAGCGCTGGTATGTATAAAAAGACCATAAAACCTGATAAAATCAATAAGATGGCTAAATGAAATGCAGCTCCCAACAAAAAGTGTTCCCACACTTAAAAAGATATAGTAAATTATACAAAATTTGTATAGATGGTGCGCAAAATCAACCTTATTGAGGTGATAGATCGCAATTATAAGTATGACGATGTCAATGCATCCGATGCATAGTGTGCATATACACTATTGCCAGCAGGTCCAAAGTGGTCAATAATATATTAAGAAAATATATATAGTCTAAGTGGATAAATAATCCAAGTGACTGATCAGTGAAATATGCGTATAAAGACGGTGAATAAATAAATAATATATATCAAACGTGCAGATAAAAAATACTCCAAAAAATGACACTAGGCAGCTTAATGTCATTAATATGTGCGGTGAAAAGATGTGCTCAAAGGTGAACAAACCAATATTAAAATGTTTGATACAATAATAAATAAATTGATCAATCAATATTGGTTACTTCCTTTAAACAATAAAGGATTGAATGTGTGTGTGTGCTCCGTGAATGAAGAACAGCTGGTGTGTGTTCCACAAATGTAATTAGTAACAAGAACGGCGCTGTTCCTTCCTTAAAACAATCAGTGATGAGACTATGCTCCGTGTCTAAAAACTGCTGTGTGTAGTCTGCGGACAATCAGCTAATCATATACTTAGTGACAAAAACAATTATATGTATCACATTAATTCCCACAATATTACTATGTATCATTTGTGCAATCTTTGCAAACAGTGGGGAATGTTAAATTGCCGCTATACATCTAAATAAGGATAAATAATCATCATGTCGGGAGGAGGAGCCTAAAGTGACGCCGTGTAAGACACGGATCTCAGCTAGAAGGAGAAGGGCGGACAGCCCCAGCTAAGAAGCCTGACCATTGAATACAGTTAACCGCGATCTGATTTCTTGGGTACACGTGAGTGTAACAACATACACAGGCACTTCATGTTTTATTCAGTTCAGGGAGGCTGCGCAATGGCTTTTTGTATTTTCTTTGTTTCAGCACTTGAAAAATAATCCTTTTTTCAGAAGAACAAACCCACAACATAAAATCGGGAAAAGAAAGGGAAGTTTTACCTCTTAATTTTTTTATTTATCCTTATTTAGATGTATAGCAGCAATTCAACATTCCCCACTGTTTGCAAAGATTGCACAAATGATACATAGTAATATTGTGGGAATTAATGTGATACATATAATTGTTTTTGTCACTAAGTATATGATTAGCTGATTGTCCGCAGACTACACATCAGCAGTTTTTAGACACGGAGCATAGTCTCATCACTGATTGTTTTAAGGAAGTAACAGCGCCGTTCTTGTTACTAATTACATTTGTGGAACACACACCAGCTGTTCTTCATTCACGGAGCACACACACACATTCAATCCTTTATTGTTTAAAGGAAGTAACCAATATTGATTGATCAATTTATTTATTATTGTATCAAACATTTTAATATTGGTTTGTTCACCTTTGAGCACATCTTTTCACCGCACATATTAATGACATTAAGCTGCCTAGTGTCATTTTTTGGAGTATTTTTTATCTGCACGTTTGATATATTTTATTTATTTATTCACCGTCTTTATACGCATATTTCACTGATCAGTCACTTGGATTATTTATCTATAGACTATATATATATTTTCTTCATATTTTATTGACCACTTTGGACCTGCTGGCAATAGTGTATATGCACAGTATGCATTGGATGCATTGACATCGTCATACTTATAATTTCGATCTATCACATCAATAAGGTTGATTTTGCGCACCATCTATACAAATTTTGTATAATTTACTATATCCTCGTCATTACCACCACCCCTCGCCATTCTGATATTGCTCTTCCACTCCAGGCAAAGAATTTTGATTCTTCTTTTTTATTCCTTTCTTTTTATTTATTTTAATATATATTTTGGAACCGTTACCACCACCCCTTTTGTTTTACTCTGCTGCAGCTACCGCCCACTAAGAAAGGACCTTCCTGTTTTTATATTTGACCCCCTAACGCCATTAAAACAAATGACACATTGATCCTCAATCCCACGAATAGAAGCGGAGATCTAACGTTCTCTTCCCACACCCCCCCTTTTTTTTCTCTTTTTCATCTCCCCTTTTTTGGGTTCTCTTGTTATGTTTTTTTTGCCTTACTGTATTACCCATGGTCCCCCTTCCAATATGTCGCACTCCGACTGCTTATCCCCTGTAGTCTTTGCTCGCCAAGAAGGAGTATGACCGTGGTCCGCCTCCCTATTTTTTATGTGACACCAGTTACAAGGCTGTACCGTGTTTCTGGGGGTCCATCTTGATGCCTTCGATGGAAATGATGAGCCCCAGAAACTGTATGCTCTGTTGCTCAAACTCGCATTTTTCGGGTTTAGCATACAGACCATGTTGCCGCAGTCGCCCCAACACGCATTTGACATGTTGACGGTGACTGTCAATGGAAGAGGAGAAGATCAAGATGTCATCTAGGTAGATGATCACGAACAAGTCCAAGTAGTCTCGAAAAATGTCATTAATGAAATGTTGGAACGTGGCGGGGCGTTGCAGAGTCCGAAAGGCATCACAAGATATTCGAAGTGCCCGAATCGCGTACGGAAGGCGGTCTTCCATTCGTCGCCCTTCCGGATGCGCACTAGGTTATACGCCCCGCGGAGGTCCAACTTGGTGAAGATGACTGCTGCCCCTAGCCTCTGGAACAGTTCTGGGACTAACGGTAGGGGGTAGCGATTTTTAATGGTCACCTTGTTCAACTCCCTGTAATCGATACATGGCCGGAGGGTATGGTCCTTTTTCTCTACGAAGAAGATACCAGCTCCGGCAGGAGATGTGGAAGAACGGATGAAGCCTTTTCGAAGATTGTCATCAATGTAGTCCTTAAGGGCGGAGAGCTCCAGTTCGGACAGGGGAAAGATCCTCCCAAAGGGTACTTCCGCTCCGGGGAGAAGCTCGATGGGGCAATCGTAAACCCGATGAGGAGGAAGGGTCTCTGCCCCTTTCTTGCTGAAAACGTCCATAAAAGAGTGATAGGCCCTGGGGACTAACTGACGGGTTTCGCTGTCCAGACACATTAAGGAGGTTGGCTGAGCATCAGTCCTAGGAAGGCAGTACTGGGAGCAGTAGTGGGAAGAAAAGGTAATCTCCTTGGTAGACCAGTCAATGCAGGGGTTATGGGCGCGGAGCCAAGGCATGCCCAGAACGACTGGGAACAGTGGGGAAGAAATAATGTCCAGACACAGAAGTTCCTGGTGGAGTTGGTTTATGCATGCCGAGATAGGCTGGGTTTCTTGGGTAACCGGCCCAGACCGAATGGCAGAGCCATCGGCCAGGTGTATCCGCAGTCCTTGGGTCTTGGTTTGCAAGGGGATGCAATGAGCAGTAGCAAAGGCCGAGTCCATGAAACAACTGCAGGCTCCTGAGTCAATAATGGCGGGGGCCGAAATGTTCCTTCCAGGGAGCTGCAACAGAATAGAGAGGGCGAGGTGAGAAGAGGTGTCAGTAACAGCCATAATCTGGTCAACTGAAGGAAGGCGCCACTTACGGGTCTTAGCTGGACAGGATCGCACGTAGTGTCCTGGCTCCCCGCAATACAGACACAGATTGTCCCAACGGCGTCTCTGCCGTTCCTCAGGGGTGAGAGTAGGGCGAAGCATACCCAACTGCATGGGTTCAGTCCCTTCGGTGGAGGCAGAAGGTCGAGCCGACGGTGGACCTCTGGGGAAGTAGGGCACCTTTGGCAACATCCAAGAGGGGCGAGGCGGAGCCGAGGCCTTCTCGGACCGTCGCTCACATAAGCGCCTGTCAATTTGTATGGCCTGGTTAATGAGCTCCTCAAGGGTTGGAGGGACCCCAACCCTAGCAAGTTCATCCTTCAGGGGGTCCGATAACCCCAACCGGAACTGGTAGCGGAGAGCCGCATCATTCCAGCTAGTGTCAGCACTCCATCTTCTGAATTCCGCAACATAGTCCTCTGCGGGCCTACGCCCCTGGAGTAGGGCATGGAGGGCAGTCTCTGCCGTGGCACAGAGCTGTGGGTCCTCATACATTCGGGCCATTGCGTCGAAGAAGGTGCTTAGGTGGGTGAGTTCGGCGGCTTCCTGTTTAAGCAGACAGTGGGCCCAGAGCTGGGGGTCATTTTGGAGCAGGGAAATCACAAAGCCTACTTTGGTGGCCTCCAAAGAGAATGTTCGGGGTTGCAGGGCAAAGAACAGCTCACAGGCATTACGGAAAGTCCTGAACTTGCTACGCTCACCGGAGAACCTTTCAGGTGTGGGTACTCGAGGTTCCGGGGGTAGCATCACGACTGCCGGTGGAGTAGGCTGGCTGGCTGGAGCACCTGGAGATCCTTGTGCAAGAACATGCTTCTCAAGGCGTGTGTAGCCTTCCTGGAGGTTATTGACCGCTTGGGCCAAGCCTGCTAGGTGTAGGCAGAGTTCTTCCATGGGAGAGGCTCCCTGCCCAGACTCGGTCATGGCTGCCTGATACTGTCACGTACCTAGTGGCGAGTCTGGCTTGCAGTGGGAGACCTCTCTTACGTCCCAGACTTGCAGCCCCTGATAGTGGAGACAGGGGGCGCAAAAGTCAAAGGAGGCACGAGTGTCTGGCAGGATCAACCGGTTGCGGAAGGATGAGCAGGACTTGACAAGGGATGACAGGAACCAGCAGACAGCAGGTGACAGGAACCAGCAGACAGCAGGTGACAGGGACCAGCAGACAACAGGAACCAGCAGACAACAGGAACTGGCAGGTAAGTGGTCACAGGAACTGGCAGGCAGCGGACTACAGGAACCAGCATGCAGCGGACAACAGGAACCAGCAGACAGCAGGAACTGGCAGGTAAGTGGTCACAGGAACTGGCAGACAGCGGACTACAGGAACCAGCATGCAGCGGACAACAGGAACCAGCAGACAACAGGAACCAGCAGACAGCAGGAACTGGCAGGTAAGTGGTCACAGGAACTGGCAGACAGCGGACTACAGGAACCAGCATGCAGCGGACAACAGGAACCAGCAGACAACAGGAACTCTTCAGGACAGGTGCACAGAATGGTCAGACAAGCCGGGTTCGGTAACTGTGGAGCACACTGCGGATAAGCCAAGGGGATAAGCAAGAGGATGGTCGTGGGCAAGCCGGGATCGGGGCAGGCAGACAGCAGAGCAGGTAAACAGACAAGCCGGGTCACAGGTGCAGAGACAGAGAAGTTCAGGACTTAGCAAGCGGAACGCTGTAGATCAGGCAGCAAGGGCTGTATGGAGATGGCTGGTTTAAATAGCCCGCCCGGCGCCAGTGACCGTGCGCGCGCCCGTCCGTGCCCGCGCACGCGCACCCGCTCGATTCCGCGCATGCGCAGCAGCTTGCGCACCCGCTCGAACCCGCACACGCGATCGCAGCGGTGAGGAACTACTAGGCCCAGCAGGGCTTTCATTACAAGCTGATTGTCCACAGACTACACATCAGCAGTTTTTAGACACGGAGCATAGTCTCATCACTGATTGCTTTAAGGAAGTAACAGCGCCGTTCTTGTTACTAATTACATTTGTGGAACACACACCAGCTGTTCTTCATTCACGGAGCACACACACACATTCAATCCTTTATTGTTTAAAGGAAGTAACCAATATTGATTGATCAATTTATTTATTATTGTATCAAACATTTTAATATTGGTTTGTTCACCTTTGAGCACATCTTTTCACCGCACATATTAATGACATTAAGCTGCCTAGTGTCATTTTTTGGAGTATTTTTTATCTGCACGTTTGATATATTTTATTTATTTATTCACCATCTTTATACGCATATTTCACTGATCAGTCACTTGGATTATTTATCCACTTAGACTATATATATTTTCTTCATATTTTATTGACCACTTTGGACCTGCTGGCAATGGTGTATATGCACAGTATGCATTGGATGCATTGACATCGTCATACTTATAATTTCGATCTATCACATCAATAAGGTTGATTTTGCGCACCATCTATACAAATTTTGTATAATTTACTATATCCTCGTCATTACCACCACCCCTCGCCATTCTGATATTGCTCTTCCACTCCAGGCAAAGAATTTTGATTCTTCTTTTTTATTTATTTTAATATATATTTTGGAACCGTTACCACCACCCCTTTTGTTTTACTCTGCTGCAGCTACCGCCCACTAAGAAAGGACCTTCCTGTTTTTATATTTGACCCCCTAACGCCATTAAAACAAATGACACATTGATCCTCAATCCCACGAATAGAAGCGGAGATCTAACGTTCTCTTCCCACACCACCCCTTTTTTTTTCTCTTTTTCATCTCCCCTTTTTTGGGTTCTCTTGTTATGTTTTTTTTGCCTTACTGTATTACCCATGGTCCCCCTTCCAGTATGTCGCACTCCGACTGCTATCCCCTGTAGTCTTTGCTCGCCAAGAAGGAGTATGACCGTGGTCCGCCTCCCTATTTTTTATGTGACACCAGTTACAAGGCTGTACTGTGTACCTGTTTGCAGGCCTGGGACCCCAGCCTGAGAACCCCTAGGGCTCAGGGGGGCATCCCCCCCCTGTTTTATTAAGAGTAACAGGGAGAGCTATGACTACACCCGCCGCTTGCAGCTCAAACACTAGTCATGCATATTGTAATGATCATCTAAATTCCTAATGCTGTCCAGGGTCTGCAAACAAACTAGCTTATCACCCTTCCTCCCCCTCCCCCCCTTTTTTAACACCTCCCTTCCCCAACTACCTCCCTGATTATACATAAGTTGTTGCAGGGAGCAATGTAGTGGCAGCATTGTTACTAATACCTTGTTGCAACCATTTTATATGTTGTACTTGTTATTTCTCAGTTATGTATAGGACAATCTGGATCCCTGATCCGGGACCCCTTATGAGTCTGCATATTGTTAGTCTACTCTAGTGGACCATCCATGCCTGTAGGTTCCCACCCACACTCTTTCTATAGTGCACAGGTTTAAGTTTTTCGATCCCCGAATCGCAACCTTCCTGAGGTTACCGTCCCCTCTCTCGCTCCCACACAGCAGTCCCTCTGGGACCTTGCTGACCCTCCAGATCTTCCTCCCTCTTTAGGTGGCTTAGCGAGTCTAACACCACCTCCGGTTGACACACCTCTACCCCCTTTAACCTTTCTTTCTCATCCACCCCCCCTTAGATTTTTACTCCCATCTCCCTTCTACTTGCCCTCTCTTCTGCCCCCAACCCCCTTCCACCTTCCCACCCCTCTTTCGTCTTTTCTCTCTCCCTCCCCTTCCCCCACCCCGATCTTTTTAACCCCTTTCCCTCCCCCTTCCCCCCCCTCCCTGCCCTCCTACTCAACTCCTACACAACACTGATCGGGTCCGCACCTGCCTCTCTTGGGGTCACCCCAATCCTGTTAGTCTCATCTAGACTATTGTCTACAAGTAACACCACTCAGCCTCATATTCCTTACACCAACCCCAGCTACTAAGTACATTACCCATGCATTCCCTGACATTAAAGTGTCTCTCCCTCAATGTAAAGGGTCTTAACCTTCCAGAAAAGAGATCTCAAGTCCTTTCCTCCCACACCAAACACAGGGCACACTTCATATTCCTGCAAGAGACCCACTTCTGATCAGACTCCATCCCGAAATTGTCTAACCACATATACCAAACAGCACTTCACTCCACGAATCCTGAATCTAAGACAAAAGGAGTCTCTATCCTCATTTCGAAGCATGCAAACTTCCACATTTCAGACTCACTCATAGACCCTGAAGGCAGATTTATCTTTCTCAAGGGGACATACGCCTCCAAACCGGTTACTTTAGCCAACATATACTGCCCAAACGACCACCAGGTTGCCTTTTTCAGGAAAACCTGTGATCTCCTGGCCTAATTCCAATCAGGCATAGTACTCCTTGGGGGGCGACTTTAATGTCCCTCTTAATCCCCTACTGGACTGCTCCACAGGTTCCTCTACTTTAACCTATAAAGCCCTACGCCAGATTAACTTACAGGTTCAATCACTGACCTTACATGATGACTGGCGCACTCTATTTCCCTCAGATAAAGACTATACCTTTTTTTCGGCCCCACACCAAAAATACTTCTGAATTGACTATTTTTTCCTCTCACAATCCGACCTCCCCTTACTCCAACACTCTACCATCGAACAGATGTTTCTATCGGATCACCATCCGATCACAGTGACGCTAGTTTTTCCAGAACGCCAATCCAAAACAAAGACTTGGAGACTGAATCCCTCTCTCCTTATGGGAAGCGAACAAATGCATGATTCGAGGTGAGCTGATAGCCCTAGCCACGAAAGCCAAAAAACGACATCAAGAGTACATGTCTTCCCTTATTAGCACCGTCAAATCTCTCGAAACCACTCACAAACTGACCCGAGCACAGGCCACACTCCAGAAACTCACAACCGAACCTTACTTTTCGAAGAGCTAGGTAAGCGCTCTAAGAGAAGGTATATTCTTGGCCAGAGGATCTTCTATGAGCAGGGTAACAAATGCGGCCACCCATTGGCGCGCACAGTCCAGAAATCTAAACTTTCCTCTGTAATTCACCACATACGTAACCCTAGGGGAGAACTCCTGGCCAAGAACAAGGATATAGCTAAGGAATTTGAGAGGTTTTCTTCAAACTATACAACTTGAAATCAGCCAACCCAACACAGAGTACCACGACTCTCGAGCCACACTCATTAAAAAATTCCACTCCACCTATAGCCCTAACCCTATATCCCCCAACAGGCATTAATCCTAGAGAGTCCCATCTCACTTCTAGAGCTGAACGCAGCCATGAAACAAATGAAATCGGGTAAATCCCCTGGCCCGGATGGCTTTTCCCTCCAATACTATAAAGCTTTTATGGATTTGCTAGCCCCCAAACTCTTAGACACATTCAACACCCTCTCAAACCCCCAATTCAAACCAGACAAAATGCTTGTAGCACACATTGCAGTGATCCCTAAGGAGGGTAAAGACCCCTTTCTAGTGACAAACTACCGCCCTATATCGCTCTTAAATGTCGATATTAAGACTTTTGCGAAGATTTTAGCTAACACATTACTCCCCTTGATCCCCGACCTAATCTCCCTGGATCAGGTTGGTTTTGTCCCTGTTTTTTTGGGGTTATAGCACCCCTCCCCCTCTTCATTACCTCTTATTTAGTGGCCACCAGTGCATAGGAGGAATCCCTTCAGTTCTCCCACATAGAGGAGTTTGGCTCCCATGGTTGAGACACAGGATCTTTCATTCTATTACTAGGGTAGGACCCACTAATTCGGGGTACTTTGTCGCAGTAAGTGGGCTTAGCACTATATAAGCATATAGTGTGACCAAACCCCCATATTTTTTGAATATGTTCAGGTGTTTTTAACTAGCCCTGCAGGAAATGTTATTCTTGAATGTGTGCGCTGTAATATGTTCACTATTGTTCGTTGGTCTTATGGCAGCACCATCTTGAATCTAAACGCATTAGGGTGTGCTTCTCAAATATGTTTTTGTATGGTTTTGTCCCTGGACGTGAGGCCAGGGACAACAGCATCCGCACACTAAATTTACACCACTGGATGACATCATCCAAAACACAAGGCTTCTTTCTCTCTTTAGATGCTGAGAAGGCGTTTGACAGAGGGGCCTGAGAATATATGCAGGAGGTTCTCAGCACTGTTGGCTTGGGTGACCGAATGCTTTCTAACATCATGGCCTTATACTCTGGCCCTACTGCAGCCGTGAAAGTCAATGGCCACCTGTCGAACGCCTTCCCCATCAGCAACGGCACACGCCAGGGATGCCCACACTCACCACTGATATACATACTTACTCTGGAACCCTTTCTCAACAGGTTAAGGGACAACCCTAATATTCAGGGAATAACGGTGAAGGACAGGACCTTTAAGGTCGCAGCCTTCGCCGACGACATTCTACTGTCCTTACAGGCACCCCACACATCTATACCCAATCTCCTTAAAGACATAGATCACTTTAGCATGTTATCAAATCTCAAAATAAACCACACTAAGTTGCAGGCTCTTAATGTCTCCCTTCCCACTCATGCAGTAACACGTTGCCAAGAGTCCTTTCCATTTCAATGGGAGGAGACACTTACTTACATTGGTATTCGGATACCAATCCACCTGAAAGACCTATACTCCAAAAAATTCCACCCAGCTCTCATACAGTCCCAACAACACCTTAAAGAATGGATGGGCCTGAATGTCTCCTGGTTCGGAGGTTCGGCATTGCTTAAAATGATAATCTTGCCTCGCCTCCTTTATTTAATGCAATCAATACCTATCTCTCTACCAGCAAGCTTTTTCACGTCTTGCCGGAAAGCTTGGTCCACATTTATTTGCAGGGACTCCACACCCTGCATTAAGTTCACCAGACTCACACTCCCGAAGTTAAAAGGGGGCATAGGCCTACCAGATATTCAGAAATATCACAGTGCCTGCCTAATTACTAGGATTGCTGATTGGAATATCCATGCCTTAGAAAAGGCATGGATATTCCTAGAAAGTGCTTTCTCACCAGGCACACTCCATCTTCTCCCATGGCTCCCCCCAAGGATTGGCCCACTGCCCTTTCAGCCCACCCACTTATTTACCCCACACTACGTGCAGACTGTTAAGACCACAAAGACCGATGTCTTTTCGCTCTTGCCCTTTAACTACCTTACGGGGGAACCTTGCCTTTCCCCCAGGGAACTCTAATGACTTCCTACGTCAGGAATGGCCATTCGAGGATGTGCTTGCACTCCAATTCTACGCTAATGGAAAACCCCTGACCTACGAATCTTTAAAGTCCATAACCAGGTCGTCTACCTTCTCGTTCTGGACTTACAGGCAAGACCATCATTTCCTTACTTCTCACCCTGACCAGATGGACTGGACATGACAACTCACACCCTTTGAATCTCTATGCTACCGTAAATCACCACAGAGGCACTTAATCTCTCTTCTATACACACTCCTCTTGGAGACCACGACACAGACTCCCACCCCGGTCCAAACCTCCTGGAACAAAGATCTTCAACAGCCTCTGTCAATGGAGGACTGGAACACTATCTATGACCACGCACACAAAGGCTCACTGAACGTGGCCACCCAGGAAAATGGATACAAGGTGATCACAAAGTGCTACAGAACCCCAGCTCTGCTCCACAAATTCTCACCCAATGTCCCAAACACATGCTGGCGCTGCAACCGAGAGGTGGGTACTATGATCCATGTCTGGTGGGACTGCGCAAAGATCCAACCCTTTTGGAAAGAGGTCCACAACCTCATCTCACACATCACCACCTACACTTTGGACTATACTCCACAACAATACCTCCTACATCACACCTCACTCTCCAAAAAGGATTACTTCAAATCCTTAGCCATGCACATGGTAAATGCAGCAAGACTCTGCATACCTAGACACTGGCGCTCTACTGACACTCCAACAATCAGGGAATGGCTCGCTCGTATATCCTCCATAAAGGAAATGGAGGAACTGATCTTTACTTCGCAAGAAAGAATGCACAAATTTTCAATCACCTGGGCCTGTTGGTCTTACTTTGTGACAACCGACCGGTATCGCTTATACCATGGGTGCCCAACCGATGGCCTGCGGGCCACATGTGGCCCGCGGCGCCATCCGAGGTGGCCCATCACGTCTTGCTCTGAGATAGCGGGTCGGCAAGCCCTGATCGCGGGTTCCCGACCCGCCATCTCCGAGCATCAGCACGAACAACGGAGCCGCCGCTAAAGGAAGCAGAGCCGATGCTTCCTGTACAGCGCCTGCTCCTTCACAGACGGAGTGATATCAAATGAACTCCGCCTGTGACAGGAAGCATCGGCTCTGCTCTCTACAGCAGCCGAATGCTTCCTGAGATCTCAGACACCAGCCAGCAGTGCCAGAGCCAGCAGTGCCAGTACCAGTCACCAGTACCCAACAGCAGTACCAGCCAGCAGTACCCGTACCCACCAGCAGTACCAGTACCCACCAGCAGTACCAGCCACCAGTACCAGTCACCAGTACCAGTTCCCACCAGCAGTACCCACCAGCAGTACCAGTACCCGCCAGCAGTATCAGTACCCACCAGCAGTACCAGTACCCGCCAGCAGTACCAGTACCCACCAGCAGTACCAGTACCAGCCAGCAGTACATGCCACTAGTACTAGCCACCAGTACCAGTCACCAGTACCCGCCAGCAGTACCAGTACCAGTACCCACCAGCAGTACCAGCCAGCAGTATCAGTACCCACCAGCAGTACCAGTACCAGCCAGCAGTACCCGCCAGTAGTACCAGTACCCGTCAGCAGTACCAGTACCCACCAGTACTAGCCACCAGTACCAGTCACCAGTACCCGCCAGCAGTACCAGTCAACAGTACCCGCCAGCAGTACCAGTCAACAGTACCAGTACCAGCCAGCAGTACCAGCCACCAGTACCAGTCACCAGTACCAGTACCCGCCACCAGTACCAGCCAGCAGTACCAGCCAGCAGTACCCGCCAGCAGTACCCGCCAGCAGTACCAGCCAGCAGTACCCGCCAGCAGTACCAGTACCAGCCAGCAGTACCAGTACCCACCAGCAGTACCAGTACCCACCAGCAGTACCAGCCAGCAGTACCAGTACCCACCAGCAGTACCAGTACCAGCCACCAGTACCAGCCAGCAGCACCAGTACCCACCAGCAGCACCAGTACCCACCAGCAGTACCAGCCAGCAGTACCAGTACCCGCCAGCAGTACCAGCCAGCGGTATCTGCCAGCAGTACCAGCAGGCAGTACCCAACAGCAGTATCAGCCAGCAGTACCAGTACCCACCAGCAGTACCAGTACCAGCCAGCAATACCAGTACCCACCAGCAGTACCAGCCAGCAGTACCATTACCAGCCAGCAGCCCCAGTACCCACCAGCACACGCCAGCAGTACCAGTACCCACCAGCAGTACCAGCCAGCAGTACCAGCCAGCGGTATCTGCCAGCAGTACCAGCAGGCAGTACCCAACAGCAGTACCAGCCCTGGAGGAAAGCCAGCAGCAGCCAACAGTTATAACCACCTGGGGGACAGCAGCAACCAGCTGCAGGAATCCTAAGGAAGAAGTGAAGATTGAGGTCAGTTGAGATGCAGGTAAACTGCTGTGCTTCAGTGTGAAAGGGGCCTTAGTCCCCTTTCACACGATCAGTCCGATGGGGTCTGCCTGTCTGTTTTTTAGGCGGACCCAATCGGACCCTCCATTCACCTCTATAGAGCGGCAGATGTAAACGGACTTGTGTCAGCTTACACCCGCCTATCTGCAATCCGATCTGCTTAAAAATACAGAAGGGGATTTGTCCCCTTCTGTCTGGGCAGATCGGAGGGCCCATCGGGTAGAGCGGGCTGCATCCGTGTCTGCTCTACATATGCGGAGTGGACACAGACCTGCCATCCGCCCGCTACGCTCATTGTGGCCCGCGACCGGTTACCAAGTCGCTAAAGTGGCCCTCGCTCCTCAAAAGGTTGGCCACCCCTGGCTTATATGCCCCTTAGGGCCAGCAAGCGACTGTGACATAATCCTCCTTTCTGAGCGGGGGAAAGGCAGGTGCGGACCCACCAGTAACCCCCTATCCCCCCTCGACCCCCCCCTGATTCCCCCATCTCTTCTCCCCTCCCCTTCTTGAATCTCTTTCTACCCCTTCCTTCTCTCCCTCCTCCTCCTCCTTCCCACTCTCTCTCTACCCCTCTAGAAAGATACCCAAACTCTGAAATGGGACGAAACACTACTTCCCCATTAATCAACAGGATTTACTTCTCGCGTCTCCCCCCTCCCCAACCACCGGCAGGGGGGAGGAGACGGGGGGAGGGGACAATAGAAATCTATGATCCTCCACCCACTGACGCTCAATTAGCTCTATACCTCTTGAATGTCACTGTTTATCTTTGTTAAGTCTCTCTTGCGATAAAATTACATTGGTATCCTTCATGACACAATTTTACGTTTTGTTATGTTCTGTAACGATTACCTTGTTTTGCTTGTTCTGTTTTATCTTTTATACTTTAAATAAAAACTTTATGGAAAAAAAAAACATTTTTAAAATTATCTAAAACCAAGTGCTCAAAGTATGCTGCAAATATTATTGTAGTTAAAATATTGAAAAGGTAAGTTAAAATATGAAGAAAAACTTTAGTCAAAATACAATCACATGGCTGTAGCAAACAGGACAAAAAAGGAAAAAACAAATGAAGCATCCTAAAGAACTAACCATAACATTTCCTGGAAATTGTTATCTGTATGCAGATACATACTCAGGGTTATAGCTATAGTATTTGTAATTATAATGTCCTGGAAAGCAAAGAAAAGAAAAGAAAAGGGGGGGGGCAGGGACTAGAGGCTACACAAATTATTTTGTTCTATTTGCTGAGGCACCCTCTATATCAGGGATATGCAAATAGCGGGCCTCCAGCTGTTGCAGAACTACAAGTCCCATGATGCATAGCAAGACTGCAAACTGAGAGAACTGAAGAAAAATCGAAATTAAATAAATATTTGTTGTGACTACTTGTGGGCTTCAAACCAGCATCAATTCTTACACTTGCACAAAGTCTGGGATTTTGTAGGATTAGAGTTAGGCGTATGATTAACCAATTATACCAAGTAGGTGCTAACGATCATCAATGTCATATGTAGGTTGAAACAGTCATTAACAGAAACAGCTGTGTAGGAGGCCTAAAACTGAGTGAGAAACAATCAAACTCTAATACTAAGGTAGAAAAGGTGGTTATACTGCATCAGCAATGTCTCTCCCAGGCAAAGATTTCAGACTGGAGTTTCAAGATGTGCTGTTCAAGCTTTTTTGAAGAAGCACAAAGAAACAGACAAGGTTGAGGACCATAGATGCAGTGGTCAGTCAAGGAAACAATGCAGCAGATGAAAGACACATTATGCTTACTTTCCTTTGAAATTGGAAGATGTGCAGCAGTGCCATCAGCACATGACTGGCAGAAACCCATGGGACCCAGGTACACCCATCTACTTTCCAGAGAGGTCTGGCCAGAAGTAGTATTCATGGAAGAATTGTGGCCAAAAAGCCATACCTCCAATATGGAAACAAGGCTAAGTGACCTAACTATGCATGAAAACATAAGAAGTTCAGAAAAATGGCAGCAGGTGCTCTGGACTGAGTCAATATTTAAAACATTTGGCTATAATAGGAGGCAGTTTATTTGCCAAACGGCTGGAGAGCGGTACAGACAACAGTGAAGTATGGTAGAGGTACCTTGCAAGTTTGGGGCTGCATTTCTGTAATTTGACTTGGATATTTGGTCAGGATCAAAATGCTGTCCTAAATTCTGAGAAATACGGGAAAAAAATTATCCATCATGCCATATCGTCACGAGGCATGTGATTGGCCTCAAATGTATTCTGCAGCGGGACTATGACCAGAGGCATACAGCTAATGTCATTAAGAACTATCATCAGTGTAAAGAAGGATAAGGAGTCCTGAAAGTGATGGTTTGACCTCCACAGAGCCCTGACATCAACATCATCAAGTCTGTCTGGGATTACATGAAGAAACAGAAGGATTTGAGGCAGCCTACATACACAATAGATCTGTGGTTAGTTCTGAGAGATGTTTGGCACAACCTACCTGCTGAGTTCCTTCAAGTGTGCAAGTGTACCTAGAAGAATTAGTGCTGTTATGAAGGCAAAGGGTGGTCACACCAAATACTGATTTGATTTTCTGTTCATTTACCATTTTGTTGATTAATTGCTAAAAAAAATAACACTTATATTTCTGAAAATATTCTTAATTTACAGCATGAAGGTTCCAAAGAGTGTTGGGTGGGGTGGAAACTTCAATCCAGTGTCCAATTTCACTTGACTCTTGCAGCCTGTGTGAGTGCATAGGTGTGCAGGGTCATTAAAAGGCAGATCTGAGCATATCTCAGGGTAGGTGGAGTTGAACTTGTTGCAGTTACTAAATTTGGAAATAAACCCTGTCAGAAGACCTGGTTGCCAGAGACTGCATCCCTTATGAGAGGGACTTATTTCCCAAAGAATATCCAGAATGGTTACACGGGCCTGGGAGACCAACAGAGGGTCTGGGAGGCTGGGAAAGCTGTGGCAGCTATCAAGTTCAGGATGGCTGGAGGAAGTCCAGAAGTCTTGGAGGGAGTGAGCAAACCCAGAGGGGGAAGGGGGGTAGAGAACCATATTTGGAGACCAGGAGTCTCCTGAGTGAGCTTAAAGCGGTGTTCCGCCCCAAAAAAAAATATATAAAAGCCAGCAGCTACACATACTGCAGCTGCTGGATTTTAACAATAGGACACTTAGCTGTCCTGAAGTCCAGCGATGTCGGAGCGGAAGTTCCACTTTTGGGTGGAACTCCGCTTTAAGAGCTAGGGGGCTCAGAATTTTTTGTTTGTGCGAAGCCGAAACCTCTGCATGGTCAAACCGCATGTGTTGGACTGTTTTTATTTTGCTTTTCTTTTTAATAAAAGTGGGTTACCAGGCCCCTTAACTATAGTTTCTTTCTGCTGTGGACTCATATGCACAAATGCATCTACATCCCCATGTGACTATATATATATATATATATATATATATATATATTATAATTCAAGTGGAGTGGAGTGACTTAAAGAGTAACTCCACATGCATGTGAAAAAAAAAATCATATACAGTAGTAAATACAAGTTATACACAATTCATATTGCAATTTAAAGAGTGCTTAAAACAATATTAAAAATTACCATTTCTTTTCAATCTGCAGTGGTGCAATTTTCTGAAAAATTCAATGCAATATGGCAATCCAGAGGTCTTCTGTACACAGCTGGTGTATGGACACCCCCAATAATGTGACTTCCTGCTTGTGTGATTGGCTTACTGATTTTCCCAGTCTCCACTAAGTCAGACTTTAAGCATTCTCTGCAACAAATGTATCATTTTTGAAGTGACACACTCCCAAAGGATTTTTAAATTGATGCAGACACTGCAATTTTCCTCATTAGAATTCTGCAAGTGCATCAGCTGATTAGAATCTACACAGACACTTCCATTGAGGAATCAGTATACCAAGGACATATTCGAGCATACAGCTTTTGCATGAGAGCAGAAACATGTTGGAATCAGATCCAAAGTTTGTTACAATCCTTGCAATGTACATAGATCACCCAGAAGGGAATTTTGTTTTTCTCAGGAAAAGTACACTAAAGCCCCATACACACGCGCGGATTATCCGAGGACCAGGTCCATCAGACCATGTCCGTCATACTTTGTCTGATGTTGGTTTTGCGTACACACGGTCGGACAAAGTTGTCGGAAAATCCGATCATTCTGAACGTGGTGACGTTTGTTGCCTACGACAGGACTACGTAGAGGCTAGTAGCCAATAGCTTTGGTCTTGTAATGTGATCTGAGCATGCGTAGCACTTTGTCCGGTTGGAATTCGCTACACACGATCGGATTTGTTTTTCTCAGGAAAAGTACACTTACTCTTCATACAATATACCACAATAAAAGATTAATTACAATTTAAATGTTTCCTGTTAACCTGAGTGGGAGCTCTGTTTTTAAATAGACAGCCAGGCAGGAGTTTTGGTGATCTGGAAGAATACGTCCTCCCACTTATGCTCTTTGTGTACATCCTTGGGTGCACACAGTGGTGTAACCTGTGATCACTGTGTCCCTTGAACAAATCCCTTGACCAATCACAGCGATCACAAACGTAAACACAGGCTGCTTGTTGCAACCATTGGTTTTGCTTCTCCTCACAGAGACGGAGTGTGAGAGAAAGGAAAGACGATATGTGCCCAACTGTGAGTTACTGTAATTCCAGTATAATTTTACAGTGACAACCCACTAGTGAAATCATCTATCTGCGCCCTGATTGCAGTCACACCAGTGCAATGGTCACACCAGAGCAGCCATCTGCATTGCCCAGATTGCCGAAACACCAGTTCAACTCTCATAACAGAACAGCTATTTACAATGTCTTCATTGCAGCCACCAGTGGAGCCATGTATAGTGCCCTGATTACAGCCACACAGTGTAAATGTCTCACCAGTGCAGCCATATACAGTTCCCTTATTGTAGCTAGTACTACTACTACAGTACTAGTTTATTACACGTTTTTTTCGGGTCTCATAACAGACAGAGGGGGAGACATTTGACAGAGACACTTCCGATGCCCATAATCTATCCCCGATGAAGTCACGTGACGGTGACGACACGCCTAGACGCAAGCTCGCCGCTCGTTTCCTACCAGGACTGTACATATGCATGCAAATGTGAGTGTTTATTTGGCTTTTAATGTAATAAACTAGTATTCATAAAAAATACTACACTAGATAGCCCTTTATTTACTTCTTTGGTCATTATGGCGTATGAATGCTGAGCGCTGCTAGTGAAGAGGTATCCAGCCCCCAGAGACATCCAGCCCCCAGAGACATCCAGCCCCCAGAGGTATCCAATCCAGATTACTAGAGAAGGAACCGAACAGAGGAAGAGGCTAGTGACCAGATCCACATCCTCCACGAAGTCACCTCATATCCCCCCGGCTCCTGTTTAATGCTGCTTACCTTGCAGCAGTAAGGTAATCATTTAGGACACCCTTAGGTGTCAATCATCACCGCAGATCCTCAGCACAGAGCATGCAGCATTCCCACTGGCACTTCGCTGAAGATCCACCAGCACTGTTATTTTCTCCACACTGCACTTGCAATATTGCAAGGAACGCCTCAGAGCTATAGCTTAGCAGCATCACTGTTCCAATTATTTCCTCACAGTCATCTCACGACTTATGCGATTTATGAACTTTTATGCGTTTTAAGAATTTTATGCGATTATGAACTTTTATGCGATTTTATACTCCACATGCGTTTTTGAAACTACACATGGGTTTATGAATTGTATACTCGTAATTTTATGTATTTAAGTCGCTATAGACACCTTTATAGACCACATATGTCTCAACCAGATGGCATCTCATAGGGTTGTGGTCTCCGGACCCCTAGCAAACCCTATTGAGTCTGAAGGCGTATGTGTGTCTATTCCACAGATTAGAAAATCTGTCCCTATGAAAAGGAAGATTTGGAATAGGTATTGTAAGCAAGCAGTAAAACAGGGGGGGGGGGGGCAAACTCTAGCTTGGGATGAATGGGGCTTCCTATCAGGGATCTAGGGGGGATAGGAATGAAGGGTGAGGGGCGGAAGGGGGGTATAATTGCCCATGGAATGCCTGGAGTGTCAACCTCAACATTGGTGGTTCTGTGGGTTGGGGCAGGGATATCTAGGGCAGTGTGATATCTAGGCAGGGGCGTTGTCTTCCTCCTCCTCCGACCTGGCAGTTAAGAATAGTAAATGTTTTAATAATTGGTTGAATTCAGTTGATGTTTGAAAGTGGCGCCAGCAAGCCCAAGTTTTCTGAAACTTATTATGCCGCGAACACAAGAACGGACTTTCCGGCGGACCAGAGTCCATCGGACAATTCGATCGTGTGTGGGCTCCAGCGGACTTTTTCTTCCCAAATGTCCGGCGGACCTAGAAATAAGACTGACTTCAAATTTGTCCACCACACTCGAGTCCAGTCGAAAAGTCCCGTCGTCTGTGTGCTAGTCCGACGGACTAAAATCTGAGCTAGGGCAGCTATTGGGTACTTGCTATGAACTTCCTTATTCTACGTTATCACGTTCGAATCTGGTGGACTTTTGGAGTGATCGTGTGTGGCCAAGTTTGTTCATTTGAAAGTCTGGCAGACCTCAGCTGCAAAGTCCGTCGGATTGTCCACCGGACCAAGTCCGCCGGAAAGTCAGATTGTGTGTACGCAGCATTAGGTGTGTCTCTGGCTTGATGAATCAGTTCTTCCATGTCTGCCACTCTGTTTATGCGTTTGAACCAATCTTTAATTGTTGGGGGATTGGTGTCTTTCCAAAGTGCTGGGATACACATGTTTGCTGCATTAAGTGTAAAGTAAGTGACTTATGGTAGTATTTGCTTGGAATGGTGGAATGATGCAAAAGCATTTGAGCTGGGGAGAAGTCTATTGGAAATGTGGAGATGAGAGAAGTGAGACGGTGGTATTCTGTCCAAAGGGGCTGAATGCGGGTGCAAAACCACATCATATGTAGCAATGAACCGTCTGCATCTGCACATCTCCTACAGTTAGGTGGTATTGAGGGGGAGATGTTATGTAGTCTGAGTGGCGTTTTGTACCATCTGGAAAAAATCTTGAATCCATTTTCTTGTGCAGAAACATTGGTTGATCCTTTGTGTATGTAAGAGTAAATATTACCCCATTCCTCTTCTGTAAGGTCAATAGAAAGATCCCTTTCCCAACGTTGACTTGCAATGTTGGATTTGGGGCTGTGATCCGAGAAGAGAAGGGAGTACAAGGCGGAAATAACATGTCTCTGTGGTTCCGTTCTTGTGCATATTAGTTCGAAAAGGAGTGTATGGTCTAGCCTAAGCGTCTTGTGTAAGAGGGTTGTTTAGGAAATGCCTGAGTTGGAAGTATGACCAGTATGGAAAGAGGTGGTCTGATGTTTGTGTATTCAAATTGCGTCCAAGAGGAATTGTTTTGAAAAAATTGTACAGCTCTTATGGTGGTGTGAGGCCAAACTCTTGAAAGAAAGGAATCCGTGAGGCCTGGCGGGAATTCTGGTTTGTTACGGATGGGTGTAAGTGGGCCTGGAGTGGAGGATAGTTTGAATTTTTGACAAGCCTTCTTGAACATTTTTAGAGTGTTGCCAATTAGAGGATGTTTTTTACAATTCTGCGGAATATGAGTGGAATCGGTCCAAGGTAGCTGGTGTAGAGGTATGATAGAGAATGAATGTTCAATGCCTACACAGTCTTTGGTAGAGGAATGAACATTCCAATCTATAATTCTTGCTAACTGGTCAATCGTTAGCAAAAAGTTTCCCGGCTTTATTCCCATATTCGTAAAAAAGTTTTTGGTTTAGGATATAGTTTTGTTTAGTATTTTTATCTAGTTCCTCCAGTAGTTATTTTCTGGCTTTGACAAGTTCATGTAATGATGCTGCTGCTTGTGTAGATTTATGTGCCCTTTCCAATGTGTGGATACGAGTTATTAGCTTATTAATGTAGGATAATCTTTCTCTTTTTCATTTTACGAAGATTGCAATCAAGTAACCTCTAATGGTGCATTTGTGCGCTTCCCGTCGCATCATTGGTGATATGTCTGGTGAATAATTTTCACTAAAATATTGGAGTAATCTTTTGTCAATTTCGGGTACTATTGCATTGTCCGTAAGAAGGGAGGGGTCTAGGCGCCATATTGAGGATTGCGTTGGGAAGTCTGGAAATGTTATGGACATGGATATAGATTGATGGTCTGACAAGAACAGGGGGGTCTATGGTGGCTGAAGTGAGCATCGTCAGGTCTCTTTGTCAAATGAAAAGGTAGTTGAGTCTAGAGTAGCAGTTGTGTGAGGCTGAGTAGAATGTGTGACCTTTCACAGTGGGGTATAAAGTGCGCCATGTATCGTGTAGCCACAGGTTCTGACGTTGATATTTAATAATGCATAAAGCTTTGTACTGCATTGACGAGGTGCCGGTAGATGTATCATGGAGGGGGTTAAGGGGAACATTAAATTATCCACCTAGAATTAGGATGCCTTCTTGAAAACTTGAGAGTATTCATAGTGTTGGTCTAAAGAACTATTTAGAGTTTGGTACATAAATATTTGCCAGGGTGATTGGTTTTCCTTGAAGGGATCCTTTTAAAAAAAATGTATCGACCTTCCAGGTCTATGCAGGTATCAGATATTTGAAATGGGCATTGTTTTGCGAATATAATGGAAACTCCTTTGGATTTGGAGGCTAGGTTGTTTGTATGTAGGAAGGTCGGGTATCAGGCATTAGAAAGTTTTGGAATGGAATTTAATTTAAAATGCATCTCTTGTAGGAAGATTATATCGGCCTTGTGTTTGTGCATTGAGAAAAGTAATTGACAATGTTTTTCTGGGATGTTGAGACCTCGGGCATTTAAGGAAATGATTTTAATAGAAGGTAAGACTTTCTTGGGACATGTGGATGTCATTGTGCGTGAGGGTATTACTACTGAATGTAGGTATCCCATGTTGTAGAGGGATCAGGTGTTGACGGAGGAGGAGGAGAGGGAGTAGGGGTAAAGGATCAGTTGTAGGTATGAGGAAGAAGGTTAAGCAATGGGGCAGGGGGTAGTATGTGTACGTCACTTGAAAAGGGTTTGAAAGGGTTACACTGTAGCAATGTAGTGGAAGGGGGAATCCGTTGACTAACAAGAACCTGCTTGCTAGTCCGCTAACAGTAGACGCTTAGTTTACGATGAGGCCGGAATTCGTCAGTGGTACGGGGTGTGGCAACTAACGATATAAAACAATAAAATAGTGCAGCGCAAACATAAATAAAATATAAAATGTACCACAGGAATAAAATAAGTCCAGAAGGCAATCAGTCTCAGTATAAAGTGCTAGTGCAAAATAGCAGCTTCCTAATTACGGTGACACACTCCAAAGAGAGATCTGTGATAGTGATCAGTTCAGGAAACAAATCCAAGTCAATCACAATGAAAGGTGCTAGTGCAAATTAGCAGCTACTGGTGACAAATGGTGACACAATCCAGAGAAATTTCTGTGGTGGTGGTCCCTTTATATAGAGTAATGATGGCCCCTCACCTCCCTGCTTCGACCTGCAATAGGTCACAAAGCAGTATGCAGCTAAGTCAGACTCTGGTCTCCAACCGTCAGGAATCGATCATAGACGCTACCAACCAGGCCCACAATGGTATCCAGCATACATAAGATGAAAAAGAAGGGGACAACCTAGTGCTCTCTGTATTGAATTATAGATTTATTGCACATGCAAAAAACATAGGAAAAAACACTCACATTAGCCTGCACTCAGTCCCGAGTGCAGGCGTTGAAGGTAATGAGATCCAAAATGGCCGCGGGTGGCGTCACTCGTGCTCCCTGTCCCTCGTACGCGTTACGTCCGAAAGGACTTCCTCAGCGTGGGGCAGGGTAGCTACGAGTGGTCCCGCTGTGGCTATATGCTGTGGAGATGGGTCAGGGACCGATCGTGGACCAATCAGGTCCCGCGGTCCGTTTTGACCAATCACAGCCCTAAGAGGCTATCACATGGCTTTTGTGTTGTGGACATGTGAACCGCCGACGGGCCAATCGGGTCCCGCGATTCACCTAGTCCAATGACAGCGTCCCAAGCACATCACATGACTTTCATGTGTGTACTGAATGACGCTGTAGAGCAGAAACTATGGTGAAGAGGGCGGGAGTATTCTGATGCAATGACGAGCGGTTGCCATGGAAAAGTAGGCGGCAACCTAATGATAACACAGGCTGCATAGGACTTTGAAACATTGCAGCCTGACAATTAAAGACACATTGCAGGATTGTCCAATTCATTAAACCAGCTATAAATAATCCGCTCAAAAAGAATAGGAATTGTCAGTAGATACCAATTATAGCTGACATCCTATAGAGCATTAAAATATTAATTAAAACAATAGCGATTAAAGGGACACTCCGCCTAAAACCATAGTAATGCATAAATAAAAATAATTCCAACAGCCATCACCCCTAAAATAGAGGGTTGTTATATACCTTATAATTATTAAAACCTGAAAAAGAGTGACGTCATTCGGCAGCCATTTTGGAAATAGACCATATTAATACATACATGATTTTACAATTAAAAACATGATCATAGAACATCCAATCAAAATTAATTAAAATACCTGATAGATAAATTTAAAAATATCAATATATATATATTATAATAATATACATAAAAATATTATAAAAAATATATAAAATACACATGTCACATTAAAAATTAAAAATTAATATATAATATATAGGAGATAAAATATATCAAAAATTAATTAATATGTCATCTATTGGAAATAAAACAATTGAGGTCAAAATCTACGTTTAACCCTGCAGGCGTCATAACTTTCATTTCATAAATCCAGAAGGATTCTCTGCGACTAAGTTGTCTTATATAATGACCTCCTCTCCAGTGTTTGGGGACTTTTTCGATTCCCCAAAATTTTAAAAATTTGGGGTCCCTCTGATGACAATTTCTGAAGTGCCTAGATACACTGTGTGTTTTAATGCCTCGTTTAATGTTACTAATGTGTTCCCCAACACGCACATGCAGGGCTCTAGAGGTGCGACCTACATATTGTAGGCCACAATCACACTCTAACATGTACACAACACCAGTTGTGGTACATGTGATCAGTTCTTTAATACTGTATTTTTGCTCAGTGGTATTAGAGGTGAAATCTTTACGTTTTTTCGTGTTATTTTTGGCATGTTTGCAGGTTGCACACTTTCCACACGCATAAAAACCAGATAAAAAATTAAAAAGCTTGTTAACGCTAGTTTTAGGAGGGTCTATGACCCCAGGGGCCAAACTATCCCGCAATGTAGGAGCCTTGCGGTATATAAATTGAGGACGGTCTGGGAGTGCTGGTCCCAAAATTCTATCATATTTTAGGATGGGCCAATGTTTAGCGATAATACGTTCAACTTTTTTGTGTTGAATACTAAAATCCATAATAATTTTGAATCCCTGTGTACCATCTATCAACTCTGGATTTTTTATTTTATCTGCTACAATGGAACTCCTGTCAGTAGTCCTGGCTCTTTCTATTTCCGCATCTATTTCTGTCTTGGTATAACCTTTTTGCTTAAAGCGTTCGGACAGAATTTTGGACTGAGTTAAAAATTCATTTTCCTCAGTGCAATTCCTGCGTAGGCGGATGAACTGCCCTCGAGGAATATTGCAGAGCCATAGTCGATGGTGGCAGCTACTCAGAGGAATATAAGCATTGCGATCGGTTGGCTTAAAATGATTCCTAGTCTGGAATCTGTCATTTTTCTTATATATCTCTAGATCTAGGAAGGTGACCTGTTGTTTATCCACTGTCCAGGTGAGTTCGATATTTTTGTTATTAAGGTTAAGTTTATTCATGAATATCTGAAGACTCGACTGGTCTCCCTCCCAGATCATGATGATGTCATCAATGTAGCGTTTAAAACATACTAACTGGGATGGATGATCATTAAAAATAACTTCCTCCTCCCAGTGGGCCATGAATAAATTAGCCACACTGGGAGCAAATCGGGCTCCCATTGCTACCCCTCTTGTTTGTAGAAAAAAATTTCGATCGAACCAGAAATAATTGTTTAACAAACAGAAATCTAAACATTCCAACAAAAACTGCACATGTTCACATGAGAGATCGGTTTCAACTAATGCCCACTTAACCGATTCCATTGCTGCCGTGTGATCGATAATGGTATACAGGGATCCCACATCAGCAGTAATAAGTATACTGTTCTCAGTGCATCGCAGTTCATCAAGGATTTGGATTATTTGTTTAGTGTCTCGTAGGTATGCTCGCATTTTTGTTACCAAAGGTTGTAGAAAAAAATCTAGATATTGGCCTAACCTGGAAGTGACTGAGTCGATACCATTGACTATAGGACGTCCCGGAGGTTGCGTGGTACTCTTATGTAATTTAGGTAAAAAATAAATAATGGGGGTCCTACAATAAAAAGGGTCAGCGCTGAGTACTCTCTTTTTATTTATAATTGCCAACTAACGATATAACACAGGGGTGGTGTTGGCTACCACTGTGGGTGGGCGAGACTAGAGATGGTAAAGATGGGTTCACTCAATCAATGAGGTGTTATCCGCTAAAGAGAGTCAAAAGTGATTTGTGAATGAGGAGGTGGAGTGTGTAAAACCAGGAAGGCATGGCTGAGCAAAGTTTCAGCTGGAGTGTAGACTCTTGTTTCAGGGGGGAGAATGAGTGTAATGTTTCTCAGGGGTAGTGCAAGTAATAATAAGTGGTCTGTAAGTAATGTGGGTGTATTGTCGAGCAAGCTCGTGCAATAAGCCGATTAGCTACATGAGATGTAGATTGGGTTTAAAACTATTAAAAGTTAATGAGAATAACTACCATATTTAACAAATTATAATAACCTTTAAGCAGATTAACCAAGAGAAAGAAGATGAAACGATCATAACCTTATTTCAATGAATAAGGAAACTATTAACCCATTAAGACATTGCAATAAGAACAACCTGTTGCCTAAAAATAACTTTATGGGGTAATCCATTTGAGGGTAATTCCTAGACGACCTATCATGTTCACAG
This sequence comes from Lithobates sylvaticus, assembly GCA_028564925.1. NCBI lineage: Eukaryota > Metazoa > Chordata > Amphibia > Anura > Ranidae > Lithobates > Lithobates sylvaticus. The sequence goes on along the minus strand of CM053026.1, from coordinate 367,250,494 downwards.
AAGCAGAGGCTTGTGATAATAGGGTAGGGGGCGTAGGTGTAATCATGAAATCCATAAAGGATTGAATAGGGTCTACTAGCCAGAGTTTATATAGAGAATAGACCAAATAATATCCATGTAGTTCTATCCATATCTCTAATGAGATATCCATTTGGTAAGGCTGTCTAGTGAGATCACTAGGGGGCAACAAGAAGCAAATTTACTCGTTCGGATAATACATCATTAGGGGATGATTTACATTACTTTATTCATGTATGAATCTCTTCTCATTCCAGTTATCTAGTCTAATAAGTTATACCCAAGAGGTGAATAGGGATTGCTGTTAGAAGTATCACTTGGTCGAGATTCGGTTAAGTCTCCCACAACCATCATGGGATCTGTTCTGAGTTTCTAAGTCCCATATTCCCAGTATAAAACTATGGGTTGGAAATTGTGAGTCAGTGTATACTCTGGTCAAGGCTTGAGGTATTCTATTCCCGTTTGATTATGTATTTATATGATGAAAAGATGAATAGAAAACTGAGACTGATCTATCTAGATTGAGTGCCATAGAAGATGGGCATATAAGGTGGTAACCCGTGTGTAGTTTGTGAGACAGCTAGAGACTGTTCTCAGTATTAGGCTCAGAGAACAAGCCGCAGGAACAGCCATACCATTGGGGAATGGGTTTTGGTATTATAATCAGGAATTGAAGAAACTGTTCGTTTCTCATAGAGCTAGATTGATAGCAGTGATTGTGAGCTATATTGTCCGGGTGTATAGTACTTTACTACCCTTTTGACAAATGTGTCACCTGTGTAATACTATATGGGGTTAAACTGGCAGTAACACACACAGAATATATGGCATTAAACTGGCAGTAACACACGCAGAACTATATGGTGTTAAACTGACAGTAATGCCCACAGAACTATATGATGTTAAACTGGCAGTAACGCACACAGAATTATATGGCGTTAAACTGACAGTAACGCACAAAGAACTATATGGCATTAAACTGGCAGTAACGCACAAAACTATATGGGGTTATACAGACAGTAACGCACACAGAACTATATGATGTTAAATTGGCAGTAATGCACACAGAACTATATGGCGTTAAACTGGCAGTAACACCCACAGAACTAAATGACGTTAAACTGGCAGTAACATACACAAAACTATATGACGTTAAACTGGCAGTAACGCACAAAACTATATGGGTTATACTGCAGTAATGCACACAGAACTATATGGCGTTAAACTGGCAGTAATGCACACAAAACTATAAGGCGTTAAACTGGCAGTAACACACACAGAACCATATAGCATTAAATTGGCAGTAATGCACACAAAACTATAAGGCGTTAAACTGGCAGTAACACACACAGAACCATATAGCATTAAATTGGCAGTAAAACACACAGAATATATGGCGTTAAACTCGCAGTAACGCACATAAAACTATATGGCGTTAAACTGGCAGTAAAGCACACAAAACAATATGGCGTTTAACTGGCAGTAACGCACAAAACTATATGGGGTTAAACTGGCAGTAACGCACACAGAACTATAAGACATTAAATTGGCAGTAATGCACACAGAACTATAATGCCCCATACACACGGTCGGATTTTCCGATGGATTTTGTCCTATCGGACAATGTTGTCGGAAATTCCGACCGTGTGTAGGCACCATCGGACAGTTTCCATCGGATTGTCCGACGGACAAAGTTCTATCTCCTGCTGGATAGATTTTCCGACAACAAAGTCTGATCACACCAATTCCGATCGTGTGTAGCGAATTCCGACGGACAAAGTGCCACGCATGCTCAGATCACATTACAAGACCAAAGCTATTGGCTACTAGCCTCTACGTAGTCCCGTCGTAGGCAACAAACGTCACCACGTTCAGAATGATCGGATTTTCCGACAACGTTGTCCGACTGTGTGTACGCAACACCAACATCGGACAAAGTACGACGGACATGATCCGACGGACCTGGTCCTCGGATAATCCGAGCGTGTGTATGGGGCTTAAGACATTAAATTGGCAGTAATGCACACAGAACTATATGCCATTAAACTGGCAGTTCCGCACAAAACTATATGGCGTTAAACTTGCAGTAACACACAAAACTATATGGGGTTAAACTGGCAGTAACGCACACAGAACTATATGGCCTTAAACTGGCAGTTATGCACACAAAACTATATGGCGTCAAACTGGCAGTAAAGCACACAGAACTATATGGTGTTTAACTGGCAGTAACACACACAGAACTATATGGCAATAAACTGGCAGTAATGCACACAGAACTATATGGCAATAAACTGTCAGTAATGCACACAGAACTATATGTTGTTAAACTGTCAGTAACGCACACAAAACTATATGGCGTTAAACTGGCAGTAACGCACACAGAAGTAAATGACATTAAACTTGCAGTAATGCACAAAACTATATGGGGTTAAACTGGTAGTAACGCACACATAACTATATGGCGTTAAACTAGCAGTAACGCACAACACTATATGGCGTTAAACTGGCAGTAACGCACACAGAACTATATGGCGTTAAACTAGCAGTAACGCACACAACACTATATGGCGTTAAAATGCCGGTATCGCACACAGAAATAAATGGTGTTAACCGCTTCCCGACCGCCTCCTGTAGATATACGTCAACAGAATGGCACGGGCAGGCAAAAGCACGTACCTGTACGTCCCCTTTAATTTGCCTGCCCGGGGGGCGCGCACGCGCCGCCAGCGGCGCGCTCGCGACCCGGTCGGGAGCTCCGTGACCACGGCCGCGGGACCAGCGGACCCGATCGCTGCTGGTATCCCGCGATCGGGTTACGGAGCTGAAGAACGGGGAGAGGTCTATGTAAACTAACCTCTCCCCGCGCTTCCTACACTGACTGTCAGTGATCGGCGGTTCCCTGTCATCGGGAACGCCGATCAATGACGTCAGACGTACAGCCACGCCCCCCTACTGTAAAAAAAAACACAACACGTCACACTGACTCCTCCCCGCCCCCTAGTGGTTAATCCCCTAACTACAACTGTCATTTACATAGGAATCAGTGCTATTTAAATAGCAGTGATTGCTGTATAAATGACAAATGTCCCAAAAATGTGTCAAAATTGTCCGATGTGTCCGCCAAAATGTTGCAGTCACAATAAAAATCGCTGATCGCCGCCATTACTAATAAAAAAAAAAATATTAATAAAAATGCTATAAAACTATCACCTATTTTGTAAACGCTATAACTTTTGCGCAAACTAATCAATAATCGCTAATTGCGATTTTTTTTACCAAAAATATGTAGAAGAATACGTATCGGCCTAAACTGAGGAAAAAAAATGTTTTTTTATATATTTTTTTGGGATATTTATTATAGCAAAAAGTAAAAAATATTGCATTTTTTTCAAAATTGTCGCTCTATTTTTGTTTATAGCGCAAAAAATAAAAACCGCAGGGGCGATCAAATACCACCAAAAGAAAGCTCTATTTGTGGGAAAAAAAGGACGCCAATTTTGTTTTGGAGCCATGTCGCATGACCGCGCAATTGTTAGTTGTAAGCGACGCAGTGCCGAATTGCAAAAAGGGGCCTGGTCCTTTGGCTGCCAATTGGTCCGGGGCTGAAGTGGTTAAACTGGCAGTAATGCACACAGAAGTAAATGGCTTTAAACTGGCAGTAACGCAATCAAATAGATGGTTTTTAACCGCCACCACACTGACGTTATCTGAACTGTCCCTTCTTTAGCTACACACTAATGTAAAGATTACTGACACTGTCTCACTAAACTACACTGAAACTATATGAACTGTCCCTACTCCACACTAATGTATGTATGAATGACACGGTCTCACTACACTACAGTGAGACTATCTAAGCTGTCCCTACTCTAGCTGCACACTATGCAAAGCTGAATGATGGTCCTCCTCATACTATCCCTAGACTGACACTAAACTAAAATTCTACACTGACAAATGAAGCAAAATAGCACAGTATTGCACCCTAACTAACTGATAGCACTGAACAGAGCCCTGTTATATCTCTCTCCATGCCAAAATCACACTTAAAATGGCTGCCATTAAAAGAATACTTTTATACTGTGGGGCGGGAATGAGCCATGATTGGATAAAGTCATGACAGTGTCCGATCATGACTCTGACAGTGCTCTGTGGCCTGATTGGCTGACACTTTCACTACTTAAGCCAATCAGGGCTTGCAATGCACTTTTCAGAGTCGCAATGCATTGTGGTCAGTTCGGGGGCCGAACAAACAGTTTAAAGACCTGTCTGTTCGGATGTTCGCCGAACATCCGAACAATGAAAGTTTGTCTCGAACTTATGCTCGGGCTGAACAGCTCGCCCATCCCTATTCCTCTGACCAAACGAAGCCTCAGAAACACGTTGTCCAGGAAATGGTAACCTCCCAGGGTCTGCAAAGGTTTTAAACAAACCTTTCTGAAGATTGTTCATCCTCTGCTCTCTCTGCAAAGGCAGGATGAGCTCTGCAACTTTACCCTTGTAACGTGGATCAAGAAGGGTTGCCAGCCAGTAATAATCCCTCTCCTTGATACCTCAAATCCTTGGGTCCTTTTGAGGTAGCCCATGCAGCGTAAGTTTTAAGAGGCATGAGATTCTGAGTCCTCTGGGTCACTAAGGATGACATTGTCAGAAACTACCTCCTCCCAGCCACGTACAACTCCTTGAGTTTATGGGGCCTGAAAACCATCCCTTGAAGACTGCTGCATGTTATCTTCTACTGTACATCCATGCTGATACAATCCTCCTCTTCCTCCTCCTCTTCCTCCTGTGTATTTGGCGGCCCCCGCAGGAATGCTATCTGTATAAAGGGGGCCTTGAAAGCAAAGGAAGTCCTCCTCTTCCTCCCCCTGTTCTGCCTCAAGTGCCCTGTCCATGATTCCATGAAGCATGTGCTCCAGCAGGAAGACTAGAGAGACAGTTTCACTGATGCAAGCATTGTCGCTGCTCACCATCCCTTTGTTGTGGCAAAAAGAAGCCAAACTCCCCTGAGCCTGTCCGGGTGCCATACACACACTGGTACTCATTGATGGCCCTCTTCTGTGTGTGCAGCCACTGCAGCATTGCCAATGTAGGGCTCCACCTTGTGGACATGTAAAAAAGTAGGCGGTTAGTGGGCAGGTTGAATTCCCATTGAATGTCAGCCAGACGAGCACTGGCATTGTATGACCTCTGGAAATGCCCACAGACTTTTCTGGCCTGCCTCTGAATCTCTACCCCAGTGTGGCTCCTGTCCCCTAGACAGACCAACTGAAGCACCACATGTCATCTTTTAGCCTGACTGCTTGTGTAGCCCCTTGAATACTTATGGAGCACTGCTGGTTCAGAGGACAATTCAACAGAAGAGGCCATAGAGGAAGAAAAAGAGGAAGGGTGGAGCAGACAGATGTGACAGAATCACCACCAGCTTTTTGGAGGCGTGGTGGCAGAACAAGCTCCAACACTGAACCCTGGGGGCGTGGCCTGACCTGGCTTGAAGATGGACGCTTAATTCCGGAGCTCCCGCTGCCCTGAGACTTCTCATCTGTCTATCTGAGGTGTTTTCGCCCACTACCCTCTAGCTTCCATGGGGACTGCCTCGAGGACGTTGTCGACCTCCGGTAATACGGCTAATAACATACCGGACATGTTCCAATCCGGCAGGGGAAACATGGCACCCACCCCTCAGGGATTCTCACAGAACCCGATCCCCGCTCATGCTGGCGCGCTATCCTCTACCTCGCCACCCCTATCTCAGGACAACACAAATCCGGACATCAATTTGCCGACTTCACAGCCTCACCTCAGCATCCATGATCTCCGGACCATCGCCGCTGACATAAAAGACACCTTGTCAGCGGCCATCTCCGAGTTGCGCCTAGACCTCCGCTCCTTAAATGATCGGGTTGTAGCGGTGGAAGAGTCGATGGACAGGCAACACTCTCAGTTGAAGAAGACAACCCATCATGTCGACTCCCACACACTCCAGCTCCGTGACATGCAAAGGCACCTGGAAGACCTCGACAACAGGGGCAGGCGCCACAACCTGAGGGTGAGAGGTCTTCCAGAAGCCGTTGAGGGCGCCAGACTTCAACCTGCCGTGACGGCTTTATTCAATAACCTATTGAACAGACCCCCCCTCACTCCCATCGCTATGGATAGGATTCATCGGGCCCTACGGCCTAAAGGCAGAGAGACGGACCCGCCACGCGATGTGATCTGCTACCTGCCTGACTTCAAACTCAAGGAAGATGTCCTCAGACAGGCCAGGTGGTCGCAGCGAATCTCCCATGATGGCCACCCCATACAGATCTTCCAGGACCTGTCTGGCATCACCCTGAAACACCAACGGGATCTACGACCACTACTGGATACCCTACGTGCCAACAACATAGTCTACAAGTGGAAATTCCCGTTCTGCCTTGCTGCCACCTCTCACGGCCGTACTGCTTTTCTGAGGGTACCGGAAGATCTCCCACATTTCTACCGGATTCTAAACATCCCGACAACTGAAGTGCCCGACTGGTATGCAGAGTTTCGCCGCTCAGCAGTCAGAAGAGATACACCTCTGCCGGAATCGATGGGAACCCAGCACACCGATCCTCACATCCGCTCTTCTCCGCCGGCCCATACCCGCAACAACCAATACGGCCATAGCCCCGGCTCCCCGCCTAGCTCACGTAGGTCCAGGAGGGACCGTTGATCCGCCTCTACTGGTATGTGCTCTCTCCCCCTGACGGGAACTATAGCCTTTTTGTTCTGGTTGATCACACTTTTATTTTTTGACATGTTTGCCGCCGTTCCCGGCTATATACTTTTTTTATTCACAGCTGTGTTTTGCCACCGGCGCCTAGACAGTATGGACTTCCCTGTCCCCTCTCAACGCACTCCCCTGTAGTCCACGACTAATCGCGAGGATTTTGGCGCCACTTTACCTCACGTCAGTGCCTACAATCCCCAAGTTGCCTTGCGGTTGAGGAACCGCCCCCTGCACTGTGAACCCTCCAGCTTCCTGCGCCTCATCTCGTTCAACTCCTAATGGGGCCGTTGTAACCACCCCCTCTGTATTTTATTCAGGACGCGCATTGCGCCTTTACTGTTTACTCTCTCTCTGGGGACTTCTGCCAAAGGCGCATTTCCCACACCGGAGCATTCTGTACCTGTGTCTGTGCCCATGGAGACTTTGCCTCTCGGATTCCGGCTGGCTCTACTGATGGTCCGACGTCACCTCACTGTACGGCCTGACTCTTCACTAAAATCTGAGGCGCCCAGACCCAATCCCCTACTACCTTTTCGCTCTCTTCATGTTTGGCCTTTCTCTCATGCCTCCAGGACTAATTCTAATAGTCTAATTCTAATAGGTTCTAATACGGACCCCCTTGCATACCCCACCCCACTCCTTATGAATTTAGGTATGCCTACTAACTTTGCTTAGGTGATCCATCATCCCTATTATGCTAAAATCTACCTTATGATGAATGCCACATGTGTCCATTTAAGACTTTATTTGATCTAACGCTTCTCTCTAGACCTGTCTGTTTGGGATTCATTGTCTAGCATGCCCTAATGCTCATTCGCAAGCCTACTGTTACTAGATATACGTGTTATGGTCACTAGTATATGTATGAATGCATGGAGTACAACGATATCCTTTGATAATTACCATGCTTTATGGATATTGTTAGTTGTGACTCTCATTGTCACATTCTAAGGATATGCTCCCTTTTACTTGGAACTAGCATTCACTTAAAATGTCTTCAATGGGAACTCTTTGGTCTACCATGACAACCCTCCTATTGCACAGTTGTTTATGCCTGATACTTCTCCCATATAAACTCCGGTTCAAGTGCTTGAACTCCCTACTCCTCAGGGATATACGCTATTATGTTCCTGCTTTCACTCCCATCTTGCATGTTTTTCTTTTTTTTTTTTAGTCTTCTCCAACAGAGCAACGTAGTCGGGCAGCAGGATATTCTCACGACGTTCTACTCACAGTCTCCCCGTCTTCTCCAGGTTAGTTCCAACCCCCACACAGCGGTGTCTGGTGCCCCGTCTGCGTACTTAGTGCGTGGGTGGTCCCCTTTCACCCTGACTTACACCCGGAAAATATCCTTTTTTTTTTTTCTTTTTTTTTGTGTTAGAGGGCTTACGGTACCCTCCGACTTTTCTGGGAATTCTCTTTTTTTTGTGTGATTAATCCACTTCTAACGATCTTTACCGTCGCTCTTCGATCGTGTTTTGCTCTGATCAGCTCGGCTCTTGGCTCTCACTAACCGTAACCAATGGCAGATACCCTACCCTCAACCCCCACCACGCACCAGCGCCCATCCTCCCATGCCCAACTTAAACTTTACTCAATTAACATACAGGGCCTAAATACCCCTGAAAAGCGTTCCCTTCTACTATCTACATTGCATAAATCCAAAACACACATAGCCCTAGTACAAGAAACCCACTTTAGATCCGATAGCATTCCAAAACTACACGACCACCACTTCCCTGGTTTTTCATGCTTCAAACGCTGATGCTAAATCTAAAGGGGTTTCTATATTAATTCCCAAACAGTGCCCAATTCAAGACATAACAACCCAATCGGACGCACAAGGGAGGTTTCTTTTCCTCAAGGGCACGCTTCATAATAAACCTATCACTATTGCCAATATATATGCGCCAAACTCTCATCAGGTAACCTTTTTTCGGAACACACTCAGACTATTGACTACATTTCAGACTGGCACCTTGATACTTGGGGGTGATTTTAATGTGGCCCTAAACCCCACCCTGGACTCTTCCAATGGTACCTCTTCCCTACCCTACAAAGCACTCAAAGCTATTAAGCTGGAACTACATGATCTTTTACTCCACGATACCTGGCGCACCCTTAATACCAATGACAAAGATTTCACTTTCTTTTCTGCTCCACACAACAAACATTCTAGACTAGACTATTTTTTTCTGTCACAACCTGGTCTCTCTTACCTCTGTAAAGCCACCATTGAGCCTATGGTGTTATCAGATCACAACCCGATTACTCTACTTCTCTCTTTGCCTACTACGCGGTCTACCTCTTACATGTGGCGGCTGGACGATTCTCTACTCTGACACACTACTCCAAATCTCCAATCACATAAATCACTATTTTACCGAAAATGCGACGTCTGAGGTGGACCCTGCTACGCTGTGGGCCGCACATAAATGTGTCCTGAGAGGACACCTTGTTTCTCTAGGCTCCGCCCGTGCTAAACATCGCAAAGCTTACATCGATTCTTTAGCCCAACGCATACGTGTCCTGGAAAGGACCCATAAAGCATTGCACGCGGCGGACACCTTAACTGAACTAAACCAATCTAGAGCAGACCTCTTGGAGGTGTTACACAAATCACTGAGACGAAAATTTGCCTTAACACAAAAGGTTTTCTATGAATTCAGTAACAAGTCGGGGAAGATGTTAGCACACGCACTGCAATCCAAGAAGTCTGCCCACACTATTCACATGCTGAAAACCGAACAAGGTGCCTCTGTCACTAAAACCGACGAGATTGCCCAGCAATTCGTTCGATACTTCACAAAACTTTATGACCTCCCGGGTCCCCAAATACTTCTTGCAGCCCAAACAGAACTGATCTGATCCACACGTTTCTTCAACAATACTCCCCGGCCCCTCTTTCCTCTGATGACGCCGCTAGTCTTGACTCCCTCATATCCGTAGAAGAAGCAACAACTGCTTTAAAACAACTAAAACCCGGAAAATGCCCAGGCCCTGACGGTCTTACCACTGGTTACTTCAAGTCATTTTGCGAACCCTTACTGCCCCACTTTGTAAATGCATTCAACGCACTGTCCTCCAACCCAGCGACTACTAGAGACCTTTTAGAAGCCAACATTACCCTTATTCCTAAACCTAACAAAGATGTCACTCTAGTCTCCAACTATAGACCGATCTCGTTACTTAACATTGATGTTAAACTGTATGCAAAAATCTTAGCAAATCGCCTACAACCCCTCTTACCCAAATTGATTGCTTTGGATCAAGTGGGTTTTGTCTCTGGCAGAGAAGCCATTGACAACACCATAAAGGCCATAAACATACACCATTGGATGACCTCCACCTCCACCGAGGGTTTCTTTCTTTCCCTGGACGCAGAGAAGGCGTTCAACAGGGTTGCGTGGGACTTCATGGAAGCCACACTGCGTACGGTAGGCATACCACAATCTATGCTTACTATGATTATGGCTTTGTACTCGTCCCCCACTGCGAAAGTAAGAGTGAATGGACACCTGTCGAGCGCCTTCTCGTTTCCAATGGTACACGTCAGGGTTGTCCACTTTCTCCCCTATTGTTCATACTAACGTTAGAGCCTTTTCTTCGTAAACTTAGAGCAAATCCGGATGTTGTCGGCATAACTGTCAAGCAGAAGATTTACAAAGTGGCAGCATATGCCGATGACATCCTTTTATTTTTATCGAACCCCTTGATCACCATCCCTAACCTCCTCAAAGAATTTTCCCTTTTCAAGGACTTGTCCAACCTCCTGATTAATTTCAAAAAATCACACGCCCTTAACATATCGCTTCCTCCTACACTGGTCACTCACTGTAAAGCTGTATTCCCCTTCCTTTGGGATCCGGTAGCTATCACTTATTTGGGCACCCGGATACCTACCAATCTAACTGACCTGTATTCCCTTAATTTCTTACCCACATTGAACACGATTCAAACCGATCTTCTACGCTGGCACCGTGGCAATTTTTCCTGGTTCGGGAGGATTGCTATTCTAAAAATGAATGTGCTCCCCAGACTTCTTTACCTGCTACAGACTCTCCCGATAAAACTCCCCCCCTCCTTTCACCTTTCCTTTAAACGCATCTGTAGAAGTTTTATATGGGCCACCAAAGCTCCTAGGCTAAATTGGCAAAGGTTGACGCTACCCAAATTGCAAGGTGGAGTGGGTCTACCGGACCTACAGAAATATCAATGGGCCTGTCACATGTCTAGAATTGTTGATTGGCATGTGCATACCACTTGCAAGGATTGGGTTCAACTCGAACGTTCCTTTTCTGACTTACCATTATCATGCCTCCCGTGGCTACACACCACACACATTCCTAAACAGCTGATTCTCCATCCATTGATCGGACCCACTCTCCTATACGCCCGCCTTGCCAACAACCAGTCAAAAATCCTGCACGCCCCGGGTCCCATGACTCCAATGACTCACAACCCCGAATTTACGATATTCCGTTCACCCCTGCCCGCTTCCTGTTACACCACACACACTCTGCCGTTGGCACATACAAACATTCCCTTACCATTCACCTTCTTAATGCTGCTAACCAATGCATCCCGGCCCATTGGAAGAGTCCTACACCCCCTACTATTGCCAAATGGACCCGTAGGGTCGATAAAGTGGAGGAAATGGAATGCCTCATACATCAAGCCAAAGATACCCTCACACGCCATGAAAGTACTTGGGCATGCTGGAAGCACTTTCATTCGTCTTCTCCACCTACCCTTCCTGCAAACAGTCCACACCCTCCCTGAATGTTCGATGTTTACTATCTTGCTGCCGTGCTTGAAATGACAAGGTTTCACTTATCTATACACCATCACATTTATCCAAATCTCCCGCCCTCAAGGTAGTATACGTTGTGAATAACTGCATCACGTACCTTATATTTTTCTCCTTTGTTCTTGGTTCCTCCCCCATTCACAGCAAGTCCCCTTTATCGGGGTGAATGGGGGAGGCTTGTCCTCTGATGCCCCGCGGTTCCATTTTCCTCCCTCCTTTCCTCATTCCCTTTTACAGGTCTTTAAAAGAGCAATAATGCTATGTTAGTTGCATTAGTAAGCTACACCTCTTTTTTTCCTACCTACACACCGATGTTACACCACATTGCTTGTGTCATACCTATTGATCAACTCATTGCCAGATAGTATTTGCATACAATTCACCTTTTGTTTATTGCAATGTTCCTACATTTGAATTGAACTTGATTTACATGCACATGGTACTGTTCCTTATTGTAATGTATCGGTTCAACATGTATTCTTTACTTTGCTGATTTACTTGTAATGTTTGAAAACGTTAATAAAATCTTTAAAAAAAAAAAAAAAAAACACTGAACCCTGTCCTACATCCTTCCCAACTGCCGGCAGAGTTACCCAGTGCGCCGTGAAGGAAATGTAATGTCCCTGACCATGCCTGCTGGTAATGTGAACCTTACTGCTGACGGCCCTGTCCAACGAGGCCAAAACATTGCCTTCCACATGACGGTGATGTGACATAAAGAATGTAGAATGCATTTTAAGTTGAACAAGTACATATTTTGCACGTATCAAAGATTTGCATTCCTTTATCAGCCATTATAAAATTACCTATATGTAATTGAGCTACCACAGATATAAATAAAGAAAGACGTATGCCCCGTAAACACGGTCGGACATTCCGACCACAAAATCCGTCTGATTTTTTCTGACTGATTTTGTCCGAAACTTGTGTTGCACACACACGGTCGGACAAAGTTGTCGGAAAATCGAGGTGACGTATAAAACGTACAATGGGACTACGTAGAGGCCAGTAGCCAATAGCTTTCGTCTTCAAATTTTGAGCATGCATGGCACTTTGTGTGTCGAAATTCTCTACACACGATCGGAAAAAGTCTGATCTGATTTTGTCGGAAAATTTTAGATCCTGCTCTCAAATTTTTTCCGTCGGAAATTCCGGCGGAAAAAGGCCGCTAGAGCCCACACATGATCAGATTTTACGACAAGATAATCAGATCAGACTTTTTCCATCGGAATATCTGACCGTGTGTACGGGGCATTACACTTGTTTTAGAAATCAACTAAGAGAGAATCAATTGTAACCCTTCAGCTCCACCCCAAGCTCTTCACCAATGCTGAAATAAATAGTTAATTGAGGCTGAAGTTTCATAAACTAAGCTACTTCTCAACAGCAAATTAGTATTTTTGCAGAAAAAATGTCAAGACAATGCTTAATATGTATTGATTCCACATTAAAAGGGTTCATTACAATTAATCTGCGTATTCTAATTGACTGGAACACTGAAAGTGACTGCATTTTGGCTCTTGTTATCCTTAACAATCCATTTGACATGATTTCCATAATCATGCACATACACAGGCATAGTGCAGAGAAATTACATTACAGTAACAGCTTTAATTATTACTTACATAATTATCAAATGAGCTGTACTATTATGTTATTATCATTTAATGCACAGAAAACCTTAGTACAGCTTTATGCATAATTCAAATAATTTACAGTATTGTTTAGGAGAATTTCCTTGCACTGCATAAAAGTAAGAAAAAAATTCTCTTAATAATCAAAAAATAAAACATTTTTAAAAACACATAGTCCAAGTTTTCACCAGAAGATAGTAATATCTCAATGAAACCCAAATTAAAAGCTATCATAAATGTTTTAGGATTTTATAATGTAAAGCTAAACCCATTTGGAAACTGAATTCATTTGTGAATTAGAGCACATACTGTAACCGGAACAACACGATTGAATTCATTTGTGAATTAGAGCGCATATTGAAAAAAATGCATGCCAGAAGAACATTTACTTTTCTCCACTGAAAAAGTATTCAAATACATTATTTTATTTCTAAAAGGCATAATATATTTAATTAAAAGATAATACACTGTATTGAATAAAGATTTGTATACTGTCTTCTGTTCACTGTAGTTTATTAAGCAGTAACAGAGCATAACAGGCACAAAAACAAAAGCAGCTGCAGCTGTCCTTTGCCCCCTCTACAATGAGAACTGAGCAATCAAAAACTGCTGATTGCTCAATTTTCTGTATTCAGTCTGCAAATAGCCGGTGACTGTCAGATGTCTCTGCTCTACCCCTCTAGCACTTACTGGAGTACTGGGCTGCGGAGGGGAGGGAAACAGCTTGCTAAGGCTCTCAGTAGCATGCTGAGAGGACGAGGCAGCTGCCGGTCCAGGCATATGGGTGAATCCCAACCGTAAAGTCGTAGGGCCAAAATAGCTTTGGCCATACTTCTGCTTTAACCATTTTCTGACCGCGTTACAGCTGGATAATGGCTACAGAACAGCCAGACAGTTCTGGGAGGGCTTCATATAATGTCCCCTTGTGACCGCAAGGGCAGGACTCTCTGTGATCGCTGTGTCCTCAAGACAGATCACAGATTGGGGTAAAGAGCCAATCAGCGGCTCTTTACCATGTGATCAGCTGGTCCAATCACAGCTGATCATGATGTAAACACAAGCCAGTTATCCCCATTCCTTTCCTCACACTGTCAGCATGAGAAGAGGAGACCCTATAACAGTGTAAAAGGGACATCTACACTGATAATCAGTGTCCTGATTATCAGTGCAGTCCTAACAGTGCCCACCAGTGTTGCCCATCAGTGCCTCCTCATCAGTGTCGTCACCTAACAGGGCCACCTATTAGTGCCCATCAGTGCCGCCTCATCGGTGCCCACCGGTGCCACCTCATCAGTGCCCATCAGTGCAGCCTATACGTGCCCATCAGTGAATCTTCATCAGCGCACATTAAAGAAGGGGAAAATTACCTGTTTTGCAAAATTTTATATCAGACTATGAAAAACATGTTTTTTGTTTTAAAAATTTCTGTCTTTTTTCTGTCTGTGATTAAACACCCCCAAAAGAAGGCTCTATGTGTGGAAAAAATAATAAAAATGTTATATGGGTACAGTGCTGCATGATTGCGCAATTGTCATTTAAAGTGTGAGGGCACTGAAAGCTAAAAATTGTCCTGGGCAGGAAGGGGGCAAAAGTGCCCAGTAGGCAAGTGGTTATCCAGTTCAGTCTGGGCTAATTATGACACCCCTCACTTTTAGAACCCCCATTACATATTATTTTAAGCATATGCCCTAGAATAAAATGGTGGGTGTTGCATATTTTTATGTCTCATGACATTTGAGCAGCGGTTTTTCAAAAAAAATTTGGGGAAAAAATACACTTTAATGAGTTTTAATGCACAAACATACAATATAATACCCACATTTTTAGTAAAGTATAAAGGATTACGCCAAGTAAATAGATACCAAACATGTTAAGCTTTAAAATTGTGTATGCCGTGGAATGGTGCCAAACTACAGTACCTAAAAATATCCATAGGTGACCTTTTAAAAGCCTTTACTGCTTACCAGTCTAGAGTTACATCTGGATCTGGAGCTAAAACTATTGCTCTCACTCTAACTTTTGCAGAAATACCTCACATTTGTGATGTGATGGGAATTTACGTATGCATACAAGACAGATGCGTGTGTTTGCATTTGCGCATGAGCATGGGGAAAGGGGGTG
Organism: Lithobates sylvaticus; assembly: GCA_028564925.1. Lineage (NCBI taxonomy): Eukaryota > Metazoa > Chordata > Amphibia > Anura > Ranidae > Lithobates > Lithobates sylvaticus. The sequence goes on along the minus strand of CM053026.1, from coordinate 367,235,154 downwards.
CTAAACATTTTTGTATTTAATTATTTATTGTATTTAACAATTTTTTTACACTGTCCCTTTATTTTTGTTTGAACATTTGTAGTGCTATCACAAGGGATGAACAACATCTCTTGTGATAGCATGGGCCATGTCAGGTCCTCTTTATAAAGAGATCTGGAGTGTATCTCTCCTTTGGCTTCCAAAGCATCTGAATCAGTTTGATCAGATCCTCATGACATGACTGACCAGATATGGTTATGTCAATATTTGGTCAATAACTATACTTGGGAGACCCCACCCCTTTGGGGACCAGGAGATTATTTTCCTGGTGAGTGACAAGAACAGTCAGTGATTTTTTTTTTCTTTTTGCAGGTTGGCAGCCATCATTTATTGTTATTGATATGGGTCTGCATCACTGAATGACATGATTGAAAATGTATTTACATCATGGAACTGGGTTTTTAGTAAAATACTTTTTTCATTTACTTTCTACTTTTTTTGTGAATGAGTAAGGATACCACTTTCAGATGGGGGGTTTGTATCTGGGGCCTCCTTATTGTTAAAGGGAGCTTTCAGATTCTCATTTGGGATATGTGATCCCAAACACAAACACAAGACCCTGATCCAAGCATGCAGCATGGCTGACCAGGGAGAAGGGGCCAAGCATGTAGTCCACCCTCCAGAGCTGTACCAGGACACATGGCCTCAACATCTTGAGTATCATACACTTTGTCCCTATGTGGATGGGGACAATGTCCTCTTCTACACAACTCTGTGGTTGAGGGGGCCTGCAGGTAGGGGAGGGGCTAAAAAACGCATCTGAGCCCTGAGCCCAGCAGGCACAGCATCTGAGCCCTGCTACAAAATGTAAACAAAGAGTGTGGGTGTCCTGGGTGACATCCTTGACCAAAATGGACATGGAAATATTTTGTCAGTCGTGCCATTGGGGTCATGTGATGGTTCAAACCACATCGGGAACTCCTCGGTACTCAGAAGTGCAACCAAACTCTTCTAAAACCTTATTGTCTTACAAAGGACACATGCAATAAAGGAAGTATTTCTTAAGGCTCAAATTCAGCCCAAACTGTTATTTTACTTTGGATAGAGTGTAAAAGGTTGGATTATTTGTCAATTATATCCTTATTGAGGTGATTTCCTTTCAGGATAGGAGGTCAGGCGAAATCTCTTCATGTCTCAGTGACAGTCCAACATTTCTTTTATAGGCTTTGCAGGCACAGAAAGTCTCAAATTGGAGAGACAAATAAAAACAGAAATTGTATCTCTATCCAAACTACTCAAAACTAAAATATATCTGTGGCTTGAAGGTTTTGAAGAAGGAGCTTTGTGTAAATAAACTGCTGGTGTTCTGCACTTAGAGGCACCTTCCTTGTTCTTCTCCTTTCCTTCTAGAGTTGCTTCTACTCTTTTGAAGAGCCACCATAGTGCTATCTCTAGTGACCCCACTACATCCATACAGGTCCATCAGGCAGAAGTTCCCTATTTCCTTTTCTAGAATAAATTTGGGGCCAATCATGTGCCTCCTTAATGGCATGATGGATAAGTATATGCCTGTATTTCTCAGCATTGAGGACACCATTGACCCTGACCAAATGTTCAAATTCCAATTTGCAGAAATGCAGCACCAAACCTGCAAAGAATCTTCACTATGTTTCACTCTTGCCTGTAGACATTCATTATTGTACCGCTCTCTAGGCAAACAAACTACCTCCAGCTACAGCAAAAAATTTCCATTTTTGACTTTTCATTCCAGGGCACCTGTTTCCATTTTCTGAACCCCAGTTCCTATGCTTTTGTGAATAGTTGAGCTGCTTAGTCTTGTTTCCAAGTAAGAGGTATGGCTTTTTGGGCGCATTTTTTAAATGAAGACCACTACTGGCCAGACTTCTTCAAACAATAGATGAGTGTACCTGGGGCCCACTGGTTTCTACCAGTTCTGTGCTGATGGCACTGCTTGACATCTTCCAATGTTGAAGGAAATAAGCATTATGTTTACTTTCATCTGCTGCATTAAGTGTCTACAGTCCTCAGTGTTGCCCCATCAATGCTGAGAAATACGGGCAGATACATGAAGCCATACCATTAGGGAGGCATGTGAATGGCCACAAATTGATTCTGCCGTAGAACAATGACCCCAAACATACAGCCAATGTCATTAAGAACTACTTCAGCATTAAGAAGAACAAGAATACGGAAGCCTGGAAGTGACGGTTTGGCCCCCACAGAGCCCTGATTTCAACATCATCAAGTCTGTCTGGGATTACATGAAGAGACAGAATGATTTGAGACAGCTTACATCCACAGCAGATCTGTTAGTTCTCCAAGATGTTTGGAATAACCTATCTGCCAAGCTTGTTCAAAAGCTGTACATAGAAAAATGAATGCTGGTTTGAAGCCAAAGGGTGGTCACACCAAATATTGATTTTATTTAATTATATATTTGATGTTTCTTCTGTTCCCTCACTATGCATTTTGTAAATTGATAAAAATAAACTAAAATAAATTCAAATATATATTTTTGAAAGCATTTTAACTTTTTAATAACTTTTTTTTTAGATTAGGTAAAGGTTTATTGAGATGTCACTAATTTGTACAACACAAGCACTTCTATACACCCCTCATGCTGTCATACTTTATTACACTTGAATCTGTGGCAATACCCTACGTATGATAAATTAATATTGAGCAGATCGGATCATTATAGGCTTCCCCAGTGATGTAAGGTTGACCCCGCCCCTCTGATGTAACGCAGGTTTCTGTTACATCAGAGGGGGGCGGGGTCAGGTGACGGAGTGGCCCAGTCCTCCTCGGGATTCCCGCAGTGTCTCAGTGAAAACAGGATGCGCTGCGCTGGACGTCGCAAGAGATCAGCCATCGCTGGACCCCAGAAAACAGACCACCCATCGCTGGATAGCAAGAGTGGATTACCACCGCTGGAATCTTTTTTTTATTTTTTTTTTTATTTTTAATAAAGGACTTTTCCCAACGGTGTCAGTGTGTTTTTTAACTATTTTTAACACTTTCTTTGTGAAATGGTAGGGGTACTTTTGTACCCCCTTACCATTTCAAACAGGGGGGGCGGGATATGGGGGTCCCTTTGTTAAAGGGGGCTTCCAGATTCTGATAAGCCCCCCGCCCGCAGACCCCCACAACCACCAGCCAGGGTTGTGGGGATGAGGCCCTTCTCCTCATCAACATGGGGACATGGTGTTTTGAGGGGTCACAGACCCCCAAAGCATCCTCCCAATGTTGAGGGCATGTGGCCTGGTACGGTTCAGGGGGGGGCGCTCTCTCGTCCCCCTCTTTTCCTGCGGCCTGCCAGGTTGCGTGCTCAGATAAGGGTCAGGTATGGATTTTGAGGGGGACCCCTACGCCATTTTTTTTTAAAAAATTTGGCGTGGAGTTCCCCTTAAAATCCATCCCAGACCTAAAGGGTCTGGTATGGATATTTAGGAGGAACCCCACATCATTTTTTTTTTAATTTGACCCGGGGTTCCCCTTAAAATCCATACCGGACCTAAAGGGCCTGGTAATTGAATTTGGGGGGACCCCCACGCTTTTTTTTTTTATCAATGATTTTCAATGACTGTATTACGGGAGCCGGCAATTCATTATAGCCACAAGTGATTTTAAATAGCTTTTTTTCCTGCAAAAATGACACTGCATGGGAAACATGCGCCCCTTTACATGCATACTATATACACCCCCCAGGTATGAAATTTAAAGGAATATTACACTTTTATTGTTTCACTTTAAGCATTATTAAAATCACTGCTCCTGAAAAAACGTTTTTAAAACTTTTTTTTTGCATTGATACATGTCCCCTGGGGCAGGGCCACGGTCCCCAAACACTTTTTTTGACAATAACTTGCATATAGGATTTAAAAATTAGCACTTAAGATTTCTCCCATAGACTTTTACAGGGTGCTCGTGGCTTTTTGAATTTGCCGCAAACACCCCAAATTGTTCGCTGTTAGGTGTTTGAGTCGAACAGGCAATGTTTGAGTCGAACTTGAGTATGACTCGAACTCGAAGCTCATCCCTAGTGTCACCCTTATTCGGAAAGGGGTACCACTTGTACGTGGACAATTATTACACGAGCGTGCCACTTTTTAGTCACTTGTTTGATCATTAGATTGGGGCATGTGGCACTGTGCGATCTAATCGCCGGGGCTTTCCACAGCAGCTTGTAGATTCCCATCTTACGCTGGGGGAGAGAGTCTGCTTGAAGTATAATAACTTGCTCGCTATGAAGTGGAGGGATAATAAGAATGTTTTCGTTCTTACCTCCCTTCATGCAGACACGACGGTCAAAATTACTATGGCGACTGGTGTTGTGGAGAAATCCCTCTGTGTCCATGAATATAACCAAAATATGGGAGGGGTGGACCTCAACGACCAGTTGTTGGCACCGTACCTAGTTGCCGTAGGGCCAGACGCTGGTACAAAAAAGTGTCTGTTTATTTATTTCAATTGGCTTTGCTGAACGCTCATGTGCTATACAGAGCTTCAGGAAGGACTGGATCCTTCCTTAAATTCCAGGAAGAGATCATCAGAGCCCTTCTGCATCCAGTCGGTGCTCCACGTGAGAGGCATTTTCCTTGTGCCCTCCCGCGTACCCCTACCCAACGTTCGCAGGGTCTCCCAAGATGCCATCGCATTTTGAGAGACCCAAACCGCTGGAACCATTACAACAGTTATGTTAGAACCATTACAGTTACAAAAAAAAGTGTAAAAAAAAAGTAAAAAATAAAAAAACAAAAAAAATATAAAATAAAAAAAACAAAAATAGTTGTTGTTTTATTGTTCTCTTTCTCTCTATTCTCTCTCTATTGTTCTGCTATTTTTTACTGTATTCTATTCTGCAATGTTTTATTGTTAACCATTTTTTTGTTTTCAGGTACGCCTTTTAGCACGGATTTATTTATCTTGACAGCAACAGCGTTTGCTCCCACGATACATAAAGCTGTGACTCCAGCGCTGTCGGAGGTGATTTCACCACCACAGTTTAAAAAAAGAGCATATATGCCGAAGCATATATATATTTTAGGCACAGGTTGCATTAAAAAATGTTTTATTTTGACTATGTTTTTTTTGTATTTGCTTTGCAGGTATGGTAAGTCTTAGTGTTATACTGTAATGTTACTTTGTTTTATTGTTAACCATAATTTGCTTAGCAGGTACGCCATTCAACTGCAGCGCAGATTTATTTAACTTAACAGCAACAGCGTTTGCTCCCACGATACATAAAGCCGTGACTCTAGTGCTGTTGGAGGTGATTTCACCACCACAGTGGTGCATGTATTCCCATCATTAGAAGTGGGTCAATGAAGGGAGATATTCTAATGGTGGGCATACCCACCGATCAATCTCTTTTTTTCGTTCAGCCCACAGACTGTATGAAAAAAAAGATTACAATATATGCCAAACAAGGACCAGCAATGTACTGGTATGTTGCTGGACTTTGAGTGGTTATACCAGAATGATGCCGGGGGGTTTAGGTATCATCTTGGTATCATTCTTTTCAGCCAGCGGTCGGCTTTCATGTAAAAGCAATCCTAGTGGCTAATTAGCCTCTAGACTGCTTTTACAAGCAGTGGGAGGGAATTCCATGTTTTTCTATGGCTCTCCTGTCCCAACAGGGAACCTAAGAATGCAGCCAGTGGTTCTGCCAGCTGATCATAGAGATGATCAGAGACCAGAACAGCTCCAATCATCTCTATGGCCTAAGAAACCGAAAGCTACGAGCATTTCATGACTTAGATTTCGCCAGATAAACAGCGTCATTGGAAAATTGGGAAAGCATTTTATCACACCGATCTTGGTGTGGTCAGATGCTTTGAGGGCAGAGGAGAGATCTAGGGTCTAATAGACCCCAATTTTTTCAAAAAAGTGTACCTGTTACTACATATTGCTATCATAGGGGATATTTACATTCCCTGAGATAACAATACAAATTATAAAAAAAATATATAAATGAAAGGAACAGTTTAAAAATAAACAAAGAAAGCAAAATAAATGATAAAAAAAAGCACCCCTGTCCCCCCTGCTCTTGCGCAAAGGCAAATGCAAGCGTCGGTCTGGCGTCATACGTAAACAGCAATTGCACCATGCATGTGAGGTATCACCACGAAGGTAAGATTGAGGGCAGTAATTTTAGCAGTAGACCTCCATTTTAAAGCATGTTGTGTTTGGCATCCATGTACTCGGCCTAAGATCTTCTTTTTTATTTCATCAAACATTTGGGCAATATATGAATTGCATTCAAATTTAAAGAAGTGTGTTTTTTCCCAAAAAAAATGCGTTTGAAAAATTGCTGTGCAAATACTGAGTGAAAAAAATAAATGAAACACCCACCATTTTAATCTGTAGGGCCTTTGATTTAAAAAATATATATAATGTTTGGGAGTTCAAAGTAATTTTCTTGCAAAAAAAATTTTTTCATGTAAACAAAAGTGTCAGAAAGGGCTTTGTCTTCAAGTGGTAGAAGAGTGGGTAATGTGTAACATAAGCTTCTAAATGTTGTGCAACAGTTTAAAAATAAAATAAAAAAGCAAAATAAATAATAAAAAAAAAGCACCCCTGTCCCCCCCTGCTCTCGCGTAAAGGCGAACGCAAGCGTCGGTCTGGCGTCACATGTAAACAGCAATTGCACCATGCATGTGAGGTATCACCGTGAAGGTCAGATCGAGGGCAGTAATTTTAGTAGTAGACCTCCTCCGTAAATAAAGTGGTAACCTGTAAAGGCGTTTAAATGCTTTTAAAAATGTATGTAGTTTGTGCGCAATTTTAAAGCATGTCGTGTTTGTCTTCAAGTGGTTAAAATAAAATAAAAAAAAAAATGCCAGGACAGTTCAAAGCCCCCCCCCCCCCCCCCCCCCAAATGACCCCATTTTGGAAAGTAGACACCCAAAGCTATTTGCTGAGAGGCATGTCGAGTCCATGGAATATTTTATAAGTTGCGGGAAAAAATTACAAACTTATTTTTTTTTGCACAAAGTTGTCACTAAATGATATATTGCTCAAACATGCCATGGGCTTATGTGGAATTACACCGCAAAATACAATCGGTTGCTTCTCCTGAGTACAGGGATACCACATGTGTGGCGTGAAATCAAAAATTTAAGCCCTTAGAAATCCTGAAGGTGATGCTTGGTTTTCGGGGGCCCCGTACGCAGCTAGGCTCCCAAAAAGTCCCACACATGTGATATCCCCGTACTCAGGAGAAGCAGCAGAATTTATTTTGGGGTGCAATTCCACATGTGCCCATAGCATGTGTGAGCAATATATCATTTAGTGACAACTTTTTGTAAAAAATGTTATTTTTTTTTGTCATTATTCAATCACTTGACAAAAAAAGAAAATATTCAATGGGCTCAACATGCCTCTTAGCAATGTTTTTAGGGTGTCTACTTTCCAAAATGGAGTCATTTGGGGGGTTTGTACTGCCCTGCCATTTTAGCACCTCAGGAAATGAGATAGGCAGTCATGAACTAAAAGCTGCGTAAATTCCAGAAAATGTACCCTAGTTTGTAGACGCTATAACTTTTAAACCAATAAATATACATTTATTGACATTTTTTTTTACCAAAGACATGTGGCTGAATACATTTTGGCTTAAATGTATGACTAAAATTGAGTTTATTGGATTTTTCTTATAACAAAAATATAAAATATAATTTTTTATCGAAATTTCGGTCTTTTTCAATTTATATTGCAAAAAATAAAAATCGTAGAGGCAAACAAATACCATCAAAAGAAACTCTATTTGTGGGAAGAAAAGAATCCAAATTTTGTTTGGGTACAACATTGCATGACCGTGCAATTACCAGTTAAACCAGTGCAGTGCCAAATTGTAAAAAGTCCTGTGGTCTTAAAGTGGTGTTTCCACCCCAAAAAAAAAATAGCTTAAAATTCATTAAAAAAAATAAAAACATTCACTCACCTCCAAATGCCTGTTGCTAGGGGTCCCTCGTAGTCTGCCTCCTTCAGTGCCTGGGCACTGACATCACTTCCCCTCGGCGCAGTCAGTCATTTGGGACACGTGACAGGTCCCAGATTACTGTGCGGCGTATCACAGAGTGCGGCACCGCTCGCGCATGCGCAGTGGGTAAGTGGCTGTGAAGCCACAGCCAGGTGCCCACAGTAAGAATGCTGGCGCCGCAAACGGAGCGGGGAACGAGGGGGGGGGCTTTGTCAGTATTTGTATCTGCTGACTTTTTAAAAAAAATTTTTTAAGGGGCACCCCACTTTAAGGCTGCAAAATGGTCGGTTCTGAAAGTGGTTAAACCCAAAGCCAAAAAAGTAATACATTGCAGATTATCGGTCATTAGATGTGGTGGCTGCATTAGTTTTCTTTTTTAGGCTCCCCCCCCCTCTGTTTTCACCTGGTGATCTGACCAGTAACACACCTCCTGTATTAGAGTGCCTCCACTCTGGATGAAGGAGCAAAGGACCACATTTGGACAGCGGCATTATTTATTTGGGGGAAGGGTGGTGTTAAATGGACTAGAAAATTTAGATATGCTAACAAATTGAAGCTGGACTTCAGCTAACACTATAAGAAGTTACAACAAAGGTTTTTTTTTCTTTTGGTATAAATGTTTTACATAAATAAATAAACATTGATCATTGTAACCACTAGGGATGAGCTTCGAGTTTGAGTCAAACTCATGATCGACTCAAACATTGCCTGTTCACCGAACAGCGAACAATTTGAGGTGTTTGCGGCAAATTCGAAAAGCCGCGGAACACCCTGTAAAAGTCTATGGGAGAAATCTAAAGTGCTAATTTTAAGGCTTATATGCAAGTTATTGTCACAAAAAGTATTTGGGGACCTGGGTCCTGCCCCAGGGGACATGTATCAATGCAAAAAAACTTTTAAAAATGGAAGTTTTTTCGGGAGCAGTGATTTTAATAATGCTTAACCACTTGCCGACCGCCCCATGTAGATATACGTCGGCAGAATGGCACGTACAGGCAGAACCACGTACCTGTACGTGCCATTCTTCAGGCGGTTGGGGGGTCCGATCGGACCCCCCCCCCGGCGGGGACGGTCGGCATCGCTTCAGGAGCGATCCGGGACGAGGGGACGGCCAGTGGTTTCTGGCCACCCCCTCGCGATCGCTCCTGGCGAATGAAAAGCTTCCCCTTCCTGTCTATTGTATAGACAGGAAGGCGGAAGTGATGTCACGCTCGGTGCGCCGGTCTATGTGACCGGAACGCCGAGCACAGAAGATGTAAAGGTTAGTGCACAAACAGTACACTGACACCAGTACACATAGGCACACAATCCACCCCCCTGTCACCCCCAGATCACCCCCCAGATCACCCCCTCCCCCCCCAGTCACAGTGTCACTAATTGCAGTGATCATTTATTTACTGATCACTGCATTTAGTGTCAGTGTGACTGTAATAACTGTCAGGGCAGTTAGTTTTAGGTCCTAGGTAGCCCCCCACCCCCCCCCCCTAATAAAGGTTTAACCCCCTGATTGCCCTAGTTAACCCCTTCACCCCCTTTTTGCCAGTGTCACTAAGCGATCGTTTTTCTGATCGCTGCATTGTGTCGCTAGGTAACCATTTTTTTTTTTTATTTTTAACCGCCATGTTTTATATAGGTTCATAATAGTTTTATAGGTCAGGTACCCCATATTACAACCTAAATAAAGGTTTTAACCCCCTGATTGCCCCTAGAGTTAACCCTTTCACCAGTAATCACCGTATAACTGTCACTGGTGACGCTGGTTAGCCAGTTAGTTATTTCGTTATTTAGGTTCCCCGTCAGGTTTTTATATAGCGTCAGGTACCCCATATATTACCTAATAAAGGTTTAACCCCTGATTGCCCCTAGTTAACCCTTTCACCCCCTTTGCCAGTGTCACTAAGCGATCGTTTTTCTGATCGCTGCATTAGTGTCGCTAGGTAACCAGTTTTTTTTTAGTTAACCGCCATGTTTATATAGGTTCATAAATAGGTTTATAGGTCAGGTACCCCCATATTACAACCTAAATAAAGGTTTTAACCCCTGATTGCCCCTAGAGTTAACCCTTTCACCAGTGATCACCGTATAAAATGTCACTGGTGAGTCCAAGGGCGTGTGAAACTGAGATGGTGAGCCGGATGTCCATGGAGGGTGTAGAACAAGCGATTTCCGTATCCTGGAGGTGCTGTCTTGTTGCTAAAAAGAGCTGGGGCATCCACTGCTGACACTTCCTGGTCAGTGGAGCGCACACCAGCAACCAGGTGGATCGGTTTACTTCCGGGGGCAGGAGCCGGTCTCGTCAAATAGGCAAACGTTTTCAGAGCATGCGCTCTTTCCTCAGGCCTACGTAAGTAGGCCTGAGGAAAGAGCGCATGCTCTGAAAACGTTTGCCTATTTGACGAGACCGGCTCCTGCCCCCGGAAGTAAACCGATCCACCTGGTTGCTGGTGTGCGCTCCACTGACCAGGAAGTGTCAGCAGTGGATGCCCCAGCTCTTTTTTAGCAACAAGACAGCACCTCCAGGATACGGAAATCGCTTGTTCTACACCCTCCATGGACATCCGGCTCACCATCTCAGTTTCACACGCCCTTGGACATAGTACTTTTGTGAGTACAGCTATTTTTAACCCTTTACATTGAAGATTTCCACTATTTATTGCACTTAGAGTGGCGCCTTCTGTTTCTCTTCCCAGTACCTCCAGAGGATTTCTTTGCTGCTTCTTAGATCTTCAAACTGGGCTGCCTTCTAAAAACTGCTGCTATTATTCTCCAAACCATATGACATGGACTGTCACAGAACAATATTTTAAGCTATTGCTTTTTTATTTTGGTGACAATTCACATGCAAGTTTGATTGGCCCATCCTTCACCTGTGCTTTTTTCCCTTCCCAAAGTTTTATCTCCCCCGTACCTTCCACTAACCCATTTGTTCCCTTCCCAGTAGCAATTAGATGATAAACAGATATTGCCAGAATTAGCGCAAATCCACTCTACCAAATCTGTATGTTGGGATAGTGACCACATATGCTTTAAGCATTTCAGAGGGAAACGAGGCAGAGGACATTGCTGCAGAATAGACCATTTGTAGCGCTGGAGTAAGATTTTCCTGGAAGATTTTATAATAATCATTGGGGATCCCATCAGGGCCTGGGGATTTTCCTAGAGGGAGAGTTTTGATCAGTTGTCTGATCTCAGGCTACAAGATCGGTGAGTTTAGAGAGGTGAGCTGATCCTCAGTGAGAGAGGGTAGGTTCAATTTTGCCAGGAATCTCTGTATGCTTCCCTCTGATGGTTGTGGGGTGTTAGGATCTTTTTCAAGATTATAGAGTGAAGCATAGTATTCGGCAACAGATTTCGCTATATCTTTAGGGTTGTAAATTTTCTGGTTGTTAGGTTGTTGGATGAGATGGGAGATTTTTGTTTTTATTCTGGCCGCTCTAAGCCTTTGAGCTAAGAATTTTCCTGCCCGGTTCCCTGAGGAGTAGTGTGACAGTTTTAAGGATCTCACATGTTTATCGTATTGTTCTCGGGGTAGGACCCTGAGATCAGAGCGATATTGTGTCAAATTTTGGGCCAGTTGTAAGTTAGCATTGTTTTTATTAAGAGTTTTTCTATGGTTTTAATATTGGTAAGAAGTTGGTACATTTTTTGTGTCCTCTGCCTTTTTTCCCTTGCACATATTTGTAATAGCACCCCTCTTATGTAGGCTTTGTGCGCACACCACAGCATCATTGTGTCAGAAACGTATTTGTCATTTAGGGCAAAAAATTCTGAGATGTGTTTAGCAATGCTGGTGGCGTGCGCAGAGCTTTGAAATATACGTGAGTTTGCTCTCCAGATGTATGCAGGGCCTGGAGTGTTCCCCTCCATCACAGATATTGAGACAGGAGCGTGGTCAGACCACGTGATGTCGTGGATGGTGGAGGAGGACACTGCCTGCAATAGTAGTTTATCTACTGTTATCAGGTCAATTCTAGAGTACGTATTGTGCCTGGAGGAAAAAAAAGAATAGTCTCGTTCATCTACATGTTGACATCTCCAAACATCATAAACATCTTCTGCATGTAAAAGAGATTGGAGAGAGGGTGGTATACGTTTTGCCGTTGATGTGGTATTGATGGAGTGGTCTGGTGTAAGGTTGTGGTCTCCACAAATGACCAGAGATCCCCATTTGATGGTAGCAATTTTGCTGTACAGCCTTTTCAAAAACCGGAGCTGGTGTGAATTTGGCGCATACAGGTTCACAATAGTGAAGGTTTTATTGTTGAGTTCAGCAAGTAGAATAAGATATCGGCCAGCTGGGTCAGGGTGTATCTCTTTTAGGTTGAAGGAGATCGAATCTTTTATGGCGATAAGCACTCCTTTTTGATTAGTAGGCCCAGCAGCAAGGAAAATGTGAGGGAATTGCTTATGCCGAAAAAGAGGAGCATTATCAGCAACAAAGTGGGTCTCTTGGATACAAAAAACGTCTGCATGGAGCTTGATTGCTTCCTTCCAAACAGAAGCCCTTTTGGCTGGGTGGTTGAGACCGTTAACATTAAAGGATGTTATGTTAATAGCCATGGGTGTGAATCAGGTGAAAAGAATAACAGTACCTTAATCTTTCATGTGTGTTCATTGTCCATTGTGCTGGGTCATCTCTGGAAGTGTGGTGTTGTTCCTCTCGCAGGGTGTTGATAGGTAGACTTGTGTGGACCGGATCACAGGAGGGAGAGAAGAAGGAAGGGGGAAGGAGATGGAGAGAGATAAAAATAAAACAATAAAAATAATACTGTTCAGTAAAAAAGGTAGGTTCACATGGGAACCAGAGGGCACATCTTCTCCCCATATCTTCGGAGGGGGTATAAAGAATGCACTGAGAGCCCTCAGTGCAACAGAACAGTGTCAAATTGAGATTGCGTCTTACTGCAGGTTTATCTAGTTGAATTAACCGCTTCCCGACCGCCTCACGCCGATGTACGTCGGCAGAATGGCACGGCTAGGCAGAACCACGTACAGGTACGTGGCCCTTTAAAAGCATAGCCGTGGGTGGAGCGCTCGCGACCCGGTCGGGAGCTCCGCGACCATGGCCGCGGGACCAGCGGACCCGATCGCCGCTGGTGTCCCGCGATCGGGTCACAGAGCTGAAGAACGGGTAGAAGTCTGTGTAAACAAACCTCTCCCCGCGCTTCCTACTCTGCCTGTCATTGATCGGCTGTTCCCTGTCATCGGGAAAGCCGATCAATGATGTCAGACGTCAGCCCCGCCCCCTAATGTAAAAAAAAAGACACACGTCACACACCATAACCCCTCCCCGCCCCCTAGTGGTTAACTGTTTCACTGCCAGTGTCATTTATACAGGTATCAATGCATTTAAATAGCATTGATTGCTGTATAAATGACAGCGGTCCCAAAAATGTGTCAAAAATGTCTGATGTGTCCGCCATAATGTCGCAGTCACAATAAAAATCGCTGATCGCCACCATTACTAATAATGATTAATAAAAATGCTATAAAACTATCCCCTATTTTGTAAATGCTATAACTTTTGCGCAAACCAATCAATAAACTGAGGACATTTTTTTTTTTTATATTTTTTTGGGGATATTTATTATAGCAAAAAGTAAAAAATATTGCATTTTTTTCAAAATTGTCGCTCTATTTTTGTTTATAGCGCAAAAAATAAAAACCGCAGAGGCAATCAAATACCACCAAAAGAAAGCTCTATTTGTAGGAAAAAAAGAACGCCAATTTTGTTTGGGAGCCACGTCGCACGACCGCGCAATTGTCAGTTAAAGTGGCGCAGTGCCGAATCGCAAAAAGGGGCCTGGTCCTTTGGCTGCCAATTGGTCCGGGGCTGAAGTGGTTAAGTATTGCGCTTTTTGTTCTTCTTTTTGTTGGTGACAGTTTGCCACTCTTGCTGGAGGCGTGCCTTCCGTGAGGTGTTGGTGGATGTATCCTCAGGGGAAACTTTGGGTAGGATATCAAGTAGGCGAAGCAGCTTAAGGCCTTCTTCAATGGAGGTGATTACTGTGGTTTTGCCCTTGTGGGTTACAGTAAGCTTCACAGGGAAGCCCCATCTGTATGGGATGTTGTGGTTTCTGAGGGCTTTGGTCACTGGCAGAAGGCTTTTTCGTTTCTGCATCGTAAACTGTGAGAGGTCAGCTAACAGTTGTAGATGTGCATATTCCTCCGGAGGCTGTTGGTGTTTGCGAAACGCAGCCATGAGGTGTTCTTCCATCTGAAAGAAATGCACTTTCATGAGAACATCATGGGGGATGTTGTCAGGAAGGAAAGTGGGTTTTGGTAATCTGTGAATGCAATCGATCTGCATTTCAGTCTGAGCTACTGTGGGTAGAAAGACTTTCATCAGGTCTTGGGCATACTGTTGTAGCTGTGCTGGGAGGATTGCTTCTGGTACCCCCCTAATTTTAATGTTATTCCTTTGAGATCTATCCTCGAGGTCTGCAACTTTGGCTTTGAGCCATGCGACTTCTTCAGCTTGATCACTGTGCGTGTCAATCAGTTCATTATGTGAGTGTGCGAACTCCCCCATTTTACCTTCCATGTGCTCTACTCTCGTGCCTAACTCCCCTACTTCAGTTTTAAAGTTATTTAAACAATGCAGCATATCATTATGCATGGAGGTGCGGAGTGAGAGGAGCATGTCCTTCAGCATGGTGACGGAGATAGGTTTGTCAGTAGTGGGGAAGGCAGTGAAGGGGTCAATCAGTTCTCTGGTTTCCTCCATGGAGTCCTGACATGTGCTCACCTGCAAGGCCACTGTTGCCATCCGTGGCTTGGACTTGGCTGGGCTGCGTGATAGCAGCGTAAGGGCCCCTGGTGATCCCCGGGGGTCTGTGTCCAGAGCCCCGGGCTAGATGTGGCTGAGCGGGAGCTGCCTGAGGAGGGAGAGACTGACTTTGTTCCAGCGCCGGGGCCATTTTGGTGCAGACCGCGGCCTGCTTATATGAAGAAATCATCTAATTTCTTTAGGGTGGCGGATTCTTTTCGCTTGGGGGTCATCCTGGAGGCTTACCCAGCTCTTTAGACAGCCGATGGAAGTCTTTTGGGTCGGCGGAGTAGCGGTAAAGTTGTTCAGTTCCCGTTGCTGGAGCGGAGCTGAGTGATCAGACGTCCATCCAGCAGCGCGGTAGCCCCTGGGGGCCCCTTATTAAAGGGGGCTCCCGGTTTCCGATAAGCCCCCTGCCCACAGACCCCGACAACCAACGGCCAGGGTTGTCGGGAAGAGGCCCTTGTCCTCATCAACATGGGGACAAGGTGCTTTGGGGTGGGAGGGCCGCACGGCCCTTCTTTCCCCAGGGCACCCCCCATGTTGAGGGCAAGCAGCCTTGTACAACTCAGGAGGGGGGGGCGCTCGCTCGTCCCCACCCCCTTTCCTTGCCGGCCGGGTTGCGTGCTCGGATAAGGGTCTGAAATGGATTTGGGGGGGACCCCCACACCATTTTTTTGGCGTAGGGATTCCCCTTTAAATCCATACCAGGTGACGGGGCTAGCGCGGCGGCATTCACTGCCTTCGCTAGTCCCGTCTACCTGCAGTCACGTTCTAAATGAACAGACTTTCCTCCGTGTGCGAGTCCGTTCATTTCAAAAGTCCTGCGGACTAGCACACAGACCGCGGGATTGTCCGCCGGACTGCCGAGTCCAGCGGACAATTTTAAGTCTGAACTTAAAACTTAGTCCACCAGACTTTTGGGAGGAAATAGTCAGCCGGCGCCCACACACGAACAGATTGTCCGGCGGACTCCAGTCCAGCGGACATTCCCGCGGGTAAGTCTGCTCGTGTGTAAGCGGTCTTACTTGGATACCTAGATGTAATCTTTAATATTTTTCAAAAATAAAAAAATGATATATATATATAAAAAATATATATATATATAAATATATATATATATAAATATATATAATTATATAATATATATATATATATATATATATATATATATATATATATATATATATATATATATATATTTATATATATATATATTATTGAATGCTGTCCACTGCAATGATATTCTGAACATTCAAAAAAGACTGGAACAAAAGGGAAATGATGGCAAGAAATTACTGTAGAGGACAGCACTGGAATAAAAGTGAGTATTATAGCAAAAGCTGATCTTAAATAGATTTTGAAATACAGGCTATTGCTTTTTTTTTTTTTTTTTTTTTTTTTTTTTTTTTTTTCGTTTCTTTGAGCTCTTTTTTAATAATTGCAGTGCAAAAAAAAACATGGGATGGCAACTACTTTCACTGATATAACTATAGAAACTGGAAACCTGGAATGCTTATTATGATAATATGATGATGATTATGAGGTTACATATGTTAAAGTCTAATCTGGGAAATTATATTACTGTTACGCTCTCCGCAACTTTTATTGGGTAAGGCAAAACCCCAAATTCTTTAAGGAAGCTGACAGAACAGGTATAGCATTATATGGGAATGGCTACAATTTTTCTGGCACCCCTTGGCACACATTTTCACTTACAAAGTTACATAGTAAGGTTGACTAAAGACACCAGTCCATACAGTTCAACCTGAGTGAGTGTGGGTGTGTGTCTACAATTGTCCCTATCCATGTACATTGTGTCTCATTAAGATACTCCTCCATTATATATATATATATATATATATATATATATATATATATATATATATATATATATATACAGTGGTGTGAAAAAGTGTTTGCCCCATCCTCATTTCCTGTTCCTTTGCATGTTTGTCACACTTAAGTGTTTCGGAACATCAAACCAATTTAAACAATAGTCAAGGACAAGTAAACACAAAATGCAATTTGTAAATGAAGGTGTTTATTATTAAAGGTGAAAAAAAATCCAAACCATCATGGCCCTGTGTGAAAAAGTGATTGCCCCCTAAACCTAATAACTGGTTGGGCCACCCTTAGCAGCAACAACTGCAACCAAGCGTTTGCGATAACGTGCAATGAGGCTTTACAGCGTCCTGGAGGAATTTTGGCCCACTCATCTTTGCAGAATTGTCCTAATTCAGTTACATTAGAGGGTTTTTCGAGCATGAACGGCCTTTTTAAGGTCATACCACAACATCTCAATAGGATTCAGGTCAGGACACTCCAAAGTCTTCATTTTGTTTTTCTTCAGCCATTCGGTGGTGGACTTGCTGGTGTGTTTAGGATCATTGTCCTGCTGCAGAACCCAAGTTCGTTTCAGCTTGAGTACACGAACAGATGGTCGGACATTCTCCTTCAGGATCTCTTGGTAGACAGCAGAATTCATAGTTCCTTTTATCACGGCAAGTCTTCCAGGTCCTGAAGCAGCAAAACAGCCCCAGACCATCACACTACCACCACCATATTTTACTGTTGGTATAATGTTCTTTTTCTGAAATGCAGTGTTCCTTCTACGCCAGATATACTTGGACACACACCTTCCAAAGAGTTCCACTTTTGTCTCATCGGTCCACAGAATGTTGTCCCAAAAGTCTTGGGGATCATCAAGATGTGTTGTGGAGAAATTGAGACGAGCTTTGATGTTCTTTTTGCTCAGCAGTGGTTTTCTCCTTGGAACTCTGCCATGCAGGCCATTTTTGCCCAGTCTTTTCCTGATGGTGGAGGCATGAACGCTGACCTTAACTGAGGCAAGTGAGGCCTGCAGTTCCTTGGACGTTGTTGTGGGGTCTTTTGTGAGCTCTTGGATGAGTCGTCGCTGCGCTCTTGGGGTAATTTTGGGCGGCCGGCCACTCCTGGGAAGGTTCACCACTGTTCCATGTCTTCGCCATTTGTGGATAATGGCTCTCACTGTGGTTCGCTGGATTCCCAAAGCTTTGGAAATGGCTTTATAACCCTTTCCAGACTGATAGATCTCAATTACTTTCTTTCTCAATTGTTCCTGAATTTCTTTGGGTCTCGGCATGATGTGTAGCTTTTAAGGATCTTCTGGTGGACCTTACTGTGTCAAGCAGCTCCTATTTAAGTGATGCCTTGATTGTGAACAGGTGTGGCAATAATCAGGCCTGGGTGTGGCTAGAGAAATTGAACTCAGGTGTGGACAACCACAGTTATAGTATGTTTTAACAAGGGGGGCAATCACTTTTTCACACAGGGCCATGATGGTTTGGATTTTTTTTCACCTTTAATAATAAACACCTTCATTTACAAATTGCATTTTGTGTTTACTTGTGTTGTCCTTGACTATTGTTTAAATTGGTTTGATGTTCCGAAACACTTAAGTGTGACAAACATGCAAAGGAACAGGAAATGAGGAAGGGGGGGCAAACACTTTTTCACACCACTGTATATATACATATATATTGTGGCAGAGCGTTGCCCTGCCAGGGTCTAAAAGCAGTATGTGAC
This sequence comes from Lithobates sylvaticus, assembly GCA_028564925.1. Classification (NCBI taxonomy): domain Eukaryota; kingdom Metazoa; phylum Chordata; class Amphibia; order Anura; family Ranidae; genus Lithobates; species Lithobates sylvaticus. Next base: position 367,216,837 of record CM053026.1, on the reverse strand, counting down.
CCAGAATTCCCAACCAGATGGGTTGAGGGGCTCCAGGGTGCATGTAACATGAAGAGGAAACTGGCCTTTCAGTTTCCTCAGTGTTTTGTAAAGTCCACTTTGGGACCTGGAGCTCAGGGATTTCTGAGAGATCCGGGTGGGATGAAATCCCTAGTCCTGGGTCCTGATTTTGAGAACAGCCAGCATACTGATTGGTCAGGTGTGTGCTGGACTTTTAGTACCTGACCATGGTTCTGGGCTCCACCTCAGCAGACAGGAAGTCTGAGTACCAGGAGTCAGGAGGGCTCCACGGGGGAGCCAGTGCAGCAAGAGGCTGTTAACTGTGTGCACCTTGGTGGTCGGTGAAACAGTCTGTATGAGACAGACAAGGGCCTGGAGGGTAAGGCCAGAGCTGCAGTGCTGCAAGTGAGAGCCAACTAGGCTGAATGTAGTTTTGTTGGTGAAAAGGAATGCTAAAACCGCTGTGAGGGAAACCTATCTTTGTTTGTTGAACTTTCTTTTAATAAAAATGGGCAAACAAAGCCCTTAAAAAGAAGAACAAGCGAGTGGCGGTGTCCTTCAAGCTCTACATTTGATGCTAATCCTTTACTATATATATATATATATATATATATATATATATATATATATATATACACATATACACACACACACATTTATTTAAGGTACCCATGTAGAGCCATCAATTTACGCAGCGCTCCACACATACATCGCACACTCACATCGGTCCCTACCCTCAAGGAGCCCACGATCTAAGGTCCCCAACTCACATTCATATACTAGGGCCAATTTTGGACAGAAGCCAATTAACTTACCAGCATGTCTTTGGACACCTTGATCTCACATTATCTAAACATATGGAATCATTGCACAGTTAGATATAGTAGGGAACAGTTAAATATTCTGCCTGGATTTTATTTCTAACAGTTCATTAAAGCATACCACACAGACATTCCTTGTTATGTGTGGATTCATGGCTTTTCAGTGGTATCCTACAGAATCCATTAATTGAGAGAAAAACAGCAGTTAGCAGTCAGCAAAGTAGGTTATGAAGCAGGATTGCCATATCAGAAAAAAAGTTACACTAAGGTTTCAATAGTATGGTGACCCTCTTTTACAAGGTGACACTTGTGTTGGCTATTTACATATATTTTTTTTTATGGACTGGAAGGCACAGATAGCAATAAAACACAAGTTTAATCCTTATGCAGCCTACTAAACATGTTTTTTGATTTTGATGTTTTGGTCCCACTTGGAGAGATTTCCTACCACTTCCTGTCTTGGCAATGAGTACACGTAGAATCACGGTCACGTGGCAGTTTAAGTTCTTTTAGGGTTTTTATTCGATATGTGCAACTACAGATCACACAAATGCTTACAAGTATAACAATTATTAAAGATAATGACAGATACAGATAAAGATAAGTAAAATATGACAAGAATACTAAACTAAAGATGCTATTTCTGCCATGGGTCCCTTCACTATATGGCATGGCGCACAGGTGACCACAGGCGCATGCATAATTTCAAGCTCTGAAGACGAGACTAACTTATGCCAGTTTGGTCTGTGGTATTTAGACTTGTGTATAAGGAATAGAGAACCCCCAAGCCAACTCCCATTACAATATGACACCTAAAGGACTTGGTCAGTTAACAATAACATTTCTTTGGTATAAGGTAAAGCCATGCTTTTGTCCTTATATGGCCTCCTTAACCACTTGCCTACTGTATATACAAGGTGGCTCTCCTGTGCAAAATCACGTACCTGTATGGGATTTTGCATTTCAGGGTCTGGGGCGCTCACCGGACTCGCTGATTGGCTCCCACTGTGTCCAAACAGTTAGCAAGCACTCCTTAGGCACACATTAGGCCCCTGATGTTAACCTTTTCCCAACAAGTGTCATTAGTACACTGATCACTGTATTGGTGTCACTGGTCCCCAAAAAGTGTCACTTAGTGTCCAATTTGTCCGCCGCAATGTTGCAGTTTTACTAGTAAAAATAAATAGATAAATAAACATTCCATACATCTATCTCATAGTTTGTAGACGCCAAGACTTTCGCACAAACCAATCAATCTATGCTTATTGGGATTTTTTTTTTTTACCAAAAACATGTAGCAGAATAAATTTTGGACTAAATTGATGAAGAACTTAGATTTTTTCCATTATTTTATTGGATTTGTTTTATAGCAGAAAGTAAGAAATATTGTTTTTATTATAATTTTGTCTGTATTTTTATTCATAGCACAATAAATAAAAACCACAGAGGTTATCAAATACCACCAAAAGAAAGCTCTATTTATGGGAAAAAAAGTACATACATTTTATTTAGGTACAGTGCCACACAACCCTGCAATTGTCAGTTAAATCAACACAGTTAACAAAGATTTGGAGGTGTAAAATTCATTAGTGAGCCACATTATTAATAAGGAAATATGTAATATGCAATTTCCCCATCAGTACACACACAACAATAAAAACAATCACATCTTTATTCCATATCCTACAGCCTCTATTAAATTGAAAAATGCTACTTCAACACCTTTTTCAAATCTGCAAAAGAACTTGTTGCACTTGTTGTTCAAAAATAACATTATTCTATGTATAGAAACCTTGGATCACATATTAGACAGCCACCTTATACTACAGGTATTGAATAACAACAGAATCAATTTAAACTAGCCCTCCATGCTGATGGTTCTCCTAATGCACACAAAATCCATGGAATCACTTCACCACCTACATGAGAATCTGCCCAAATAGTTAACAATAACAGGCTAAAAATTATATATAAGGAAAACAAGAACATTACTAATATACATACCCAAAGCCAGCAGTCCGGCACTACAGTCCCATAAATCAGTTGTTGAAACCATGGATCTAAAATATTGTGGAAAATAATGTAGTCCCATAACCTTACTGCTCTTATAAGACCACTGGATGTAGAAAACCTAAAAGGAGACAAATCAAACATCAGAGTGCAAAAGGTGTTGGAAGTTGATATGTTGGAAGTTTATAAGTTCTACAATATGCCCAAAGTCTTAATAAGAATTGGTGTAGCATCCACATAAGTTAGTACCTTAGTCCATATTAAATGTCCAAAAAAAGGTAAAAACTTGGATCCAGCTTGTATTCTAAACAGGTATGAACTTTATTATTAAAATTACAATAATAAGCTCAGATGAACCTCGGACTCTTGTGGTGTGTGGAGACTTGATGGCAATGTCACTGATAGCCTTATGGATGGCCAAACCATAGGGGCATATGCACAAGCTACTGTAGGTGTAAACCACAAGGAGCGATACATGCCGGAGCTGCGTCACTGGAAAATGATGCAACAGAAGTACATTAGTGGCCCTCTGCATAACTGAAAGTGACATCTTGCTGTATACAGGAAGCCATGAGGGATCACAAGGGAAGATGTAAAGCATCCTTCCTCTCCTAGACAACATGTTTCGAGGTGTGGCCTTTCTTCTGGTCATGCATTAAAATTAATATGTTACTGTAATAAGCTACTGAAATGGAGTTTATAATTTATTTGACTATTTATGGTATGTTAACAGTAGAAAATGTATTTGTTAATTATTTAATATTACAGTTTTAACTTTTATTATCTGTTTTTATAAAATAAGTCATAAACAAAAGTCTAATTGTGAGTGTATTTAGTTCAATAATAAAGATTAATAGTGATTTGGCAGTGCTTGAATGAGTGTTGTTTGAACACTGTATAAGTCTATGAGGGTTATTTATAGAACATTTGTTGGATGCTGAATGTCTCACATTCATGCAGGCTCAATTAATTTTGGTTGCCATTTCTGTAATAGATTAAATCATCTGATTGTCAGCTCCATCTAGTGGCCAAAATAAGGTATAGTTTCCTGAAATATCTCAATCAGAAAATATACCACATTTTGGCCACTAGATAGAGCTGATGATCATAGAAATGAATCTATCACAGAAATGATGGCCAAAATCATCTAAGCCACCATACACACAATCGGACATTCCGACCACAAAATCCGTCGGATTTTTTCCGACGGATTTTGGCTGAAACTTGTGTTGCACACACACGGTCGGACAAAGTTGTAGGAAAATTTGATCATTCCGAGCGAGGTGACGTAGGACAGGACTACGTACAGGGCAGTAGCCAATAGCTTTCGTCTCCAAATTTATTCTGAGCATGCGTGGCACTTTGTGCGTCGGAATTCTCTACACACAATCGGAAAAAGTCCGATCGGATTTAGTTGATAGAAAATTTTAGATCCTGGTCTCAAATTTTTTACATCGGAATTTCCGCCGAAAAAAGCCCGCTAGAGACCATACATGATCGGATTTTCCGACAACATAATCCGATCGTACTTTTTCCATCGGAATATCCGACCGTGTGTACGGGGCATAACAGATTTATAAATAGACTTCTCTGAGTTGGTTTGATTTTTTGTTTCATAATGAGGTTCTCTGTATCCAGCCTTAAACACAAACATATGCTATAAATACTCAGACCATATATTCTGAATATGTCTTTGCCAAGCTCAAAGGTGTACATATTAGCTAACCATGGCTTCTACTTCAGCCATTCAGTATTTTTTATGATTTAACTGGCCAAATCTGAACCATATTGAAGTCAATAGGAGGTGAATGTTCAAAAACAATAATGGACATTTTCTAAGATAATATGCAGGGATTGTCAAAGGGCATAGGGGGTTAGTAATATTTAAAGTGAAACAACAAATTCAAAATGTATTTGAATACCATCACAGGGAGTTTCCCGGACCCTGCATGTGAAGTGGCACATCTGTGCAATGTATATAACCTACTACAGCAACATTGACATTTACAAAGAAAAAAGGTGTATTTAAAATTGACAGAAAATTGACCACTTAGTCACGTGATTCTGTTTCTTAACAAAGCGAGCAAGGATTACTTTCATCTATACCAGGCCCTTATAATAAAAAAAATATCTGATATAGATGTTCAAACAAAAAAATAGCATGGGTTTATCCCTAATTCATACGAGGCATTTCAAGTCTGACATGAATTTTAAGGAAGAAACCCATGCAAAAATAAAAAAACACGAGGTCCCTCCAAATAATTTATACCATACCCCAAAAACGCAATACTATCTAAAAACCTGTCCAGGCATCAAAATACTGCTTCAACACGACCCCCCCCCCCACACACACACTTCAAAATGACATGTTTTTAAAATGTAAAGTTTAAATAGAGACAGACAAAAAAAGTAACACAATGTACATCCACAATCAGTCATGTCATCCAGTGATGTACTGTAGATCTACGTCAATCACAATGCTCAATGCCCACTAGTCCGCCAAAAGAAAAAATGCATCTAAACTCCCACCAAAGAATGTTAAAGGGTAATTTCACTTTTATGGGGAGAAAAGCAAAAAAAAACATAATATAGCATATACAATTGCCACGCAGGCCATATTGTAAATTAACGGTATTCCTAAACACAATTTTGCAATGTTGACATGTGTTAGTAAAACTGTAAATGTTATAGCAACTAGATAGTGAATTAATGTTATTATACCTTTTTTTTTTTTTTTTTAGGACAAATTAGGCATTCCTTTGCTGGTATGGACTATGACCATGACCTTTGAACAAATCCTTGACCCTAATTGTAAGGTTGATACTGACCTACAGTAGATCAAATCCTGATCTAGCTATTTTTTCTTTATTTTTTCATTATACACATTTTCTTTGCCTACATTTTTCTCTTTGAGCAAACAGTGTGAACAGGCAGTAGGAAAAGCAAATAGAATTCTAGGATGCATAATTAGAGGGATCGCCAGCAGGAGGAAGGAGGTCCTGATTCCCATACATAGATCTTTAGTGAGACCTTGTTTAGAATACTGTGCCCAGTTCTGGAGACCTCACTTACAAAAAAATATTGATAGAATAGAACAAGTCCAGAGACAGGTAACAAAAATGGTGAAAGGACATTGCCATAAAATGGAAGTCCATACACCCCCCTATATTATAAGAAACGTTTACCATTTTAAACGCAAACTGTCAACTCGAATATGCATTTGCCAAATCTCACTTTCAATCATTGAAATTCCTCGGCAATTGGCAAACCTGGCTATCTGACCCTAGAAGTCCTCCAAACTTAAGCTGAAAAAAAAATAATATCATTAGTGATTGATTAATCTTTCACCCCTGCCAATTTAATGAAGATTGTGGTCTATGTTTTCTGATCATTTGGCTTTAAACTGAAACATTTATTTTAAAACAGATTTTATTGTCAAAAGAGTCAAATTACAGAGTCGTGACATTGTGACAGAACATCACGCAGAGTTTAGATTTTTACAATTTTACAACTTTCGTACATTAAGTAATGCTTGCACCAAAAGACAAAGGGGGGTAGTGATTAGAAGAGAACACATAACTATTGTGTGTTATGTTATGCTTAAGATAAACAAAGTAAATATAGAGAGTATACCATAAAACTCGATTGAAAAAGGGATGGATCTTGAGTGTAAAGATAATAAGCAGAGGGAGTGGAAGGGAAGGGATGGAGGGTTGCACCTTTACCTAATTCGACCAGCTTTAAATTAGTCAAAAGTGGCATTGGAGCACTCAGAGTAAAATTTCTGGAAGGTAAAAAGGAGAAAAATTAGGTTGTATCTCATGGCATTGCTCCTGGAGGACAGTGAGGAAGGGTGGATATTATATCTATAAGCAGATCTCCTGCTTGTCGCAGAGTAGTTGGAGAACTTGGAGATATAAGAAGGGTTTCTCAAAGGCATCAATTTCCTCAGTGGGATAGAAACTTGACCTGGAGGAGGGAAGTGTAAAGTCAGTACCCATTTATAACCTATATAAGAGAAGTTATAGTTCCCTTTTGGTTAAAGAGATAGTTAGATGGGAGGAAGTAGTCCAGTTTTTTAGAATGGTTCTTCTGGTGACAAAGAGGCAAATTGGGATCCAAGATTTATGTTTGGAATTGTTGGCGTTAGGAAAGAGTTGATTGTCCCAGTATCCAAAGATTATGAGGAGTGGATCCTTTGGGAGTTGCACAGAGGTGATTCCATAAATGAAGGAAAGAATCTGATCCCAAAAAGTTGAGATGGACTTGCAAGCCCACAAGCGGTGTGAAAAAGAAGGCCTTGATTGAGAATAGGGATGGGCCCGGTGCTCGATGCGAACCCATGTTCGCATCGAGCACCGGGCGTTCGCTCGCTCGGCGAGCCCAGAACTATTTTGGACGCTCGCATCACATTCGTGTGATGCGAGCGGCCCCGCAATGCATTGCGGCCGGCACGGCCGGCGCAGTGCATTGCTGGCTGAAGATTGGCCAAGCATGCACTGTGACCCCGCATGCTTGGCCAATCACAGCGCCGGAAACTCAGAGAGCCATAATTGGCTACAGGCAGGACGCCTGTAGCCAATTACAGCTCAGGGGCTTTAGTACACGCCCCACCATTTAAAAGGCCGTCACGCCGTCGGCGCCGGTCACATGAGTTCCGGCTTTAGGAGAGATCAGGCTGATTCTGTGTCTTTGCTAGATTCATTCAGATAGAAAGATTTGCTCTACTTTGCTAAACCATTGGCTATTAATTTGCTAAACCATTGCTACCTGTCATTGATCGTCCATTGCTGCTGGTTAGTATGGATTAGCCGAACACCCCCGGGTTCGGTTCGAACCAGAACCTTCGAACGGACCGAAAGTTCGCGCGAATTTTCGAACCCTATACGTTATAATGGACGCGAACGTTCGAAATCAAAAGTGCTAATTACAACGGCCAATATGCATGTTAATGTCATAAAACAGGTTTGGGGACCCGGGTCCTGCCCCAGGGGACATATATCAATGCAAAAAGAACTTTTAAAAACTAACGTTTTTTCGGGAGCAGTCATTTTAATGATGCATAAAGTGAAAAAAAAAAGTGAAATTTTCCTTTAAATATGGTACCTGGGGGGTGTCTAAAGTATGCCTGTGAAGTGGCATGTGTTTCCCGTGTTTAGAACTGTCCTTGCACAAAATGACATTTGTAAAGGAAAAAAAGAAGCCATTTAAAACCACTTGCGGCTTTAGGTTTGATCTTAAGTAGAATCTGAACAGGTACATTATGAAGTGTAGCTCCATCCCAAAAAAATCTATTTTTAAGCTTTTTGGAGAACATAGGGAGGGGTTATCACCCCTGTAACATTTGCTGTCTTTGCACATCTGTTCAGAACATGTCACCTCACTTTCCGTCCCAATGACAAATGTTTTTGGAAAAGTGGGGTTTTAATTGAAACAAGGATTGGTGATAAAGTATCAGTAGAGAGGAGATACCTTTTTCCCAAATTAAATCTAACAGGATGGAATTTCCCTTCCTAGGGGTAGATTTCCTCTCACTTCCTGTTTTCTCTTTCCATTTGCAAGTAGGAGTCGTTTGTAAGTTGGATGTTTGAAAGTAGGGGCCTGGCGTATATACTCTGCAGAAATTTGCCCTATTAGATGTTGGTGTAGCCACAAGACTGGTGGGCACAGGAATGGGCCCTGCTGTGAGTTAATAGATCAAGATTTGTAATTGCATGCACCTGTTGAACAGGGCAGAAAAATTGGGGGTGGTGGTGGTGGTGGTGGACGGTTTTGCCACAAGACTGTAAGCTCTCACAGTTACTCTTGGTGGGCGCAGGAATGGGCCCTGCTGTGAGTTATTAGATCAAGATTTGTAATTGCAAGCACCTGATGAACAGGGCAGAAAAATTGGGCCTTTGGCGGTGGTGGTGGACGGTGTTGCCACAAGACTGTAGGCCCTCATAGTTACTCTTGGTGGGCGCAGGAATGGGCCCTGCTGTGAGTTATTAGATCAAGATTTGTAATTGCAAGCACCTGATGAACAGGGCAGAAAAATTGGGCCTTTGGCGGTGGTGGTGGACGGTGTTGCCACAAGACTGCAGGCCCTCATAGTTACTCTTGGTGGGCGCAGGAATGGGCCCTGCTGTGAACTATTAGATCAAGATTTGTAATTACCCGCCCCTGTTAAACAGGGGCTGAAAAATTGTGCCTTAGGCACTGGTGCTGGTGCCACAACACTGCAACCCCTCACAGAGACTGTACTTGGAGCACAGCAGTCACACGTGTTGCGAAGCATTTTTTTAAAAAATTGTAAGTACACGCCCCTGTTAAACAGGGGCTGAAAAATTGTGCCTTAGGCACTGGTGCTGGTGCCACAACACTGCAACCCGGCCCTCACAGATACTGTACTTGGAGCACAGCAGTCACACGTGTTGCGAAGCATTTTTTTTAAAAAATTGTAAGTACACGCCCCTGTTAAACAGGGGCTGAAAAATTGTGCCTTAGGCACTGGTGCTGGTGCAACAACACTGCAACCCGGCCCTCACAGATACTGTACTTGGAGCACAGCAGTCACACGTGTTGCGAAGCATTTTTTTAAAAAATTGTAAGTACACGCCCCTGTTAAACAGGGGCTGAAAAATTGTGCCTTAGGCACTGGTGCTGGTGCCACAACACTGCAACCCGGCCCTCACAGATACTGTACTTGGAGCACAGCAGTCACACGTGTTGCGAAGCATTTTTTTAAAAAATTGTAAGTACCCGCCCCTGTTAAACAGGGGCTGAAAAATTGTGCCTTAGGCACTGGTGCTGGTGCCACAACACTGCAACACGGCCCTCACAGAGACTGTACTTGGAGCACAGCAGTCACACGTGTTGCGAAGAATTTTTTTTAAAAATTGTAAGTACACGCCCCTGTTAAACAGGGGCTGAAAAATTGTGCCTTAGGCACTGGTGCTGGTGCCACAACACTGCAACACGGCCCTCACAGAGACTGTACTTGGAGCACAGCAGTCACACGTGTTGCGAAGCATTTTTTTAAAAAATTGTAAGTACACGCCCCTGTTAAACAGGGGCTGAAAAATTGTGCCTTAGGCACTGGTGTGGTGGCATGGATCATTGAGGAGGAGGAAGAGGATAGTCAGTGAACATAAGAGGACAGTCACTCAGCATCAGCATAGGCAGTCTTGAAGGGATGTGACATTAAAAATTATTCGGTTATATCCGCCTCAGGTGCCTGGTAGCTGGTGGTGATCCAAGACTGATTCATTTTGATGAATGTCAGTCGATCAACCGAGGCGGTGGACAGGCGCACCCTATGATCAGTCACAAATCCTCCAGCAGCACTGAATGTGCGTTCGGAAAGAACGCTGGAGGCAGGACAGGCCAGTAGCTCAATTGCATACTGTGCAAGCTCTGGCCAGTGATCCATCCTCAGGACCCAGTAAGCCAGAGGATTTTCGGTGGGAAAGGTGTCCAAGTCTGACCTTGCCCCAAGGTATTCCTGCACCATGTATATCAGACGCTGCCGGACTAAAAAATTGTCTGAACGCATCGGTCAGACGTCCACCTTCCCCACCGCTCCTTCTGCCACTGACCGAAGCCTCAGCAACTCGTCGCCCAGGACCAGGAGTTTGTAGCCTCCCAGTTTCTGGGAACGCGTTGCACAGACCTTTCTGCAAGGCCTCCCTGAGATGTCTCATCCTCTGCTCCCTCTGCGACGGCAAGATAAGGTCCGCAACCTTACCCTTGTACCGCGGATCAAGGAGAGTGGCCAGCCAGTAATGGTCCCTCTCCTTGATCCGAAGAACACGAGGATCCTTCCGCAGGCTTTGCAGGATCAGGGAGGCCATGCAGCGTAGGTTAGCTGAGGCATTCGGTCCGGAGTCTTCTGGGTCACTGAGGATGACATGATCGCCAGCCACCTCCTCCCAGCCACGTACAAGTCCACTGGCTTGTTGGGACTGTACATCATCCCTAAAAGACTGCTGCTGCTGATGCTGAGTGCCAGGCTCCACCTCCATGCTCACACAATCCTCCTCCTCCTCCTCCTCCTCCTCCTCATCCTCTTCCTGTGTGATGGGTGGGACAGAAGGAACACTGTCCGGATAAAGGGGGCCTTGAGAGGCAAGGAAGTCCTCCTCTTCCTGCCTCTGTTCTGCCTCAAGTGCCCTGTCCATTATCCCACGCAGCGTATGCTCCAACAGGTGGACAAGAGGGACAGTGTCACTGATGCATGCACTGTCACTGCTCACCATCCTCGTGGCCTCCTCAAATGGTGAGAGGACAGTGCATGCATCCCTGATCATGCTCCACTGACGTGGGGAAAAAAAACCAAGCTCCCCTGACCCTGTCCTGGTGCCGTAGTCGCAAAGGTACTCATTGATGGCCCTCTGCTGCGTGTGCAGTCGCTGCAGCATGGCCAACGTTGAGTTCCACCTGGTGGGCATGTCAGATATTAGGCGGTTCTTGGGCAGGTTCAGCTCCTTTTGCAGCTCAGTCAGCCGAGCACTGGCATTATAAGATCGGCGGAAATGCACACAGACTTTCCTGGCCTGCCTCAGGACATCCTGTAAGCCTGGGAACCTGCCCAAGAACCGCTGCACCACCAGGTTGAGGACGTGAGCCATGCAGGGCACATGGGTGAGCTGCCCCTGTCGCAGGGCGGAGAGGAGGTTGGTGCCATTGTCAGAAACGACCATTCCTGGCTTAAGCTGACGTGGCGTCAACCACCTCTCGGCCTGCCCCTGCAGAGCTGCCAGAACCTCTGGCCCAGTGTGGCTCCTGTCCCCCAAACACACCAGCGCAAGCACGGCATGGCATCTTTTTGCCTGCGTACTTGCGTAGCCCCTTGTACGCCTACGGAGCACCGCTGGTTCCAAGGACAGAGCACTGGAGGAAGAAGAAGAGGAGGGGGTGGAGGAGAGAGGTGTGTCACAACCAGTAGCAGTAGTCGCGTTTTGGAGGCGTGGTGGCGGGACAACCTCCAACACTACTGCACCTTGTCCTGCATCCCTCCCAGCTGCCAATAGAGTGACCCAATGGGCCGTGAAAGAAAGGTACCGTCCCTGTCCATGCCTGCTGGACCATGAGTCAGCGGTAATATGCACCTTACCGCTGACCGCCCTGTCCAGCGAGGCATGGACATTGCCCTCCACATGCCGGTAGAGAGACGGAATCGCCTTCCGCGAGAAAAAGTGGCGTTTGGGAACCTGCCACTGAGGAACCGCACATTGAACAAACTCACGGAAGGGGGCCGAGTCTACCAACTGAAAAGGCAGCAGTTGAAGTGCTAGCAATTTAGCAAGGCTAGCATTCAACCGCTGGGCATGTGGATGGCTGGGAGTGTACTTCTTTCTACGGTCCAGCAGCTGGGGCAGGGAAATTTGCCTGCTGCATTCGGACGTCGGTGTACTGCAAGTACTTGGTTGTGACACACCGAATTCTACACCTTCAGTCCTCTCAGAGCAGCTTTCAGAGAGGACTGAAGGTGTAGTGGGGATGGAGATCCCAGCTGAGGAGGAGCAAGGAGAGGTCCGCTTAGTTCTTTGGTGTGGGTCTTTTATGTGTGCCTGCCAACGAGCTGCATGGCAGGTCGCCATATGTCTGGTCATGCTTGTCGTGCCCAAGCGGCTGATGTTTTGGCCACGCGAGATACGCTTGAGACAAATATTGCAAATAGCAGTGGTGCGATCTGCTGCACTCGTCTCAAAAAAGGCCCACACCAAAGAACTTTTCTGATAACGTGCAGAGGCAGCGCCCTGCACAGGCGGAGCTCTGCGGTGTTGTACAGTTGCTGTGCTGGCCTCTACCTGGCCTCCAGGGGGCATCCTGCCTCGTTGGACATGTGACGCCGCATCCTCCTCCTCCTCGTCCTCCTCCTCATCCTCTCTCCCTTGAGGCACCCACGTGGAGTCAGTGACCTCATCATCCCCTCCCTCTTCACCACTAGAGCAAACCTGGCAGTAAGCTGCAGCTGGTGGAACTGTACTGCCAGATTCCTCAAGCTGGGTATCGTCATCCGAGCCTTCGAATCGTTGGGCATCCTCCTGGAGCATGTACCCAACACTGTGCTCAAAGAGTTCGGGGGACACCTCAGGAGGACATGGTGGGTCTAGGGAAGGGGTGGTTGATGATGCTCTGTCAGTACCCTGAGCCTGGGTGAGAGAGGATGAGGAGGATGAGGAGGGTTTGGTCATCCATTCTACCAAGCCTTCAGCATGATGCGGCTCCACATGTCCAGCTGCCGAAAACAAAAACGCGCGTGTCCCATGGCCACGTGCTGATGACGATGCACGACCACGTCCACGTCCACGGCCACGTCCACTAGAAACAGAGCCTGCCTGCCCTGTGTTCTTGGCTCTGCACGCTCTGCCTCCCCTTGGCGGTCTTCCAGCCATTGTAGTCGGTAGTCCTGTGGGTGCTGCTGAGAAGAAAATATAGGAGCTCTGTGTGATGCCACTAACACACTAGAAGTCCTATGGGTGCTTCTGCAAAGAAAATAGAGGAGCTCTGTGTGATGCCACTAACACACTAGAAGTCCTGTGGGTGCTTATGCAAAGAAAATAGAGGAGCTCTGTGTGATGCCACTAACACACTAGAAGTCCTGTGGGTGCTTCTGCAAAGAAAATAGAGGAGCTCTGTGTGATGCCACTAACACACTAGAAGTCCTGTGGGTGCTGCTGAGAAGAATATATAGGAGCTCTGTGTGATGCCACTAACACACTAGAAGTCCTATGGGTGCTTCTGCAAAGAAAATAGAGGAGCTCTGTGTGATGGGACTAACACACTTCAAGTCCTATAGGTGCTTCTGGGAAGAAAATATAGCTCTGTGTGTGTGATGGGACTAACACACTTCAAGTCCTATAGGTGCTTCTGGAAGAAAATATAGCTCTGTGTGTGTGATGGGACTAACACACTTCAAGTCCTATAGGTGCTTCTGGGAAGAAAATATAGCTCTGTGTGTGTGATGGGACTAACACACTTCAAGTCCTATAGGTGCTTCTGGGAACAAAATATAGCTCTGTGTGTGTGATGGGACTAACACACTTCAAGTCCTATAGGTGCTTCTGGGAACAAAATATAGCTCTGTGTGTGTGATGGGACTAACACACTTCAAGTCCTATAGGTGCTTCTGGGAACAAAATATAGCTCTGTGTGTGTGATGGGACTAACACACTTCAAGTCCTATAGGTGCTTCTGGGAACAAAATATAGCTCTGTGTGTGTGATGGGACTAACACACTTCAAGTCCTATAGGTGCTTCTGGGAACAAAATATAGCTCTGTGTGTGTGATGGGACTAACACACTTCAAGTCCTATAGGTGCTTCTGGGAACAAAATATAGCTCTGTGTGTGTGATGGGACTAACACACTTCAAGTCCTATAGGTGCTTCTGGGAACAAAATATAGCTCTGTGTGTGTAATGGGACTAACACACTTCAAGTCCTATAGGTGCTTCTGGGAACAAAATATAGCTCTGTGTGTGTAATGGGACTAACACACTTCAAGTCCTATAGGTGCTTCTGGGAACAAAATATAGCTCTGTGTGTGTGATGGGACTAACACACTTCAAGTCCTATAGGTGCTTCTGGGAACAAAATATAGCTCTGTGTGTGTGATGGGACTAACACACTTCAAGTCCTATAGGTGCTTCTGGGAACAAAATATAGCTCTGTGTGTGTAATGGGACTAACACACTTCAAGTCCTATAGGTGCTTCTGGGAACAAAATATAGCTCTGTGTGTGTGATGGGACTAACACACTTCAAGTCCTATAGGTTCTTCTGGAACAAAATATAGCTCTGTGTGTGTGATGGGACTAACACACTTCAAGTCCTATAGGTGCTTCTGGGAACAAAATATAGCTCTGTGTGTGTAATGGGACTAACACACTTCAAGTCCTATAGGTGCTTCTGGGAACAAAATATAGCTGTGTGTGTGTGATGGGACTAACACACTTCAAGTCCTATAGGTTCTTCTGGGAACAAAATATAGCTCTGTGTGTGTGATGGGACTAACACACTTCAAGTCCTATAGGTGCTTCTGGAACAAAATATAGCTCTGTGTGTGTGATGGGACTAACACACTTCAAGTCCTATAGGTGCTTCTGGGAACAAAATATAGCTCTGTGTGTGTGATGGGACTAACACACTTCAAGTCCTATAGGTGCTTCTGGGAACAAAATATAGCTCTGTGTGTGTAATGGGACTAACACACTTCAAGTCCTATAGGTGCTTCTGGGAAAAAATATAGCTCTGTGTGTGTAATGGGACTAACACACTTCAAGTCCTATAGGTGCTTCTGGGAACAAAATATAGCTCTGTGTGTGTAATGGGACTAACACACTTCAAGTCCTATAGGTGCTTCTGGGAACAAAATATAGCTCTGTGTGTGTGATGGGACTAACACACTTCAAGTCCTATAGGTGCTTCTGGGAACAAAATATAGCTCTGTGTGTGTGATGGGACTAACACACTTCAAGTCCTATAGGTGCTTCTGGGAACAAAATATAGCTCTGTGTGTGTAATGGGACTAACACACTTCAAGTCCTATAGGTGCTTCTGGGAAGAAAATATAGCTCTGTGTGTGTAATGGGACTAACACACTTCAAGTCCTATAGGTGCTTCTGGGAACAAAATATAGCTCTGTGTGTGTAATGGGACTAACACACTTCAAGTCCTATAGGTTCTTCTGGGAACAAAATATAGCTCTGTGTGTGTGATGGGACTAACACACTTCAAGTCCTATAGGTGCT
This sequence comes from Lithobates sylvaticus, assembly GCA_028564925.1. NCBI lineage: Eukaryota > Metazoa > Chordata > Amphibia > Anura > Ranidae > Lithobates > Lithobates sylvaticus. Next base: position 367,201,272 of record CM053026.1, on the reverse strand, counting down.
TCTGGGAAGAAAATATAGCTCTGTGTGTGTAATGGGACTAACACACTTCAAGTCCTATAGGTGCTTCTGGGAAGAAAAATATAGCTCTGTGTGTGTAATGGGACTAACACACTTCAAGTCCTATAGGTGCTTCTGGGAAGAAAATATAGCTCTGTGTGTGTAATGGGACTAACACACTTCAAGTCCTATAGGTGCCTCTGGGAACAAAATATAGCTCTGTGTGTGTGATGGGACTAACACACTTCAAGTCCTATAGGTGCTTCTGGGAAGAAAATATAGCTCTGTGTGTGTGATGGGACTAACACACTTCAAGTCCTATAGGTGCTTCTGGGAAGAAAATATAGCTCTGTGTGTGTGATGGGACTAACACACTTCAAGTCCTATAGGTGCTTCTGGGAACAAAATATAGCTCTGTGTGTGTAATGGGACTAACACACTTCAAGTCCTATAGGTGCTTCTGGGAACAAAATATAGCTCTGTGTGTGTAATGGGACTAACACACTTCAAGTCCTATAGGTGCTTCTGGGAACAAAATATAGCTCTGTGTGTGTAATGGGACTAACACACTTCAAGTCCTATAGGTTCTTCTGGGAACAAAATATAGCTCTGTGTGTGTGATGGGACTAACACACTTCAAGTCCTATAGGTGCTTCTGGGAAGAAAATATAGCTCTGTGTGTGTAATGGGACTAACACACTTCAAGTCCTATAGGTGCTTCTGGGAAGAAAATATAGCTCTGTGTGTGTAATGGGACTAACACACTTCAAGTCCTATAGGTGCTTCTGGGAAGAAAATATAGCTCTGTGTGTGTAATGGGACTAACACACTTCAAGTCCTATAGGTTCCTCTGGGAACAAAATATAGCTCTGTGTGTGTGATGGGACTAACACACTTCAAGTCCTATAGGTGCTTCTGGGAAGAAAATATAGCTCTGTGTGTGTGATGGGACTAACACACTTCAAGTCCTATAGGTGCTTCTGGGAAGAAAATATAGCTCTGTGTGTGTAATGGGACTAACACACTTCAAGTCCTATAGGTGCCTCTGGGAACAAAATATAGGAGCTCTGCCTGCCTGCCACGAACACACTACAAGTCCTATAGGTGCTTCTGGTAACAAAATATAGGAGCTCTGCCTGCCTGCCACGAACACACTACAAGTCCTATAGGTGCTTCTGGTAACAAAATATAGGAGCTCTGCCTGCCACGAACACACTACAAGTCCTATAGGTGCTTATGGTAACAAAATATAGGAGCTCTGCCTGCCTGCCACGAACACACTACAAGTCCTATAGGTGCTTCTGGTAACAAAATATAGGAGCTCTGCCTGCCTGCCACGAACACACTACAAGTCCTATAGGTGCTTCTGGTAACAAAATATAGTAGCTCTGCCTGCCTGCCACGAGCACACTACAAGCCCCTCTTTCTCAATCAATCTTTGTAACTGAATCTATCTAACTCAATCTCTGTAAGTGAATCTCTCTAACTATCTAAATGCAGCAGAGTGTCACAGAATCAGCCTGCTCAATCTGCGCCGGAACAGCATGTGACCGGCGCAGACGGCGTGGCGGCGTTTTATAGGGGGGGGCGTGTACTACAGCCCCTGAGCTGTAATTGGCTACAGGCGTCCTGCCTGTAGCCAATTATGGCTCTTCGAGTTTCCGGGGCTGTGATTGGCCAAGCATGCGGGGTCACAGTGCATGCTTGGCCAATCATCAGCCAGCAATGCACTGCGTCGGCCGCGCCGGCCGCAATGCATTGCGGGGCCGCTCGCATCACACGAACGTGATGCGAGCGGCCAAAATAGTTCTGGGCTCGCCGAGCGAGCGAACGCCCGGTGCTCGATGCGAACGTGGGTTCGCATCGAGCACCGGGCCCATCCCTACTGGTTAGTGTGTTTTTAGCTGCTGATGGGGATTAGTCTGGTGCGTGTTTTACTGTTAGTACAGTATTTCAGTAGTACCAACCACAGTGCTGTTAGCACAGCATTGCACCCCAAAAGCACACATAGGACTTCTAGTGTGTTAGTGGCATCACACAGAGTTCCTATATTTTCTTCCCAGAAGCACCCATAGGACTTGTACTGTGTTAGTGGCATCACACAGAGTTCCTATATTTTCTTCCCAGAAGCACCCATAGGACTTGTACTGTGTTAGCGGCATCACACAGAGTTCCTATATTTTCTTCCCAGAAGCACCCATAGGACTTGTACTGTGTTAGTGGCATCACACAGAGTTCCTATATTTTCTTCCCAGAAGCACCCATAGGACTTCTAATGTGTTAGTGGCATCACACAGAGCTCCCATATTTTCTTCCCAGAAGCACCCATAGGACTTCTAGTGTGTTAGTGGCATCACACAGAGTTCCTATATTTTCTTCCCAGAAGCACCCATAGGACTTGTACTGTGTTAGTGGCATCACACAGAGTTCCTATATTTTCTTCCCAGAAGCACCCATAGGACTTGTACTGTGTTAGTGGCATCACACAGAGTTCCTATATTTTCTTCCCAGAAGCACCCATAGGACTTGTACTGTGTTAGTGGCATCACACAGAGTTCCTATATTTTATTCCCAGAAGCACCCATAGGACTTCTAGTGTGTTAGTGGCATCACACAGAGTTCCTATATTTTCTTCCCAGAAGCACCCATAGGACTTGTACTGTGTTAGTGGCATCACACAGAGTTCCTATATTTTCTTCCCAGAAGCACCCATAGGACTTCTAGTGTGTTAGTGGCATCACACAGAGCTCCCATATTTTCTTCCCAGAAGCACCCATAGGACTTCTAGTGTGTTAGTGGCATCACACAGAGTTCCTATATTTTCTTCCCAGAAGCACCCATAGGACTTCTAGTGTGTTAGTGGCATCACACAGAGTTCCTATATTTTCTTCCCAGAAGCACCCATAGGACTTGTACTGTGTTAGTGGCATCACACAGAGTTCCTATTTTTTCTTCCCAGAAGCACCCATAGGACTTGTACTGTGTTAGTGGCATCACACAGAGTTCCTATATTTTCTTCCCAGAAGCACCCATAGGACTTGTACTGTGTTAGTGGCATCACACAGAGTTCCTATACTTTCTTCCCAGAAGCACCCATAGGACTTCTAGTGTGTTAGTGGCATCACACAGAGCTCCTATATTTTATTCCCAGAAGCACCCATAGGACTTGTACTGTGTTAGTGGCATCACACAGAGTTCCTATATTTTCTTCCCAGAAGCACCCATAGGACTTCAAGTGTGTTAGTGGCATCACACAGAGCTCCCATATTTTCTTCCCAGAAGCACCCATAGGACTTCTAGTGTGTTAGTGGCATCACACAGAGCTCCCATATTTTCTTCCCAGAAGCACCCATAGGACTTGTACTGTGTTAGTGGCATCACACAGAGTTCCTATATTTTCTTCCCAGAAGCACCCATAGGACTTGTACTGTGTTAGTGGCATCACACAGAGTTCCTATATTTTCTTCCCAGAAGCACCCACAGGACTTCTAGTGTGTTAGTGGCATCACACAGAGCTCCTATATTTTCTTCTCAGCAGCACCCACAGGACTTCTAGTGTGTTAGTGGCATCACACAGAGCTCCTATATTTTCTTCTCAGCAGCACCCACAGGACTTCTAGTGTGTTAGTGGCATCACACAGAGCTCCTATATTTTCTTCCCAGAAGCACCCATAGGACTTCTAGTGTGTTAGTGGCATCACACAGAGCTCCTATATTTTCTTTGCAGAAGCACCCATAGGACTTCTAGTGTGTTAGTGGCATCACACAGAGCTCCTATATTTTCTTCTCAGCAGCACCCACAGGACTTCTAGTGTGTTAGTGGCATCACACAGAGCTCCTATATTTTCTTCCCAGAAGCACCCATAGGACTTCTAGTGTGTTAGTGGCATCACACAGAGCTCCTATATTTTCTTCTCAGCAGCACCCACAGGACTTCTAGTGTGTTAGTGGCATCACACAGAGCTCCTATATTTTCTTCCCAGAAGCACCCATAGGACTTCTAGTGTGTTAGTGGCATCACACAGAGCTCATATATTTTCTTCTCAGCAGCACCCACAGGACTTCTAGTGTGTTAGTGGCATCACACAGAGCTCCTATATTTTCTTCTCAGCAGCACCCACAGGACTACCGACTACAATGGCTGGAAGACCGCAGGGCAGGCAGGCTCTGTTTCTAGTGGACGTGGCCGTGGACGTGGACGTGGTCGTGCATCGTCATCAGCACGTGGCCATGGGACACGCGCGTCTTTGTTTTCGGCAGCTGGACATGTGGAGCTGCATCATGCTGAATGCTTGGTAGAATGGATGACCAAGCCCCCCTCATCCTCCTCATCCTCTCTCACCCAGGCTCAGGGTACTGGCAGAGCTGCTGCCAACGCGTACTCAATGGCATCATCAGCCACCCCTTCCCTAGACCCACCATGTCCTCCTGAGGAGTCCCCCGAACTCTTTGAGCACAGTGTTGGGTACATGCTCCAGGAGGATGCCCAACGATTCGAAGGCTCGGATGATGATACCCAGCTTGAGGAAGTCAGTAGTGTGCGCGCAGTGAGAGGGGATGCTGAAGGACAGCAATCTGGCAGTACTGTTCCACCAGCTGCAGCTTACTGCCAGGTTTGCTCTAGTGGTGAAGAGGGAGGGGATGATGAGGTCACTGACTCCACGTGGGTGCCTGAAGGGAGAGAGGATGAGGAGGAGGACGAGGAGGAGGAGGATGCGGCGTCACATGTCCAACGAGGCAGGATGCCCCCTGGAGGCCAGCTAGAGGCCAGCACAGCAACTGTACAACACCGCAGAGCTCCGCCTGTGCAGGGCGCTGCCTCTGCACGTTATCAGAAAAGTTCTTTGGTGTGGGCCTTTTTTGAGACGAGTGCATCAGATCGCACCACTGCTATTTGCAATATTTGTCTCAAGCGTATCTCGCGTGGCCAAAACATCAGCCGCTTGGGCACCACAAGCATGAGCAGACATATGTCGACCTGCCATGCAGCTCGTTGGCAAGCACACATAAAAGACCCACACCAAAGAACTAAGCGGACCTCTCCTTGCTCCTCATCAGCTGGGATCTCCATCCCCACTACATCTTCAGTCCTCTCTGAAAGCTGCTCTGAGAGGACTGAAGGTGTAGAATTAGGTGTGTCACAACCAAGTACTTGCAGTACACCGACGTCCGATTGTAGCAGGCAAATTTCCCTGCCCCAGCTGCTGGACCGTCGAAAGAAGTACACTCCCAGCCATCCACATGCCCAGCGGTTGAATGCTAGCTTGGCTAAATTGCTAGCACTTCAACTGCTGCCTTTTCAGTTGGTAGACTCTGCCCCCTTCCGTGAGTTTGTTCAATGTGCGGTTCCTCAGTGGCAGGTTCCCAAACGCCACTTTTTCTCACGGAAGGCGATTCCGTCTGTCTACCGGCATGTGGAAGGCAATGTCCATGCCTCGCTGGACAGGGCGGTCAGCGGTAAGGTGCATATTACCGCTGACTCATGGTCCAGCAGGCATGGACAGGGACGTTACCTTTCTTTCACGGCCCATTGGGTCACTCTATTGGCAGCTGGGAGGGATGCAGGACAAGGTGCAGTAGTGTTGGAGGTTGTTCCGCCACCACGCCTCCAAAATGGTACTACTGCTACTGGTTGTGACACACCTCTCTCCTCCACCCCCTCCTCTTCTTCTTCCTCCAGTGCTCTGTCCTCGGAACCAGCGGTGCTCCGTAGGCGTACAAGGGGCTACGCAAGTACGCAGGCAAAAAGATGCCATGCCGTGCTTGCGCTGGTGTGTTTGGGGGACAGGAGCCACACTGGGCCAGAGGTTCTGGCAGCTCTGCAGGGGCAGGCCGAGAGGTGGTTGATGCCACGCCAGCTTAAGCCAGGAATGGTCGTTTCTGACAATGGCACCAACCTCCTCTCCGCCCTGCGACAGGGGCAGCTCACCCATGTGCCCTGTATGGCTCACGTCCTCAACCTGGTGGTGCAGCGGTTCTTGGGCAGGTTCCCAGGCTTACAGGATGTCCTGAGGCAGGCCAGGAAAGTCTGTGTGCATTTCCGCCGATCTTATAATGCCAGTGCTCGGCTGACTGAGCTGCAAAAGGAGCTGAACCTGCCCAAGAACCGCCTAATATGTGACATGCCCACCAGGTGGAACTCAACGTTGGCCATGCTGCAGCGACTGCACACGCAGCAGAGGGCCATCAATGAGTACCTTTGCGACTACGGCACCAGGACAGGATCAGGGGAGCTTGGTTTTTTTTCCCCACGTCAGTGGAGCATGATCAGGGATGCATGCACTGTCCTCTCACCATTTGAGGAGGCCACGAGGATGGTGAGCAGTGACAGTGCATGCATCAGTGACACTGTACCTCTTGTCCACCTGTTGGAGCATACGCTGCGTGGGATAATGGACAGGGCACTTGAGGCAGAACAGAGGCAGGAAGAGGAGGACTTCCTTGCCTCTCAAGGCCCTCTTTATCCGGACAGGGTTCCTTCTGTCCCACCCATCACACAGGAAGAGGATGAGGAGGAGGAGGAGGAGGAGGAGGAGGAGGATTGTGTGAGCATGGAGGTGGAGCCTGGCACTCAGCATCAGCAGCAGCAGTCTTTTAGGGATGATGTACAGTCCCAACAAGCCAGTGGACTTGTACGTGGCTGGGAGGAGGTGGCTGGCGATCATGTCATCCTCAGTGACCCAGAAGACTCCGGACCGAATGCCTCAGCTAACCTACGCTGCATGGCCTCCCTGATCCTGCAAAGCCTGCGGAAGGATCCTCGTGTTCTTCGGATCAAGGAGAGGGACCATTACTGGCTGGCCACTCTCCTTGATCCGCGGTACAAGGGTAAGGTTGCGGACCTTATCTTGCCGTCGCAGAGGGAGCAGAGGATGAGACATCTCAGGGAGGCCTTGCAGAAAGGTCTGTGCAACGCGTTCCCAGAAACTGGGAGGTTACAAACTCCTGGTCCTGGGCGACGAGTTGCTGAGGCTTCGGTCAGTAGCAGAAGGAGCGGTGGGGAAGGTGGACGCCTGACCGATGCGTTCAGACAATTTTTTAGTCCGCAGCCCCAAGGTATGATCGGTTCCAGCAACCATCGCCAGCGTCTGATATACATGGTGCAGGAATACCTTGGGGCAAGGTCAGACTTGGACACCTTTCCCACCGAAAATCCTCTGGCTTACTGGGTCCTGAGGATGGATCACTGGCCAGAGCTTGCACAGTATGCAATTGAGCTACTGGCCTGTCCTGCCTCCAGCGTTCTTTCCGAACGCACATTCAGTGCTGCTGGAGGATTTGTCACCGATCATAGGGTGCGCCTGCCAACCGACTCGGTTGATCGACTGACCTTCATCAAAATGAATCAGTCTTGGATCACCACCAGCTACCAGGCACCTGAAGCGGATATAATGGAATAATTTATAATGTCACATCCCTTCAAGACTGCCTATGCTGATGCTGAGTGACTGTCCTCTTATGTTCACTGACTATCCTCTTCCTCCTCCTCAATGATCCATGCCACCACACCAGTGCCTAAGGCACAATTTTTCAGCCCCTGTTGGGGCGTGTACTTACAATTTTTTTAAAAAAAATGCTTTGCAACACGTGTGACTACTGTGCTCCAAGTACAGTATCTGTGAGGGGTTGCAGTGTTGTGGCACCAGCACCAGTGCCTAAGGCACAATTTTTCAGCCCCTGTTTAACAGGGGCGTGTAATTACAATTTTTTTTAAAAAAATGCTTCGCAACACGTGTGACTGCTGTGCTCCAAGTACAGTATCTGTGAGGGGTTGCAGTGTTGTGGCACCAGCACCAGTGCCTAAGGCACAATTTTTCAGCCCCTGTTGGGGGCGTGTAATTACAATTTTTTAGGCAATGCTTTGCAACAGCATTGCTGTGCTAAGAGTACAGTGTCTGCCCCTGTTGGGGCGTGTAAGAGTACAGTGTCCGCCCCTGTTGGGGCGTGTAAATTACAATTTTTAGGCAATGCTTTGCAACAGCATTGCTGTGCTAAGAGTACAGTGTCTGTGAGGGGTTGCAGTGTTGTGGCACCAGCCCCAATGCCTAAGGCACAATTTTTCAGCCCCTGTTTAACAGGGGCGTGTAATTACAAATCTTGATCTAATAGTTCACAGCAGGGCCCATTCCTGCGCCCACCAAGAGTAACTGTGAGGGCTTATAGTCTTGTGGCAACACCGTCCACCACCACCGCCAAAGGCCCAATTTTTCTGCCCTGTTCAACAGGTGAATGCAATTACAAATCTTGATCTAATAACTCACAGCAGGGCCCATTCCTGCGCCCACCAAGAGTAACTGTGAGGGCTTATAGTCTTGTGGCAACACCGTCCACCACCACAAAAGGCCCAATTTTTCTGCCCGGTTCAACAGGTGCATGCAATTACAAATCTTGATCTAATAACTCACAGCAGGGCCCATTCCTGCGCCCACCAAGAGTAACTATGAGGGCTTACAGTCTTGTGGCAACACCGTCCACCACCACCACCACCAAAGGCCCAATTTTTCTGCCCTGTTCAACAGGTGCATGCAATTACAAATCTTGATCTAATAACTCACAGCAGGGCCCATTCCTGCGCCCACCAAGAGTAACTGTGAGAGCTTACAGTCTTGTGGCAACACCGTCCACCACCACCACCACCACCACCACCAAAGGCCCAATTTTTCTGCCCGGTTCAACAGGTGCATGCAAGTACAAATCTTGATCTATTAACTCACAGCAGGGCCCATTCCTGTGCCCACCAGTCTTGTGGCTACACCAACATCTAATAGGGCAAATTTCTGCAGAGTATATACGGCAGGCCCCTACTTTCAAACATCCAACTTACAAACGACTCCTACTTGCAAACGGAAAGAGAAAACAGGAAGTGAGAGGAAATCTACCCCTAGGAAGGGAAATTCTATCCTGTTAGATTTAATTTGGGAAAAAGGTATCTCCTCTCTACTGATGCTTTATCACCAATCCTTGTTTCAATTCAAACCCCACTTTTCCAAAAACATTTGTCATTGGGACGGAAAGTGAGGTGACATGTTCTGAACAGATGTGCAAAGACAGCAAATGTTACAGGGGTGATAACCCCTCCCTATGTTCTCCAAAAAGCTTAAAAATAGATGTTTTTGGGATGGAGCTACACTTCATAATGTACCTGTTCAGATTCTACTTAAGAACAAACCTACAGTCCGTGTCTTGTTTGCACCACCTATATACTGCTGTTCAGAGTATATAGGGTTGTAGGTATAGGGTTTTTTTTGGGTGCGGGGTCCCCCTTAATATCCATACAAGACCCAAAGGGGCTGGGGTGGGGGGGGGGGGGGGTGATGGGGTAGCCATGCCATTTTTCTCAAGGATTTTCAGCCATATGGCGGCCAGGACAAGACATGACATTAAAGCCGCAACTGGTTTTAAATGGCTTCTTTTTTTCCTTTACAAATGTCATTTTGTGCAAGGACAGTTCTAAACACGGGAAACACATGCCACTTCACAGGCATACTTTAGACACCCCCCAGGTACCATATTTAAAGGAAAATTTCACATTTTTTTTTTCACTTTATGCATCATTAAAATGACTGCTCCCGAAAAAACGTTTTTAAAAGTTCTTTTTGCATTGATATATGTCCCCTGGGGCAGGACCCGGGTCCCCATACCTGTTTTATGACATTAACATGCATATTGGCCGTTGTAACTAGCACTTTTGATTTCGAACGTTCGCGTCCATTATAACGTATAGGGTTCGAAAATTCGCGCAAACTTTCGATCGGTTCGAAGGTTCTGGTTCGAACCGAACCCGGGGGTGTTCGGCTCATCCCTAATTGAGAACATAGGGGACATAGAGCGGCTTGAGGTTTGGCTACATCTGATATAAAAGGAATGTAGGCCCGGTGAAGAATTTTCAGCTGTGTTTCTCTCCACTGCTCATTTGGAACCAGACAGAGAATGCTTTTGTTGCCTTGCAGAATTTTATCCATGATCTCTGGGTCAGGGAAATCCTTGCCCTAATTAGCAATGGATGATGAGGCCAGAGGAGGAATTTGTGAATCAGGGGTTTGTAAATGTCCTAGATGGAGCAAGTTCCAACCTAAAGAAGATTGTCTGAGATTGAAGGTTGAAATCTCCTGCCACTGTTTCTACAGAGAGTGCACACATAACTAATACATTGTTCGTAGTAGAAAGCGTGGGACATGGGTAGGGACATTTTTTCTTCTATTTCTTTAAAAGCGTATGGTGAGCCAGTGTTTAAGTCATATAAAGATGAGAATTTGATGAGACCTTGATGTTGCCAAATGGAGAAGGCCTTATGTTCCAGCCCTGGTGGAAACATGGGATTACCTTGAATAGGTAGGTGTCTGGAAAAGTAGGGAGGGAGGTTTAATTTTTTTTCGGAATCTCCTTCCAGGCTATTACTGTGTCTCTTAGTAGGAGGTTGTGTTGAAGATCTTGGCAAAGAGATTTCCACTTGGTATGTAAGAGAGCTTCCAGAGAATAGGGAGGCACCATCGCAGATTCCGTTGAATAGTTGGAATAATGGGATGCTTTCAGTAACCAGTCTAAACCTGTACGGAGCAGGCAAGCTAAATTGTAAACCCTGATGTTGGAGAGGTATATGCCCCCTTCACTTCTGGGAAGATATAGTTTAGTGCAATACACCAAAGTTTTTCCACCATATAAATTGGGATAGGGCTTTGTTCAGAGTTTGGATGTCTTTGTGTTTTAGGAGAATTGGCAGGGTTTGCAGGGGATATAACATTCAAGCAAAACCAACCATTTTAAATAAGTAGCATCTCCCCAGAAGCGACAGAGGTCGATCCACCCAATTTTCAAGCTCCTGAACAGTTCTCTTAATTAAAGGATGATAATTCAATGTGTAAAGAGAGGAAGAGGTCTTGCCTATCTTAACACCCAGATAGGTTATATTTGTGAGATTTGGCTACTGTTAATGGAGAAGTATGTGTCCAGCTAATATTTGGTGATGTACCAAGGGGGAGAATTTCAATCTTGTTGTTATTGATGCAAAGACCAGAGCACCACAATCTAAATTTGTCAAAGATATTTTTGATGGAAATCGTGTCGAGGGAGGGGTCCGCAGTAAAAATGAGGACGTCATCCGCAAAGAGAGCTGTGCGTAGTTCCATGTCGCCTATGCATATTCCATGTAACGGGCCTTTTCAGTCAGGAATATGGATAGGGGTTCCAGGGCTAAATTGAATAATAATGGTGAGAGGGTTCACCCTGTCTGGTTCCTTTGTGAAGTCAGAATTCCTCAGTAAGGAGGCCAGCCAACACCAATCTGTCTGTCAGAGAAGCGTACATTGATTTTATTAAGTGGTTGAAGGGACCGGAGAAGCCCATTTTGGTCAAGACCAGAGAGACCCAGTCGAAACTGACATTATCAAAAGCTTTCTCTGTGTCCAGAGTGATGATGGCAAAGTCTACCCCCAAGTTGGACTTGGCATGTTCCAGGACCATCATGACCTTTCGAATGTCTAGGGTGGCAGTTCTTCCCTTTACAAAACCAGATTGAGCAGGATAGAATAGGGAGGGGAGTGTGTTTTCTAGCCTGGTCGCTACTGTCTTTGAGAGGATCTTGATGTCTAGATTTAGAAGGGATATGGGCCTATATGAGCCTGGTTTTAAAGGATCTTTCCCTCTTTTGGATAGTAGCTTGATAATGGCTTGGTTTCCTGTAGGTAAGTATGGACCTCCTGACCAGATTTCCTGGTATACTTTGAGGAGGATGGGAGCAACTCTATCTGGAAGTGTCTTGAAAAATTCACTCATGTACCCATCAGGGCCTGGAGCTTTATTTGTTGTATTATTGTGGTAATTTCGGACAAGGAAATGGGGGCCTTTATGGAGCTCTAGTTGGGAGGAGGAGATTGTTGGAAGTCAGATTTTATCAAGAAGCCCAGAGGCAGTGTTCTTGTCTATCAAAAACATGGAATCCACCTCCCCTGATTGTGGACAAAGTGCTGCTAGCCCAATAGTATATATGAAAGGAAACAAAAATACTCCCAGGGGCCTATGCGCAGCTTACAAGTAATAAATGTACTTGGTATTAAAATATTTTTATTTTAAATTGATATAAAAAATCATCATCAAATAAAACAGCAATATCAAAAAAAAGAAAAAGGGGGAAAGGGAATACATGAAAAAAGAGGGACAACAACAACAAGTACACAAAATTTAGCATGATAGATGTCCAATATGACATTGAACAATACACAAACAATATATCTGTGAATGCTGCAGTTAAGGATAACCCCAACACGTTTCAATCTTAATATTGTATTCAGTCTTCTTCAGGGTACACAGGCATCTATAACATATCAATACATAATATTAATGATACCATCATCATAAACATTTAGAAAAGATAAGCCTGTATATACAGGAATCCAGAATATCACAAGGTCCTACCTTTGATAAAAGAAGTGTTTAAACAGCCACAGCGGAAAAACAAAACATCACACCAGGATATTCGCACAATGGTCAGTCATCCAGGGAGTGGGCAGGGAGTCTGTTTCTATCTACAAGAGGTCACACATCATTAGGCATGTAGGGGTGGTGGAGGGAGGCATAGGTGTGCATATAGTGTATATTCTATCTAAAAATTAATATATTTACCTACAGCTATTTGACTGTTTTTCAAACCTGTCCATTATATTGATATTTAATACATCACCTAGAGGGTATGAATTTCCAACAAGTGTGTACATGTGTCTATATTGCTACTCATAGGGGTTAATAGCATATATCTATATAGAGAAAGCTGTATTCCATAAATGTAGTTACTTTGTTTGATCATATGTAGGTCTCAGATAAGATGTATCTGTCTATCCAGTATATCAAAACAAATGTCAGGTTGTGTGTTCATCACAAGATTGGTGATATTCACAGTGCCTCACTGTTATAATACCCACATTCTGCATTGGAGAAAACATATGTGTATATATGTAATTAAATGATATGATCAAGAGGGCTGGGACATCTGTCACACTCCCAAGGATCAACAAACCATATTGCAATATGTGTAAGAAAGGGGATAATTTGAAAAAAAAATCTACTTACTGGAGGCTATCTTTTACCGCATGATCCTGTCCTGCAACTGTCCAATGTGTTGTCCGCATCGGAATGAAGTGTGCACTGAATGTGTCGTTTAAATAGGAATCTACTGATTACCCTGACCTGTCCCACCTGTGTGTATAATCTGAGTATAGACCACCGCACCAGTGTCTCTCCACCCCATCTTCATCTTCCATATCACCCCCCCCCCCCATGACATAATCAAAGGCCGGCTGTGTGGCCTCCTCGGCATTCCAGGAGAGTCCCAGCAATAGCCGCGCCGACTCCATGGAAACCCACCTGATGCCGTGACATCAGGTGATATCTCGCAGTGGCCATGCACATGTGCAGGATAGACATCTGCACAAGAAAGTGTTTGTATTGGATAGCAAACACATTTACCTTATCAGTATATTTTGTTAAATATTTTATGTTTATCATTTAGTTTTGTAAAAGTATACATTTCAATATGGCTTCCGATAGATGCATATCTAGTTTTAGTTAGCACTGATTTACTGTTTGCAAATATATTATTTGTATACGTAAGTAACTGTGTGTGTGTGTGTTTTACACAAAAGAATAGGTATATATCCATCAATATTCTATCTGTAATTGTTATATAGAATTTAGAATATTAATTTGTTTTCCCTGAGGAAAATCCTTTCAGGAAAGGACAATAGCAGATATTTAAGCCAGGTGGGAAAGTCGCATGCAGGCGAAAAATCCATTTCTGTTGGAGTTGTAATAACATTTTATTCCAGTCACCTCCCCGAATGGGTATGTATACCTGATCAAGGGCAGTGACTTTAACTTTGAGAACTCTGTATTCGTGTTCATCCACTACAGGAAGATAAAAGTTGCCGATTTGCATGCTGTACATATGTTTTTGAATTCTTCACCATACTTCTTGTTTAGTTTTGCCCACATAAAATTAACCATATTTGGTGAGGGTTGGGTGAATATAAGGGGGAGTAGTACTGTAGCATTACCCTTTTAACCTCCTGTGGGAGGGTATTAATGGAACCTGAGGCTTCGCTAAGGGAGGTGATGTGTGTAGGGCGATAAGGACCCCTACAGAGTCTTGCTAAAAGTTTACCTGATTTGTTGCCAAATCTGTGAAAAGTGGCATTTCTGAATGCATTTTTTGTTAGTTTCAGCTTGTCTGCCCAGGAGTCGAAGTGTCATTCTGCCCTGTGTTCTGGGGAGTTTTGGGAAGAAAGGGAACGCTGAGCGAGCTTGAGATGGGCACTTGCCTCCTGGCAGTTGGCTAGGGCATGTTTCTTAAAAGAGGCGGCATACAAAATGATCCGACCCCTGATAAAGGCCTTGCCACCACCCCAAAGCAGATTGGGGTTATCCATGTGGGTGGAATTTGCAGAGAGGAATTATTCCCAAGCAGCTCCCAAGGAGGCCTGGAAATCAGCATTTTTGTAGAGGAAAGATGTGAAGTGCCCCAGGCAGGGATTGGGTTGAGAACTAGGGTCTGCAAGTGAGATGGAAATAGGTGCATGATCGGAAATAGCTATATCGTGAATTTCTGCCCTGGAGATAGTCGGGATAGTATTGTCAGTGCCAAAGATATAATGTATCCTAGTGAAAACATTATATGGGGATGAGTAAAATGTATATTCCTTGTCTAATGGGTTAAAAAGTCTTTAAATGTCAGTGAAGTGTATCGTTTCTATGATCATGGCAAGGTCGGTCTGACTGAAATTTTTTGTTTTGCGATGTCGCTTGGGGGCAGATCTATCCCCAGTTACTGTAAGTGAATGACTGTATTGAAATCACCTCCAACTATGTGTGGAATGTGGGGAAGTTTCAAGGGTCTGGTGGACAAGTCTCTGTAGAAATGTTTCCCTGGGATGTTAGGAGCGTATGTACTGGTTATTAATAGATCTTTGTGTCCCAAGCGTAAATGAGCTATAATGAGTCATCCCTGAGATTCTGAGTCTGTCACTAGAACCTCACACCCCCTTCAGGTCTGGTAT
Source organism: Lithobates sylvaticus (assembly GCA_028564925.1). Lineage (NCBI taxonomy): Eukaryota > Metazoa > Chordata > Amphibia > Anura > Ranidae > Lithobates > Lithobates sylvaticus. The sequence goes on along the minus strand of CM053026.1, from coordinate 367,186,231 downwards.
GGATTTTAATGGGAACCCTGCGCCAAAATAAAAAAAAAAATGACATAGGGCTCCCCCCAAAATCCATATCAGACCCTTGTCCGAGCACGCAACCTGGCAGGCCACAGCAAAAGGGGGATGAAAGAGCGCCCCCCTCCTGAACTGTACCAGGCCACATGCCCTCAACATGGGGAGGGTGCTTTGGGGTCTGATGTTGATGGAGACAAGGGCCTCATCCCCACAACCTTTGCCTGGTGATTGTGGGGATATGCGGGTGGGGGACTTATCGGAATCTGGAAGCCCCCTTTATCAAGGGGCCCCCTAGATCCCGGCCTCCCCCCGTGTGAATTGGTAGTGATTGGTACCCAATCATACCCCTACCATTTCACAAAAAAAAGTGTCAAAAATGGTAAAAAATACAAGAGACAGCTTGGGAAAAGTCCTTTATTAAAAAAAAAAAAAAATGTCCCACAAATCATGCCGCCCAACGGACCAAAAAAAAAAAAAAGAAAGCCGCACCCGATCCGCCTCCATGGGAGGCTCCCGCCGACTGATGCGTCTTTTCTGTGACAGTTCTTATATAACTGAGGACGGGGCCACCTGGTCACGTAACTGGATGACCCAGCCCCCTCTGACGCCACGGGGGCCAATCTCTGAAAATTGATCACATCTGATGTACCGATGGCCTATCTCATATCTTGAGACCCTAACAAGCCAGGAAAGTACAAATACCCCCCCCAAATGACCCCTTTTTGGAAAGTAGACATTCCAAGGTATTTAGTAAGAGGTATGGTGAGTTTTTTTGATCTTTGCAAAATCAAGATTTTTTTTCACAAAATTGTAATATTAGTATGGCGATACCACATGTGTGAGACTTTTACACAGTGTGGCCACATACAGAGGCGCAACATGCAGGGAGCACCATCAGGCGTTCTTGGAGCATAAATTACACATATCATTTCTTGACTACAGCTTACACTTTTGAAGGCCCTGGAGCACCAGGACAATGGAAACACCCCAAAAATTACTAAATTTTTTTAAACAAAGTTGTCCATTTATGCAATATTTTTTTATTTTGGTACATACCAAAAATTACACCCCATAAATAGATTGTCCTACTCCTCCTGAGTACGGCGATACCACATGTGGGAGACTTTTACACAGCCTGGCCACATAGAGAGGCCCAACATGCAGAGAGCCCCGTCAGGTGTTCTAGGGGCATAAATTTCAAATCTAATTTGACTACCTATTACACTTTTGTGAGGCACTGTAGTGGCATGTATGAGAACTAATGTGGCATGGATGAGCATAAATGGGGGTGGATGAGCCGTGGATGGGGATGTCTGAGCATGAATGTGCATGGCTGAGTACAGCCGTGTTCGGCTGGGTATGCTGGTTATGGCTGGGTATGCTGAATACGGCTGGGTATGCTTGGTACCGCTGAGTACGGCTGGGTATGGCTGGGTACAGCTGGGTACTGCTTAATATGGCTGGGTACGACTGATTACGGTTGGGCACGGCTGGGTATGCTGAGTACGGCTGGGTATGGCTAAGTACAACTGAGTACGGCTGGGTACAGTTGAATACGGCTGGGTACGGCTAGGTATGGCTGGGTATGGATGAGGGTGGATGGGATGGCTGAGCATGGATGGATGTATGAGTATTGCTGAGTATGGATGGATGGCTGAGCATGGATGAGTATTGCTGAGTATGAATAGAGGGATGAGTATTGCTGAGTATGGATGGATGAGTATTGCTGAGTATGGATAAATATGGATGGATGAATGAGTATTGCTGATGCTGAGTATGGATGAATGGAAGGATGAGTATTGCTGAGGATGGATGGCTGAGCATGGATGGCTAAGTATTGATGAGGATGGATGGCTGAGCATGGATGGATGGATGGCTGGCTGGATGAGGCAGGAATTGTCACAGATCAGCACTGTGGGCACTACACATCCAGCCCACAGCGCTGCAGCATCTGATCTCCCCCTCTCCTCTCACACTGTGATCTGTACAGAGAAGGGAGAGATGAACGGGATATGACGCCAGTTTGTTTACAAGTGATCGCTCCGTCGTTTGACAGAGCGATCACGTGGTAAACGGCAGCTGTCATCGGACATTTACCGTGGTCCATGATGGTCACGGACATTCCAGGGTGCGTGCCCCAGGGGGTGCGCAATTCTGTGAGGAAGTCAATGTAGGCCCTCCCAGAGTTATCGAGCCGTGCTGTAGCCGTCATTCGGCTATATCGTGGTCGGCAAGCGGTTAATAAAGAACTTGTCCCAAGCTGTCTCTTGTCTTTTTTACCATTTTGACACTTTTTTAGTGAAATGGTAGGGGTACGACTGGGTACCCCATTACCAATTCACACAGGGGGGGAGGCCAGGATCTGGGGGTCCCCTTGTTAAAGGGGGCTTCCAGATTCCGATAAGCCCCCCGTCCGCATACCCCCACAACCCCCGGGCAAGGATTGTGGGGATGAGGCCCTTGTCAGACCCCAAAGCACCCTCCCCATGTTGAGGGCATGTGGCCTGGTATGGCGCCCCCCACTTTTCCTACGGCCTTCCAGGTTACGTGCTCAGATAAGGGACTGGTATTGATTTTGGGGGGACCCCTACGCCATTTTCTTTTTAATTTTGGCGCAGGGTTCCCCTTAAAAGCCATACCAGACCTGAAGGGCCTGGTTTGGATTTTAGGGGGACCCCCACGCAATTTCTTTAAAAATTTTGGTTCAGGGGTCCCCTTATATTCATACCAGACCTGACAATTCATTACATCCGCAATAAGTTTTAAATTAAAATTTTTCCTAAAGAAATTACATTTTGCTGTGGTACTGTTCTAAAACATGGGAAAAATGCCCAACTTTGCAGGCATACTGTAGACACCCCCCAGGCACGATATTTAAAGGAATATTGCATTTTTATTGTTTCATTTTAAGCATTCAAAAAAAAAATCACTGCTCCCGAAAAAAATGCAATTTATAAAAAAATTCCATTGATACATGTCCCCTGGGGCAGGACCCAAACACTTTTTATGACAATAACTTGCATATAAGCCTTTAAAATTAGCACTTTTGATTTTTTCATTTTCATGTCCCATAGACTTTAACGATGTTCGTGTGTTCTGCCAAATTTTTTGCCTGTTCGCATGTTGCAAATCGAACAGGAGGGTGTTCGGCTCTTCCCTATCAAGTTGCCAGAAAGAAGCCTTTACTGCACAAGTTCCACAATAAAGCCTGGTTACAATATGCCCAATAACACCTTGACATACCCCATTGGCTTTTTTGTGGCATTGGCGCAGTAAAGGCTTCCTTCTAGCAGCTCCACCATGCAGCTCTTTTTTGTTCAAGTATCGTTGAATTGTTCTACCACACCGTCTTTTTGGAGGGCAGCCTGTATTTCTCCTGCAGTTACTGTGGGTTTTTCTCTGAATCCTGACCAATTCTTCCGCCAGTTGTGACTGCAATCTTTCTTGGTCTACCTGACCTTGGCTTGGTATTAAAAGAGCCCCTAATTTTCCACTTCTTAATAAGTGATTAAACAGTACTGACTGGCATATTCAAGGCTTTGTTTTTTTTTTTTATCAAATCAGTTTTTATTGCTTTATTAAACATACATCACAAACAACATTCCACCCATGTACATAAAAAAACAAAAAAACAAAAACAAAACAACCCTCCCATCCAAAAACAACCCCAAATTTCCCCCTCTCTCTCTCTATTGCTCATAAAGGTATCTACTCCCATCTCATCATCCATCCAAAATATTATACCATCTTCTCCATATCTTTTCGTATTTCCCTGGGCAGTCTCTGTGTAGAAAGGTATACTGTATTTATCGTATTTATATTACACGCACCTTTTTCCCCTTAAAATCAGGGGGAAATTGTGGGTGCATGTTATGCACTAATCCCACGCTGATTATGAGAGGAGGAGCGAGCACGGCCGATATCTATACATAGCCGAGTATACTCGGCTAGTTCCGCTCACAGTCACGCACAGTCACGCCCAGTCCCGCCCTATGATGGACATAACACAGGGACTGGGCATGACTGTGAGCGGAGCTATCCGAGCCTAGCCGAGTACACTCGGCTATTGTATGTATATGGGCGGCACTCGGCTCCACTTACAGTCCCGCCCAGTCCCGCCATTGGACCTGTGTTATGTCCATCATAGGGCGGGACTACGAGCAGAGCCGAGAAGAACCGAGAAGAGCCGAGATACACAGGACCGGCTCTGTGTATCTCGCAGCGCCATTTTCAAACTGCAGTGACACTGACATGTCACTGCAATTTAACTGCAGCCTGGGCAAGGCTGCAAATGACACTGAGAAGGCTGCAGATGGACACTGAGAAGGCTGCAAGGCTGCAAATGACACTGACAAGGCTGCAAATGACAATGACAAGGCTGCAAATGACAATGACAAGGCTGCAAATGACACTGACAAGGCTGCAAGGCTGCAAATGACACTGACAAGCAATTGCAGATGGACGCTGTGCATGGCTGCAGATGGACACTGATAAGGCTGCATTGATGGGCATTTAAATGTAATTTTTTTTCCTTAAAAAAAAATTTTCCTTAAAATTCCCTCCTAAACTTGGGGTGCATGTTATACGCTGGCGCATGTTATACGCCAATAAATACAGTATCTTTCCTTTAATTAGGGTTTCCCTTAATTGTGTTTTCCATTCTGCTACTGTTGGTGGGTATGGGGATAATCATTTTTGTTTTCCTTATTATTGATATCTTGCTGTCTTCTGGTATCCTGGAATCATCCAGGATACCAGAAGACATCCCCTGGCTGTGGAGACAACCCAGTCCCAAAAGCATTGTTACTCATAGACACAACCTCATACCAATAACGGTGACGTTTAGGGCAACTCCATAGCATATGTATTAACCACTTCACAACCGGCCCATAGCCGAAAAACGGCTACAGGGCGGTTGCTTAACTCTGGGAGGGCATCATATGACGTCCTCCCAGAATTCCCCTCTTGCGCGCCCCCTTGATGACGCCGGTTCCTATCCTATAGTGCAAGAGGAGAGGGGGAGGGATCGGTGGCAGCAGTGCTGTGGGTGGGATCCGTAGTGCCCACAGCCTGCTCTGCTGCAGTCACCACCGATCCATCCATCCATGCTCAGCCATCCCTCCATACCCTGCAATACACAGCAATAGCCTGAAGTGTATTGCTGGATATTGCAGGGTATGGAGGGATGGCTGAGCATGGATGGATGTATACCCAGCAGTACCCTGCGATACTCTGCCATACCCTGCGATACTCTGCCATACCCTGCAAAACCCAGCAATACTCTGCCATTCCCTGCCATATTCTGCAATACTCTGCCATACCCTGCCATACTCTGCCATACCCTGCCATACTCTGCTATACCCTGCCATACCCTGCCATACTCTGCCATACTCTGCCATACCCTGCCATACCCTGCCATACCCTGCCATACTCTGCCATACCCTGCCATACCCTGCCATACCCTGCCATACCCTGCCATACCCTGAGATACTCTGCCATACCCTGCGATACTCTGCCATACCCTGCGATACTCTGCTATACCCTGCAATACTCTGTGATACTCTGCCATACCCAGCAATACTCTGCCATACCCTGCCATACCCTGCGATACTCTGCGATACTCTGCCATACCCTGCGATACTCTGCCATACCATGCTATACCCTGCGATTTTCTGCAATACTCTGCCATACCCAGCAATACTCTGCGATACTCTGCCATACCCTGCGATACCCTGCGATACCCTGCGATACTCTGCTATACCCTGCAATACTCTGCGATACTCTGCCATACCCAGCGATACTCTGCTATACCCTGCAATACTCTGCGATACTCTGCAATACTCTGCGATACTCTGCCATACTCTGCAATACCCTGCGATTTTCTGCAATACCCTGCGATTTTCTGCAATACTCTGCCATACCCAGCAATACTCTGCCATACCCAGCGATACTCTGCCATATCCTGCGATACTCTGCCATACCCTGCGATACTCTGCTATACCCTGCGATACCCTGCCATACTCTGCAATACCATGCTATACCCTGCAATACCCTGCGATGTTCTGCGATACCATGCGATACCATGCAATTCTCGCTACGATCGAAGCCAGGATCGTTTTTTTATTTTATTTCAGGCTTTCCAGCTTAGAGGTGAGATGTGGGGTCTTATTGACCCCATATCTCACTGTAAAGAGGACCTGTAATGCTATATTCCTATAACAAGGAATGTTTACATTCCTTGTAATATGAATAAAAGTGATCAAAAAAATTTTTGGGGGGAAAAAAAGTGTCAAACTAAAATAAATAAAGTAAAATGAACAATAAAAAAAAAAAAAAAAAATTTAAAGAGCCCCTGTCCCTGTGTGCTCGCATGCAGAAGCGAACGCATACGCAAGTCCCGCCCACATATGAAAACGGTGTTCAAAACACACATGTGAGGTATCGCTGCGAACGTTGGAGCGAGAACAATAATTTTGGCCCTAGACCTCCTCTGTAACTCAAAACATGTAACCAGTAAACATTTTTAAAGTGCCGCCTATGGGGATTTTTAAGTAGCGAAGTTTGGCGCCATTCCACAAACGCCTGCAATTTTGAAGGGTGACATGTTGGGTATCTATTTACTCGGCGTAACTTCATCTTTCACATTATGCAAAAACATTGGGCTAAATTTACAGTTTTGTTTTTTGTAAAGCACAAAACTTTTTTTTCCCAAAAAAACGTGTTTGAAAAATTTCTGCACAAGTACCGTGCTAGATAAAAAGTTGCACTGACCGCCATTGTATTCTCTAGGGTCTTTGCTAAAAAAACATATATAATGTTTTGGGGTTCTATGTGATTTTCTAGCAAATAAATGATGATTTTTACATGTAGGAGAGAAATGTCAGAATTGTCCTGGGTGCAGGATTTTGCAAAGAATTGTGGGAAAAAATTACAACTTCAAAAAACTCACCATGCCTCTTTCCAAATACCTTGGAATGTCTTCTTTCTAAAAAGGGGTCATTTGGGGGGTATTTGTACTTTTCTGGCATGTTAGGGTCTCAAGAAATGAGATAGGCCGTCAGTACTTCAGGTGTGATCAATTTTCAGATATTGGCACCATAGCTTGTGGACTCTATAACTTTCACAAAGACCAGAAAGATATGGAGAAGCTCGGGGGGGGGTACCTCGTCCTGAATTTAGATATAAAAAACGAAGAAGGGGGGTTTTTAGCCAACCTATCGGACTATCACGGTACCTGAACGGATGTATGTCTCAATACCAAAGATTGATTCTAAATAGTTTTATTAACACATAATATACAAAAAAAAAAAAAACATATCATATATAAAAACAGTGGGGATCCTTGCAGTCCAAAGGCATACATATACATATAGCTTATTGATAAGTCAGAATGTTTAGACAAAACTCGCTGATTCAATGCTGGTTGACGCGTTTCGCTTAGAGCTTCTTCAGAACCAAAGCATAGCGGTTCATATATCTGTTGTACATATTAAGAAGACAAGGGGGTTATTTATGAGTGGATTGGCAGATGTTATGTGTTCAGATATATATAGTATTAGTATCAATATAAATATAAACGGTTCAAATGGGTATATAAAGAAAAAGTTTTTTGCCTACCTTACAATTCTTGTTGGAAAGGTAGGAAATGATGTATGTCTGTAGTACCCAATAGATTATCTAAAAGTGAGTCTCTTGGAAGGACCATCGAGAACTCGCCGAGTTTGGGGTCTAGAGCCAGCAAAACAAGGCATGAGCTGCAAGTGAGAAAGAGAGACAAAAAAAAAAGAGGGAGAATAAATGAATCACTAAAGATTCTAGGATGAGGTAAATGGGCAACCAATCCCATATAAACATAGTATAGACAAATATGTATGTATACCTAAAAGAAATACTCACATAAAAAAAAAGTGGAAAAAGAAAGAGTAGTAGTAGTGGGACTTGGGTGTGCCGAATCGGCCAAAAACAGCGTGGTATTATGCGGACAGATCTATAGTACCGATGTCCTGTAATTAATAATAATAGTAATGTAAAGGATAGATAGAAAGACAGTAACTTCCAATTTCAAAGGCCTCCTGGGTATACCTTACGGATCCAATTGGGCCCTCCTCGTGGGTCTCCTTTTGAGAAGTGGTGATATCAGGGGATGATATGAACACTATACTAGGTCCAGCATCACAAGAATAGGCTGGAAATAATCAGGGAAAGAAAGGATATATATATATAATATATCTCCAGTATGCAGTATCTAGAGACATATAGTGGATTACTACAGAGTATGGTATTGTGTGAAAGTTAACCTTACTAGTCCAAGAAACATACCTGGTAGCCACTTGTAGAGGAGGGGAACACCCCCGCTGGGAAGGATCACCAACTCTGCAGGGTCAGACTCCAATGGCTGAATCCATTAGTTACAGATCCTTTGTAAGAAGGAAATAGGGCAGGGCTAGTAATAAAGCCAATGTCAAAATTTAGTGTGTACTAAGGGCTGATTAGCCCCAAAAATAACAGCTAGAACAGTAGGGACAGCATAAAAATCCTTTAGAAGAAAAAATACCTGAACAGGGTATGGTGAAAGCAGCTTCCCAGCACTCCATCTCAAACAACCATCTGATGGAGTGCTGGTTAAATAGTCTGCTTTGGCGCCAGAATTGAAGGTGGGAGGGAGCAAGCCGCCCCATAGGGCCAATTGAAAGATAATGGAAACAGCTGGAGGGGCCGTCAGAGTGGATTAGAAGGTGCATTGGTACTAATACCGCTGGGCGCATGCGTCTTGTCAGGCTGAGGGGGTGGGATCCGCATATAAAGCGTCCCGTTCACCGCAGCCGAAAATGAAAGTACGCGCATGCGCGATGGGTAATACGCGCATGCGCAGTAGTAAAGCGGCAACAATTCCCATTCGGAGCACACTGGTGAGCTGTGACCGAATTCTAGGAATGGAGAAAAGGCCAGATACAAGACAGATCCTCCAGTAGGAGGTAGAGTCAGCCAGAATCAGTGACGGAGATATAACAAATATATAATGAAAAGCACAAATATTGTAAACTAATAAGAAGAATGTAAGATATGCAAAAAATAAAAGAATAAATAAAGATAGATAATGAGGAGTTAATGATAAAAATAAAAATCAAAAATAAATAAAGATAAATGTAAAACTTAAAAATAAATAAATGTGAAAATAATAAAAATAAATATAAAAATAAAAATGAAATAAAAATAAATATAAATATAAAAAATAAAAGATAAATAAAAATAAATATAAAAGTAAAAATAAAAAAATAATAATAAGAAAAAAATAAATAAAAATAAATTATAAATTAGAAATAAAAAGGAACAGCAGTTTCTCTTTGACATATGCAGCCCATGTCTAAGATGTAAAATAGGGGATGAGCCTCCTCCGACGCCACCACCGCAACGCCTCCACCGAGGCAGCTATGGTTGGATAAAATTACCTTCCATAATGCCTGTTGGAATCCAAGCCAGAGGGAGATCAAAAAATGGCTCAATTTGCCCAAGTGTTTGCTGGAATCATTATGCCAATCTACAAGGTAAGAGTTCCATATAGGTTCCCACTGAGGTAACCAAAACAGCATAATCTTATTGACATTCCACTCAAGGTAATCTTCCCCAGTCCTCTATAAATAAATAATATAAAAATCAAATACATATAGCATTGCATGTTGTATACATGTACATATCAAGGAAAACCCAATTTATACATAGTTTTTTAAAGAAAGAAATAATTAATTAATAATCCTTCAAAATGTCTGCTTCATTATAGAGAGTCCATAGACAGGTAGACCATACTGTCCTACTGAAACCCTCCAAGTCAATTGTCGAGGGTGGAGAAGAAGGAAAGTTTCCTATAGGGGTGAGTTAGTATGTCCTGATTAAAGGGGGGATTAGTCAATCATTGTGGCCAGGGGGCCCCTGATTTGAACAAATCCATCCCTAAAATAGAGGAGGGGGGGAAAGATGAAGGCCAAAAATGGGTATGTACTGGGAGACATGGGAAAAGGAGAGAGATGTTGATGGTAGTTATAGAAAAGGTCGGAAGCTGAGGGAGTCGTTCAAGCCAGGGGCCCTTAAAGCATTAAGCTTGAAGATCCATCTAGCTTCGCGCTGCAATAATTTTTTATCTATATTGCCTCCTCTGGGGTCCTCTATCACATGTTCCAGGGCCGTAAAACAGACCATGGAAGTATCATTTTTATGGTATAAGGCTACATGGCGTCCTATTGGTGTATATAATAGATTCTTTCGTATGTAATAAATGTGATCATAAATTCTCCTCCAGAAATTCCTGAACGTTTTGCCTACATAGAATGCTCCACATTTACAAAAAGCTATATAGACTATTCCTTTTGTTTGACAATTAGCTGAAAATCTAATAGTGTGTGTTTCTCCATTGGGGAGTATGTAGGATGAACCCTCCAACACCCAATCGCAGTAGTCACAATTATGACATTTGAACATTCCTGGGGTGTCTCCTTCGTGTTCCGAGTGTCCTTGAAAGTGGGTATGTACCAACTTATCTTTCAAAGATTGGCATTTCTTATAGGTAATTTGGGGCGTCGCCCCAATATATTTCCCTACAATCCTATCACCTGTTAAGAGGTGCCAATGTTTCCCAATTATACTACGTATCTCCTCATGATTACTTGAATATGTAGTTATAACACGGGTGGTATTTCCTTGTTTACTATTGCGTTTATCCCCGAAAAGCAGATCAGCTCTATCTCTGTCCAGGGCCTTTTTAAATGCCTTTTTAATATGGTATTGCTATAGCCCCGTACCTGCAGCCGTGTTTTCAAAAGGTTGGCCTCTAGTCTGAAGGTTTCCTCTGTTGAGCAATTTCTCCTCAGACGTAAATACTGGGAATAGGGGATGCTTCTGATTAATGCTTGGGGATGTGAGCTACTCGCATGGAGAATGGTGTTTCCTGACGTTTTCTTTCTATATAGGGATGTGGAGATTGTTCCATCTACTTGTTTCTGTATAGTAAGATCCAAGAACGGTAATGTCTCCGGACTAAATTCCATAGTGAACCTAAGGTTAAAATCATTAATAGAGAGTGCTCTCATAAATTCCCTTAGGTTCTCCACGCTCGACTCCCATACCAAAAAAATGTCGTCGATGTATCTATACCAGCAGGAAATGCTGGCCTGATACATCGATAGGTTGGGGTCGGTAAGTAGGGAACGCTCCCACCCCCCCAGGTACAAGTTAGCGTAGGATGGGGCACAACATGTCCCCATCGCTACTCCCTGTACCTGGAGGTAGTGGGAGTCGTCAAAGGAGAAAGCATTCTTGGTTAGAATATGCTTTAATAGCTCTAATATGAATGTATTATATGGTCTCCGTATCGGATCACTGTCCCTAAAAAAGGTTTCCACCACCATTAGTCCCAAAGAGTGGGGGATGCTGCAGTAAAGGGCCTCTACATCAATTGCAACCAGAAGACTGGTTGGAGAGACTTTTTTATTGTGCAGGACTCGTAGTAGCGCTAAGGTATCCTGTAAATATGAGGGGAGTTGCATCACATAGGGACGTAAAAAAGCGTCTACTAGTCTGCTGCCTTTTTCACTTTTAGCTCCTATGCCTGATATAATCGGGCGACCCGGAGGTTTGCTGATATTTTTATGAGTCTTAGGGAGTGCATAGAAGGATGGGACTCTAGGATAGGAGGTTTTAAGAGCCTCAAATATATCCTTATCAATAATTCCCTCATTAAATGCTTGAGTTATGAGGATTTCATAGTCTCCATTGAATGTTAGTATCCTCTCATATGGAATGAGACAATACCAGTCTTCATTGGAGAGGATATCCAAACACATTTGTCTATAATATGTGGTATCCATTATTACTACATTCCCTCCCTTATCCGCCATCTTTATTGTGATTTCTTTATTGTCTTGAAGTTGGGAGATCACCAGTTGTTGATCTGACGTTAAGTTTCTTGTTTTTTGTGACCTGAAGTCTAGTTTCTTTACTTCATTAGTTACTTGTTGTAGAAAAGTCCAGATGCTAGGGTTCGTTTTTAGGGAGGGAAAGTTGGTGGATTTATTAATGAATTTTGGAATTTCTCTGGGTGGAATTGCATGAGGGGGGTCCCCCGGAATTAGCGGGGAAGCTCCCTCTGCAGGACCACCCTGGGATTCTTCACTCTCATCTAGGAGATCCATCAAGTCCTTCAAGGCAAGAAAGTCTCTGACTGTAAACCCCTTCCATTTCTCACGCTCAATAAGCTCTTGTTTTTTCTTTTTCCTTTCATCGTCAAACATAAATTTATAGGTAAGTCTTCTAGCAAACAAGTTTAGGTCTTTGACGACCTCAAAGCTGTTGGTCTGAGATGTGGGGCAAAAACTTAGACCTAAACCCAAAACCTCTAATTCCATTCGTGATAGAGATTTTGATGATAAATTAATGACTTGTAACTGGTCCTCTATCGGTCTTTGTACGCAAATCTCTCCAGATTTTGCGAGGCTGTTGGGCGGTTTGGGGGGTCTTGTGTGGGAGGAAATAATTGAAAAACCTTATCTTTTATATTCTTAGAGATTGCTCCTCCATTTCTTGCAGTATTGAAACCTGGGAGGGGGGTGGATGGTGGAGGTATGGGGGCTCTATTTGCTCCTGTCAAGGGTTCCAGATCGGGGTATTCACCCTGAGTAGGAATGCGGGGATCTATCCCCATTAGGCCGCCCCCTCTTATACCCTGGTTTTCATCTCCATTGGTAGAGTAGTCCTTTAGTTTTTTATCTTTTCCCCCTTTATTTGCGTTGTCGCCTGTCGTCTGCCTTTTCCTTGATCCTCTCTGTCTACCTCTCCCCCGTGTAGGAAAAGGTGGTTGGTTGGAACGGGCTGAATAGGAAAAATTTGATGAATCGGAGTCCGTACCATCTCTAAAGTCCCCATCACTTTGTGACTGTGTTTTATCTATGTTTCCTTCTTGTTTTCTCTGATTTTTCTTTCTTTGTTTCCCTCCCCTTTGGGGCCATCTATAGGCATACTTCCCATTAAACGCCATCTTGTCTCTAATGAACTTCACATCCTTTTTGTATATAAGATCCTTATTATATTTCTCCAAGTATTCTTTCAGGGATTTATCCTTTTCCAGAAACTTGGGGTGAGCACATAGGGATACATTTTGTTTCTGAAACTCTATGATCTCAGTGTCAAGATCCTTTATATCGTTATTGTAGTGATCAATTAGTGCTAACATCATTTTGGAAGTACATTCCTGCAAGTTCAATTCCCATTTTTGTTTAAAGTCCATATTAGTCTCCCAGAGATTCAGGAAGACCTGAATTCTCAGACCTTGAGGATTCAGGCCTTCCTTGAGGTATCTCTCCAGGAATTTCACCTGCCAAAACAGGTTGGATTTCCTTTCGAGTGCCTGTCTTAGTTTTGTTATTAGTACCTCAATTTCCAGCTCAATTCCATGATCATCCCCGCATTCTTTTTTTTTTTTTTCGTCTCTCTTTCTCACTTGCAGCTCATGCCTTGTTTTGCTGGCTCTAGACCCCAAACTCGGCGAGTTCTCGATGGTCCTTCCGAGAGACTCACTTTTAGATAATCTATTGGGTACTACAGACATACATCATTTCCTACCTTTCCAACAAGAATTGTAAGGTAGGCAAAAAACTTTTTCTTTATATACCCATTTGAACCGTTTATATTTATATTGATACTAATACTATATATATCTGAACACATAACATCTGCCAATCCACTCATAAATAACCCCCTTGTCTTCTTAATATGTACAACAGATATATGAACCGCTATGCTTTGGTTCTGAAGAAGCTCTAAGCGAAACGCGTCAACCAGCATTGAATCAGCGAGTTTTGTCTAAACATTCTGACTTATCAATAAGCTATATGTATATGTATGCCTTTGGACTGCAAGGATCCCCACTGTTTTTATATATGATATGTTTTTTTTTTTTTTTTTTTTTTTTGTATATTATGTGTTAATAAAACTATTTAGAATCAATCTTTGGTATTGAGACATACATCCGTTCAGGTACCGTGATAGTCCGATAGGTTGGCTAAAAACCCCCCTTCTTCGTTTTTTATTTCACAAAGACCAAATAATATACCCCAATTTGTACTTATTTTTACCAAGGATATGTAGCAGTATAAATTTTGGCCAAAATGTATCAAGAAAAATTACAAATTTGCTAAATTTTATAAACAGAAACGAAGAAAAATTCATTTTTTTTACCGAATTTTCAGTCTTTTTTCTTTTATAGCGCAAAAAATAAAAAACCCAACGGTGATTAAATACCACCAAAAGAAAGCTCCATTTGTGTGAAAAAAAGGACAAAAATTTCATATGGGTACAGTGTTGTATGACTGAGTAATTGTCATTCAAAATGTGAGAGCACCGAAAGCTGAAAATTGGTCTGTTATTAAGGGTGTTTAAGTGCCCAGTGGTCAAGTGGTTAAATTAGCAGGGCTCCCTTTACATCTAAGGCATTGGGCTGTGTCTCTACGTTTCCATTTGAATAACTTTTATGGTGTATATTGAGCCCTGTGTAGGCTAAATAATTGTGTAAAGTTTTGCGCTGGGGATAGGGAGGCCAGGGGTATTGCCGACAGTGCCTGTGCCCATTGTTCATATGAAATTGGCCCTATATCGCCAGACCATACTGACCTTGCTGGTATGTCCACCACTTCTTGAAATTTATCAAATAGTATATCATATAATTGTGATAGCAGACCCTTTTTTCATTCTGTCTTATCCAACAAGGCTATTACTACTGATTTATTAAATTTCAATTCATGTGATCGACCCTGTGGTTTTAATGCATGCCTAAGCTGTAAAATTTGAAAAAAAATCTTTGATTTGGGACATTATATTTGTTTCTTAATTCAATAAAGGTTTTCAACACATCTTCCTGGAATAACTGTACCATATACCTTAATCCCTCAAAATTACATATCTCGAACCCTTCCAATTTCATCAATTCCCCATAACTAGAGTTGAGCGGACACCTGGATATTCGGTTTCAGACGAACTTCGCAAAAAAGTTTGAGTTTGGGACCGAACTTGACCCCGAACCCCATTGAAGTCAATGGGGACCCAAACTTTTGAGGACTAAAATGGCTCTAAAAAAGTAATGTAAAGGGCTAGAGGGCTGCAAAATTGTGTTAAGAGCATGGCAAGTGCTCTGCAAACAAATGTGAATAGGGAAATAACTTAAAATAACATAAAATACATAAAAATAAAAAATAATAATCTTGACCTAGGAGGACAAGGTCCATATTGAGTAGCAGGTTGAGGTGGCGGTGGATGTGGCGGTGTAGGTGGAAGCGGCGGTGGAGGAGGACAAGGTAGCCAACACTGGTTTTAGTTTTCAATTCTTTTTTTTTTTTAATTAGGGTACACCCCAAAACGAGTGAGACAGATCAAAAACACAACAATGGCTGGGTAAGGCCGGTGATGTGTCAAATTCTGTCCCCCGTCGGATAGTGTCCACCCTGTACTGCGCTTGCGCAGTACGGAGGACAGGGGGATTCCCTGTGAGTCCAGGTTCAAGCCCCACCATTCAAGTGGACATAGAGTTAGAATAAAAAATAGCCGAGCGAAGCGAGGCCATACCCGAAGCGTGGCGAGGGGCCCTGTTACTATGTGCTACTGTGGGATCCTGTGGGATCCATGCCTGGTTCATTTTAATGAATGTGAGCTTGTCCACCTTGGCTCTGGACAGGCGGCTGCACTTGTCTGTGATAACGCCCCCTGCCCTGCTAAATACATGTTCAGATAATACACTGGCTGCAGGGCAGGCCAGCACCTCCAAGGCGTAAAGGGCAAGCTCAGGCCATGTGCCCAATTTGGAGACCCAGAAGTTGAAGGGGGCAGACCCGTCATTCAGTACGTGTAGGCGTGTGCACACATACTGCTCCACCATGTTGGTCAAATGTTGCCTAGTGCTAAGACGTTCCATCTCAGCTGGTGGTGCTGGTTGTTGTGGCGTGCTGACAAAGCTTTTCCACATTTCGGCCATGCTAACCCTGCCTTCTGAGGTGCTGGCGGTGCCCCGGCTGCATTGGTGACCTCTTCCTCCTCCTCTGCTTTCACCTTGTGCTTCCACCATGCCCCCGCTGTCAGGTGGGAATGCCACTCGCACATCTTATGATCTTGTACTCGCACATCTTATGATCACGCTCCAGTGAGGGAATTAAGGACGGTAGGTTGTCCTTATAATGGGGATCCAGCAGCATGGCCACCCAGTAATCAGCACCAGTTAGAATGTGAGCAACTCGGCGGTCGTTGCGGAGACACTGCAGCATGTAATCGCTCATGTGTGCCAGGCTGACCAGAGGCAATGAAAAGCTGTGCTCGGTGGGAGGTGTATCGTCTGTGTCCTCTGTATCCCCCCAGCCACACAATAGTGATGGCCATGAGCTGGTCTGGGTGCCACCCTGCTGTCAACATGGTTCCTCCTCCTCCTCATCCTCCACCTCGTCATCCTCCAGAACTGTGCCCTTGCTGGACAATTGTGTACCTGGCGTTTGTTGGTGCAGGAACCCACCCTCGTAGCCACTTGTGAATGACTGCCCTGAAAGCCTTGGAAGTGATCCCTCTTCCTCCTCCTCCTCCTCCTCCTCCTCCTGTGCCACATCCTCTTCCATCATCGCCCCGAAGCGTTTTTTCAAGGAGGCATAGAACTTGGATAGTAACGATGAGAACGGCGTTATCGACACTGGCCATGTTGGTGGAGTACTCGAAACAGCGCAACAAGGCACACAGGTCTCGCATGGAGGCCCAGTTATTGGTGGTGAAGTGGTGCTGTTCCACAGAGCGACTCACGCATGCGTGCTGCAGCTGAAACTCCATTATCGCCTGCTGCTGCTCGCACAATCTGGCCAGCATGTGCAAGGTGGAGTTCCAACTTGTGGGCACGTCACAAATGAGGCGGTGAGCGGGAAGGCCGAAGTTGCGCTGCAGTGCTGACAGGCGAGCAGCAGCAGGGTGAGAGCGCCGAAAGTGCGCACAGACGGCCCACACTTTCTACAGCAGCTCTGGCATATGGGGTTCATTTTTAAGGAACCTCTGGACCACCAAGTTCAACACATGTGCCAGGCAAGGGATGTGCGTCAAACCGGCTAGGCCCAGAGCTGCTACGAGATTTCGCCCATTATTGCACACCACCAGGTCGGGCTTGAGGCTCACTGCCACCAACCACTCATCTATCTGTTGTTCCATGTCCCTCCACAACTCCTGCACGGTGTGGGGTTTTTCCCCCAAACAGGAAAGTTTTAAAACAACATTCTGTCTGTTACCCCTGGCTGTGCTAAAAGTTGGTGGTGAAGGTGTTACGCTGACCGGATGAGGAGGCGGGAGAGGATGAGGAAGCGGAGTAGGAGGAGTTAGCAACAGGAGGCAAACTGAAGCGCCCCGGCAATCCTGGGTGGTGGAAGGACATGTGCCAAACTGCTATCCGCCTCAGGCCCAGCCGCCACTGCATTTACCCAGTGTGCTGTTAGGGAGATATAACATCCCTGACCGTGCTTACTGGTCCATGTATCCATAGTTAGGTGGACCTTGCCACTGATGGCGTTGCACAGTGCACACCTGATTTTGTCCCCCAATTGGTTGTACAATGAAGGGATGGCTCGTCTGGAAAAGTAGTGGCGGCTGGGCGCGACGTACTGTGGGACTGCCTATGCCATCAGGCTTTTAAAACTCTGCTTCTCCACCAGACAGAATGAAAGCATTTCAAAGGCCAGGAATTCTGAAATGCTGGCATTCAGGGCCAGGGATCCGGGTGGGTAGGGGGGTACTTCCGCTCCAGCGTTTAGGAGATAGAGAGCTGAACGCTTCCATGGGACATTGTGGAGATGGTTGGTGACCCAGGTGGCAGTGTTGCTGGCAGATCCTCTGTTTGTGGGTTGGCAGGTGCAACTGTCACTACAGAGGTGGATAAAGAGGCCGAGACTGCAACAGAAGAGGAAGCTCTACTGTCTAGGGGATGGACGCTCCGCTTTTGCACCCTGCTCCCTCTTCTACTGTGCTGGTTGCTCCGTGCGACCACCGCCTCTTCCCCCGAACTACACAGGTCACCTGCATGACGTTAATTCCATGTGGGGTCAAGGGCCTCATTGTCCTCCCCATCATCTTCCACCCAGTCTTCACCCCTGCCCTCCTTGTCGGTCTGTACAATTGCAAAAGAAGCAGCAGTTGGCACCTGTGTTTCGTCATCATCCGAGACGTGCTGCGATGGTCCTCCCATGTACTCATCTTGAAACATAAGTGGTTGGGCATCGCTGCACACAATCTATTCCACTTCTGGGGCAGGGCTAGGTGGATGGCCCTGGGAAACCCTGCTAACAGAGTCATCAAAAAGCAGAAGAGACTGAGGGGGCGTGGCTTGCGCGCAAACCGAATGGACGCCTGAGTCTGCAGCTCTCCCAGGCCGGCCGGAACTACAGCGCTAAACGGGCAGATTAAGCCCCATCGAACCTCCACATTGCTTTCACAAGTGCTGGGGAACCCTCCGGAATGACATCCCGCAAGAGAAAGGAGGAACGGAACCTCCAGCGGCTGACGGCCCTTTCGTTCCAGCGCGGCGGCCTCAGGCAAGATGGCGCCGCCGGCGCCACAGACAAACAGGCCGCGGCCTATACAGAACCAACGAGCGGCGATGCAGGGGAAATGGAAGGGGATTTCACTCCCCCAACCCACGATGGCTCTCCTCCTCTCACCCCCAACTCCCAGAGCCCTGCTAAAGCGCGGATGCGCTTGGATTCCAACTACAAGGCCGGATCCACAGTGAGTACTCCACTGCATAATGCACATGCCATCTCCTCACTACAAACCTCCATAGCGGCCTTCCCCACATCTGGACAGCCTGTCCTTGATACAACCATGAAGGACATGCTGATGTCCCTCCAATCATCCCTCATGACTAACCTGTCCTCCTTAATGCACAAATTCACTACAGACATGAAACAAATGGACAATAGAGTGCACTACCTAGAAGACAAGATGGGAGAATGCACAGAGACAGTCAATGATTTGGTTGATACATGTATGGCCCAAAAAGATGACACTGACTGGATCAAATCAAAAATCGCGGACCTCGAGGACCGCTCTCGCCGCAACAATATAAAAATCCGCGGGATCCCGGAATCGGTACCTCCCGCTGAACTGCACGCATACGCCGGCTCCATGTTTGCCGCCATGCTACCCGAATTAACCCCTATAGAGTTGACGATCGATCGCATACACAGGATCCCGAAACCCAAACATCTAGCTGACACGGTCCCGAGGGACGTGCTCCTTAGGATACACTTCTACCAAGCAAAGGAACAGATCCTATCAAAAGCGAGAGCACTGAACACCCTACCGGCTCCGTACGCAGACATCCAACTTTTTGCCGACTTATCGCAGTACACGCTACAAATGCGAAGACAACTGAAATCGGTCACAAAAGCCCTCACGAACCATAAGATAATCTACAAATGGCGACATCCTGCCACTATTCTGGTTACACACAACGGTATCCCGCACTCAATCTCCACAATGGAAGGAGGAATGAAACTACTACACTCTTGGGGCATAATACTGGAATCACCGAATGGCCCCTCCGCACC
Organism: Lithobates sylvaticus; assembly: GCA_028564925.1. NCBI lineage: Eukaryota > Metazoa > Chordata > Amphibia > Anura > Ranidae > Lithobates > Lithobates sylvaticus. The sequence continues at coordinate 367,166,621 of CM053026.1, read as the reverse complement.
TCCACGGAGATTCAACTCTCCCCCTCAGGGTTCCCAAAGAAGGAACTACCACTCCTCCATGGACTGAAAGCTGCTGCCCGTACTCCTAATGAGCTACCACACATGATCCGGTCCGGCCGACCGCTCTCTCAGTCTTAATTTCTGAACTTTTTTCCCCCAAGGTTTAGTCAGCATCCACGAGTAGTGGATTACTGCTGACCTGTTTCCATTTGACCAACATCTGCTACCACCTACCGAACTCAAGGTTGCTATATATCTTGTTTTCTTTTTTTTTTTTTTCTCTGCCCCTCTCCCTCCCCCCTTCTCTCCTAATTTTTTTTACAGATTTGTCGCGTCACAACTTCGATACTTACCTCCAGCAAACTCTAGCGATAGAACAGTAAAGACCCTACAGTGGACCTCCACTATCTGACGACCCCCGACGCCGAACCTACTCACCGTACAACTACTGAAGTGCCCCCGCTACTCTCCCTGCAAACAACCTGAAACGTCCGAGCTCCTCTCCTCCCAACTGTAAGTTGCTCAAGCGCACCAACACTCTATAGAACACAGCAATGTCCGTAACAGTCGTGTCCCTGAACGCAAAGGGCTTGAACCATCCGGCCAAACGTTCTTCCCTCTGGAAAACTGCCTTATCGCTCAAAAGCGACATTGTATGTGTCCAAGAAACACATTTTACCCAGGACTCAGCTCCTATCTGCCAGCATAGGCTATTTCCTCATATCTTTAAATCATCTTACACAAAGAAACAAAGAGGCGTCCTCATTGCCATACGCAACACAGTCCTGTTTGAGCCACTACAATGCATCACGGATACTGAGGGAAGGTACATTATTCTTATTTGCAAAATTAACAACATCCTCTATACACTGGTGTCCCTGTATGCACCAAACCAACGACAGATGTCCTTCCTCAATAAGCTCATGGAGAAAGTCCACAAACTCAAGAAAGGTCATGTTCTGTGGTGTGGCGACTTCAACTTAGTACCTGATGTCCATACTGACTCTACTGCAGGTTGCAAGAGACTCGCATCTCCTCTGAAAAGCTTTATATCCTCTAATGCATTATTTGACGTGTGGAGGTGCTGTCACGCCAGTGAACGCGACTATACCTTTCTATCACCGCGTCACAACACCTACTCACGTATCGATTTATTTCTCTCTGATAAGGTCTTGTTGCAAAAAATTTCAGCATCAGCGATCCACACCACCACCTGGTCAGACCATGCCCCCATCAGTATTACTATTAACGCTAAACTCCACCATCCCAGCTCCTACCTATGGAGACTTGACAACTATCTACTACAAAACCAGTCCACACGACAGGAGATACGACAACATCTTGAGGAGTATTTCTCCACAAATTCCCAATCGGTATCTGACCCAGAGGTGGTGTGGAACGCTCACAAAGCTGTAATCAGGGGGGTCTTTATCCAAATGGGAGCTAGGGCAAGAAAATTGAGATCACGGAAACTTGACCAACTTACTGCTGACATAGAACTTACTGACTCACAAAACAAATCCAACCCCTCTCCTGCACTCCAAACCAGACTATTTAAACTCAGACATGACCTGAGATTACTACTCCTACAGACATTTGAAAAATCATATACCAAATTGAGAGCAAATACCTATTCCACAGGCAACAAAGCAGGTAAACTGATGGCATTAAGATTAAAAGGGCATAAAGCCAAATCCAAAATTCCGCACATGCTGCACCCACACACCAAAGAAAAACTGCTCAAACCCCACGACATAGCGAATGCATTCAGTGCCTACTACAAGGACCTCTACAACTTAAAAGACGACCCAAATACCACCCAGCCTTCCCTAGAAGACATTAACAAATTCCTAGAAAACATTGACCTTCCCTCTATATCTCCAACACAACTAGCTACACTCAACGATCCCTTTACAATCCCTGAGATAGAATTCGCTATTACTAAACTCCCGACAGCCAAGTCCCCTGGTCCAGATGGATTCACTGGAGAATACTATAAAGCTTTCCAGCAAATCTTGGCCCCCACACTTTGCACAATATATAACTCCGCGGTCTCCACATCCTCCTTCTCTTCAGATATGCTCAGCGCAATAGTAGTTACACTCCCCAAACCAGGCAAAGAACCAACCTCTCCCCAAAACTTCCGGCCAATATCTCTACTTAATGTAGACGTTAAAATTTACGCAAAATTGATCGCCAATAGACTAATCGACATCCTCCCAGAGCTTATACATACAGATCAATCCGGCTTTACGAAAGGTAGACAATCCTCAGACGCTACCAGAAGGATGATAGATGTTATCCACCACGCAAAGCTCACAGGTACCCCCTCTGTACTCCTATCCCTAGATGCAGAAAAAGCGTTCGATAGAGTACACTGGGGGTACCTATCATCGGTCTTGGGGAAATTCGGACTTACAGGTCAAATCCACAGTGCCATCATGGCCCTGTATTCCTCTCCCTCAGCTCGTGTGTACTCGGCGGATTCACTGTCCGACCCGTTCAACATAACAAATGGAACTAGGCAGGGATGCCCTCTTTCCCCCCTAATCTTTAACTTAGTCATGGAACCTCTTGCCCAATCCATCCGAACAAACAAACAAATTACGGGTATACCAATAGGAAAATTAGAGAATAAAATAAGTCTATTCGCGGATGATGTCATACTAATGATCTCCAATCCCACCACCTCCCTCTAGGCAGTTCAAGAGACGCTAACCCAATTCAGTAATATATCTTACTACAAAGTCAATAATAGCAAATCCAACATCTTGAACCTGGGCATTGATGCTACTTCCAGTTTACTACTCCAACTACAATACCCATTTGCTTGGGCTGAAAAAAGTATAACCTACCTTGGAGTCCAACTAACTAAAACTACAGCGGAACTATTCTATCATAACTATATCCCCTTCCGCAACAAACTCCAAGAAGACCTTCGCAAATTAGCGTCTTTTGAGCTGTCCTGGATGGGCCGACTAGCGGCATTCAAAATGCTCCACCTCCCCCAAATTCTGTACCTCTTTAGGACACTACCAATTCCTATACCGAATAACTACTTTAGCTCCCTTCAGACTATCCTGTCCTCTTTCACCTGGCAAGGCAAAAAAGCGAGAAGTGCACACAAACACCTAATCAAATCTCGTACAGCAGGGGGAGCAGGGTATGTAGATTTCCGTGACTACTACATGGCATCAATCCTCACACAAATTAGAGAATGGTTCTCTCCTGCACACCGCACCACCTGGGGTCAGTTAGAGTCCGAAATAGCTCCAGGGAAAAAACTACTCCCTTGGCTACTATCTAATCCACGCATCGCCACTAACTCTTCACATTTTCCCCCCACAATGGTAGCCTCAGTCCAATCCTGGAAAAAATTCATGACCCTTACCTTAAACTACCCCAGGAGAGTCCCCATGAACATCCCAATACTAATGCTACACCATAAAATAGACCACATTTCCTTTTCACGATGGAGTGAGCATGGCATCACTTACATAAGTGACCTCTTCACTGATAATGGGCTCAAATCTTTCCAAGACCTACGGTCTGAATTCCATCTACCTAAAACAGATTTCTACCTCTATCTCAGAACTAAACACTATCTAACTACATCTACTTCCTGGGCATGTGAAATCCCCCAACCTGCTAGGCAATTCCTGCACAATCCAATGAGCAAACACAAAGGAATATCCCTTTTCTATAATATTCTTCAACAGAAGCAGTTTTTCACCAAAACTACCCACTTAACCAAGTGGGAATCTGACCTGGGACGAGAGTACACCATAGACCAATGGACCATTGCATGCAACTCAGTCTACAAAGTCACTAGTTGCTCTAACCTGTGGGAACTAACAATAAAAATTTTCCAACGTTGGTACCTAACGCCCGCTAGAACATCGAAATTCTCAAATGCCACCAGTGCTCAATGCTGGCGCATGTGTGGCACAAGAGGAGATATGCTCCATACGTTTTGGAGCTGCCCCAAACTACTGCCTCTATGGACATCGACATTCCGACTCCTAACTGATATATTAAATCACAATCTTGACCCTAAACCTGACCTTGCACTTCTGTCTCTGGACATTGACAAGTACCCTCCTCAAACAAGACACGTCCTGTCTCATATTCTGCTTTCGACCAGACTATCCATAACTAGACGATGGAAAAACCCTGAACCACCCACCCTAGGAGAGGTAGTGAGGACAACCCACCTTCACTATATATACGAACAAAATATAGCAACCAGGAATGGCAGACTGGACCGCACCAATCTACTATGGCTTCCTTGGTCCACATGGATCAAGAATAACACACAAATTCCACTAACTAAATAGTTCTACACAAAGATATAATAATATATACCAGAACGGACTAAGCATACTCATTGACATAACCGAGAGAGTTCTGTACGGTCACTACACACGTAAACGGTTTTATATTCACTGCTGTTTGAGTAGAAAGTTTATTTTGACCCGCGGGGTGGGGGGTCACACACTCTGGCCACAGTAAGAGCCCATAGGGGGTGACCGGGGAGTGTGGCTACCTTCCCCATCGACTCCAAATACTGGACATGTACCTATATCTAACTGGGTCCACACGCTTGATTGGCGTTCCAGAAATGTTTTCTTGTTCTACACGTTACTGTATGTTAATGTACCATATTCTAGTACTATTGTGAGCCATAGCTTCCATTCGAAGTGTCACTGATTTTGCCAATATCTGGATTTTCTGTTTCTTTTTGTTGTTGTATACAATGTAAAACTCAATAAAAATCTATTATTCAAAAAAAAAGCAGAAGAGACTGCTGCATGATTTGGGCTCAGACTGCTTGGCTGATTTGCAAGGGGGTGAGGTGAAAGACTGATGGACATCGGCTGCAGGTGCCAACTCTGATCTTTCAGCAGGAGACTGGGTGGGAGACAATGTGAAGGAACCGGAGGCACTGTCAGCAACCCAATCTACTATCGCCTGTACTTGTCCTGGCCTCAACATTCGTACAGCTGCATTAGGCCCGACCAAATACCGCTGCAGGCTCTGTCGCCTACTCGCACCTGAGGAAGGTGTTTCACTTGTGCGTGTAACTGGCATAGATCGACCACGTCCTCTCCCTGCAACAGGATCTCCACCAGCAGCACCACGACTGGAGCCACGTCCCTTCTTTGACGTTCTCCTCATATTTCTCAAATTTAGGATCTTGCCCTAAATGGGTGTTTTTAGAATAGCAGAATAGAGCAACAGTATCTAAAGGGTGTATCTCACACCTACAGATATGCAGAAAACACTGCAAAATATATTTTTTGCCCTAAATGGGTGTTTTTGGAATAGCAGAATAGACCAACAGTATCTAAAGGGTGTATGTCACAGTAACATATGCAGTGCTGGTGCACTGAGCTTGCATAAAATGCCCAACCTAACAGACGGATAAAAGTTATCTTCTCTGGCACTGGGCTCAGGGCAGTGTAAAAAGATTGTGCACTGCACCCACACAAGAAAATCAAGATAGATCGCTGAGTAATTAGATTTCTGAAGCAGGACTCTTATCTAATTCTCTCCCTCAAAGCAGCAGCAGCAACCTTTCCCTACACTATCTATAGCAGAGTGACGTGCTGTGCTGTGTGCCTCTAGCTTATATAGAGGCTGGGTCACATGCTGCACTGGCCAATCACAGCCATGCCATTAGTAGGAATGGCTGTGATGGCTTCTAAGGGCACATGAGTTAAACAAATGTTGATTGGCTGCCCTGCAGCTTTTTAAAAAGCACCATTACAACTCGAACCCGAACATACAGTAAATCGTTCGGGTTCGGGACCCAAAAACCCAAAAGTCCGTTACGAACCCAAACTTTACAGTTCGGGTTCGCTTAACCCTAATCTTTAGTAAAAATAAGTACAAATTGGTGTATATTATTTGGTCTTTATGAAATTTATAGAGTCAACCAAGCTATGGTGCCAATATCTGAAAATTGATCACACCTGAAGTACTGACCGCCTTTCTAATTTCTTGAGACCCTAACATGCCAGAAAAGTACAAATACCCACCAAATGACCCCTTTTTGGAAAGAAAACATTCCAAGGTATTTAGAAAAAGGCATGGTGAGTTTTTTGAATTTGTCATTTTTCCCCACAATTCTTTGCAAAATCAAGATTTTTTTTTTCTTTTTTTTTTTCACAAAATTATCATATTAGCGAGTTATTTCTCACACACAGCATATGCATACCACAAATTACACTAAGATAGCAGGTATTAAAGGAATTAAAATTATGCTTAAATAATTAAAAAACCCCACCTGTTAAAACAATGTAGCAGCGCTTGGATATCAGAAAATTAAAAAACTGATAAATAGTGGAAAAAAACTGATGCGTCAATATGTCCCCTTATAAAAACAGATCATATAAGAGTGTTTAGAGGAAATAAATAAACGATCAAGTAGATAAAATAGATAGAAAATGGATAAATAAATAAATAAATAAATAAGTAAATTGATGGATAAATAAATAAATAAATCAATTAATAATGGGTAACGATAGTGGATCAATTAATCTTCCAGTGATCAATCAATTAGAGTCCAGCTCTCTCCATAATGGGATTAAATTCACAAGATGACAATGTGAGTTCTATGTTCAATGTGCCGCAAAAAACAGATAAATCCATCCACCAGTACACTCCACCACGTGTAAAAAGGTTCCCCTTTGGGGATGCACTCACCAGAGCTACAAACAATATCGGCATATAAACTCTCTCATCAGGATACTGCTCATTCCTCTATCGAAATTCTCCGATTCTCCTCCACAGCCTCCTATTCAATAGCTCCCCATTGCCAGGTAGGTCATATATAGAAAAGATTGCAACCACATAGCGTGATACTGCTTAAATCATTTATTTACCCCCCTATTCAGTTGATCAAAAAAACACCCCTTAGTAAAAAATGCGTACCAAATAAAACAATCAAATCAGCATAGAATACATATTGGGATAAATGTATGCATTGCACTATGCCTGTGTGTTCCTTCCGGATCCTCTCTGCCGATTTCCGCTGTGAGGAGCGGTATTTTCAGCGTCCTGAGGGCTTCCTTAGTGGTGGAACGCAGGCTGGAGCGCAAAAACGTCACTTCCTTGGTTCTCTGGTCAGCGTCCCTGACGCGCGTTTCGTCATATCCTGACTTCGTCACGAGGGCGTCTCTCGTGACGAAGTGACAAACTTTGCTACTTAAAAATCCCCATACGCTTTAACATTTTTTACTGGTTACATGTTTTGAGTTACAGAGGAGGTCTAGGGCCAAAATGATTATTCTCGCGCTAACGTTCGCAGCGATGCCTCACATGTGTGGTTTGAACACCGTTTTCATATGTGGGCGGGACTTACGTATGTGTTCGCTTCTGCATGCGAGCACACAGGGACAGGGTTTAAAGCAGGCTTTAAAAAAAATGTATTTATTTTTTATTGTTCATTTTACTTTATTTATTTTAGTTTGATACTTTTTCCTCAAAATAATTTTTTTGATCACTTTTATACCTATTACAAGGAATGTAAACATCCCTTGTAATAGGAATATGGCATGACAGGTCCTCTTTACAATAAGACCCCACATCTCACCTCTAGGCTGGAATAAAGCCTGAAATAAAAAAAAAACAAAAAAAACGATCCTGGCTTTGATCGTAGCAGCGAGTCGGTAAAAGAACCGGAGAGCAGCGGGAGGGGGGGGGGGGCGTCCACTCTTGCCTCCTGTAAGAACGATTAAGCAGCAGAACAGCCATTACGATCATTCTTATGGTGTAGGGAATCTCCGGCTGAAAAAGCTGATATCTGAATGATGCCTGTAGCTGCACGCTTCATTCAGATATCCCCACAAAAAGTCAAGGACGTTATATGACGGCTGTCAGGCAGAAAGTGGTTAAACCGTTTTTTTTTTTTTAACACAAAGTTGTCCATTTATACAATATTTCTAACACATAGCATGTACATATCAAAAATTACACCCCAAAATAGATTCTACTACTCCTCTTGAGTACGGCGATACCACATACAGAGGCTGAGTACAGCCGAGCATGGCCGAGTATGGCTGGGTATCGCCAAGTATGGCTGAGTATTGCAGAGTATGGCTGGGTTTGGTGAACATCGCAGAAAAATAGAGGAGAGGCAGGCAAGGATAAGCACAGTGTCCCCCGGCATTTTGCCCAGTACCATAAAGGCTCCACAGATGGTTTAAAAGTCTGGGTATTGGAACAAATGCCGAAAAATATATCAGAGGCAGAAAGGTTTTTTAGGTTGTGTGAACGTGAAACGTTCTGGATCTATTCCCTTGATGCGTTGTCACCTGGTGGAATAAATGAAGCTTTGGAATTATCTATGATCCTATAAATTCAATCATTCTTTTTATTGTTACATTTTGGTCCATACTTTGGATCTCTTCACATGTATGTATATGTATATACAGTGGTGTGAAAAAGTGTTTGCCCCCTTCCTCATTTCCTGTTCCTTTGCATGTTTGTCACACTTAAGTGTTTCGGAACATCAAACCAATTTAAACAATAGTCAAGGACAACACAAGTAAACACAAAATGCAATTTGTAAATGAAGGTGTTTATTATTAAAGGTGAAAAAAAATCCAAACCATCATGGCCCTGTGTGAAAAAGTGATTGCCCCCTAAACCTAATAACTGGTTGGGCCACCCTTAGCAGCAACAACTGCAACCAAGCGTTTGCGATAACGTGCAATGAGGCTTTTACAGCGTCCTGGAGGAATTTTGGCCCACTCATCTTTGCAGAATTGTCCTAATTCAGTTACATTAGAGGGTTTTCGAGCATGAACAGCCTTTTTAAGGTCATACCACAACATCTCAATATGATTCAGGTCAGGACTTTGGCTAGGCCACTCCAAAGTCTTCATTTTGTTTTTCTTCAGCCATTCGGTGGTGGACTTGCTGGTGTGTTTAGGATCATTGTCCTGCTGCAGAACCCAAGTTCGTTTCAGCTTGAGTACACGAACAGATGGTCGGACATTCTCTTTCAGTATCTCTTGGTAGACAGCAGAATTCATAGTTCCTTTTATCACGGCAAGTCTTCCAGGTCCTGAAGCAGCAAAACAGCCCCAGACCATCACACTACCACCACCATATTTTACTGTTGGTATAATGTTCTTTTTATGAAATGCAGTGTTCCTTCTACGCCAGATATACTTGGACACACACTTTCCAAAGAGTTCCACTTTTGTCTCATCGGTCCACAGAATGTTGTCCCGAAGGTCTTGGGGATCATCAAGATGTGTTGTGGAGAAATTGAGACGAGCTTTGATGTTCTTTTTGCTCAGCAGTGGTTTTCTCCTTGGAACTCTGCCATGCAGGCCATTTTTGCCCAGTCTTTTCCTGATGGTGGAGGCATGAACACTGACCTTAACTGAGGCAAGTGAGGCCTGCAGTTCCTTGAACGTTGTTGTGGGGTCTTTTGTGACCTCTTGGATGAGTCGTCGCTGCGCTCTTGGGGTAATTTTGGGCGGCCGGCCACGCCTGGGAAGGTTCACCACTGTTCCATGTCTTCGCCATTTGTGGATAATGGCTCTCACTGTGGTTCGCTGGATTCCCAAAGCTTTGGAAATGGCTTTATAACCCTTTCCAGACTGATAGATCTCAATTACTTTCTTTCTCAATTGTTCCTGAATTTCTTTGGGTCTCGGCATGATGTGTAGCTTTTAAGGATCTTCTGGTGGACCTTACTGTGTCAAGCAGCTCCTATTTAAGTGATGCCTTGATTGTGAACAGGTGTGGCAATAATCAGGCCTGGGTGTGGCTAGAGAAATTGAACTCAGGTGTGGACAACCACAGTTATAGTATGTTTTAACAAGGGGGCAATCACTTTTTCACACAGGGCCATGATGGTTTGGATTTTTTTTCACCTTTAATAATAAACACCTTCATTTACAAATTGCATTTTGTGTTTACTTGTGTTGTCCTTGACTATTGTTTAAATTGGTTTGATGTTCCGAAACACTTAAGTGTGACAAACATGCAAAGGAACAGGAAATGAGGAAGGGGGCAAACACTTTTTCACACCACTGTACATATATATTATACTTTGTATGTGTGTGTATATATGTATGGATATGTTTGTATGTTCCTCATTTATGTGTTTTTATATATATAGTGAGTGGCCTAGAACAAAATTAATATATAATATAAAATAAATATGTAATGATCTATATGGACGATCGGTAGGGAACTATACAAAATTATGTTATATTCTTCTTTCATAATAATTACTGTGGTTGTGTGTGCATATATATATATATAACAAGATATACTTCAGATTTTATTTAACTATATAATGGTCAATACCATGCAGTAGTGACACTAAATCAATATATTAATTAATGTGCTATTAGTATTACTCGCCTTTTTTATATATATTTATTAATATTTATTATACTTGAGTAATGTATATGTGGGATGAGTTTTATGCATTGTGTTTCTTATATGTTTATTATATGTCTCTATATATGTAATACTATCAAGAAAGATAATAGAATGCCATAATGTTGCCTATAGAGCTTTCTCCATTTTAAATATATTTTTGTCATTTCCCATTTTCCCTTTAGTACTTCCTTCCCCTCTAGTATTTTCTGTAAAATTCTTTTGTTCCATATTAAAATGTTAAAGTTAATTAATTCAGTGTCTCTGCAATCATGTTAGAATTTGTCAGTGATAGTGCTTTTCACTTCAACCGCTAGATGGTGCAGACACACAGAGCACATAAAAAGGCTATACACAGCCTCAGTCCTCTAAGCTTGAGGAAGGAGCACGCCTGTTTGTCTACCTACAGTGCGCATGCTCTGAAACGTCGTCGCTATTGGCTGTGACGTAATCGCGTTCGACGCCTGAACTTTACTGTGGACCTGAGCTAAGTCTCAGTCTCAGCGCACACCACTGGAATTGGGATATCCTGCTGGCCAGGAGCCCTTATCTGGAGGACAACAACTACAGGCAATACAGCGCTGACCGACGCCATAGAGGATCTTTGTGCCAATCACCCCTTATTTATATGTAAGTGGATGTATGCACCTTTTTGTGTTTAATAAACAGTTCTTAATGAGGTGGCGGCTCTCTTGTGCTCTTTTTTACATGTAACTTTGGAGTTTGCTTTCAACTTCCCCCCTGGAGGCTGCCCTGGACTATGGACTTGTTTTTTTGCTAAGAAGCACAATAAGGTTTTTCCCTTACTTATTTCTTTATAACAATTATTATTTCATCTCTAAATGAGAATTACATTTTTTTTAATGATATGGAAAGGTACATATGCTGACAATTGAGCAACAGCGCCATCTATCTATATGGCTGGGTATCGCCGAGTATGGCTGGGTATCGCCGAATATGGCTGGGTAAGGCTGGGTATCGCCGAGTATTGCAGAGTATGGCTGGGTATGGCAGGGTATGTCAGGGTATGGCAGGGTATGTCAGGTTATCGCAAGGTATGGCAGGTTATCGCAGGGTATTGCAGAGTATCGCAGGGTATTGCAGAGTATCGCAGGGTATTGCAGGGTATGGCAGAGTATCGCAGAGTATTGCTGGGTATTGCAGAGTATGGCAGGGTATTGCATTGCATGGAGGGATGGCTTAGCATGGATGGATGGATCGGTGGATGTGACTGCAATTGTCACAGAGCAGCACTGTGGGAACTACAGATCCTGCCAACAGCGCTGCTGCCACTGATCTCTCCCCCTCTCACAATGTACCCATCGGTACACAGAGAGGAGAGAGGAACCGGCGTCATGTCATGATTTGTTTACAAGTGAAATGCTCCGTCATTTGACAGAGCGATCAAGTGGTAAAGGGCCGTGATGAGCGGCCGTTTACCGTGATCCGCCAGGTCCTCTGGACCCAGCGGTCACGGATGTTCTCGGGTGCAAGCCCCAGGGGGCATGCGAGAGCAGAATTCTGGGAGGACATCATAGTACGCCCTCCCAGAGTTAAACAACCACCCTGTAGCCATCATTCAGCTATGGGCCAGTTGTTAAATGGTTAAACAGCTGAGTGGAAAGGATTTCCAAACATTCCCAGGCACTCTTGTTCTTAATGCTACTCGGAAATAAGATCACAGTTGCTCGTGCTTGGAAAGCCTACTATCTCAGTTGGTTTAGCTAAACGCTAAATCTCATGGATCATGCCACAAGAAAAACAGGTTGGTGTATTACAGGATAAGACTGAGAAATTTGAACTTTTTTAAGAGCCTTGGGCAGTTTACGTTAATACCTCTTTGAGGTCGTAGTCTGAGTGCTTTAGTACTTTTCCTAGTTGACTTTCTTATCTCCACTTTTTTTTTTCTTCTCTTGATTTTCTTTCCTTACCCTCTCTGCTTTCCTCCTCTTTTCTTATCTTTTCCTGCTTGATTTCTATTTTTTCTTATGTTAAGCTAGGTTGACTCTAACCACCAATAAGGCTATGCACCTGTGCCCCGCCAATCCCCAGAGGCTTCAGGTTTTCAAGTTCAGGGTAGGAGCTGTTCTTCTCTGCTCCAGTTATACCAAAAGCCCTTGATTGGCTCATTGGGATTGTAGTTAAGCTGTTGATGGTCCTGGGTAACCCAGGCAACTTTGAATACTTGGGTCTCTCTGCCTACCACGAAGATGGGCCCCGATGGACCATTTTTGTAGCCACAATTTAATTGGTGCATGGCTCTTTGGGCCCCTTCCTCCCTTCAACACAGAGAGCTTTGTAAAAGCTGTGACAGATTTGTGTATTGTTGGATGATCACCCACCTATTTAATGGACAATTTGGTTATAGTAGACCATATGTTTCACACCTCCTTTTTTCTATATTTCTCTATCACATGTTCATTGACATTCTGATGGCTTTTTTGTACGCAATTTCATATATTTGAAAATTTTCAATAAAAAAGACTGAAAGTAAAAAAAGCAAACACCTCATAAGACTTGGCCTGGAGTTCTTCTTTAAAGGGTTTGTGTATTTTCAATATTGCCCTTAAAGCTGCATGGAAATACCCACTGTACAGTACATTTTTTAAAACATTATTGGTACATGTCCCCTATGGCAGTGCCTAACATTCCTGTGACTTTTTGTGACAAAACTTGCTTATTAGCTTTGCAGATGGCCAGAGTGTATAAATATTTGTCTCAGATTGACATCAATGGGGATTTGATGCTAAGTTTGGGTTTAGTGGACTTTTTGCAGTTTGACATATCCACTTTCCATAGGTATGGTAAACAAAGTAAATGCAGCACTGATAAACTTGGTGATCAGTAAAACAAGTGATATAGAAACTAAAACAAAATTTCATTGAAAAAAGCAAGGTGAAAAAAGAAAACTAAAGCAAAGTCCCAACATTTCATTGAAGAAAAACAAGGTGAAAACTAAAGCAAAGTCCCATTGGGATTAAAGTCCATATATTGAACAATGAATGTCCATCAAAATAGGAGTGATAGTTTTCAGTAAGGAAATCCTTCATATAAGTGCTTCCAGCTCCACACCCAGGTGAGAAAATAATCTGCTTACCACAACACCATGATCACTAATCAGTGATCTCACCAAACATAGGGAATGGTTAGGTCTCCCCAAGACCATTAAAAGGCTGCCTGGAACTATAGCTGGTGCCGATGGTACTCAAAAAACATAAAAAGAAAGGCTCCCATAGCATAATACTGTATAAAAAGGGTTTAATAAAACAAATAGACTTGCACTTACAAGGTAGAAGCTGTTTGAAAGTGGTACAGTGCTTGTTGATTAAAAACAGAACCACGGTATCTCCAAAAACTTCTGCTCACTTCCTGTGTAGTATGCCCATCCACCTCCTGAGAGTAAAAATGTAAAAATGTCACCCTTGTAGGCTCCACCCACGGGCGTACTACACAGGAGGTAAGCAGAAGTTTGGTTTTCTTGTAAGCAGATTATTTTCTCACCTGGGTGTGGAGCTGGAAGCACTTATATGAAGGATTTCCTTATTGCAAACTATCACTCTTATTTTGATGGGCGTTCATTGTTCAATATATGGGCTTTAATGATCACCAAGTTTATCAGCACTGCATTTACTTTGTATACCATACCTATTTGAAGTTTATTGTATTAGACTTTAAGTGCTAGCAGCTGTATATTGTCATTTCACATCGTATATCAATTTCTCACTTATTTTCTAGCGCTACGTTGGCCTTAGGGCCTCCATTTTTCTATATCCACTTTCAAACCCGAATCGCTAATTGTATGCATAGCCATATTTTTATGCAAACAGCTTGCACATGATTCTATGTAGAACAGATAATAAACATTATATCATTTGTGTGTAGTAGTTGGAAAATTACCATACTGGCATCTTCAGTTTGTTTAGCGTGTTATACTCGATGTGCTAAGATTCCTTTTTGGAATGAATTAATAGGCTCCATCCTTTACTGTTATGCAACTGCCCTCAAATTATTTTGCATGTGTTGGAATTATTTAAAAATATTCAATGCCTATAAATGTAATGGTTGTATTTTCATCAAATAAACATTTGCTTGAGAGACGGAAAGTTTCCAATATTTGTATTATATCTTCAAGTGGCATAGAGTATCGCTAAGGCGAATTTCCACTGTGTAACGCAGAATTTAGTTGTGATCAATACTTAAATTTTTCAGATTTTTGGGACCTTACACAATATCGGGTCCTGTGCAACTATTAATTTAACCCCTTCAGACCCACGCTATAGCTGAATGACGGCTGCAGCGCGGATATGCGTTGCCGGGAGGCCGTCAATAGATGTCCTCCCCTTTGCACGCTTCCTGCGCGCCCCCTGCAGGGCACACGCGACGTGCACTGTGATCACCAAGTCAATGGTCACAGATCGGAGTAAGGGCTCGATCCCGGCCCCTTACCACGTGATCAGCTGTCAGCCAATGACAGCTAATCACGTGATGTGATGTTTTTTTTCTTCTCACGCTGGCAGCGCGAGGAGAAAAAAAATTTGATCACCGGCTTCTGTTGAAGGGATATCAGTCCCGAAGAGGAAGAGGCAAAGCCGCCTCATATGTGCACACCAGTACTGCCTGCCAGTGTCACAAATCAGTGCCCACAGTGCCACAAATAAGTGCCCACCAGTACATAAGGGCCAGCAATCCGTGCCACCTATCAATGCACATGAGTGCCACCTATCAAGGCCCACCAGTGGTGCCAATCAGTGCCACCTAGCAGTGCTGGCTATCAGTGCCCATCACTGCCACCCATCAGTGCCAGCTATCAGTGCCACCTATCAATGCCCATCAGTGCTGCCTATTAGTGCCCATCAGTGCAGCCTATCATTTCCCATCAGTGTAGCCTCATCAGCATACATCAATGAAGGAGAAAAATTACCAGTTTGCAAAATGTATTAACAGAGTATAAAACTTTTTTTATTTAAAAAAAATAAATGTGGTCTTTTTCATTTTTTTTTAACAAAAAATAAAAAAACTCAGAGGTAATCAAATCACCATGAAAAGAAAGCTCTATTTGTGGGGAAATAAAATTTAAATTATATTTGGGTACAGTGTTGTATGACCGCGCAATTGTCATTGAAAGAGTGGCAGTGCTAAAAGCTGAAAATTGGTCTGGTCAGGAGGAGGGTTTAGGTGCCCACTAAACGAGTGGATAAAGTTGAGTTTCAATATACCTAGCCCATTCTTCTTTCCCAGCTAAAACCTCATTCTTTGAAAAAGGTAATCTTTGGATAAGTTAGAGCAGTTAGTGTCAAGCAAACATTTTAAAATGTCTTTCTAGATTTACCACAATCTATAGATCTTGCAATATGATATACTGTAACAGTATGCCACCATTCATATACTAAATTCTTAATAGAGTAGGGAAATGGTTCTTGGGGCTACAAAACTATTTTAATTTGCAACCATTCAAACTACTAAATAGAATTACTTATGACTGATTTAGGTACTTAAATGAAGAAAATAATATATGTCTGAAAAAAATATTGATGACAGTAACATGGAAACTATAATAGTCTGCATTAAGTTGTATTCATTTTTTTAAGTTTATCAAATTTTAAACTTTTTTTTACTATTTTTTAAGGCAAACACTTATATTAAACACTATATTAATCAGTTTGGCTCTGACACCTGTTTACCCTTTATGGACCAGACCATATTTTCACATTTCTGCTATGTGTTTATTGATGAGTCTATAACTTTGTAATTACTCATGATAAATACATGATACATATATTATTCTTGGGGCGGCAAACCCTAAAGTCCTCTGAGAATGTTTTTAATTTATTTGCATTTTAAGGGGGAAAAGTAAAAATCAGAAAAATATATTTTTTCCAAGTTTACTGTACCATTACTGTGGGGAAAACATAACTTTTTTTCTGTGGCTTGTTCTATTTACTACAACATTAAAATTACATTTTTGGTACAAAGCATGTTAAAGTTATATTCAAAAGAAATAAAGTTTTTTTTTTTTTATTTATTTATTGCATATATTTAATTTTTCTCATAATGCATCAGTAATTTAAAGTTCTTACTGATTTAAAAACCACATTGTTTTAAACAGTAAATTCTTAAAGATAACAATGTATATATTACACATACTGTATATATATATAGCGCTGGCTCCTGACGAGCATGCGCTATGTGTTTTTCAAAGTTAATATTCCTGAAAACACAGTTGGGTTTTAGGGCTAATTCTGCTAAATTATGATTTCAGTACCAGTCTGGCTGGACTGCACTGAGTTCT
This sequence comes from Lithobates sylvaticus, assembly GCA_028564925.1. Taxonomy (NCBI): domain Eukaryota; kingdom Metazoa; phylum Chordata; class Amphibia; order Anura; family Ranidae; genus Lithobates; species Lithobates sylvaticus. The sequence goes on along the minus strand of CM053026.1, from coordinate 367,149,925 downwards.
ACTTGGCCGCATGTGTCGCTGTCACCGCTGGCAAGTTTGAGAACACAGTTTAACTGGGTGTATTGGATACCATTTTTCTCTCTGAACCAGCATAGTAGGAGTGTTTGTCCTGCTGTGCATTCTCGGAGGGGGTATTTAAGGTACTGAGATCAAGTGCTTTGGGGTTCGGGTCCAGAAGATATCTTCTGTCTGTTTGGTCCTGGTCCTCCTAACCAGCAGTCATGGCCCTCCTGGCCTAAGGTGCGGATCCATTGCAATTCCGAGTCTCGGGGCTGGATAGCCCGAGGCGAAGCAACTGCAGGGACAGGCTCGAATGGATATCGAGTCCTGAGGATTTAAAAGTGGTCCGGTTCCGTCTCGTCTAAGGAGAGGCCCAGCAACTGGCTAGCATCCAGGGGAGGACTCTTCGGGAGAAGGCCATGCACAAGGCTGGTTTCTCTGAAGGAGCCTGGAGGCTCAGTTGAAGGACACTAAATGGATCTACACTCATACGGTATCGCCAGACTGGCTGAGAGATACTGGTACCGTATGATAGCTCTCTAAATTTGTCTAAGTCCCTTAGTTACATCCAAGTCTGTAGCAGAGACTTTTGTCAAGTGTTCTACATCCAAGTCTGTGGCAGAGACTTTGCTTTACCTAACATTCTACCGGCTGCTAGGCCTAGTGAGAGGAGGAATATCCGGTGGTTGTGAGTATCCAGCTGTGAAACGGTAATTCTCTGGATCTCTCAGTGTAGAGTCTTAATGAAGTGTTAGTATAGTGTGTCAGTGTACTGTGTTAGTGTAGTGAAGTGTTTAACTACTTGCCAACCAGCTGCCATCGTTATACGCCGGCAAGTTGGCTCCCCTGCATGAATCGCCGTAGCTGTATGGTGGCCACTTTAAGGGCTATAGGGGGTGCGCGCGTGGCCTGAGCCGATGCGCATGGCCAGCGGGCACGATGTCCGTCAGCTCCTCAGAGAGCCAGGATGGGAATCTGCCAATGTACACAGATAGATCCCCATTCTGTCAGGGCAGTAGAGAGAGATCTGCTGATCCTAGTGATCAGCAACAGCGATCTCTCTCTACTCCTTGTCAGTCCACACTCCCCACAGTTAGAAACACCTCCCTAGGACACAGTTAACCCCTTGATAGCCCTCTAGTGTTAACCTCTTCCCTGCCAGTGACATTTATACAGTAATCAGTGGCTATTTTTAGCTCTGATCCCTGTATAAATGTCAATGGTCCCAAAAAAGTGTCAAAAGTGTCCGATATGTTCGCCGCAATGTCGCAGTCCCGCTAAAAATCGTTGATCACCGCCATTAATAGTAAAAAAAATAATAATAATAAAAATGCCATAAATAATACCCCTATTTTGTAGAGGCTATAACTTTTGTGCAAACCATTCAATATAATATTATTATATTTTTTTTTTACCAAAAATATGTAGAAGAATACATACTGGCCAAAACTGATGAAGAATTATTATTTTTTATTTTTTTTGGATATTTATTATAGCAAAAAGTAAATAAATTTTTTTTTAATTTTTTTTTTGTTTATAGTGCAAAAAATTAAAACCGCGGAGGTGCTCAAATACCACCAAAGTAGAGTTTTGTGGGGAAAAACAGACATACATTTTGGTTGGGTACAGCATCACACGACCGCGCAATTGTCAGTTAAAGCATCTTAGTGCCTGGTCAGGAAGTGGGTAAATCTTTCTGGGGCTGAAGTGGTTATTAAAGCTTTACATAACATTTGAATCTGAGTGTAGAGTGTTAGTATAGTGTGTGAGTATAGTGTAGCATAGTGTAGTGTGTTAGTGTAGTGCAGTGTTTAACACAGCATTACATAACATTTAGTCCTGTATACAGTGCAGTACACCCTCTTTTTTTCGGTGCTGCATTTTTTTTTGTCCCCTACCTGCCCCCTTTTTTTAAATCATCATCCACAGTATTTGTGACTGCAACGCTGGTGTTCCCCCTTTTTTGTTTTACATTTTTTTTATAGTTTTTGCATTTCTGTCAGCATCAGTCCTCAATTTAAAATGCACCGAACACCACTTTTCATTGACTAAAGTGCACCCAATTACACATTTCCCAGTATCTATTAAATTTGGGTAATAAGCCCCTCGCAGACATGTCTGGGAGGCCAACAAGGAGAGGCAGAGGTTCCCATGCCACTATGAGGGGGATCAGCAGCGTGTGTCCACAGGCAAAGGTGGACATGGTCTGTCCTCAGGCAGGGCAGCTTTGTCTCTGTTTAGTGATGTTGCCCATGCTATCCAGCCACAGCATGTAGAGGAGGTGGTGGATTGGCTTACTAAACCATCCTCATCCTCCGCATCCTCTATGACCCAAGCTGACACTAGTGTGCAGTCCACCGCAGCTGCTTTATTCTGCCTACTTGTTCACAGCTACTCCTGCCATAGCCCCAGTATCATGCATGGAGGAGTCAGCTGAATTATTTGAACACAAATGCTTCTTGAGGATGCACAGACATTACCTGATGACAAATTGACAGTCATGTTCCCCCAGCCACAGCGCATTAGCAGGTTGGCTCCAGTGATGATGAGGAATGGAGCAGATTATGATGATGAGGTCACTGATGCAACTTGGGTGCTGGATAGAGCAGAGGAGGCAAGAGAGGGTGAGGCACAACTCAAAAGAGGCAGCCATCGTGGAAGAGTACAGTGCAGCCACCCTATTCCATCAGATTGTACAGCTGTTATCTCCAGGCCCACTTCCCACAGCTTGTTTGTATGGGCTTTTTTTTAGCACATGTGCAGCCGATCACACTATTGCAATTTGCAATCTCTGCCGCAAGCAGATTAAGCGTGGCAAAAACAGTAGGAATTATATGTGTAATTTATGCTCCTAGAACGCCTGGATGTGCTCCCTGCATGTTGGGCCTCTGTATGTAGCCAGACTGTGTAAAGTCTCATATATGTGGTTTTGCCATACTCAGGAGAGGTAGTAGAATGTATTTTGTGATGTAATTTGTGGTATGCATATGCTGTGTGTGAGAAATAACTCACTAATATGACAATTTTGTGAGGAAAAAGAAAAGAAAAAAATCTTGATTTTGCAAAGAATTGTGGGAAAAAAAATGACAACTTCAAAAATCTCACCATGCCTCTTACTAAATACCTTGGAATGTCTACTTTCCGTTCCAAAAATTGGTCATTTGGGGGGTATTTGTATTTCCCTGACTTGTTAGGGTCTAAAGAAATGAGGACAGGTGTAATCAATTTTCAGAGATTGGCACCATAGCTTTTGGACAATAAAGATAAAGGCTGATCTCCAGCTGATGGGATCACGTATTGATTGTGTTGAAAATAAATTGGATGCCACGATCGATCGAGTGAACCAAAATTCTGATCGATTTCAGGAGCTACACGATCAATTAGAAGGGGCAATGGCTAAAATCGATGATTTTGATAGGTCCAGAAGGCTCAATTTCAGGGTCAGAGGTCTGCCTGAATCCATAACGGACATTCCAGACGCAGTTCACTCCCTTATCAAATCTCTCATCCCTGATATCAGGGCTCACAGGCTAGAGCTGGATTGCGCTCATAGAGCGTTGGGCCCCCCACGCCAAGATGGCCTTCCCCGTGACATAGTGGTCAAACCGCACTACTACAGTGTTAAGGAGGAAATCATGCGGAGGGCCCGAACAACACCGCAGATACAACTACAGGGTCACCCGATACAAATCTACGCAGACATCTCCCCCTTCACTATCCAGAAGAGAAGGTCCCTTAAACCATTGCTGACGATCCTGACGCAAAAGAACATCAAATATTGGTGGCTATTTCCCTTCAGCCTGAAATTTGATTATAATGGCAAACCGTATAGATTCTCATCTTTTCCTGACGGGGAATTACTGCTCCGCAAACTGGGACTAATCCCCACGGATCCTCCATCCCCCATGCAGGCATCCTCATCCGGAATGTCTAAACGCGCACCGCCTTCAAGCCCTCTCACCTCCCTCTGGAATACACCCAGGAACAAGAAAGCTAAAGAAGGACTACCTCCGTGACTCTGACGGGACTCTCATTTTTTCTTTTCAATCCCGGTATCATTCCTGAATGTGTCGGGACCTCTGCTGGCCCCCTGTTGTTTTTTTTTTTTTATTCATTGTTTTTTATTTATTTTTTCCAGGCCTACTAGTTCTATGTAGGATGTTACAATTTTCCATTGGTCTTGGTCTCTTGACTTTTATGATTACGGCGTTCATTTAATATGTTATTTCTGCCTTAATAGTTTGGGGTGCAGAGGATGGAGCGGACCTTTGCCGCACTCCCCCACACTTGGACAGGCAACCTGTGCGGTTTTGCCTCTCCTGGTATGGGCGTTACCCCCTTTGTGGGGTACTCCGTGTTCTTTATCTTGGGTGGGGTGAATCTTACTTTGCCCCAACCTCAAGTCGACCCTTTTTCTGTTCCTTCTCCTTTCCTCCCTCTTTTCCTACTTTTCTTAATCTCTTCTTTACTTTTTGCAGCTCTGGAGACGGTATCTCTCATCCGAGGTTGTTATCGGGATGCTGATCTGCTTCCGGGTTCCGTTGCTCTGAGACGGTGTACTTCTAGCATGAAGGTAAGTGCTCCGTTATCATATGCCCTTTCTCACACTCTGCTCCATGGCTAACAAGACCACCCAAGGTACTTCCCTCCGCATAGCTTCTCATAACGTTCAGGGACTTAACTCCCCTTTAAAACGCAAAAAGATTTTTCAACAATACCATGCCCAAAATATAGACATTTTATTTCTGCAGGAAACTCACTTCCCTAAACCTTATCAACCCTCCTTCATTCACGCAAAATTCCCTAGATTTTTCCTGGCCAACTCTGATAACAAAACCAAAGGCGTGGGTATATTCTTCTCCGGTAGGACTCAGTTCACCCTGGTCTCTGACTTTAAGGACCCTGAAGGCAGGTTCCTTCTTGTTAAAGTGCTCATCTCAGAACAACTCTACTCCCTCATCTCATATTACGCCCCTAACAAGGGCCAAGCGAAGTTTTTTCAATCCCTTCTACAAACGCTAGCCCCTCTTACGGACGGTATAGTCATATATGGAGGAGACTCCAACCTAGCGTTTGATGCGGGCATTGATAAATCGCGTCCACCAAACAAAAACCGGTTACGTCCGACCAGGCAGAGTTTACAGGTGGCCAGACATTTATACCATTTTGGCTTGGTGGATATATGGAGGGAACTTAACCCTAGGGCTAAAGATTATACACACTTCTCTAGCCCCCATCAAACCTTTGCGAGAATTGATCATTTCTTTATGCTCCAACAGCACATCCCGTTGGCTCAACGGTCGGTCATTAGGGACTCTGTTTTGTCGGACCACTCTATGGTCATTTTGTATTTATCAGGTGGCTCTATTTCTCGCCCAGAGTTCCGATGGAGACTTAATGCATCCATTCTTAGCAATCCAACACAGGCTCGGGAGATTGAAAAGCACATTCAGGAGTATTTTAGAATCAATGATGCTGATGCGATCTCCCCTGCTGTGCTATGGGCGGCCCACAAGGCCACGATTAGAGGTCACCTAATCCAAATATCTTCTAGACTGCGCAAGGCTCGTAAGGCAGAAATAGAGAGGTTGGAAAGGGAATTTTCAACGCTGAGCAAACTACATAAATCCAAACCTTCCTTACGCTCTGCGGATAGGCTAGATGCTGCCCGCACTGCGTTGAATTTAGCTCTCACCGCTAGGGCTGAGAAGGAGCTCAGATGGGAGGGAGGACGCTTCTATCACCAAAAAGATAGACTTGGGACTCTACTGGCTAGACGTTTAACTCCTAAAAACAGATCCTAAAAAAGAAAAAAGATTCTCCCTTTGTGGTGGGGTTTTTAGGCAGCAATCCGTCTGGTAAAATTTATCAGGCGAATATATTAAGTGAGAGACCAAGTCTTATCCAGATCAGTTTTCAATATTTATTCAAATTTAAAAATAGAATGACACATAAAAAAAAGGGGGGATGTAAAACACAAGCCCATACAGAAAACAATATACAGGTACAGTACACAAAAAATAAAACCAACGGGTGGCACCTAGCACCACGACTGATATAATCAGAGGGGGTGATTATGTGGGGTGTGACAAAAACACTGACGCGTTTCGACCTGTTGTCTATATCGGTCTTCCTCAGAGTATTTTTGTCAATATGGGTGTAGTGTACGAAAGAGTCTTCTGCATGGGTGTTTATAAAAATTCCGTCATTTATTCCTGGTGGCCTCCAATTTCAGCTCCTACCGGTAGATCGAAGCACGGTGAGTCATCCAGGCCGTATGTGGCTTGCAAGGAGTCACACTTGTGGTCGACCCGCCAGAGAGAGACCCCAGGGAAGGCCCCCGAGGGCACGGTGGGGACGGGGGGGAGAGAGAAAAGGGATAACGGGCCAGAAGTGGAACACCACCAGCAACGGAGTCCTGGAATATACCAAGCAATCGTTTATGGGCACATTTGTATAAAATGGGAACAGATGAGAAAAGGGAGACCTCTCTTATGAGGAAGAAATCCCTCGTTTCAGATTAAAAATAGTATTATTATATCATATCATTAATCTTATAATCCTAGGGGATAGAGTTGACCTCATAAGGTGTGTCTTTTTTTATATATATAAATAATTATATATCTGAATATTAGATTTCTTAGGGAAGGAGGAAATATGTCTCGAAACCCACGAGACCTAGATAGAAGAGAGAGGGAAAGAAGGAGAGGGAAGGGGAAGGAAGGGAAAGCGGGGAGACAATAGGAGATGTATATGTATGGCGCGCTTCATACACATAAAGGAATGCAGAAAGAATGAGAAAGGGAAAAGGGGAGGGAAAAGAAAAAAAGGGGGGGTAAGGTATGAAGGGGAGAAGCGAAACATATTGAAAAAAGAGGGGGGATGGAGCTAGAGTATGGGACCATGTGAGGTAAATAGAAAAGAGCAGCTAGGATTGGTGAGGAAAGCAAGTGAAACAAGTGAAAAAATGTGCAAAAATTACAATGGATAAACCATATGAACCAGTTGTGATGGGGACGCAATGTGAGTTGTGCATGTGGGTATGTGTAAAGAAAGTGTGTTTGGTGGGAAGGGGAAGGGGGGGGGGGGGGGGTTTGGTATGGTTGAGGGGAAAAAGTGCATGAGTGAGGAAGGTTGTAAGAGAAAAAGGGGGGGGGGAGAGGGGGGGGGGGGGGGGGGGGAAGGGGGAGGGGGGGAAAAAAAGAAAAGGGCCAAAAAGGAAACCCAAAGGGAGTGATTGTGATAAGGACACAGTGTGAGTTGTGCACATGTGTGTGTGTGAAATAAATGTGTGTGGTGGGGAGGGGGGGGTAGGGAGGGGGGGAAAAGGGAAGGAGAGAAGGGGAAAAACTAAGGATGTGGATATGGGAAGCGGGGGGGAAGGGGGGGGGGGAGGGGTGGGGGGGGAGAAAGGGGGACCTGTACTTTTAGAAGTGGTAATAGTTGTTACCTTCAATGTGATGTTTGGTCACATAGGCCGCAGAGTAACAGTGCACGGGGTTCTTAACCAGGGCACAGCAGCTTTTGGGGAGATTGAACAGGAATCTCTGATGAAATCTATGGGATAAAAAACAACAAGAAAAGGGGAAAGGGATTCTTTTTAGAACCCTTTTACTAATATATGAAGAGGAAAGTCCCTTGAAGGGAAGATAATACTCACTGTAAACCCAAATGTGTCTGGAGCATACTCAGCCTCCTGCGGAAGTGGAGTGTCATTCTCCACCCCGCTTGGCTTATAAGTGTATGCTCCCAAATGTGATTGGTCCGGTTCGGTGGGCGGCCAAAAGAATCCCTCCCCCCCTCCCCCCCTAATCACCGTATCCACAGGCGCCCCGGTGGGGTCCTCATGGCCAGTCATGGCGGCCAATTAGGTCCGCCTCGTGTAGACTCCCCCGGCGTTCTCCGAAGGCTGAGCCCTGCATCTGCATCATTTCCGTCGCAAGCGGCGTGACGTCATAACTGTGCGCGCACGTACGGGGCCCCGCACATGCGCACAACGTCCGGAAATGTCGGAGGACGCCGCCAGCAAAGGACCAACCCCCCAGAGACGCACAGGACCAGCCTGGACGTCTGTCGGGGGAGGATAAAGGGAGGGACAAAATTAAACGGCCACTCCCTTACCTTTGCTGGGAAGGCACAACGGACCAGGATGCTCAATGCCAAGACACCACCAATGGGAGCAGATGGCGCCACCTAGGGAGAAAAGGAAAGAAGGAAAAAATGGTCAAAAAGGAATGTTTAATAAGTGGATTTAAACAGAGGAAAAATGATATGGAAAGAAAAGAAAAGTCCGGGCTGCATGGGACTATTAGATTACATGCAGTTCATTGTAACTAATGTTGTTTATGTCCCTCATTTGATCTGCACTCTTAATAACAGTCCGACTATGTTATGGCGGAATGTCCTTGTTGTGTAGATCATGTAGTGAAAGCACTTATATTTCAAAGTGTCTTATTTTGTAAAGTGAGACAAGCACCAGTGTGTATGGCAATAAACCACATGTTTGCCTGTACTCTTGGCATAGGGGGGGGATAAAGGGGAGAGGACGAGGAAGGATTGGTGTTGCATATTGTACTATCCACATACAGTGCCATCAGAGATACATCACATGAAAAGTCTTGAAATATCGTATGTGTATATACATCCCAGGGGTGGGGGAAAGCAGGGGAAGACGAAGCAGGGGTGAATGCAGGATGGTTTAGAGATCTTTATTGTGTCTTGCCAGACACAAAACCCTTAAGAAAAGGGGCATATGAGATGGATTCATTCAGTCCTGGAGGCACATTGGCCTGCAGTCTGTGAATCCATCTCTGTTCATGTTGTAGTAGTAACTTATTCCAATCACCGCCTCGACCGGGGATATGTACCCGGTCGAGGGCGGTGAAGGATATGCGAGGCATTTTGTAGTTGTGTTGAACAACAACATGCCTGCCTAGGGCTAAGTAATGATTCCCAATCTGCATGGAATATATGTGTTTAGACATCCTGCGATAAAACTCCTGCTTCGTCTTCCCCACATAGAAAGCCCCACATTCACAAGACATAATATAAACGATGCCTCTAGTTTGACAGTTGACATAGTGTGAGGGTTTGAAGACAGTCCCATTGGGGAGACTGAAAGTCCTCTCACGCCTGATATATTGGCAGAAAGAACAATGCCCACAGGGGAATGTACCAAGAGTGGTGCAATGTTTTAGGCGATTTTGTTCATTTTTGTATTCACTCTGTACGAGTTTATCCTTCAAGGAAGTGGCCCTTTTAAAAGTGATTGATGGTTGGTCGGACAAAAAGATGTTTACTTTGGGGTCATCCAGGAGGATGCTCCAATGCTTCTTTATAATATTCCGAATGTGCTTGTGCTGTTGGGAAAAGCGGAGTATGATTCGAGTAGGGTCATTTTTGGAACTCTTTATTTTGCTCATCCTTTTGGATTTTTTAGACAGTAACTTAGAACGTGTTTCTAGAATGGTTCTATTGTAGGCTTTCCGTAAACATGAACGGCTATAGCCACGTGCCAGTAGCCTCTCCTGTAAATGCCCTGCTTCAATTTTAAAGGAGGAGTCCTCCGAACAATTCCGGCGTAGCCGTAAGTATTGTCCATATGGTATGGAATTTTTGAGGATATCAGGGTGAAAGCTAGAGGCGTGGAGAATCGTGTTGCCCGCTGTATTTTTCCTAAATAGTGTGGTTGAGATTTTATTGTGGGAGTTGCGTAACAACTGCACATCGAGGAAGGTAATGGTGTCTGGGTCATGGGTCATGGTGAATTTCAGATTGAAACAATTCACATTGATGCGAGTAAAAAACTCCTGCAATAGTGCCTCAGATCCCTCCCAGACGACGAGGACGTCATCAATGTAGCGCAGCCACAACTTAATGTGGCTGGTATACACGAGGAGGTCCTCGTCGTCCAGGAGTGTTACAAGTTGGCGTAGGCCGGAGCACAACAAGTGCCCATGGCCACGCCTTGTACCTGGAGGTAGTGGGAGTTGTTGGCGTTGAGGACAGGTGTAATCAATTTTCAGAGATTGGCACCATAGCTTTTGGACTCTATAACGTTCACACAGACCAAATAATATATACCAATTTGGGTTATTTTTACCAAAGATTTGTAGCAGTATAAATTTTGGCCAAAATTTATGATGAAAAATTACTAATTTGCGAAATTTTAGAACAAAAACGAAGAAAATTATTTTTTTTACAGAATTTTTGGTCTTTTATCTTTTATGGTTAACAAATAAAACCCCAGCAGTGATTAAATATCACCAAATAAAGCTCTATTTGTGTGAAAAAAAAGGACAAAAATGTCATATGGGTACAGTGTTGCATGACTGAGTAATTATCATTCAAAATGTGAGAGCACCGAAAGCTGAAAATGGGTCTGGTTAGGAAGGGGGTTTAAGTGTCCAGTGGGCAAGTGGCTAGGTAATGAGAATAGACCATGGGCAAGAACTTGCCCAGTATGCAATTGAGCTGCTGGGCTGTCGTGCATCCAGCATGCTTTCCGAACTTTAGTGCTGCCGGAGGTTTTGTGACAGAGAAAAGAGTGCGTCTGTCCACAGACTCTGTTGACTGCCTTACATTTGTCAAAATGGATTCATGAAGTCATTTTTTTGGTATAGGTTTGATGGGCAATTTCCACACCTGTTTGACAGGTGCATCAAATTTAAATTGTTTACAGCAAGGGCAGTTCTTGCTTTCATGAAGAGCACCTCTAGAAGGCTAAGGTGTAAAGGCACCACTAACACCCAAGGACCATTTTTTTTGCAACTGTTTGACCGGGGCATCAAATACATTTTTTTTACAGCAAGACCAATTCTTGCTTTTATCAAGAGTATCTCTAGAAGGCTAAAGTGTGAAGACACCACCAATACCCAAAGACCAATTTTTATGCAACTGTTCGACCGGGGCATCAAATTAATTTTTTTTACAGCAAGGGCAATTCTTGATTTCATCAAGCGTACCTCTAGAAGGTTATGGGGTGAAGGCACCACCAACACCCAAAGACCAATTTTTACACAACTGTTTGACTGAGACATCAAATTAAAATTTTTATAGCAAGGCCAATTCTTGCTTTCATCAAGAGTACCTCTATAGGGTTATGGTGTAGGCATCACCAACACCCAAAGCACAATTTTTTCAAGAGACATCAGACTTTATCTTTAAAAAAAAAAAATATGTTATTCTTGGCCTGAGCGTACTGTAATTTGGCTTCATCACATAAGGCTTGCTCACTGTGGTGCAAAAATGTGTTATTTCCATCCAAAGTCTGCTAGAGAGACAGCAGAATTCATCCAAAAAATCTCTACTCTTGTTCCAAGTGCACTAAATTGTGGCCTCGTTATACAGACTGGCTCCCCAAGCTGTTGTTTACAAAATAAAGAAAGCTTGCAGGGAAAATCATTTAAATGTAATTTTTTCTTCTTTATAAATGTCAGTTTTGCTGCAGCAGGTTCTATACATGGTACAGATGTGCCACTTTACAGGCAGACTAATGGGACCCCCAGGCACTATATTTAAATACATTTTTCATTTTTATTGTTTCACTTTAAGCATCATTAAAATCACTGCTCCTTTAAAAACAATATTTTTTTTTAAGTTTGCATTGGTACATGTCCTGCAGTGCATTAGTCGGGCCCCCATATTCTTTTATTGCCAATAACCTGCATATAAGCCTTCAAAATGGGGACTTTTGATTTTTCAAGATGGGGTCTCATAGACTTGGGTCCGAACTTTTTTGACGTTCGAGAGTTCTGGCGCAAATCGGTGTGTTCGGCCCATCTCTAATGGCTGATAGCTTCAGCCATAACCCCTGTAAACCACTTCAAAACTGTAATGTTTATGTGTGTATTGCAGTCGGCAAGTGGATAAATAGCTTTTTTTGATCTCCTTCAGTGTGATCACAATATACCCTATGTTAGTGAGCAGCTGCTGCAGCCTATGTGGGGTGCACCGACAATGAGGGAGCAATGGAAGCTGATTGGTGACCCCATGGATCTGTGAATTCCGCTATGTTGTTGAGCCGCTTACTGACACAGAGAAGCCAAAGCTTAGCGATCAAATGACTGCACTATAGGAGATTAAAAAAGGTATTTTACAAACGTTATGTAGCATATGTTTGAGCAGGGAGAAGGCCAGTCGTAAACCTTAGTTATATTAGCCTTTACTTCCACTTTACTTCCACTTTAAGGATAAAAAGCATCCCCTCTACAATTTATTAAGCACACTTTTTTTACTAGATGGGATTTGTGCCTTAGCAACTGCTCATTGGAGCTTATGAAGGTAAACTTTAAAAAGAAAAAACAGGGGGCGTGACCAGATGTGGATCCCGGAGTGAGAGTGTGTGAGCGCTCCCTTCCCCCTCCTTGCTCCTCTCTCAGGTCGATCTCCACCCCCGGCCGGGGGAACTCCTTGATGCCCAGGTAGATTGAGAGCTGGTGCGGAGGTATATGTCAGTAGCTGCTGCTCGTGCACCCCCCGGCCACTTTAGAGATCGTGGTCCCTTGAAAGGCTGTGATCTACAGCGGGCAACTGGCATCATATGCTGAAAGGACATATTTTAAAGGAGGAGTAACAGCTCCCCCTCCTGGCAATCCTTGACATTCGCCGTGGCTGGGTGAAAACTTTCAAATTTTTTTCTGGGAAGATGGGGAAATTTTTTTTATAGGGGCAGTGTATTTTTTTTATTTAAAAAAAAAACTTGCTTGGCTGCCCTTCGTCCTCTGTCTTTCTGTCCCTAGGAGTGGAAACAAGGGACTGGACTGTACAAACTGTGTTCTGTGGAGGATCGTTCCTTGCTGGCTCTAAAATGTATTTATACATTTTTCCTCCTTTTTTCCTTGTTTTTTTACCACAACTGCATAGCATAATTTTTATTAAGAATTTTAAATGTTTCAAGCACTCATTTTATATAATTTTCTATTTAGTTAATTATATATACGTTGTTAATTTATTCCATATAATTTAATCGTTAGTGCATTTTAACTGTGATTTTTAGTATTGTCACTTTGCAAGCGCCACATTTCTTACTTTTTCATTGCATAGCATAGAGGATGTTTTCCTCCTTCCCAATAAAATTAACATAGAGTCTGTAGGCTTGCTGTAGTCCTGCTCAATTATCCTCTCCCTGTCGCTTGGAGTGTGATGGACTACATGCTTTGAGACTGTTGGTATCCACAGGGGTACACAGTGTGGAAGTGTGAGAGGCTCCAGCCTGTAAATCTGGCCTTACTATTCCAGGACATGGGATCTTTCCTATTTTTTTAATTATTCAAAACATTGAGAAGCTACCCCTTTACTCTCTGCCTGGCCTCCCTCCTTTTTCTCTTTTTGATTTTTTTTTTATGGATTATGACATTGCAGCGTGCCACAAAGGTGAGCCAGGCAGCTGCTGCCAGATTGAGGGAATTTTCACATACACAGGGGCAGACTCCCCCAACAAATAGTCAACAGACTCAACACGCTAGTATGTTGTCTAAACCACAGATGGGAGCTACTACCACTAGAAAGAGTTTGGGACAAGGACCGGCCACTCCTGTAAAGGGAGCAACTCCCCTTATTGGAAAATTACCAGGTGAGAGGATGGAGGAAGGCCAGGGACGTGGAAAACCTTCATCTATTCCTCTGATTCCTCTTGTACCAAATTATTATGTAATTGTAATGTCTGCCTTTATTTTGTTAAGCGCTGCGCAAACTGTTGGCACTATATAAATCCTGTATAATAATAAATAATATAATAATCTAATACGGACATCCCAGGAGTAACAGAACCATCATTAAAATAAATCTTGCTAGCAATTAACATTTGCAAAACTGAAATGGGAAGAGTTGTCTCTTATCAGGCACAATATGCAAAAGGTGCGGGAAAGTACTACCGCTCTTGAGGGGAGGGTTAGTCTGGTAGAGGACGATTTGAACCCCCTGAAACGGGAGATGAAAATCATAAAGGAGCAGATGGCCAATTATCAGACAAAGAACGATGAAATGGAGAATAGGATGCGTAGGAAGAATGTACGGATAATGGGGCTCCCTGAATGAACTGAAGGATCAGAACCCACTATTTTTTTGAAAAATGGTTCAGAGAGCTATTTGGAGAGCAGTCCTTTTCACCTTTCTTTGCACTAGAAAGAGCCCATAGAGTCCCTTCTAGACCCCCTCAGCCAGGTGCCCCCCCCCCTAGACCTCTCTTGGTAAAAACACTTTATTATAAAGACAAAATGACTATCCTAAATAAAGCCAGAGAAATGGGTAATATATTATATAATGGCAATAGGGTTTCAATGTACCCTGATTTCTCACCTGACTTACAAAAACGGAGGGCCAATTTCGGAGAAGTTAAGCGCAAAATAGCAACAATTAAAAGTGAACTATGCTCTATTATACCCCGCCAGATTGAGAGTAAACGCTTCGGGGAGACTGTTTTTCTTGACACCCCGGAGGGGGTGGAGGACTGGATTGTATCTTACAAAAGGAGACTGTAGTATATTTCTGATTTGTTTGTTTTTCTCTCTTTTTTAGAATTTTATTAACACAATGAATTAGGTCAAATCACAGCACAGGCACAATTTTGCACAAATGTGGAATAGAGGGGGGTCATGTGGGTCATTATCTGTGTGTGTGTTTTTTTTTGTTTTATGTTTTTGTCTTGTCATGTATGTTTGTGGTTCTAGATGTTGGTCATATAGAGGTATGGGTGGGGGTGGGTTAGGGAGGGAAGAGTGTAAGAAGATAAGATTAAACACTTATATTAAACATTAGAATGCCCCCAATTAGGCCCAATGGGCAGATGAAAAGGACGCATGAGAAAAAAATTGATAAAACTAGCATAAGAAAAACACATAAAAGAAAAAAGGCACTGGTCATATGGTAACATGGCACATAACAAATTAAAACATTATGGTTGGAAGCACTTATACTAAAGATTTGAATTTAGGCTCCTGGAATGTGCGGGAAATGGGAGATCCAGAGAAAAAAGCAGCAGTTCTCCTGATTGCAAATACATACGCGATGGCGGTACTTTAAGAGACACATCTTACTAAAATCACTAGCCCTCAATTAAGGTGGCAAGACTATACCACACAATTCCATTCAGTCCACACCTCTTACTCCAGAGGAGTGAGCACTTTTCTTAGAGCTGGGGTGGTTTTCATCTGTCTTCAGGTTATGATAGATGAACAGGGGCGATACATTTTTTTTATTCTGTAGGATTGAAAACAGAGCCTGCATATTGGCAAATGTGTATCTCCCCCCCTTTGATCTTTCGGTCCTCTGTGAGCTCACTAAGTTTGCCCTGGATAAGCTGCGGGTGCCGGTGTTAGTAATAGGGAACTTTAACACGGTAATGGACCGGAAATTAGATAGATTCCCCCCAGGGATATACACAAGTAGAACAGTGGATAGTCGGCTACCTGATTTTTTGATAGAAACAGGATTGAGAGATATTTGGAGAATACGAAACCCAGAGGACCGACAGTATTCATGTTTTTCCAAGACTCACTCTACACTCTCCAGGATTGACTTAGTTCTGGGAAATGAGGAGATGGTGCCACTAATAAAAAATGTGAGTTACAAACCAAGGGGCTTGTCAGACCATTCCCCTGTGACAGTGTCATTGGAACTGGGAAAATATAATCATCCTCGAGAGTGGAGATTGAGTCCTCTTTGGATAGAACTGATGGGAGACCCGAGGGATATATTGATGTTCCTGGGGGAGTTTATTGATTCAAACCGGGGCACTGCCTCAGTAGGAATCGCATGGGACACTTTAAAAGCCTTTTTGCGAGGTATGATAAAACAGCAGCTCTTAAAAATTAAAAAACAGACTAAGGATTGGGAGAGAATAATTGGAGAGAGGGTAACAATCGCGGAAGAACAATATATTAATAATCCGACACCTGATGCACTTAGGAGCTGGGTAGAGGAGCAACAAAATTACCGGATAATGACTCTCCGGAAGGTAGAGAATAAATATCTCTTTCAGAGACTAGCTGCCTTTGGAGAAGGTGAAAGTGTGGGAAGGATGTTGGCACAATTAGTCAGGGCAAATTCCCCCACCTCTGTGGTACCTACGATCACCGTGGAGGATGGGAGAGTGACCTCATACACTCCAGAAATAGTGGATAAGTTTAAAGAATATTATGAAGCTCTTTATAGACCCCGGCAGAGGGAGATGAATGAAGAGATGGACATTTTTTTGGGGGACTTGAATCTACCCTTCCTCAGTGAGATGGATCGGGACCGCCCTATAACATTAGAGGAGATGACGCACATTACCAATGAGATGGCGAGGCAGAAATCGCTGGGATTAGATGGCCTTCCAGCCGACATATATCGGCATTATGGAAAGGTGCTGCTTCCTGAGTTACTAGGGTACTGAATAGTTCGCTAACACAAGGAGAACTTCCTTCTTCAATGATGGACTCCACTTTAATTATTATACATAAGGAGGGCAAAGACCCACTTGATGTAGCCTCAAATAGGTCAATCGCCCTGTTGAATACTGACATGAAGATCCTGGTGAAGGTCTTGGTGGCTAGATTAAACAGGGTAATTTCTAAACTTATCCACCCGACCAGTCGGGTTTTATACCTGGAAGAACAACTAGCATCAATATAAGGCATTTATATCTGAATCTCCAGGTACCGACGGACGGGGATGGGGAGAGGGCTATCCTATCCCTGGACGCCACCAAGGGCTTAGACAGCTTTGAATGGCAGTACCTGTGGAGGGCCAATTGGGTCGAAATGCTTTATAGAGCACCAGAGGCTAGAGTAAGGGTGAACAGTGAGCTATCTGACAAGTTTGGACAGGGGAGGGGGACAAGGCAGGGATGCCCCCTGTCGCCCCTCCTTTTTGCTATTGCAATTGAACCTTTGGCTATTGCTCTCAGGTCATCTGATTAGGTGAAGGGCTTTAGAAGAGGCGATCTGGAAGAAAAAGTTGCATTAAATGCTGACGACCTCCTTTTGTTTCTCAAAGACACACAGGCCTCCCTTCGGAATGCCATGAACATCATTAACAGATTTGGCCAAATTTCTGGATTAAAGATAAATTGGGCAAAGTCCAGCTTGTTACCAGTGGACCCTCTGGTAGGCTTCTTGCCTGAGGAGGTAGCTCAGATTCCAGTCGTGAATAAATTTAAATATTTGGGAATAAACATTTCTAAAGACCTTCAACAATACACCTCTGATAACATTGACCCTCTGTTGAGTAAATTCAGCGGAAAAATAAAAGTCTGGAAACACTTGCTAATATCTGTGGCAGGTCGGTGTAATTTAATTAAAGTGATTTGGATGACCCAGCTCCTCTATGTATTACATAATTCACCAACCTGGCTCTATAAAAAATGGTTCCAAAGGATAGAGACTCTGTTTAGGGAAATGATCTGGAAAGGTGGTCCAGCAAAAATCCGGTTAACCTCCTTAGCGGTATTCCCGAGTCTGGCTCGGGTTCAGTTTTTTCTGCTAGGAGCGGTAACCCCGAGCCAGACTCGGGCTGCATTGCAGGATACAGGGGGGGAAGTTACTTACCTTTTCCCCTGGATCCTGCGATGTCTCCCCGCTGTGTGAGCGAGCCGTCCGCTCGCTCGATTCACACAGTGTCGAGTGCCGCCGATCTCCGTTCCCTGCGACGTTTCGACGCACGGGAGCGGAGATCGGCGCCAAATTTAAAGACGTTTAAAAACACACAACACATACAGTACTGTAATCTTACAGATTACAGTTCTGTATACAAAAAATACACATCCCCTTTGTCCCTAGTGGTCTGCCCAGTGCCCTGCATGTCATTTTATATAATAAAAAGATTTTTTTTCTGCCTGGAAACTGGAGATTGTCCCTAGCAACCAAAAAGTGTCCCTTTATGTCAAAAGTGGTTTTAGACCAGCTAGAAAACACAGATAACAAATTAGAATCACAATTTATCATCAAACAATAAATTTAATGACAGCGACTATTCTGCAACTGAGCAAATTTCAGTGTTTTTGATTTGATTACATTATTGAATCATTTTTATATATATTTTTATTATATTATAATTT
The DNA here is from genome assembly GCA_028564925.1 of Lithobates sylvaticus. Lineage (NCBI taxonomy): Eukaryota > Metazoa > Chordata > Amphibia > Anura > Ranidae > Lithobates > Lithobates sylvaticus. The sequence goes on along the minus strand of CM053026.1, from coordinate 367,131,888 downwards.
ATGATTTTGTGTTTCAAACTTTATCATACCCGGGATGTCTACTAGACTCTGGTTCGGACAGATTTAAGTGAGTTATTCATAAGAATTGCATGCCTACAATATAAAAACGCAAAATTTCCATGCAAAATAATTGTACCGCTTTCAGCACAAAAAATCCAGCCAGAATCATACCGCCAGGGAGGTTAAGTACCCTCCAACTCCAGAAACAGGAAGGAGGTGTAGCGCTTCTTCACCCCTTTAGCTACTTTTTGGCATCACAACTTCAGCACTCAGGGGGGAGTAATACAGTTGACCAAGAAGTAGGAAGATCACCCCAAGTGATTCTATACCTGAAGCTTTGGAGGCAGGATCCTTTCCCCCTAAATTTCCAACCTTGAATCTAATGATGAGAGTTTGGGACACAGTGAAATCAATACTGGATTATAGAGGCTTTACGGTATTTTCCCCAATGTGGGAAAATAGTAAACTAGGGGAGCTCCAGAAGATAGGGACAATAAGGGAATGGGAGAGATGTGGAATAAAATCCATTTCACAGTTATATCAAGAAGGCACCTTGAAAACTTTCCAGAACTTGAGAGTTCAACATGCCTTATGCCACGTACACACGAGGGGACTTTCCCGCGGGGATTGTCTGCCGGACTAGAGTCCGCCGGACAGTCCGATCGTGTGTGGGCCTTCGACTGACTTTTTTTCCCAAAAGTCCAGCGGACTAGGTTTTAAGTTTTGTTTTAAAATTGTCCGCTGAACTTGGCAGTCCGGCGGACAATACGGCCGTCTGTATGATGGTCCGGCGGACCAAAAAGGACGCATGCTCAGTAGCAAGTATGTCACGGACTCTAGTCTAGTGTTCTAGTCCCGTCGTACGTGCTGTACGTCATTGCGTGAACCGCCGGACTTTTAGCGTGATCGTGTGTGGTCAAGTCCATTCGCTTTCAAGTCCGGCGAAGCCCTGCTGGAAGGCCCGGCGGTTTGCCTGCCTGACTAGGTTTATCCTTTTCTCAAAAGCATCAATTTTATATATTTGATAACATTTGTGTGCAAATGCAAAAACAATTCTGCAGAGTGTTGTGATGATGATGGCATAATTATTTGGAGTGCTAGTCTTAATGAAGCAGAATATGATACAGCCCCTGTCTTTGAGTTCTGTGAAATGTGGGCTCTTTTGAGCCCTGAACAGTGATGTTCCGAGTCTGACACAGAATACAGTATGCAATACCTTAATTACATAAGTCTAAAACTGTAATGTTTTTCTATTCTGTGCAGGCTAGAAGCAATGTGATTGATGCCTTCAAGCATATAATGGAGCTTCTAGAGTTAAACAAGAAATAATTATCAATTAACTCTAGTATCACTAGAGCAGTGCAAGCAGCCATCCAGACTCTTAGGAATAATGATTATATTAGAAATGCAGATAAGGGTGAATGTGTGGTCGTTCTGAATATTAGTGACTATAATGCTGAAGAATTAAGGCAATTGAATTACTTCAATACTAGTTGCATTTTGAGGAGTGATCCTACTGCTTTTTTCCAAAAGTTACTGCAGGATCTTGTACAACAACTCATAGAGGCTAAACTATGAATGGAATGTGTATCTACATTTAAAATGAAAGGTTTATAATTTTTAGTTTTGCTGTCTGTTGGGTTGATTTATTAAAACTGGACAGTGCAAAATCCGTTTATTTGTTTAAAGCTTATTTGAACAAGCTGAAGTTAGAAGCCGATTGGCTACTATGCACAGCTGCACCAGATAGTGCACTCTCCAGTTTTAGTAAATCAACCCCTGTATCTCTTTAAGGTGAACCTCTTGGCGCCGGTGCCTCCTGGCCCTTTTCAAGATTCCAGGTGGCGGGGCAGGGTTTCTGATCATGTGATTGGCTGTCACAGCAGCACAGAGATCAGCAGTAACTGTGCCAGGAGGACAGGACACACAGCTCTGCTTATCTTTAGGTACTCATAAATGCAGCCTCTTTTCTTTTTGCATTGGTACATATTCCCTGCTGACAATGATCTATTTGCCGTTCCTTTTTTCACAGTAATTTTCTTCTTAGCCCTAAAAATCACCAGAATTTAACACTGAAATTCACCATCTCCCCTCTATAGACTTTAATGGGATTTAAATCTAAGTTTGGGTTCACGGTTTTTAACCACTTCAGCCCCGGAAGGATTTACCCCCTTCCTGACCAAGCCCTTTTTTGCGATTCTGCACTGCGTCGATTTAACTGATATTGTACCCAAACAACATTGACATACTTTTTTTCCCCACAAATCGAGCTTTCTTTTGGTGGTATTTGATCACCTATGCGGTTTTTATTTTTTGTGCTATAAATAAAAAAACTGTGACAATTTAGAAAAAAAAAACAATATTTTTTTACTTTCTGCTACAATAAATAGCCCCAAAAAATATATATAAAAAACTATATTCTTCCACAGTTTAGGCCAATATAAAAAAAAAAATCGTAAATTGATTGGTTTGCACAAAAGTTATCACGTCCACAAAATAGGGGATAGATTTATGGCATTTTTAGTAATAATTATTAGTAATGGCAGCGATCTGCGATTTTTATCATGGCTGTGACATTGTGGCAGACAGATCGGAGATGGGCTCACTAGAACATGATAAAGATCACTGCTCCCGATCACTGGGAGCAGTAGATCCCTGTCATCTACGTCCACAAAATAGGGGATAGATTTATGGCACTCTAAGTCTCCTGAATATTATACATAAAATTATTAGTAATGGCGGCGATCTGCGATTTTTATCATGGCTGTGACATTGTGGCAGACAGATTGGAGATGGGCTCACTAGAACATGATAAAGATCACTGCTCCCCATCACTGGGAGCAGTAGATCCCTGTCCATGTTGCTAGGCAGAACAGGGAAATGCCTTGTTTACATAGGCATCTCCCCGTTCTGCCTCTCCATGCCATGATCGCTGGCCACCGACGGACATCAAGTCTGCAGGACTGGCATGCGCGTGCCCGCTAGCAGTGGATGACGCAGCGACGTACTGGTATGCGGTTTTGCGCACCTGTGCCACTTTGCCGATGTGTATCAGGCGTGAGCCAGTCGGCAAGTGGTTAAGAAACAAATAACCACAGATAAAGCCTTACTATAGGTTTGAGTAAATAATATGGGGCCGTGTAATGTTTAATATTAATGTGATTTTTTTTTTCTAGATCTAATAACTGACAAAGTGCTAATGATTTTTATTAAAATAATTGATTAATTACATTGCAGATTTTTTAAATGAAGCACTGATTGTCAGCTTTATCAAGCTGCCTTACCTAGGGACCTTTCAGTTTAGTTTTAAATGTGGCTTATAACACAATAAAAATCAATATTAGTCATACTGTATATAAGTGGTATACTCAACATTTATTTTCATTGACTATTTAATATTTATATGCATTGAGTATTGTATTAAAACTTATTATTTTGCTATACCTATACTAAGACACTTTGGGGTTGGTTTACTAAAACTGGAAAGTGCAAAATCTGGTGCAGCTGTGCATGGTAACCAATCAGTTTCTAACTTATAGGTGTGCACAGACTATTGCATTAGGGTGTGCACCCCAAACCTCAAAAACACACGCCTTTCTCTGCAGCCTCAGCTGCACTAGATAATGAATAAATGGGAAGTGATCTGTGCTGAGCAGCTTCCTGTTCATTCACAAACAGAAGCATAGTAAACACAGTTATGAATGGACACAGTGAGTGAGTATGTTCACTGTGTTCATTTAGAAGGGGTAGGGGCCGGTAAATTACATATTTACCGGCCCCTTCCCCCAACCTCCTTTCAGAAACATTCCCTGCAGCAGCTGAGACGAAAGAAGGGAAGCCAGCCGAACTGTGGGGCGGGTGGGGCAAAACAGGGGGGGAGGGGTAGCCCAGGAAGTAGGGGGAATCTGCACCACACATAGTGATTAGGGTGTGCCCACACCTGGCTCACCCCCTGCGCACGCCTATGTTCTAACTTCAGCTTGTTCAATTAACCTGGAAGCTGGTTGGCTACTATGCAGAGTTGCACCAAATTTTGCACTCTCCAGTCTCAGTAAATCAACCTCTTTGTTTAAAACAAATATGAAAAAAGAAACCAAAAAAAAAAAAAAATAGATGCCTGAAAGCAAACACCAGCAGAGGCTATGGAAAATCACCAGTCCTTGTATTTAAGCATGCTGGGGAAAAACAAAAGTTAAATAAAAGTTGTCACAGCCAAAATAAATGATTAAGTTTGTTTGACTAATTGGTATTTATGTTCTGGTGATTACTTTATATCTACTTTTTAGCTGAGTGATGAGTGTGGACTAGCCTGGTAAGCTACAAGGGACTTTTTTTCAGCTTTATTAGATTGATTTGTTTATTTTCAAACAATGCACTGTAATCATATTTTAATCATATGCAATATCCAATTGCCAGGTCCGATGCCTATTTTAGTACATTCACAAAGCAGTAACATTTAAACACTATTCAGCCTAAACAGTATTCATAACCTGGTCAGGGCAGTAATTGCTGATATTTTGTTGCAGCTTTTAAATGTTTTTTCAGTGTGCCTCTGCAAGAATAATATCAAAAGTATATTCTCACTGCAGTAAATAAACCACAGGCTCCTCAGTCACTCTCACAACATCTGTGAAGTACATTTTTGATTTGCCATTGTGCAGTCAAAATAGCATAGTCCTTACAAAATCCTCATTTCAGTTGCATTTTTACGTTTATGGATGCTGACTGAAGTGGAAATAATTGGGGATCATCATTTTAATAAGGATTATCTCAGTTTATCTATTTATTTCATGAAAGGAAAATGTGTGTCTATATTCTTTTCTACTTAAAAATATATTTTATGTTTTTTTTACGCTTTGATGGTACTTTGTATTTATATTTTCTGTTCTGTTATATCTATGCCAATGCGGGATTCAAAATTTTCATTACATATTCTGATCTATAATAACTTATTGATGTTACTCTTGTGCTTTTATCTGTAAGAACTCTTTAGAAAACAAAAGCATTTGCTTATAGGATTATTATAACTAGCTGATTGTTAGTACAAATAGAAAAGTAATGTCATAATTATTTCCTTTTCTCTTCTCTAGGGATGTCAAGGTCTATTATTCTCTTTTAGCAGACCGGTGATGAACCAGTTTCCTTTTCATTTGAATACTGTAAGCTCTATTGAAGGAAACACCAAGAAAAATGGTTGCCACTATACTTAAAAAGCATTCATTTAAAATTCAAATATTATAAAAGATGAAACAAACTTTTTTGGAATATAACTATGGTTATTTTCATATGTATGTAATATCATATTCATACCAAGGTAGCTAAAATTAAGCAATGCTTTTTTAAAAATGCTTTTTTTAAATCTACTGAAGTTACTGTGAATCCAATGAGAACAGGCAAATGCTGAGAAGTATTTTTTTTATATTGTTTTCTTAAATTTTTTTTTTTTCGATAGATTTTTATTGGGTTCATGTTTTTAAAAATGTATACACATGTATGGGTTAGTTCAATCATAGAACAAAGTATAAGAAGTTTGTCTTGTAGTTTATGCTGTAATTATTAGAGTGATGGAATGGCTTTAAAGAACAGAAATATCCAGACTTAAGCATTGTACACACGATCGGATTTTCTGCAGACAAAACTTCTGACTTTTGTCCGAAGGAAGTTGGCCCCAAACTTGTCTTGCATACAAACGGCACACAATTGTCGGCCAACAAACACGAACGTAGTGATGTACCATGTCTTTTTTCAGCTCTTTAGCACCACCCTTTGGGCTCCTTCTGCTAATTTTGTGATAGTAGAAGTTTGGTGAGTGTTGATTTGAGCTTTTCATTTTGTGCTTATCATTTCGCACTTTTCAGTTCGCGTTTTTCATTTAGTGCTTTTGATTTTGCGCTTTTCAGTTCGTTTCTGAATGGCCGTTCGTCAACCAGCCATGTCGCAAAATTAGAGGAGATAATGTGTTATTTATTATTGGCCTTGGAGTTATTGCTTTGACCCAAGTCCAGTCCAGGAACAGGAGGAGGAGGATTTCTTGGACCAAAAATTGGTTGCTTTATTAATCGTGACCAATTATGTCATATGCCTTTGCTGCAGGAGCTCCAGGAGAATAATCCAGATGCTTTTCAGAATTATCTCCAGATGACAGACCCCTGCTTTCACCAACTCTTGGCATTGTAGACCCCCTATATTAAGAAGCATGTATGAGGCTTTTATTTTATTTTTTGGTTGAATAATGATTTGATTTGGTATATTTTCTATATTTTTAGATGCATAGAATGCACTTTTTAGTTAAGTTCTATTGGCAGATTGCATGTCTAATTTTATTTGTTTTCTTTTTTTAAGATTTAAAATAATGTCAAAGCAATAACTCCAAGGCCAATAATAAATAACACGTTATCTCCTCCGATGTCTGGTTGATGAACGGCTGTTCAGAAACTAACTGAAAAGTGTGAAATGAAAAGTGCGAAATGAAAAGCGCAAATCAACACTCACCAAACTTCTACTAACATAAAATTAGCAGAAGGAGCCCAAAGGGTGGCGCTAAAGAGTTTAAAAACAACGTAGTATGTCGCTACGTTCGTATTTGTTGGCCAACAATTGTGTGCCATGTGTATGCAAAACAAATCCACAGTTTTGTTGGCCAACAATCTGATCATGTGTACGAAGCTTGAGTTGTCCTTGCTTCCGAGCATGCGTGTTTGTACTTTGGACTTTTGTCCGACGAACTTGTGTACACACGCTCGGAAAATCAGACAACAGACATTTGTCCGTGGAAAATTTTAAAGCCTGCCATCCAACATTTGTCCGTGGAAAATCCGACAACAATTGTCCGATGGAGCGTACAAATGGTCAGATTTTCCACCAACAGCCTGTCATCACACAATTCCCCTCGGAAAATCTGATCGTGTGCACAAGGCTTTAGAGTCAGTAGGATGTGTTGCTTGTGCTGCTGGCCCCCTTATTAGCTGAAATCCTCCACCATTAATCATACCCCCACCCACTGTTTTTTTTTTTTTTAATTCTTTATTTTATAAAAATTTTGCATGTACAATATCACAGTGAAACCGACTTCATTTCATGACATATCTTCACATCATATTAAACATATTTCCTCCCCCCCACCCCCCCCCCCCAGCCTTGCTTGACACGCTAAGAGGTATATTTTTATTTTCCCAATTATGACCGTGAACCTCCGACACACAATGCGAAAGGTATTTTTATCCAGTCAACTCCAAGAAGTATCTCCAAGAATTCTTAAAATTATTCCATTCTGTCCACTTATTTTCCCTCTCGTAATGTCCCTCCACCCCCGCCTCGTTCGCCCCAGAACTTTCCAATCTCTGTAGCGCATTTACGCCGAGAATCCAGTCTCGAAGGGACGGACCCTCCACCTCTAGCCATCTCCTCGGGACTAGATTTTTGGCTACATGGAGAAAGATCGGGGTCAACGAAGCTTTGTATTGTCTCAAAGGGGTCTCAGTCCCATGGAACAGACACGTCCATGGGTCTTCTAGAACAACTTCCTTTGTTATTTCGAGGATTAACTCTAGTACTCCTTTCCAAAATTTTTTAATTACTGGACACTCCCACCAGATATGGGCCATCGTACCTCTAATGTTACAACCTCTCCAGCACTCCGGGGACGCTTCCGCCTGAAATCTACTTAGTTTATCCGGGGTTGTATACCACCTGGAGAGGCATTTATAGTTTGTTTCCACTGTTTTTATAGAAAAAGATGAGCTATGTATTATTTTGAAGATTTTTTCAACCCTCATTTTACTACAGTGTACTCCTATTTCTTCTTCCCATTTCTTGACAAATGGAGGTACGTCCAGATCCTCATGTATTAATATTTTATAGATTCAAGAAATATTATTCCTGGTACTGTCGCGGATACAAAGTCGCTCCAGCTGTGTATAGTCATCGCCATGGCGAATCGGACGGGGAAGACTCTCTACAAAATGTTTCAGTTGGGCGTATTTCCAAGTGTCAATCACCATTAAATCCGTGTTCATGGATAACTCATGATATGTGCACATTTTCCCGTTTTTCATTATATCCTTCACCTGTGCCCCTTTTACCTTAATCCAGTTCCCCCCTACCTCACTTCTACCTGGTTCAAAAAAAGTATTGTCTTTTAAATGTATTAAAGAAGAATTACATTTCCATGTATTTCTTTTATATAAACTATCCCATGTGTCTAAAGTGACCCGTGTTATCTCGTGTGCATTGTTTCCTAATAGTCTGAATTCAGGTGGATTCCATATATCGTGTCCTAAATTTCTGTTACTTATTGTGTTTTCTAAACTAACCCATCTCTTATCGTTCCCTACCTTTACCCATTCCATAACCCGTGATAGTACTATCGCCCCCACCCACTGTTAATAGAGCTGATGAAGTTGTGACGAGCACTCATCAAGAGTGCATATTTTGTCTGTGCTTTCTGCCCAGCTTATTCATTTATAGAAGCCATCCCATAGAATCTATAATGGAACATGACCTATGAATGGAGGGGGGAATCTTTCAATAATCTGTCTATCTTTTATTAACAGATTGTGTATCATTCATAGAAGTGATAGTATGGCTTCTTTGAATGGAGGAGGAAGATGGAAAGGGTGGGCATAGTTGGGAACTCTTGATGAATGCCTGTCACAGTTCTGTTGATTCTATTAATCTCTGCCACAGTAGAAGATTTTGGGGAGGAATGATGGAGGAGGATTTCTGCTAATAGTGGAGCCAGAAGCACAATGGCCACACCCTACTGACTGTAAGTAGTGTTCCTTTGTGCTGATTTTTTAATTTCTGATTAAACTTAGGCTTTAGGAAAAAGAATAGGTAAGACTAGGGAAGGGAATTGGAAAAGAAAGAGATGCAAAACATATTCATAGATTCAGTGAGATGGAGTACATGTGGGTGGTAAATATAACTTGATCCATGGTTACCATACCTTCCAAAATGTTATCATTGTATAGTTTTGTCTAGCAGTTAATTGTTAGTTAAGATCATGACTGAGATCCATAACTTGACCTCAAAGAGGAAAGTCTTAAATTTTCATGCAGGGATGATTACCCCCTTTACCGCTATGAAAATGTGTGTGACTAGTTTGAATTGGGTATTGGTACATACCTCATGTTGTTTATAATATCTCACACAAACCTTCTTCCTAATATTAAGTGAAAAAATAATTCAAACATAAATAAATAGAAAATATGCTGTGCTGCCAAATATTAATTAATATAATATAATCATACTAAAACGTTACACCACTACCCCTCTTAACATATTTCCATATATATACTGACTTGGGACAATATTGCTTATAGGCTAATATTTCCCTATATATCTCCCGTGTTTTTCTTCAAATCAATATGTAAAAGAAAATCTAATGGTAAAAAGCATGATTGAATTGTGTATGGATATATTTTTTTATTGGATTTGCTGCTGTTACTGAGACATACACCTCAATAAATACCTCAAAAACGACATACAGCACTGCCTCTTTAAATTTCTATGTCTAATGTGCATACATAGAATGGCAATATTTATGTCTCCATGCGTGCAATCATGGGTAAGCACAATAATATTCTTAAATGCTGTATACGTCACTCATAGCATTACCCCTTTAAACATACATAAATATCATATAGATATGGCAACATATACAATACTGGATATTTTAAACCATTTTAATTGTCCACAATGTTATTTAAATGCTGTGTAAACAGATAAGTGACAAATGGTCATTCAGGCTTGGTCCATCCGTCTCTTATGCTGATCACTTTTGTGCAGTGCAGACACACTGCCATGTGTCCACACTCATCAAAAGATGTGGACCCTATACAAAAGCATGCGGGTCTGGTGCACATTAAATGCTGAAAAATTCAGGTATACTTTATATACCTTGGATATAGTCTCTTCCACTCCTTTCCTTCTTCTGCTATGGTTCCAGACTACAGGAAAGCCTTGATGTCTCTCATGGGTAAAGGGACAAACAAGGGAAAGCTCCCATAGTGTAATTCCACTTTATTAAAAAAAAAAAAGTGTTTCAAACAGGTTACACTCATTTGGTAAAAGGTATTTGCAGTCACAATACAAATAAACCAGGAAGCACTGTGTGCCTTACAGGTTGGATGTGACGTCACTAGTTGACCTCGCCTTCAGAAGCTTCTGAAGATGCCCTGTGGGAGGGGTGAAATGCATTATAGGGGTTAACCGATTACATTACAACAGACCTGTGTGACGATCTCGCTTATCATTGGGGAGCACAGGGCCACTATCTGTCAGTATGTATAATTTTTTATATTAATAGTTTATAATCATGTGGCAACCCATCTATTTTGTATGTATAGATGAAGACTTTTATGAATTGTACCAGTTATTTTAATTGCATTGGATATACACTCATTCATGATTATGCGTTTGTATGTTAATTTATATAATAAACAGAATTCTTTATACCTACGTGCTTCATTCAAAGTCCCAATCCCCTTTCCCCTCCTTTTTGACATATAGATAGGGATGGAGGCAATTGACCTTTCCAGGTCACCGCCCCATATAAAGTCCCACTGGTTCTCCTTTTTCTTATATCTTTTATATTTTACCGAAATTGTGTATTATATTGTGTTTATGTGCACTAAAATGCAATAAAGAGTATATTTTTTTTCTAAAAATTGCATTTTAAAAATGGCTGCAAAAATATTGTGTGATGTAAAAAATTGCAAAAATGTATAAAATGTATACATTTATTTTTCCAGGCCTCTGCTTAAAAAAAATATATATTAATGTTTTGGGAGTTCTAAGTAATTGTCTAGTAAAAAATGCTTATTTTTACAGTTTATACATGTTTGAGAAATGTCAGAATTGACCTGGGCAGCAGGTGGTTAAAGAAACTCCACATAAGGATTAATTTCTAAAAAGTGGGGTAGGATCTTTAATTTCAACTAAGCTTGGTTGTCATTGTTTAGAAGACAAAAATAACTTCTTAACTGTAAATGCTGCTTCAAGTTTACATGATTGAAGCTATTACTAAACAAATGTATTTTCTGTGAATAAAAAAGAGTAAATAATTGGCTTTAGCTTATGACTGTAAGTAGGTTTAAGCCTTTTTTCCATGTTAATGAAATTACCTTTATTCAGGAAAGCCAGTTTATCCCCATCATAGTCTAATCTGACTGTGTTTTTGTTGCAACAATATGTCCCATCACTCTACTGAGCAGCTTCAATAGCCAAGAGTCAGGTGCAGGAAATAGAAGGGGGGTAAACTGACCCTTGAAACTGTGCTTGAACTCTATGCCTCTGTTCACATTAACATCTTTTAAACAGGTGTATTTTAAACCACACTTATTAGTAGCGGAAGCTAAGCACAGAATGAATAGAGCTTTGACTCATGCTAAATTGTCGGCCATAGAAGATAATAATATCGATAAATTTAAACAGATTTGGCAACCATGAGTAAAACACTACCTTCCCCCTGACTTCGACCAGTCATTATTGTTACCTCAATAGTTTATCGGTTATTTTAGCGGATAAATTACATTATCCTATTTGATATGCAGATCACCACCTGGAGAGACTCTATCCTTCCTTCCTTTTTTCTCTCTTCTTTTTTTTCCCTTTCTTCTTCTCTATCCTACATCTTCAACTCTTTTAGTTTTTATTCCATTACGGAATATATTTATTGTATTCATTCATTTTGACATCACAATCTTTTATATCTATTACCAGCATGTTAAGTCCATCAGATTGTTTATCTAGAAGTTAAAGAATACTGTAACTATTAGGTGGCGATCTTATTTATTTTGTATTCATTCTTCTTAGTATACAAATATTGCCTATGTACTCTCAATAATACCTTAGTCAATGTAATACCTGCTCTTTTTAATTGCCCCCGCTTTACCACAGTTTGTACCCATATGGGGTGGTAAAGCGGTCTGGAGGCATGTTTATAATGTCTCTAGAAGTGCTTCAGGGTTACTCTTTGTATCCACGAAACACTACTAATTAGGCTTTTTCCACAGTGTCTAACTTCTAACCCATTCATTTATATTTAGACTGCATAATACCCATGCTGCTATATATGCTTATTTATTTTCAAGATATCCCATATATGAAAATGAATATATGTAATGTATCTTATTTTTTTTTTTTTCCTGTTCTTTATGGTTTCTGTTTCTTGTTTGAAAATAAATAAAACTCTTTGAAGATTAAACCACACTTAAACAGAACTGTACAGACACAGTAAGATACTATGCATAGTTAATGTAACATTTTTTTAATTGCACTTTGTTGACTCTAGCATACTGTGGGGAATGTCAGATGGACCCATAAAGGATATGGTGCAATTTTATTGTACAGTGTGTAATTTTTAGGTAAAAGTGTGACTAGAGACATCTTTGCTCTGTTAGATGTCATGGATACACATTGCAACAAGCAACTCTCCAGTACCTTTGTCCAGACACTAAGCACCCCAACACATATCACAATGTCAAAAACTAGAGATCCTTGCAACAAATGCGGATCTCAAACAAAACCAAGAGGAAGTAAAAACACTGCTGGGTTAGATAGAAAGGCAGGGGCATATACTGTACAACAAATAGAATATTAACATTCAAAAAGAATCTGAGTTTTAAAAGGCAGTAAAAAGTCAAAGAGCTATTCACCAGTAAAGATATAAAAACAAATGTATCAACTACACTCCAGAAGGATAAGTCTTTGTGAGCAAGCCAGAAGTGGTGAAACACATAAAGGAATGTTGATTTTTGGGTGGAGACACTGTTGTATGCAGTAATTTTGTTGATTAAAAAACATGGTAAGAGGAACTAAAGCCAGCCATAGGCGAGGTAAACCTTGTATGGGCAGACTGAATGTACCCAAGTTTATCAATCAATCAACTTGTGTACAACCAGCCTGTCAGATTTTACACGCTATACTGGGTTCACTGTGAACACAATGACTCAATGGGAGGGATTTCCCCATAAATACTTTGTTAATGGAGGAATCCAATTATTTTCTTTCCTGCAACCTGTAGTTGAGAATAGCCAAGGTGGAAACTTGACAAATGATGGTGGCCAGGTGCTGATCCATCCCAAACTGAAGAAAGGAAAGGATACATCCCAAAGAATATAATCTACAGTGAAACTTTTGTGTCTCGCACCATGCAAAGTAAGACTTCCAAGTGCGATTATAAACCTTCCAGGAGGTATATTTCCTAGCTTTAAGTAGCATAGGAATAACGGAGTCAGAGAGACCCTATTTCCTCTGGACTTTGGTCTCAACAGACAAGCTGAGAAAGCCAGCATCTGTAAAGATGGATAGCAGACCAGCTCTTGAGACAGCAGATGAGGTCAGTCAGGAAGTGTTCACAGAGAATCTCCATGTACCAAGTCCTTCTGGGTCAGATCACCAGGTCATCAGGATGCCCTCCATCTTAATGCTGTGAGGCAGATAAGGAAGAATCTGTAGTGGAGGAAGGGCATATATCAACCAGAACTGACCCTAGCAATCACTAGCAAGTCTACTGCAATTAACATTGGATCCCTGATTCTGGCCTTGAACCTGTCCACCCACCTTGTTGAAGTGGGATGCCATCAGATCCATGTCTAGCAGTCCTTGGGGTGGTGACAGATGTCTTGGAACACTGCAGGTTGAAGAGTCCTTTCCTCCACATCCAGATGTTGACTGAGTGTGCCTGCCAATTGCTCCTGGAATGTGGACTCTGGGAAGGGTTGGAACATGCCTTTTGACCCAAGCCAAAATTAGGTCTGCTTCTCAAAGGGCCACATGGCTTTTGATGCTGCCCTGATAAATAATATAAGCCATGGCTGTGTCATTGTCTGACTGAATCCTTGTTGTTAATCTCTGAAACTGCTTGGTCCACACATCAGTAATAGGTGAATGGCCCTTAGCACAAGAATGTTGACGCATAGTTTTGACTTGTTCAACAATCATGTCCCTTTGGCCATTTCTATTAATAGGAAATATGGCTATCCAGTTCCAGTGCAGGGCTTGTCAGACACAATATCAAGGATATCCTGTTCTTGGGAAACAAGCACATGGGCCATCCTGAGGCCAACAGTAACAGAAGCAGAGTTTTCAGGGTAACTTTGAATAACCTCACCCTTGCCTTGTGCATAGTGTGTTCTGACCTGCCCCCTAGTCCAGTTTTCCTTGTAACAGAAATTTTCCATAAGGGTGAGGGAATCCTCTGAGGAGTACTCAAAACCTGTTGCTGTGGAGCAGCAGGGTTGCAGCAATCATGTGTCTCACTACTGAAGGCTGCTAGATAACTCAGTTAAATCGGAAGTTCACACAAAAATTGAACCTCCGCTTTTCGGAACCCTCCCCCACTCTGGTGTCACATTTGGCACCTTTCAGGGGGAGGGGGGGTGCAGATACCTGTAAAATACAGGTATTTGCACCCACTTCCGGCATAGATAGCCACAGAATCTGCGGGTATCTACGCAACCCTTCCCGCCCCCCACTGCTGTCTGCTGGGAAACACACGGGTCCTAGAGACAGCAGGGACCATCCGGATTGCACAGCATGACTCGCGCATGCACAGTAGAGAACCAGCAAGTGAAGCCACAAGGCTTCACTTCCTGATTCCCCTACCGAAGATGGCAGTGGCAGCACCCGAGAGCCGAGCGACAGATCGGCTTCGGGTGCCAACATAGTGGGTGCCCTGGACAGGTAAGTGTCCATATTTTTATATTTAAAAGTCAGCAGCTGCAGTATTTGTGTTTTAAATATTTTTTTTAAGGCAAACATGGATACATGGATACCAAGGCATTCATTTGGAGCTGGGTTATGCCTGAAGCAGCAGATTACCTTGCCTTGTAGTATAACATGTGCTCAAGATGGTATCTAGGCTGAGGAGGACCAAAGTACTGCCTTCAGAGGCAGAGGGTGTGGCAGAATACAAAACAAAATCACCACAACAGGGCTCAATTGGACAGTAGAGCCTCCAAATAAAGATTCTCCTCCAAACACCCCAGAAACAATATGTAAACACAAAGGAAACTACCTGGTGGTAAAATGACATAAGGTTACACTCACATATCAGCAAGGAGTATTTTTACTGTGAAGATGTTACTGAACACTAGAAGTCCATAATGTCATCATAGGTTCACCCAGCATGATGACATTGTTGAGCTCTGCCCACTTAAATGTATTGGTGGATGTCTCCAATAAGGATGAGCCCGGTGTTCGATTCGAACCCATGTTCGAATCGAGCACCGGGTGTTCGCTCGCTCGGCGAGCCCAGAACTATTGGGGCCGCTCGCATCAAATTCGTGTGATGCGAGCGGCCCCGCAATGCATTGCGGCCCGCGCAGTGCAATGCTGGCTGATGATTGGCCAAGCATGCACTGTGACCCCGCATGCTTGGCCAATCACAGCGCCGGCAGCGAGGAGAGCCATAATTGGCTACAGGCAGGATGCCTGTAGCCAATTATAGCTCAGGGGCTTTAGTACACGCCCCACGGTATAAGAGACCGCCGCGCCGGCGGCCTCGCATATTATGTTTCAGTCAGTGTCAGCGTGCTGCTGACAATATGTGCTCTATTTCTGGGGATATGTGTGTGCGTGCTGTTAGTACAGCATTGCAGTATCACATCTGAGGGGTGTCTATACGTGGCCTGTGAATGGGGGGCAGGTTTCCTGTGCTTAGAACTTTCCCTGCAAAAAAGTGTAATTTTTGCAGGAAAAAAGCTATTTAAAATCACTCGCGGCTAATGAAATGATGGCTCCAACTGTCATTCATTAATAAAAAACAAAAAAAAAAAAAAAGCGTAGGGGTCCCCCCAAATTCAATAACCAGGCCCTTGAGGTCTGGTATGGATTTTAAGGGGAACCCTAGCCAAAAAAAATGGCGTGGGGTCCCCCTCAAAATCCATACCAGACCCTTATCCGAGCACGCAACCTGGCAGGCCGCAGGA
This sequence comes from Lithobates sylvaticus, assembly GCA_028564925.1. Taxonomy (NCBI): domain Eukaryota; kingdom Metazoa; phylum Chordata; class Amphibia; order Anura; family Ranidae; genus Lithobates; species Lithobates sylvaticus. The sequence continues at coordinate 367,115,953 of CM053026.1, read as the reverse complement.
AAAGAGGGGGGATGAGAGCGCCCCCCCCTCCCGCCTGAACCGTACCAGGCCACATGCCCTCAACATTGTGAGGATGCTTTGGGGGTCTAAGACCCCCAAAGCACCTTGTCCCCATGTTGATGAGGACAAGGGCCTCTTCCCCACAACCGTGCCCGGTGGTTGTGGGGGTCTGCGGGCGGGGGGCTTATCGGAATCTGGAAGCCCCCTTTAACAAGGGGACCCCCAGATCCCGGCCCCCCCCTGTGTGAAATGGTAAGGGGGTACAAAAGTACCCCTACCATTTCACCAAAAAAGTGGCAAAAATTGCAAAAATGACAGGAGACGGTCTTTGACAATTCCTTTATTAAAATCTTCTTTCTTCTTTCTTCATCCTTCGGTTTCTTCATCTTCTCCTTCCTTCATCTTCTTCCATCTTCTTCTTCCATTTTCTTCTTCCTCCGATCCGCTTCTTCTTGCGCTGGTCTTCTCGTCCTTCTCGTCCGGCATCTTCTTCCGTCGGCGTCGGTGTCGGCGTCTCTGTCTCTTCTTGGGCCGCTCCGCGCAATGGGAGGCTCCCGCTGTGTGAGGCTCCGCTCCGTCTGACAGGTCTTTTATAATGGAGGGCACCTGGTGACCCCGCCCCCTCTGACGCACAGGGACGTCATGGGGAATTCCATGATGGCTTTCCCCATGACGTCAGAGGGGGGCGGGGTCACCAGGTGCCCTCCGTTTTAAAAGACCTGTCAGATGGAGCGGAGCCTCACACAGCGGGAGCCTCCCATTGCGCGGAGCGGCCCAAGAAGACACCGACGCCGACGGAAGAAGATGCCGGACGAGAAGGACGAGAAGACCAGCGCAAGAAGAAGCGGATCGGAGGAAGAAGAAAATGGAAGAAGAAGATGGAAGAAGATGAAGGAAGGAGAAGATGAAGAAACCGAAGGATGAAGAAAGAAGATTTTAATAAAGGAATTGTCAAAGACTGTCTCCTGTCATTTTTACCATTTTTGCCACTTTTTTGGTGAAATGGTAGGGGTACTTTTGTACCCCCTTACCATTTCACACAGGGGGGGGCCGGGATCTGGGGGTCCCCTTGTTAAAGGGGGCTTCCAGATTCCGATAAGCCCCCCGCCCGCAGACCCCCACAACCACCGGGCACGGTTGTGGGGAAGAGGCCCTTGTCCTCATCAACATGGGGACAAGGTGCTTTAGGGGTCTTAGACCCCCAAAGCATCCTCCCAATGTTGAGGGCATGTGGCCTGGTACGGTTCAGGCGAGAGGGGGGCTGCTCTCGTCCCCCCCTCTTTTCCTGCGGCCTGCCAGGTTGCGTGCTCGGATAAGGGTCTGGTATGGATTTTGAGGGGGACCCCACGCCATTTTTTTTGGCTAGGGTTCCCCTTAAAATCCATACCAGACCTCAAGGGTCTGGTATGGATTTTGAGGGGGACCCTATGCCATTTTTTTTTTTGGCTGGGATCCCCTTAATATCCATCCCAGACCTGCAGGGCCTGGTTATTGAATTTGGGGGGACCCCTACGCTTTTTTTTTTTTCATTTTTTTTATTTTTTATCAATGACTTTTTTTTATGAATGAGTTTCAATGAATCACTGTTCTCTGTGTTACGGGAGCCGTGAATTAACATTAGCCGCGAGTGATTTTAAATAGCTTTTTTACTTTCAAAAATGACACTTTGCGCAGAGACAGTTCTAAACACGGGAAACATGCGCCCCTTCACAGGCATACTATAGACACCCCCCAGGTACGAAATTTAAAGGAATATTACACTTTTATTGTTTCAATTTAAGCATTATTAAAATCACTGCTCCTGAAAAAACGGCCGTTTTAAAAAAAATAAAATTGCATTGATACATGTCCCCTGGGGCAGGACCCAGGTCCCCAAACACTTTTTATGACATTAACATGCATATTAGCCTTTAAAATTAGCACTTTTAATTTCGAACGTTCGCATCCATTATAACTAATAGGGTTCTAATGCTCGCACGGACTTTAGGTCCGTTCGCGGGTTCTGGTGCGAGCCGAACGGGGGGTGTGTTCGGCTCATCCCTAGTCTCCAACAATATAAAACTATGTAACAATGAAACCATATGCAAAAAGGTTGGAGTACCACTCTAAGCATTACAAATCCTCCCCCTGCAGTGAAAAATGGGTGACAGTGTTCAAACAAGCTCATCTAGGCTAGCAGAAGCAAATAAGAAGACAATAAGGTGGAAGCACCACACACCAGAGCCCAGCCACTATACAGAAATTTGAAGTGATTAGAAACAGTGATGTCTCTCTAATCCCAGTCGCTACACTGCCCCCACAGTTATAAACACCTTCCTAGGACACACTTAACCCCTTGATTGCTCCCTAGTGTTAACCCCTGCATTTATATTTATACAGTAATTTATACAGTAACAGACATTTATACAGTAATCAGTGGCTATTTTTAGCTCTGATCGCTGTATAACTGTCACTGGTCCCAAAAAAGTGTCAAACGTGTCTTATCTGTCCGCCGCAATGTTGCAGTCCTACTAAAAATTGCAGATGGTTGCGATTACTAGTAAAAAAAAAAAAAAATGTCATAAATCTATCCCCTATTTTGTAGACGATATAACCTTTGAGCAAACCAATCAGTTTACCAAAAATAAGTAGAAGAAAACATATTTGCCTAAACTGACGAATAATGTATTTATTTTATTTAATTGGGGGATATTTATTGTAGCAAAAAGTAAAAAATACAGTTTTTTTTTTAAAATTGTCGCAATTTTTTTGTTTATTGTGCAAAAAAATAAAAATTTTGTTTGGGTATAGTGTCGCATGACCGCGCAATTGTCAGTTAAAGTGACGCAGTGCTGTATCGCAAAATATGGGCTGGTCATTAAGGGGGCAAATCCTTCCGGGGCTGAAGTGGTTAAATATAGTGCCCGGGGGTCCCCTTAGTCTGCCTGTAAAGTAGCACATCTGTACCATGCATAGAACATGCTGCAGCAAAAATTAAATTTCTAAAAAAAAAAGTAGTCAAATCCCATTTTAAATTGACTCTCGGTTGCAATTGCCGACACCCGGCTATTGAAAAAAAATGAAAAAAAATAAATGGAAAACGGTGTGCCCCCCCAGGACCCTTTGGGTCCGGTATGGATTTTCTTGGGGAACCCAATACCAACATCTTTTTAAAAAATGGTGTGGGGTCCCCCCAAAATTCATACCAGACCTCCATCCAAGCAAGCAGCCTGGCAGGTCAGGAAAGGGGGGCAACCCCCCTCCTGAACCATACCAGGCCACATGGTCTCAACATTGAAAGATGCTCAATGAACCTTGTCTGTTGGCCAGTGGTTGTGGGGGTATGTGGGCAGGGGGTTTATTGGAATCTAAAAGATGTTTAACAAGGGGGGCCCCAGATCCATGTGAATGAATACGGGGCACATAGTACCACTACCCATTCACCAAAAAAGTGTCAAAATATAATAAAAGCACAGAGACAGTTTTTGACAATTCAAAAAAAAAAATTTAAAACAGATGTAAATCCATTGTCACCAGGTGGCACCACCCCTCCTTGTGATGTCATGGACCAGTGCATGCTGGGCCGGGGATGTTACAAGGGGGCAGTGCCACCAGGTGACATAGCCAGATGGTCCCACCCTTACTTATATGAGAACTGTCAAATGGCAGAGCATGCAGTAGTTGGCCAGCCTTCAGGGGCAGCGGGTGGTGTGATTGACGATGGACACAGTTTTTTTTTTTTTTTAAAGGAAATGTCCAAAACTGTGCTTTTATTAATTCTTAACACTTTTTGGGTGAATGGGTAGGGTACTATGTACCCCATACTTATTCACATGGAGGGGGGGGGATCTGAGGGCCTCCTTGTTAAAGAGGGCTTCCAGATTCCGATTAACCCCCTGCCTGCATACCCCCACAATCACCGGCCAGGGCTGTGGGAATGAGGCCCTTGTTCCCATCAACATGGGGGCAAGGTGCTTTGGGGTGGGGGTGGCAGAGCCCCCCCTATGCCCTAAAGCACTCCTCATATTGAGGACATGTGGCCTTGTATGGTATGGTACCTGCCAGGCTGCATGCTCAGATAGGGGTCTGGTATGGATCTTTTTTTATACTTTTTTTTACCGTTCATTTTTTTTTATTTAGCTGTCAGCGGGGAAGCCCATTGACAGCTGATGACTCATTGGTTGTTGAGGACGCCGGCTGTTGTGGCTTCCCGGCCCCGCCCCTTAACTACTGGTTTTACTGTGCCCTGATTGGGCAAAGCTTTGCCCAATCAGAGTGCAGAATGCACTGTGAACAGCGCAGTGCATTGCAGGTGTTCGGCTGGGCAAACACCCGCCAAACACCCTGCAAATTCGGGTGTTCCCTGAACACGGCGAACATCCAATGTTCGACCTGAACTGATGCTCGGGCCGAACCATTCACCCAACTCTATTGCTGAATGTGCTCCACTCTGCCAGAGGCACCTTTGAATCATTCTACCTGTGTTAGACTAAAATAGATTAGCATGCAGTAGGGGCATGTTTAGCATAGCTGGTACCCGGGATTTTTAACACCATTCCCCCATACAAAAGAAATTATTTTCAGCAATGAAGTGGAGATTAGGATGCATTTAATGGTGGATGTGTCCAAATTGCATAGGAACTTAAAGTGGAATGGTTAAAAAAACTGAAGTTATTCATTCTATATGCAGCACACATATGACACAGTCTTTTACCCCACAAAATATGTTTTAATCGTTGCAAAAAGCAAACATCTAACAAGAATGCCCAATTAATAAAAAAAGAAATTGTCCCATTACATATTTTTCTCTGCACACAGCATACCTTCAGGAGCATATAATGTACTTAGCGTGCAATGGCCAGGAGTATTTCATATTAAGCTCAGTGTACAGAGTGCAGTGGTCAGGAGCATGAAATGTACAACATAGTGCCTATAAAGCACGACTCAGGAGTCAGTAGTGCATATCACAGAGAATGCAGAGACCAGAGGTATGCAATGCAAAGAGTTCTGGGTTCAATTGTTCATATCACAGAGAGTGCATGGCTCCAGAATGTGTAACACAGAGAGTGCAGGTGTCAGGAGTGTATATTGCAAAGAGTGAAAGACTCAAGAGTGTGTGACATAGGGAGTGCATGGCTCAGTTGCATGTAATGTACAGAATAAAGGGCTCAGGAATATGTCATTCAGAGGGTGCAGGCTCAGGAATATTTATAACGCAAAGAGTGCAGGGTACAAGCAAAAATGACCCTCTTATCTGTGTGTAAATCTGTGAAGCCCATATACCCCACAATACAGATCTCCACAGTAATCCCAACTCAGTCCCAGTAAAGATGTAACCCCAGAACCCTAAATCCCACTTCACACAGATTGCCCTTCTAACAATCCTTCTCAGTACAGGCCCTCTCCCAGCCCACTCCCTCAGTAAAGTTCCCTCATTAGGTACAGACCCCCTTGCAGCCAACTCCTCAGTATAACCTCCCCTCCCTCAGTACAGAACACATACCAGTCAAACCCACTGCCTCAGTACAGACCCCCTCCATCAGTATAAAACAGCCACCCAATATCCCCTGCAGTACCTCCTGAACATCAACACATAGTGCAGCCCGCATGCCCCCTAAGTACCACTCTCACAAGAAGATGTAAGAGACTGTGGTGAACACTAGATGACACTATAATGTATATATTTGAAAACTTATTGATTGTTGTTGTTTAGTAAGTGTGTGGCTGGTGCCATGCTACGTTTGTGATATTCTGAACACATAGCTTGGATGCATCATAGTTACACTGGGCTGCATACTCCAGGTGAGGCCGGTGTCCTAAATGTCTCCAGATGCCACACACTTAAATACACAACAAAAAACTTCACTTTAGCCATACCTTTCTAAAGGAATAACTTAAAGTAAAAGCTTAGGGCTAGGAATAAAAATGGGCAAACAGACAGAATTGAATGCAGAAGAGACATACTTTGTCCCTTCTGCATTAAAGTTGCTTACCTGCCTGTCCGCAACTGTATATTAAGCTGCACAAGCTCACTGCACAAATTTGGCAACACCGAATCTGACTGAACCACATGCATGCACCCCAAAGCTGGCCACTCGAAGATGTCAGCAGCTGGCGGGGAGTTCAAGGGACTGTGCATTGCTGGATTCAAGACGATATAGTTCTGCTTTAAGTAGAATTAAATGGGAAAGAAAGAGAGGTCTGAAAAAGTTTCTAGCAGATCTAAATCCTACTGCTAACTTTGGGTATCGCAAAAACCCATATATAGATCTATAAAACTGTTGTACTCCATAAAAAAATGCTTCTTAACTGTAATGGCAGCCTTTCCTTTGCAGCTAGCTACAGTACATCTGCTGCCGCTTGGGCCCATTTCCAAATTTCTCAGAGCAGACTGCAGCTTTCTTTAAATGTCAGTTAAAATGCCCTTTCTGAAACTACACTTTTCGGGTTTCCTTTCACTGAGTATTACAAAATCGGTTGCTGTCACTACAATATGCAATGCTACTATGTGTGGACAGGACTATTGGAAGGTTCTACAGTGGTGCAGAAGGTCTGATCTGTGATTACATGTACTGTACATGTTGCAGTCTATACTTGGAGCAGCTTTGAACAGATGCTTTGCTGGATATAGAAGCAGGTATTTGGGGTGAATAAATAAACACATGGATTGGTATAATATGGAACAAAGACAAATATGTGTTAGTCTATAATACACTTGAAATTTTCATCTAGACCATAGTTACAATTTAATTACACAATGTATTCTATTAATTGAATATGATTTATCATAGTGTCTGCATAACTTGGTCAACATTATACTTTAAAAATACTCACAGCCTCAGTTTAGTAAATGCATGGTTAAGTAAAGCAAATCTGACATAAAGGATTTATTGAAATCTTCTTTTTGATTCCCAAACTAATTTTACTTGGGAAAACAGATATGGGAATTCTTATACCCCTCTAAATTGTTGAGGGGCTTTGGGGTTAACTGTCACTTTGGTGATTTCAGTTGTAGATACAGTTCTATATTCCTGTCACAAAGACATTAACTTAAATGAATATGCTCTAAAAAAAGAGTTTATTATAGTCAAGCCAAGCCACCATCTGGTGGGAATTCAAAGTTATATGTGTGTTCATGGCATCAATAATTCATAGCATTTCTTTGGTTACTGGTGAAAATTTTCCCATAGGCTCATAGCTGTTACTAAATATTGAAGAGGTTATTTTCCAACATCCAAAGGCACCTTGAATATGCAACTATTAAAAGCAAATATCTTTTTTCAATTTTAGGTACTCAAAGCCATGAAGGAACTATATATCAAAAAAATAAAATAACAAATGATGTTTGGATTTTCAAAAATGGCTAATCTAGGAAAATCATCAGCATAACATTTTAATTCAACTTACAATGCTAAAACTATACTACTAAAGGTATAACATAATGATAGTGTCATCTTTCTTAACAGCATTAAACCTTTTGCTGAACACCCCCTGGTTTGGTTTACACCAGAACACCTGGAACAGGCAAAAAGTTCTAGCGAACATGCACACCCTATTAAAGTCTAAAAAAAATGTAAAGGCTTATATGCATGTTATTGCCATAAAAAGTGTATGGGGACCCGGGTACTGCCCTAGGGGACATGTATCAATGCAAAAAAAAAAAGTTTTTAAAACGATCATCTTTTCAGGAGTAGTGATTTTAACCACTTCAGCCCCGGACCAATTGTCAGCTTAAGGACCAGAGGTCTTTTTTCAATTTCGCACTGCACTACTTTAACTGGTAATTGTGCGGTCATGCAATTTTGTAACGAAACGAAATTTGCGTCCTTTTCTTCCCACAAATAGAGCTTTCTTTTGATGGTATTTGATTGCCTCTGTGATTTTTATTTTTTGCGATATAAACGGAAAAAGAGCGAAAATTTTGAAAAAAAAAGAGATTTTCTACTTTTTGTTATAAGAAAAATCTAATAAACTCAATTTTAGTCAAACATTTGGGCCAAAATGTATTCAGCCACATGTCTTTAGTAAAAAAAAATGCCAATAAGCGTATATTTATTGGTTTGCGCAAAAGTTATAGCGTCTACAAACTAGAGTACATTTTCTGGAATTTACACCGCTTTTAATTTATGACTGCCTATTTCATTTCTTGAGGTGCTAAAATGGCAGAGAAGTACAAAACCCCCCCAAATGACCCCATTTTGGAAAGTAGACACCCCAAGCTATTTGCTGAGAGGCATGTTGAGCCCATTGAATATTTTTTTTTTTAGTCCCAAGTGATTGAATAAAGACAAAAATAAAAAATAATTTTTTTTTTCTTCAAAAAGTTGTCACTAAATGATATATTGCTCACACATGCCATAGTTATATGTGGAATTGCACCCCAAAATACATTTTGCTGCTTCTCCTGAGTATGGGGATACCACATGTGTGGGACTTTTTGGGAGCCTAGCCGCGTACGGGGCCCCGAAACCCAAGCACCGCCTTCAGGATTTCTAAGGGTGCAAATTTTTGATTTCACTCCTCACTACCTATCACAGTTTCGAAGGCCATAAAATGCCAAAATAGCACAAAACCCCCCCAAATGACCCCATTTTGGAAAGTAGACACCCCAAGCTATTTGTTGAGAGGCATGGTGAGTATTTTACAGCTCTCATTTGTTTTTGAAAATGAAGAAAGTAAAGAAAAAAAAATTTTTTTTTTTTTTTTTTCAATTTTCAAAACTTTGTGACAAAAAGCGACATCTGCAAAATACTCACAACACCTCTCAGCAAATCGCTTGGGGTGTCTACTTTCCAAAATGGGGTCATTTTGGGGGGTTTTATGCCATCTGGGCATTCCATGGCCTCCGAAACTGTGATTGGCAGTGAGAAGTGAAATAAAAAAATTACTCCCTTAGAAAGCCTGAAGGCGGTGCTTGGTTTTTGGGGTTCCGTACGCAGCTAGGCTCCCAAAAAGTCCCACACATGTGGTATCCCCGTACTCAGGAGAAGCAACAGAATGTATTTTGGGGTGTATTTCCACATATGCCCATGACATGTTTGAGCAATATATCATTTAGTGACAACTTTTTGTAAAAAAAATATATATATATATTTTTTTTTTCATTATTCAATCTCTTAGGACAAAAAAAAAAAAATATTTAATGGGCTCAACATTGCTCTCAGCAAATAGCTTGGGGTGTCTACTTTCCAAAATGGGGTCATTTGGGGGGGGTTTGAACTGTCCTGGCATTTTATGCACAACATTTAGAAGCCTATGTCACACGTCACCCACTCTTCTAACCACTTGAAGACAAAGCCCTTTCTGACACTTTTTGTTTACATGAAAACATATTTTTTTTTTGCAAGAAAATTACGTTGAACCCCCAAACACTATATATATTGTTAAAGCAAAGGCCCTACAGATTAAAATGGTGGGTGTTGCATTTTTTTTTTTCCACACAGTATTTGCGCAGCGATTTTTCAAACGCATTTTTTGTGGAAAAAATACACTTTTTTTTATTTTAATGCACTAAAACACACTATATTGCTCAAATTTTTGATGAAATAAAAAATATGATCTTAGGCCGAGTACATGGATACCAAACACGACATGCTTTAAAATTGCGCACAAACACGCAGTGGCGACAAACTACATACATTTTTAAAAGCCTTTAAAAGCCTTTACATGATACCACATTAGATTCACGGAGGAGGTCTACTGCTAAAATTACTGCCCTCGATCTGACCTTCGCGGTGATACCTCACATGCATGGTGCAATTGCTGTTTACATATGACGCCAGACCAACGCTTGTGTACGCCTTTGCGCAAGAGAAGGGGGGGCAGGGGTGCTTTTTTTTTTTTTTTTTAGTTTTTTTTTTATTTATTTAGCTTTTTTATTCTATTTTTAAACTGTTCCTTCCATTTTTTTTCTTTGTTATGATTTTTATTGTTATCTCAGGGAATGTAAATATCCCCTATGATAGCAATAGGCAGTGACAGGTACTCTTTTTTTGAAAAAATTGGGGTCTATTAGACCCTAGATCTTTCCTCTGCCCTCAAAGCATCTGACCACACCAAGATTGGTGTGATAAAATGCTTTCCCAATTTCCCAATGGCGCGGTTTATATCCGGGAGGGGGGACATTCCCTCCTACTGCTTGTAAAAGCAGTCTAGAGGCTAATTACCCGCTAGAATTGCTTTTACATGAAAGCCGATCACTGGCTGAAAAGAATGATACCAAGATGATACCTAAACCTGCAGGCATCATTCTGGTATAACCATTCAAAGTCCAGCAACATACTGGACATATATTGTAATCTTTTTTTTTTTCATGCAGCCTCTTGGCTGAACGAAAAAAAGAGATTGATTGGTGGGTATGCCCACCATTAGAATACCTCCCTTCATCCACCCACTTCTAATGATGGGCATACATGCACCATTTATATATGCCGATGCATGGGGGCATCCTCCCGCAAAAGTTATGCCGTGTACACACGGTCGGAATTTCGACCGTATGTACGTGGCATTAGGAGCCAATCGCTCCTCCGCCCCCCCTGCTGCCCCCATGCTTCGGCACATATGCTCTTTTTTTTAACTGTGGTGGTGAAATCACCTCCTACAGCGTTGGAGTCGCGGCTTTATGTATCGTGGGAGCAAACGCTGTTGCTGTCAAGATAAATAAATCCGCGCTGCAACTGAATGGCGCACCTGAAAACAAAAAAATGCTTAACACCAAAACACAGTAAACAAAATTACATACCTGAAAAGCAAGCATGATAAAACATAATAAAACATTGCAGAATAGAATGGAGTAAAAAAAGAGCAACAATAGAGAGAGAGAGAGAACAATAAAACGACAACTATTTTTGTTTTTTTTATTTTTTTGAGATTCACAGGTAAAAAAGCTCCTGACTGTTAGCGACTGAATCAAAACGCTACCACAAAAAAAATGTTAGCGATCGCAGGGATCAGGCCTGACTCTGCGAACACTGCAGTTATGTGTGCTTAGTGTTTTGTAAGTGACAGTGATCGATCGATACTGCACTTGGGTGGGCTGGGCTGGGCTGGGCGGAGGGGGAAAACGCAGGTGCTAGCAGGTATCTGGGCTGATCCCGCTAACAATGCGTTTTTTTGGAACCCTAAACTGCTGGGACGCTAGTATAGATCTGATCAGATCAGATATTGATCTGTTCAGATACTATACCACTAAGGGAGGTGTATGCTTTGCGCGTGGGTGTTTGCGGTACTGGCACTAACCTGGGGCGACGCAGACCTTATTTGACCCTAAAACCTAATTGATATCACCCGCCGGGCGATCAGGGGGTTAAACCGTTATTGGGTAATAAATGGCGGGTGCCCTGACAGTATAAAAAACAAGCTAACTAACCAGCGTCACCCGTAACAGTAATACAAAAAAAAACTGGTTACCTAGCGACACTAATGCAGCGATCAGAAAAACGATCGCTTAGTGACACTGGCAAAAGGGGGTGAAAGGGTTAACTAGGGGCAATCAGGGGGTTAAACCTTTATTAGGTAATATATGGGGGTACCTGACGCTATATAAAAACCTGACGGGGAACCTAAATAACGAAATAACTAACTGGCTAACCAGCGTCACCAGTGACATTTTATACGGTGATCACTGGTGAAAGGGTTAACTCTAGGGGCAATCAGGGGGTTAAAACCTTTATTTAGGTTGTAATATGGGGGTACCTGACCTATAAACCTATTTATGAACCTATATAAACATGGCGGTTAACCTAAAAAAAAAAAACTGGTTACCTAGCGACACTAATGCAGCGATCAGAAAAACGATCGCTTAGTGACACTGGCAAAAGGGGGTGAAAGGGTTAACTAGGGGCAATCAGGGGGTTAAACCTTTATTAGGTAATATATGGGGGTACCTGACGCTATATAAAAACCTGACGGGGAACCTAAATAACGAAATAACTAACTGGCTAACCAGCGTCACCAGTGACAGTTATACGGTGATTACTGGTGAAAGGGTTAACTCTAGGGGCAATCAGGGGGTTAAAACCTTTATTTAGGTTGTAATATGGGGGTACCTGACCTATAAAACTATTTATGAACCTATATAAAACATGGCGGTTAAAATAAAAAAAAAATGGTTACCTAGCGACACAATGCAGCGATCAGAAAAACGATCGCTTAGTGACACTGGCAAAAGGGGGTGAAGGGGTTAACTAGGGGCAATCAGGGGGTTAAACCTTTATTAGGGGGGGGTAGGGGGCTACCTAGGACCTAAAACTAACTGCCCTGACAGTTATTACAGTCACACTGACACTAAATGCAGTGATCAGTAAATAAATGATCACTGCAATCAGTGACACTGTGACTGGGGGGGGGAGGGGGTGATCTGGGGGGTGATCTGGGGGTGACAGGGGGGTGGATTGTGTGCCTATGTGTACTGGTGTCAGTGTACTGTTTGTGCACTAACCTTTACATCTTCTCTGCTCGGCGTTCCGGTCACATAGACCGGCGCACCGAGCGTGACATCACTTCCGCCTTCCTGTCTATACAATAGACAGGAAGGGGAAGCTTTTCATTCGCCAGGAGCGATCGCGAGGGGGTGGCCAGAAACCACTGGCCGTCCCCTCGTCCCGGATCGCTCCTGAAGCGATGCCGACCGTCCCCGCCGGCGGAGGGGGGTCCGATCGGACCCCCCAACCGCCTGAAGAATGGCACGTACAGGTACGTGGTTCTGCCTGTACGTGCCATTCTGCCGACGTATATCTACATGGGGCGGTCGGCAAGTGGTTAAAGAAGCTTAAAGTGAAACAATAAACATGAAATATTCCTTTAAATACCGTGGCTGGGGGGTCCCCTAATGCCGCGTACACACGGTCGGAATTTCCGATGGAAACAGTCCGATGGGAGCTTGTCAACGGATTTTCCGACCGTGTGTATGCCCATCGGTCTTTTTCTGTCGGAATTTCCGACGGACTTTGGATTGAGAATCTGTTCTCAATTTTTCAGACGGAAAACCTTTCTATCTGATTTTCCGATCGTGTGTGTGCAATTCCGATACGCGAAATTCCGACGCATGCTCGGAAACAATTCGAGGCATGCTCGGAAGCATTAAACTTCCCTTTTTTTTTCAGACGAGAATTCCGACTGTGTGTTTATGCGGCATTAGTCTGCCTGTAAAGTGGCAGATATGTGCAATGTGTAGAACATGCCGCAGCAATAATGACATTTAATGACATTTCGAAAGAAAGAAATACATTTAAACTTGCTCGTGGCTGTAATGTATTGCATTGACATTTAAAAAAAAAAAATGGCGTGGGGTTCCCCCCAAAATCCATACCAGACACTTACCTGAGTATGGAGGTCAGGATAGGGGGGATGAGCGATCGCCCCCCTCTGAACCATACCAGGCCACATGCCCTCAACATGAAAAAACAAAGTTTTTCACTGCACACTTTATTCTTTCTACAGTATTCATTAGAAGTTGAAGCAGGTCAGATAGAAGCCACCTCATTTGCTGGCCAGAGGATGTCTAGCATCATATAGTCTTTCGCCCTATTCTTACTGCCTCTTTCCCACTGCTTTTATTCAGTAGATTTCGGTTCTTTCAATGTTGGGGCTCATGAAATCATTTTAATCTTTGCATAACTCCTCACAAGAGCAAGCAAAATATAGGCATATTCAATGTAAGCCTTACATTTGTGCTCTGAAGTTAAACCAGTGTTTTGCAATGCAACACTCAGAATTTTCCTGGTGTCTTTATAACAATTATTCAAAATGTGTGAAAAGATCACAGAGAAATCTCCCAAGGATAGAAGGGAAACACAAAAATGTTTTACATACTAATATATAATTGGTAGCTATACACAGGGCCGGTACAAGGCATGGGCGGAAAGGGGCACCTGCTCTGGGCTCTCTATGTAGAGGCAGGGGACACACTTAGAGCTCCAGCAGTTTCCTTTTCTCTTTGTACAAAAGCTAAAAACAAATCCAGGGAAATAGCGTGTTTTATCTTATCCCCTCACGAGATAACATAACGCTTTCTGCACAGCTCAGCCTGATTTATTGCCGGGCTGACTTGGGGGTTTAGTAGCTGTAGATCTGTGGGGAAGATCTGAAATGAGGGGAAGCTTTTTTCATCCAATCATGTGCAAGCTAAAATGCTGTTTTTTATTTTCCTTGCATGTCCCCCTCAGATCTACAGCGACTGCACTTGCAGTGCACTTGTAGTGTAAAGTGTATTTGCCTTTTGTAAATAACCCCCTTTGTCTCCTGATCTCCCACTGTCACGGGCTTCAGTGCACTGTTGGTTGGATGTGTCCCCAGTTCCCCCGACATGTCAGTGTAGACTGCAGCCAGGCAGTAAAAGGCTGAGCCTGAGTGTGCAGGGATCATTCACTAATCGGGTGAGGAGATTTACTTCCCTGCATTTGTTTGATTGGCTACAGAACTACTGTGGGTAGAGTTTAAAGGAGAAGGGTCACCTCTTTAAACCAGGACTAGTGCTCCAGGCTTGTACTTGAGGAATTTGTCTGTTTGACTATCTTTTGATTGGCCTTTTTATGTGGCATGTGCACCATGAACATTTTTAATGACAAGAGAGAAGGATTGTCCTGGTTCTTACCTAGGCATCACGTGTTTCTCAGTATTGTAAACCAACTGGGATATTTTTTTTACGGTTGGTTGACAAATGTGGACATGACTGTTGCTCCTCTGAAAAGCTCTGCTTGGATTGCTTTTCAGGGCAAATTTAGAGAGGTGGTGATTTAACTGAATAATTGCCATACTTGATGTGGCGCGGTTGCAGGGTGGCCTCAATTAACTAGATTATTCCCATTCAGCAGTAGCACCGTTCTCCAAAAGCAACATACTGTTTAGGCTCATGGTGGCATGTGATCAGCTGTAGGTTTTGTGTTCAGGGAGTCGGGGGTGGCGAGCTCTAAAGCCCCATACACACGGTCGGATTTTCCGATGGATTCTGTCCTATCGGACAATGTTGTCGGAAATTCCGACCGTGTGTAGGCACCATCGGACAGTTTCCATCGGATTGTCCGACGGACAAATTTCTATCTCCTGCTGGATAGATTTTCCGACAACAAAGTCAGGTCACACCAATTCCGATCGTGTGTATCGAATTCCGACGGACAAAGTGCGACGCATGCTCAGATCACATTACAAGACCAAAGCTATTGGCTACTAGCCTCTACGTAGTCCCGTCGTAGGCAACAAACGTCACCACGTTCAGAATGATCGGATTTTCCGACAACTTTGTCCGACAGTGTGTATGCAACACCAGTGTCGGACTAAATCCGTCGGACAAAATCCGATGGATTTGGTGGTCGGATTTTCCGACCGTGTGTATGGGGCTTAAGGATCCTTTCACACAGAGCAGAGCCCACTTCAATCTGCAGGGGATCCGTGAGCAGATCCCCTACTAAATCAGAGCTTTAGGGCTAGTTTACAATTGCAATGGAGCTCTGAAAAGTGATTTGCATTGGACTGCTTTTCAGAGATCATTTGACAAACAAACAGAAGGCATTATATCACCACCTACTGTACCCCCTAAAATCCTGTTCCACTTGCCAAAACCACATGCATTGCATGTGATTGCAAAGGTGCTGCAGCTCAGCCCCATTCACTTGCATGGATTATGTTCAGCAGGCTATGGGCCTGTCAAACGTGACAGAAGATACAACATTGTAATTTTTGTGGCGCATGTGTATTTCCCCTATATGACTGCCTTTGCGACTTGTTTGGGGTGGGGATGTGGATAGCTAAGAGGCAGTAAAACCACATCATAGCCACCTGTTCTTTTTTACCACCACCCCTTTGCCCCCAACCACAAGTGTAAACAAGGCCCATGTTGGATTTGATCACATGGGTGGGTGAAGGGTGCTAAAAGTAAGTGGTTGGGCCAAGTTTTTATCACCCCAAACCAGCAACCTGAACAAGGAGATGCAGCTGTTCTTTATACATGCCATGACCACAATGCTTTGCACACACAGTTAAAAATTTAATGGAACAAGGCTACTCTGCAACTGCATGCAATGTACACATCTGCAGTGGGTGAGTGAGTTAAAACAAGCAGGAAGGAGGTGACATATTGCCTCCTCATCGCCTGTCAAACACCCTCTAAAAAGTGATCTGCCACAGATCACTTTTCTTAGCAGCAGCAAGGATAGCCACACATTTGTATGGGCCCTTTCAGCACAACTTGCTTGCTCAGGGCCCCCCTAGATCCCTCTAGTTCCAAGCATCCCTCAGAGCCCACCTCCCCATCCCTACTTTACCCCACTGAGCATCCTCCTCAGACTGACACTAGTGATGGAGCACTGTTTTTTTTTCTCCTAGCAACACTGCCACGCAGGGACATTTTTTTCTCTGCCACTGTTATCCCCTTATTTGTGTTTCAGTTTTAAACTCTTTAGTTTGCTGAAGTGTACGACAACAATTGATACTATTTCAGTGTATGCCACAAACATTGCATACATTTTGCTATTAACCCTACCCCCTCCTCTGAGGTAAGGGGGGGTGCAGTTTTCCATCCTCGCCCTGGGCGCTGGATGACCTTGTCCCAGCACTGGCTATACACATACTAATACTGTATATGATTGATTGATAAATACACAACTGTATACCCAAAGGCAATTTACAGTATATGAGGGATGACAGAACTTGTCATATAGTAGTTATATTTTAACCACCTCCCACCCGGCCACTGCACATATACAGCCGGGTGGGAGCTTCCTCCTGAGTGGACAATGCGCTCGTGTCACCTGGACACGGCGCATCTCTGATCGGCAGGAGAGCTCTGTGATTTTCCCTCCTGATCACATGATGACTGTGTCCAATAAAAGTCGTCATGTGATGTAAACAGTGAGCTGGTAGCTAGGCGATCGGCTCTCCTCTCCTCACACGGAAGTTGTCAGTGAGGAGAGGAGATGGGATCGTTGCAGCCAGCCGGTGATCAGTGAGTATGAGCTGTTTTTTACAGCTTTTTACACACTGATCACCGGCCCAGTGTCCCCACACAGTGTAGAATCACAATGTCCCCAAAATAGTGTCCCAAAAACACTGTCCCCACACATGTCCCCACGCAGTAAAAACACCTGTCCCACATATGTAACAGTAAAGTCACATGTCCCAATGATCATCTGCACACATATGTCCGTGATCATCTGCGCACATTTGTACATGATCATCTGCGTACATATGTCCCTAATCACACAAACCAATTATTATACACTTAACAGGATTTTTTTTTACCAAATACATGTAGCAGAATACATTTTGGTTTAAATTTATGACAAAAATTGATTTTATTGGATTTTCTTTTGAAACAAAAATTAGAAAATATTGTTTTTTCTTTTTTTCTTATTTCCGCTCTTTTTTCACTTATATAGCAAAAAATTTAAAACAGATTTGTGAATAAGTACCACCAACATAAAGCTCTATTTGTGTGAAACAAAATGATAAAAATTTAATTTGGGTACAGCGCAATTCTTATTGAAAGTGCAAGAGCGCTGAAAGCTGAAAATTGGCCTGGGAAGGAAGGGGGCGAAAGTGCCCAGTATTGAAGTGTTTAACACATAACACCATGCTAATCTCAATGCCTGTGCCAAAAAAACAAAAACAAAAACAAAAAAAAAAACAAATAACAGTATCCATAGTACCAAGGTGAATGTTTGTGAAAGCTCAAACTTCTTTTTCTTTTTTAAATTGAGTGGTTAAACCCATTTCATGTTTTCTCCATCTGTGTGCCAGCAATACAAACCTGGTATAGATAGTTTTGAGTCAAAACAACAGAAAGGAACTAGAGAGAATCTGTGTAGAACGGGAATAGGAATAGGGATAAAATACTGCATAACACTAATGCCCCGTACACACGTTTGGATTTTCCGACGGAAAATGTCCTATCGGACCATGTTGTCAGAAATTCCGACCGTGTGTGGGCTCCATCGGACTTGTTGTCGGAATTTCCGACGGAAAAAGTTTGAGATCCTGCTCTCAAATTTTCCGACAACAAAGTCCTATCGAACTTTTTCCGATTGTGTGTAGCGAATTCCGACAGACAAAGTGCCACGCATGCTCAGATCACATTACAAGACCAAAGCTATTGGCTACTAGCCTCTACATAGTCCCGTCGTACGCAACGAACGTCACCACGTTCAGAATGATCAGATTTTCCGACAACTTTGTCCGACCGTGTGTATGCAACACCAGTGTTGGACAAAATCCGTTGGAAAAAATCCGACGGATTTTGTGGTCGGAATTTCTGACCGTGTGTATGGGGCATAAGACAATTTAAAAGAATACATTATTGGCTTTTTCTTTATTACAGACTATACAATGACAAATAAAGATATAGAGAAAATGATTAAACAGACAATGACAGAATATCGAAGACCAAACTACCCACTAAACCCCAAATGAGTTACAGTATATGAAAATGCCGTCCGCTAGGACCCAGGTAATCCACAATGTACTAGACCCACTGGATAAAAAAAAAAATACATTATTGGATGTGACAGGTTTCTGTCCATGTAAAAAGGAGCAAATCCTGGAGAACAGTTAAAAATGAAATACAAGTGAAAGAATCCAATTTCTAATCAAAAGTGCCAGAAAGAATTTATAAAAAAAAAATATTTTAATAATAAAAATGTTACCTATGTCCTGGACAACAATATGTAGGGTAACCAATGGAAAATGACATCAAGGCATAGAAGAATAAGTCAGGAATATAAAAAAAATTACATAAAAAACATGGTGTGTCAAAGCAAGGTGTTTCCTGGGAAGGATCCCTGTAAACTGATTTTTTGTAAAGGATGGGCTCTATAAAAAATGGTGTGGATCAAAAAGAATTATAACGAAAAAAAGTTCAAATCAACAGAAAACTTCCCGCGCAGGGGGTTCCACCACCACTGCATAACCAAACAATAGCCTCCAGGTTTACTCACTGTCAGCTTCGTGCTGCTTTAGTCGCAGGCTACACCTGCCTGCTTCAGACTGCCACCTACAGTCTTAGGCTCCTGTCTCTTCCTCCTGGAACTCTCCCAACCTCCTGGCCAGACTTCCTGTCTGCTGGGCGAAGCCGTCTCCAGGTCTTGAGCACTCACTGCATTTCCTGGGATGCTTATGAACCCAGCCCACAGGTGTGCAATTAGCATCCCTGCCAAAATCAGGCATGTGCTGCTTATATGCACCTGTGAGATGGGGTCGCATCTCCACAATATATATATATATATATATATATATATATATATATACACACAGGGCTCAAAATTTCAAGTCCTGAGCTACTAGCCAGGCCTCAAGGGTTACTCGCCACCAGTTACCCCACCCAACCCCGCCCCACCCATAAACACGCCCTGCCCCTAAACACGCTCGCCCCCCCCCCCCCCCCCCCTGAACACTCCCTCATAAATTATCTCATTAAATTACACTTAAAATTTTTTATGCAGAATTAAGTTATAAAAATAAATCTTATAATATAATATAACAACAACGTTTTCCGTGCCCACCAATGCAGCCTGTGCCCACCATCCACCATGCAGCCTGTGTTCTACATGCAGCCTGTGCCCACCATGCACCCTGTGTCCACCATGCACCCTTTGTCCACAATGCACCCTGTGCCCACCATGCAGCCTGTGTCCAACATGCACACTGTGCCCACCATGCAGCCTGTGTCCACCATGCAGCCTGTGTCCACCATGCACCATGCAGCCTGTGTCCACCATGCACCATTCAGCCTGTGTTCACAATGCAGCCTGTGTTCACCATGCAGCATGTGTCCACCATGCAGCCTGTGCCCACCATGCACCATGCAGCCTGTGTTCACCATGCAGCCTGTGTTCACAATGCATCCTGTGTCCGCCATGCACTATGCAGCCTGTGCCCACCATGCAGCCTGTGTCCACCATGAACCATGCAGCCTGTGTTCACAATGCAGCCTGTGTCCACCATGCAGCCGGTGTTCACCATGCAGCCTGTGCCCACCATGCAGCCTGTGTCTACCATGCAGCCTGTGTTCACCATGCAGCCTGTGTCCACCATGCAGCCTGTGTTCACAATGCAGCCTGTGTCCACCATGCACCATGAAGCCTGTGTCCACCATGCAGCCGGTGTTCACCATGCAGCCTGTGCCCACCATGCACCATGCAGCCTATGTTCACCATGCAGCCTGTGTCCACCATGCACCATGCAGCCTGTGTTCACCATGCAGCCTGTGTCCACCATGCACCATGCAGCTTGTGTACACCATGCAGCCTGTGTCCACCATGCAGCCGGTGTACACCATGCAGCCTGTGCCCACCACCCTCCATGCAGCCTCTTCCCACCATCCTCCATGCAGCCTCTGCCCACCATGTATCCTGTGCCCACCATCCACCCTGTGCCCATCGTGCAGCCTACCTGTGCAGGAGAGGAGAGGAAATGGAGAGCCGCCCGGATGTTTAGAGCGCAGGGAACACAGCAATAACAGCTTTCAATTCAATTGCCGAGTTCCCGCCGCTCAACGTCATATACAGCCCCGCCCCCTGGTTGGGAACTTTGAATGACAGATGACCTGTCCTGATTCGACGTGTGATCTGTCTATCAAAGTCCAGGGGGCGGGCTGTATCTGTATCAGCGAGCAGTGGGGAACACGGCAATGTTAAAAGAAAGCTGTTATTGCTGTGTTTCCCCCTGCGCTGCGCTCTGAACAACCGAGCGGCTCTCTCTCCCTCTTCCCCTCCGCGATCACTGGGAGAAGGACTCCCATTCCACCCAGGCTGCCGGCGGTGCTCGCCCCCCTCCGCTCCAGGCAGCCCTTCCTCGCCCTTCAAAATGCAATGGCAAAATTTGAGCAGGCGAGTGCAATTTTTGAGGGCTGTATATATATATATGTATATATATATATTGAGGAGTCATTCTCCCATATCTCAATTTGCCACTTACCATGGATCAAATCGAAGATGATCCCTAAGGAGAGCGCCACTCACCCCCTAATAGACCCAACCCTACAGAGCTTCCAGGTGGCAAGCAAAAGACTAAATCTAATGACATTAGGAGGAAACACGTGCACAATATTGGTAAAATGTTCAGCGCTAAACCATCTGATGAAAAGGATTAACGTTTACAATTTAAATGAAAAGGCATGCATCTGCATGCTGATACATGAAGGTGCAACCATGTAAATGGTGAGTGGATTGAAATTTCTGGGGTTATAAACTCCTAAAAATGAGTCTTTAGAAAAGGCTCTAAATAGAGGCTGTAAAGTGCACAAGGCTGCTTCAGGCGCGGGCTGGGGAACCCGATCAGTGTGAACAAAAGGAAAGCAAAAAGAGGAGAGAGAAGCACCAAGTCAATCCTTTAAACAGCTTAGGAATTTATTCAGTAAATAAGTATAAAACAACACTAAAACTTGCGTGAAAAATGTTGGAGCACTTGCAAACTGTGAGTGGGTGGGGGGCGCTTAGAGCTGGTACTTGTCTGTCTATCATACTGGTTCTCTGAGAAGTTTAAGTGAGTCACTCTACACTACTGGTGACTTACATGTATCGTAATTCCTCATCTGGGATGGTCTTCCAGGGATAATTCCCAAGCACCATATGGAACTACAGTAGTGTGTTTTTTGTTTGGTTTGGCTTTAGTTCCTACTGGGAAGTTGTGGTCTCTGTTCAGGGAAGGGGAGGCTAAGGGGCAGGAGAGGAGGGGTGACGTGTTTGCGTGCACCTATATGTCAAGTGAAGTCACTTGACGTCTTGTGGGTGTCCCCAGATCTAGCTATTGTGGTAAGTTTAGGAGGTTGCAGAATTCCACACATTCTGTAAAGTGTAGCCAGCAGGCCCAGTTTTTTTGGAATTTTGTCGGGGTCTCTCTAGCTTGGTGGACTAGGTCCTCCATGTCTGCAATTTTCCCTATGCATTGAAGCCACTCTGAATTACTAGGGGGGTGTTATCTTTCCAATGTATGGGTATGCATAGTTTGGCTGCGTTAATGAGGTGGAATGTGAGAGATCTTTTGTAGGCCGATTAGGGTATGGACGTGTAGTGAACCAGGTATTGTGCTAGAGTGAAGTCAGGAGAGTATGTTGTTATTTGAGTGGTGAGGCTGTGTATTTCTTTCCAGAAAGTTTGTATTAATGGACAATCCCACCAAATGTGGAGCAGGGAACCATATGCTTTGTTGCATCCCCAGCACAGCGGGGAGACACTGGGATGATATTTGTGGATCCTATCTGGGGGTCCTGTACCATCTGGAGTATATTTTGAATTCATTTCCTGTGCTGATATGTTAGTGGACCCCTTGTGGATATGGATGTAGATTTGCTCCCAGTCTTCCTTTGATAGATCTAATGCTAGGTCTTTTTTTCTATTGTTGGCAAATTGTGTGCCTTGGGATCGCAGCCTGAGAACATGACCTATTCTATGTCCGAAATCAAGTGTCTTTGGGGCTCTGATCTTGTGCAGATCACTTCAAAGGGAGTATGATCTCTGTGCCAGTTGGAGAGTGGTTTAGAGCTATTGAGGAAGTGTCTGATCCGTAGGTATTTGAAAAAAGGAATGGTTTGGTTAGGGTATCGAGAGGAGAGGGCTTGATATTGTAGGAGCTTGCCTACAATATCAAAACGTTTTATGGCTCGTGGTTTAGGTCCAGGTGAGGAAGCCAGATTTAGTCTTTTAGAGCCCTCAGAGGTAGAGGGCCTGATACAGCCCCACCAAGGGACATCATTTGCTGCTTACAAAACTTCCCACCGAAAGAAAGACATTATGCGCAAGGCTAGACAAAATAATCACATTATTTTCAATGGGGCAACCATTATGCTCTTCCAAGACCTTTCACAGGTAACTTTAAAAAACTGTAGAGCCCTGCGCTCCCTACAAATTAAGGGAAAATTATTTGAAATACATGAGGCGCTTTCCCTTCATTCTGTTCGTTACCCAGGCGGGTAAGCAACACATACTATGTACACCGGCAGACCTCCCTGACTTCTGTGAATCCTTGAACCTGGAACTCCTGGACTCCTGGATCACCATTCTCTTTCCCTGAAAAGTGATTGTCTAAAAAGATGAAACACAGCCATGGTGGGGGCTCAATCATGGGGTCACCCAACGCAAGACCAAATCCCTCTAGAGTTCTAGATGGGTAATTGTGTATACTCCTGGTGTTGGCGATTGCCGCACCATTCTCATTCCTCTGTGACAGTGGCACATCCCACCGGGTCACGTTATTCTCTCCATACCATGCTAAAACTTTTAGGCTAAGCAAACGTTTGCCCTGAGTTACCTTGGCTTACTGTTCCCTTTGTGTTTCTTTCAATATACTGATCTTGGGAAGATATGAGCTAATTAAACCCACTTTACCAGAGGCCTTGTGCCGAATAAGGCCGGTTTCTAAATTTACCTGCTGTATAGATATGCTCCAAGTTTGTGACACAGGCTTGTGCCAGCAGACACTTCTATAAGGAGACTGTGCATATCACATAGAGCTGGTCATCTTCCATGCAAACACTATGTCCAGGGATTTATCAGTTTGTGAGATCTCTTGGGGCATTAATGGTTGGGAAGGCACCTGAGACTGGACTATTGATCACGTGGCTGACAGCATTGGGTCGCTCACCCTGATTCCCCATAGACTCTAGGTTGTTGGCTCACACAATCTTCTTTTTTTTTTCTTTTTCCCTACTCAGGGTTCATTCAATATAAGGCTACTTTCACACTGAGTCGCTTTACAGGTGCTACAGCACTAAAATTAGCAGCTGTATAGCGCCTCGCCTGTGTCTCCAGTGTGAAACCTGAGGGCTTTCACACTGGAGCGGTGCGCTTGCAGGGTGGTCAAAAATGTCCTGCAAGCAGCATCTTTGCAGCGCTATAGGAGCAGTGTATTTACCGCTCCTAAAGCGCCCCTTCCCATTGAAAACAATTGGGCAGCGCTGCAAACCCCCTGGCAAAGGGCCACTGCAGCGGCACTTTGCGGGTTGTTTTTACGCTTTTTCGGCTGCTGCTGGGGGTTAAAACCACCCCCTAGCGTCCGAATAGCACCTCTAAAACGATGGTAAAGCGGTGCTAAAAATAGCGCTGTTTTATCGCCTCTACTACAGCCTACCCACCTCTCCACAAAGTGGTCCTGGGCCTGAGACCACTTCTAGATGCTATCATAGGCAAGTGGGTTTCATACCAGGCCGGGAAGCTAAAGATAATATCATAAAAGCCCTTCTCCTGATGCATGCCTTCCATTCCCAACACATCAAGGGCCTTCTCCAGTTAACAGACACGGAGAAGGCCTTTGGTAGGGTTTCCTGGGACTTCATGTTTGGAACTTGTGACCATATAGACATGTGATCTCACATGATGGCCCCCCACCCCCTAACCCCCACAACCACCGGGCAAGGGTTGTGGGGATGAGGCCCTTGTCCCCATCAACATGGGGACAAGGACCCCAAAACACCCTCCCCATGTTACGGGAATATGGCCTGGTACGGTTCATAAGGGGGCGCTCTTATGTCCCCCCTCTTTTCCTGGGGCCTGCCAGCTTGCATGCTCGGATAAGGGTCTGGTATGGATTTTGAGGGGGACCCCTACGCCATTTTTTAAATTTTGGTTCAGGGTTCCCCTTAATATTCATACCAGACCCGAAGGGCCTGGTAATGGACTGGGGGTGGGGGGCATTCCGTTTTTTAAATTAGTTATATCTATATTGCCAAGACCTGACAATTCATTACAGCCGCAATCAGTTTTAAATGACAATTTTTCCTTTAGAAATGTAATTTTGCTGTTGTACTCTTCTAAACATGGGAAAAATGTGCCATTTTGCAGGCATACTGCAGACACCCCCCAGGCACGCTATTTAAAGGAATATTTAATTTTTATTGTTTCACTTAAAGCATTAAAATCACTGCTCCTGAAAAAACGTCCGTTTAAAAAAAAAATTACATTGATACATGTCCCCTGATGCAGGACCCAGGCCCTCAAACACTTTTTATGACAATAACTTGCATATAAGTCTTTAAAATTAGCACTTTTGATTTTTCATGTTAGTGTCCCAGAGACTTTAACAGTGTTTTGGCGGCTTTCGAATTTGCAGTGAACGATGCATATTGTTCGGCGAAGAGGCGACCACCCGATGTTCGAGCTCATCCCTACTTACGAACCCTAACCATAAAAAACTTATGTTAGGAGCAGTTCAGAGGCCACCCTGTTACTTTCAACTGATGCCAAAAAGGTGTTTGACAGGGTGGACTGGGAATATCTCATGCTGACTTTGAAGTTTTTGGGAATAGGCCCAAGAACGTTTCACAGAATTGTATCTTTATATGTACAACCAACCGCTCGAGTAATGGTTAATGGCATATTAAGCATCACATTTACTCTCAAAAACGGTCAGTATCAAGGATGCCCATTATCACCTATTTGATTCTCCATTTACATAGAACCTTTCCTTTCGACTGTACTGATGAAGCCAAACATACATGGTGTAAAAGTGAAGGGAAAGGAACACAAATTATCTGCATATGCAGATGATGTGCTAATTTATGTTCAACAACTAAGGATCAAGACAAATTTACTTGGTTAATGCATGAATTTCAAA
This sequence comes from Lithobates sylvaticus, assembly GCA_028564925.1. Taxonomy (NCBI): domain Eukaryota; kingdom Metazoa; phylum Chordata; class Amphibia; order Anura; family Ranidae; genus Lithobates; species Lithobates sylvaticus. The sequence continues at coordinate 367,090,438 of CM053026.1, read as the reverse complement.
CTATATATAATTTAAAATGAATATGACTAAATCTCAAATACTAAATATATCAATATCCAGGTATGAAGTTGCAACTTTAAAAATGTTATTTCCCTTTACCGCACAACCATATACTTTAAAGTACTTAGGCATTTACCTTACATATAACCTTAATAATATATTTCAACATAATTATCTTACTTTGCTTAATAAAATCAAATTAGACTTACATAAATGGTCCCTTCTCTGTCATTCATGGTTAGGTAAGGTTAATTTTATAAAAATAAATGTCCTTCCCCGAGCCCTATATGTCTTTCAAATGCTTCCTTTAAGTGTCCCCATAGGATTCTTATCGATGCTACAATCTACTATTGCACACTATATTTGGAAGGGACATTGTACTAGAATATCTTGAGACACCTTACACCACCCCAAAACATTGGGAGGACTGTCCCTACCAAATTTAAAATTATGTTACCAAGCGATTATATTGACACGTATGGTAGATTGGAAATATTCTTGAAAGACTAAAATTTGGCCCAAACTTGAAATGGCATTGGGAGACACAGACCTATCAGTAGTTCCATGAATGCACCCACTATATCTCCACTGACTAGATCTACGTTGGCACTATGGGACTCTTTACACAATCGATACTGCTGGGAATATAATTCCCCAATAATGCCCTTGCTGAGACATGGATATTTTATGCCAGGGGTTTTAGATAAAGGTTTTGAATCATGGTTCCCATGGTTGATACCACTATGACATCAAGTGATAAAAGACTCAAAGATTAAACCTTTAAGGTCCATGTGCGCAGTAGATCAGCCAACATTTATGGATCAGTGGTGACATGTACAGCTGTCTCAATTTATTTGGAGTCTCCTGCAACCTATATGTTCTCTAAAAGAACTAAACCCTATCGAAGCAGCATTGTATCTCACTTTTTTATAAAGCACTACTGACTTGCAAAATCCAGACTATCCAAATTATATAGGCCGTTGGGAAGCAGATTTATAAATTAGATTTACAGATAAACAAAAATATAAGATTATACAACTTTCTTATGTCCACCACTTCTCGCGGAATGGTGGAGGTACATTTTAAACTCCTTACTCATGGCATTATACACCAGTAAAATTACATGCAATGTTCTCGTCAAGTTCACCCCTGTGTTGGAGGGACTGCGGAGACCGAGACACAAACAGGCATATATGGTGGTTCTGCCACAACATTCTCCCATTTTGGGAGGAAGTGGCAAAGTTGATCCCTTTAATACGGGGGGGGGGGGAATAAGACCTGAACCACAGACATTTCTATTTCACTGTACGAATGAAACAATAGGTCAATATAGGATGACTATGATTCCACACCTATTAAATGCATGTAAGTCTCTAAATTCCATTATACTGGTGAAAGCAATTCCTACCTACTATCCTGCAGTGACTGCAAAAGGTCGATGAGCTCCGTCTAATGGAAGAACTAACATGTAGTCACAAAATGGTTTGAATTTAATACTACTATGTTATACTATGAAATAATTTCAGACCCCAGTGAATAATGTGTCAGAGTACAACATGAACATATCAGATAACATTAATTATTCTTTAACCCTTTGACAGTTGTATTTATTTGTTGCAGGTTCTCTCATTTCCTTTTCTTCCTTTTTTCCTGTTCCCCTATTCCTCTTTTTCCATGGCTTGTTTTCTTTGTTTTCCCCTTTTTATGTTTTTCTTTCTTTGCTATTCCCTCCCTCTTCCCTCCATTCCCCATTAAAGGAATTAAAAAATGTTTTAAATATATGGTATGTGTTTAAAGATAATGTAAGCTATATTTACGATTAGAACAGGTTAAAGTTTTAACTTCACCCGTTACAGGGAACAATTTTGTTTGTAATAGGAATATAGGATGTAATGGCTGTACTGATGGTATCAATGCGACATGACACATCATATTGTTTTCCTATCTAAAATAACAATAAAAAATTATAAAAAAAAAAGAAACTTAATATATTTCTACTTGCAAATGTATTTTTTTTATTTTGTTAAATTAGAATTAAGCATTGAGAATGTAAAACACTGTATATGGATGGTGATATATGAACAGTATTTTTTTTAAAGTTCAAGAATGCAAGTATTGTGCAATTGTTTAATATCATATATACAGTATACTTTAAATGACAATTTTCAATAGTCTAGTTTGCGAAGTAGTCTGCTTTTGCGTACCTTTGTCATGAAACATTCAAAAAGGATAATTTCTTTGTAGTTACGGTAACAGTAGTGGCAAAAAAATACCTTCAGAAATACATTGCACAGAAACTACACAACTGACACAAATCAAGCAGTATCACAATGCAATAGAGCAGACCAAAATAATATAAAAACTGGTGCTAATTTACAAAAAAAATACAGCTGAACAGTCTCTGGGGGACATTTATAGAGCAAATAAGGAACACAGTTATGGGCAAAGCTATGCAACAGTTTTAGAGTTGGATTTCTCTGCAGCTATTACCTTTTGTACCACCACCCCCTCCCTTTAGAATGTAAGCTCTATGAGCAGGGCCCTCCTGTACCTTTTGTTTTGAACTGTACTGTAATTGTGTTGTCCCCCCTATACATTGTAAAGCGCTGCGTAAACTGTTGGAGCTATAGAAATCGTGTATAATAATAATAATTTAACACTAAAAATTAGACATATTTTCACTCTAATCAGATGCACAATTAAGAAATGGTCAGGTTTTATTCTGTTGCAGTGCTACTTTAGAGCAACAGAAGAAAAAATTTTATAAATGAATCTCAAACCTTGTAGTAAACCTATCTTACTGCTTTTTAGCATTGCCTTACTGTGTGACAGAATTTATAAATGTTTCACTGTGAGTTTTTTGCACTATTTATTTAAAACCTTATAGTAGTTGGGTTACTCCCAATGTTTATTCGGTTTTGTAACATTTAACTGAACTCTAACAAGCCAGGAGAAAACATCTTCCTTTATCCAAATACTATATATATATATATATATATATATATATATATATATATATATATATATATATATATATATATATAAGCTGAAATTAGAAAAAAGAGGTAACGTGTCATGGAAGTACTTATAAAATATACATATAAACATTCAGAGACACATGCCATGCAACTTTAGGAAAAGAGAATTTGTTTTATTGTTGTCTATTTGCAAAAAATACATTGCTCAACACAATTAACACTAATTTGTTTTCTGATTTGAATTTGACTGGTAGTCACGTCAAATTTTCTTGTAAGCAAATACTGAATATGGTAGGTTATCATAATTAGTCACTTCTGTTATTGTGGTACTGAACAAGAGGTCAGAAAACCACAAGAATGATTTATAATGCCTCTGGGAAAGGTCAGAAGCCAGAACTTCAAAAATGGTTAATGTACAATCCTCTAGATCAGTTTGGTTTCCCTAAGCTTACCCATTTTTCTTTATAATGGCAAAAAAAATACTTTGTTATCTTTTTATAGTCTTTTAATTTGGGGATTTATAATAAATACATGTCTATAATACTTTCACATAACTTAGATTTGAACATCTTGCAGTAAGAAAATAAGTGATTACCCTTTGTTTACAATGCTTTTGTGAAGCACATTTTTTACAGTAATTGTAGTAACATTTTCATATTAGCAGGTTATTTCTCAGACACAGCATATGCATACCACAAATTACACCCCAAAACACATTCTGCTACTACTCCCGAGTATGGCGATACCACATTTGTGAGACTTTTACACAGCGTGGCCACATACAGAGGCCCAACAGGGAGCACCATCAGGTGTTCTGGAGCACCCAGACCAATTCTGACATTTCTCTCCTACATGTAAAAATCATCATTTATTCGCCAGAAAATTACATAGAACCCCAAAACATTATATATGTTTTTTTAGCAAAGACCCTAGAGAATACAATGGCTGTCGTTGCAAACTTTTTATCTAGCACGGTACTTGCGCAGCAATTTTTCAAACACGTTTTTTTGGGAAAAAAACTGTTTTGTGCTTTACAAAAAACAAAACAGTAAAGTTAGCCCAATGTTTTAGCATTGTGAAAGATGAAGGTACGCTGAGTAAATAGATACCTAACATGTCACCCTTCAAAATTGCACACACTTGTGGAATGGCGCCAAACTTCGCTACTTAAAAATCCCCATAGGCGACGCTTTAGAATTTTTTAATGGTTACAAGTTTTGAGTTACAGAGGAGGTCTAGGGCCAAAATTATTGTTCTCACTATAACATTCGCAGTGATACCTCACATGTATGGTTTGAACACCGTTTTCATATGTGGGTGGGACTTACGTATGCGTTCGCTTCTGCATGTGAGCACACAGGGACAGGGGCACTTTAAAAAAAAATGTATTGTTCATTTTACTTTATTTATTTTAGTTTGACACTTTTTTCCCCAAAAATAATTTTTTTGATCACTTTTATTCCTAATACAAGGAATGTAATTGGAATATGGCATGACGGGCCCTCTTTACAGTGAGATATGGGGTCAATAAGACCCCACATCTCACCTCTAGGCTGGAAAGCCTGAAATTAAAAAAATGATCCTGGCTTAGATCGTAGCGAGTATTGCAGAGTATGGCTGAGTATGGCTGAGTATGGCTGAGTATGGCTGAGTATGGCAGGGTATGGCTGAGTATCGCAGGGTATTGCATGGTATCGCTGGGTATCGCAGGGTATTGCATGGTATCGCAGGGTATTGCAGAGTATCGCAGGGTATTGCATGGTATCGCAGGGTATTGCATGGTATCGCAGAGTATCGCAGGGTATCGCATGGTATTGCATAATATCGCAGGGTATGGAAGGGTATGGCAGAATATTGCAGGGTATGTCAGAGTATCGCAGGGTATGGCAGAATATGTCAGAGTATTGCTGGGTATTGCTGGGTATGGAATGGTATTGCAGAGTATTGCTGGGTATTGCAGAGTATTGTTGGGTATTGCAGAGTATCCATCCATCCATCCATGCTCAGCCATCCCTCCATACCCTGCAATACCCAGCAATACACTGCAGAGTATTGCTGTGTATTGCAGGATATGGAGGGAAGGCTGAGCACGGATGGATGGATCGGTGGTGACTGCAGAGCAGTGCTGTGGGCACTACAGATCCCGCCCACAGCACTGCTGCCACCGATCCCTCCCCCTCTCCTCTCACACTGTACCGATTGGTACAGAGAGAGGAGAGAGGAACCGGCATCATGAAATGACGCAAGTTTGTGTACATGTAATCACGTGGTAAACGGCCGCAATGAATGGCCGTTTACCGTAATCCGCGGTCACGGATGTTCTCAAATGCGCGCCCCAAGGGACGCGCGAGAGGGGAATTCTGGGAGGACGTCACTGTATGCCCTCCCAGAGTTAAGCAACCGCCCTGTAGCCGTCATTCGGCTATGGGCCGGTTGTTAAGTGGTAAAAGGTCTGCAATTTTACATTGAGAAACATTATTCAGAAATTGTTCAACAACTTTTAGACACAACGTTTTCGCAGATTGGTGAAACTCTGCCCATCTTTACTTTTGGGATACTCTGACTCTCAACTTGATATTGTATAATTAAAGTGAACCTGCTAATTAGTACTAGTATGAAATAACAAGGAACACAATTTCTTTAACCACTTCCAGCCCGCCGACCATCAAATGACGTTCTGGGTGGACGTCATATGATGGCCCTCCAGAACGACCGCTCTCATGTGCCTAAGGGGGTGTGCATCACGGCGATCGGTGGTGTGGTGTGTCAGTCTGACACACCTCTACACCGATCTCGGTAAAGAGGCTCTGTCAGAGGCACGTGATCAGCTGTGTCCAATCACGGCTGATCATGATGTAAACAGGAAGAGCCGTTGATCAGCATTTCCTCACTCGCGTCTCACAGACCCGAGAGGAGGAGAGCTGATCGGCTGCTCTCCTGACAGGGGGCCCCCCCTCGTATGCTTGCCCAGGACCACCAGGATGCCGCCAGGACCACCAGGGATTGCCACCACACTGGACTACCAGGTATGCCACCCTAGACCACCAGGGAAATGCCAATCAGTGCCCAGGCAGATGCCAATCAGTGCCCATCCCCAATGTCTGCCAGTGCTAGTGCCAGTACCATCAGAGATGCCTTTCAATGCCATCTATCAGTGCCACATATCAGTGCCCATCAGTGCCACATATTTTTTTTTTGTTTTTTTTTGTTTTTTTTATTTGATTAGAAAAAAATAAAAAACACAGAGGTGATCAATTACCACCAAAAGAAAGCTATATTTGTGGGAGCACAATGATAACAATTCTGTTTGGGTACAGTGTAGCATGACTGCACAATTGTAATTTAAAAAACGTTGAAGGCTGAAAATTGGCTTGGGCAGGAAGGGGGTGTAAGGGCCTGGTATGGAGGTAGTTAAAGAATGCTCCTACGTGCCCTGGAAATGTATGCAAATTCATTGTGGGCATCTCACAATAAATGTTGATATGGCAGCTTTGTATACCTGGGACAATAGGGCGTTGTCCTAACAAGAAAAGTTTTAGAAATGGTTAGTGCTTAAATACCAACTTGAAGTAACCATCATGCTGATGCCATTTTACTTATTATTTTCTAATAGGTATTGGAGATATGTGAAGAAGACAGAGAGCAGGATCTAGCTCTATAGTTTTCTGAGTTATCTCACAAACCATTCTCCAGAAATCATAAATCAAAGGTCCACCAAATGTGTAGCATAGAGCCTGTTTCTTTTTTGCATCTCCAACCCCTATCCGACGTTTGTGGGTACCATGTGTGTAATTTGTCATGGGTAGCATACTACTGTGTGAGTAATTTGTAGGAGGTCTCTTGGAGTGTAGTGCTGATAGAGCATTTATGATAAAGTATACACACCTTTTCCCATTGGGAATCGTTAATATCTTTGTCTAAAGCTGTTATCCATTTGGATTTGAAATTAACACTTGATTTAATAAAGGCTTGTAACCATGAAGAGGCTAGAGATGTAGTTTTTTTAACTTTTTGTGCTATCAAGCACAAAGTTTCAAGTTGTGTGGGAGTTTTTGATAAAGATTGTTTTTGTTTGTGGTTGGTTAGAAAGCTACGTAGCTGTAGGTGTGCCCAATATGGAAGGATCTTACCTTCACATAAAATATGTATGTCTTCTTTTGATTTTATCAGTCCCCATTGTAAACAATGGGACACTAGTAACGGGGAGCCACTGGAAGTGGAGGAGATAACTTTGTTTTGCATTCCTGGACTAAATTTGGGGTTATCTGCTATTCGGGTGAGAGGGCCTGAATAGCAGAGGTTACATGGAAGACCTGCAAGGTGGTACCAATAAAAGGGTGCTGTTTTAAGAGTTGGGGATATTGGGTTTTAGAGATCAGGGTAGGAATTTTAGGGGGAGGGTGGAGGATGCATTCTCAATAGTTACCCAATCTTTGTTTGCATCATGACAGTGCCAATCTATAACCCATGTGATATGGGTGGCATAGTAGTAACAATTAAAATCCAGTAGTCCCATACCTCCTGCATTTTTAGAGCGCGTTATTGTGTTGAAACGTAATCTTGGTTTTTATGTGCCCATACAAATTGCTGCTGTACATGTTGCAAATGCAGGTGTGATTTTGATTGGTAAGGCATGCATGCAATAAAGTAACCTAGGAAGGATAACCTAGGAAGGATAACCTTTTTCTCGATTGCGGCTTTCCCGAACCACGAAAAGCCGCCTGAATGCCATTTCTTTAAATCTGCTATAATGTTTTTCAAAAGTGGTGTAAAATTTTGTCCGAATAAGTCCCTATGGTTAGGGGTAAGCCATATTCCTAAATATTTCAGGGCTTTATTTTCCTATTTAAAAGAGCAAGTTTGTCTGGCTCTTTTTAAGGTGTCTTCAGGTAAGGAGATTGTGACAGACCTAGCCGGGATACGGGCTTTTTGAGAGGACTACATGCTAGCCTCCTGCCAGCTGATTACGGGCCCCCCAAAATACACTCTCTGTATATGCATTTGGCATTAGAAATAGACTAGCATCTGACAGCTTGTATCCCATTCAATGTCATGAACTCAAGCCACCTGTCTATTGTGTAAATGAGGCTGGTCTGGCTTGTAAGGTGTATTCCACCCAATGTTGTTGTGCTAATTAGCCCTGTGTTACTGTTTATGTTAATGTATGTTGAATAGTTATTCCAATTAACTAGGAGCCTTAAAGTCTGACCCTGAAAAGCCTTTTCAGCAGTCAACTAGTCTGGGCAATGATTAAGATAATTAGCTCATGCTAATTAGGTTAGCTTTGAGTCATCTGGCTATATAAAATTGTGTGACATGTCAAATAAAGTTCAGTCCATGTTGGCACCAAGCAAGTGTTGTCTCGTTTGGTGCTTGGGAGCCATTGGAATATCTTATACCTATATCCAGACTTGAAGGAAGTGATATATGACGAACGCACTCAAGAGGAGTGTAGGGACGTTCCGTCACATTGTTGGCAAGCAGTGGGATGCTTCCTGCAGTCTGGGACATCCAAACCTCCACCTGGATCCAAGGTCCGGATAGCAGGAGAGGAGGAGAGGTACAGATACCAGCCGCCATGGAAGAGGAATTCAGGAGGAGGTTGCGAGAGATGCAGCTACAGCACAGAGGACCAGTATCAGAGCAGGTCCTGCTGGGATGGTTTGATTCTATTCACTGCGAACTCTGGAAGGAAGCGCTAGCCCGTGAGCGGCGTCACCAGGGAAAAGTTCTCCCCTCCAACCAGGAAAGGTACTGGTCGCAGTATGGATTGCGGGTGCTGTTTTTGGGAGAGAAACCGCACAAGGAGCAGACAGCTGAATTAAGCAGGCTGATCTGGGCAGAGATGAAGCTGGATGAAAGTTACAGAGCCCTCCGGTGGCATGTATCCCAAGCATGTCCTTGGATAGCAGATGACAGCCCAACGGAAGGCTTAAGCTACGGAGGCCTGGGACTGTTGTATGTGAAGCTGACAGGGGACTCTAACTTTGGGAGTGATTTGGAGTGGCGGTTGGATGAAATCATGGATTTCAGAAAAGGGCTACTGAACATCTCGGAAGTGCACTGGGCACTTGAAGATTTGGAGTTTCTGGCCGATCAGGAATGGGAGCTGGAGATCGCCTACAGACGGCTGCTAGACTCTGCTCAGTGCCAGGGCTGGGCTCCCTTTGCCTGGGACTATCAAGAAATACCAGTGGACAACTCTGGTCTGGCTGAAGAGTCGGCAATGTGGCAGAGTAACAGTGTGCTTTGCCAACCTGCCCCTACAGCTATGGACGCAGAGGTCTTATGGCGGATGCAGCAAGTGCTGACTGACCTTGATGATCCTGTTTCTGCATGGGATGATCTTGGATGGAGGAATGTGCCTGTCCAGCAGCATGCCAGGGAATCGGCAGTGGAAAATCTGGAAATTGCCACCCCAGAAGCTGAAGTGCTGACAACCGGCCAGAGCTCTGCCAACCTCTGCTCAGCACTGATAGCATCTTCTGGGTTCCATGGACAGGAGATGGTGAATCTCTATCCCGAGACACCAGTTGCAGAGACTGGGGATTTGATAGACTTTTCCGCTGAGGAAGAAGAACCTGATGAGCCTCCAGCAGAAGAGCTGGTATTAGGGCCAAACTCCACTGTGCTCTGCCCAGCACCAACAGCAGTATCTGGGGAGTTACAAGGAACTTCCCCAGCTGAAGCGCTGGTCACCGGACAGAGGGTCCAAGACCTCTGCCCCACACCTGTGGCAGTTCCGGAGGCCCAGGGTGAGAAGGTGGCAATCACTCCCGAGCAGCAGCTTGGGACCCAAGGAGAGAATGCAATCTGCACTTCACAACTGCAGCTTGATCTGGTGTCGGTGGATGGGCCTGTGGTCTCCACTAACAGAAAACCAGCAGAAATGCTGGCAACCGGGCAGAGTGCTACCAACCTCTGCCCAGCACCGGTAACAGCTGCGGAGTTCCAGGGAGCTGGGGCAGTCGGCCTTTCTCCCCAACAGTTAGCTGGAGCAGATGATGTAGGGAAGCTCCTACACCCAGCTGAACTGCTGGCAACGGAACAGAGTGCTGCTGACCTCTGCCCACAACTAAAACAGGACAGATTTCCTGTAAAGGTGGATGGGAATGCAGTCTCCACCAGTATAACCCAGGGATGCTGGGCGGTCGGCCCAGATCCCCAACAGCAGGATGGAGTGAGCCCAGTCACCCTGTCTTCTCTCCAGCGGCTGAAAAGACTCCAGGGAGAAGGGCCAGTCCAGGCCTCTCCCCAGCGGCAGATATGTTCTATGAGAGAGGCAGAGGTTGGCTGGGTGAGTAATACTCTGTTTGAAACAATTTGTTTGGGGTACTGTGTGGGTACAGGCATTGGGGGACTGGAACTGTGGACTAACTTCGGAGTCAACCCGTCTGGGGTCTCCTCCTGTGTTAGTCTCCTGCCGAAAGGGGAGAAATGTGACAGACCTAGCCAGGATACAGGCTTTTTGAGAGGACTACATGCTAGCCTCCTGCCAGCTGATTACGGGCCCCCCAAAATACACTCTCTGTATATGCATTTGGCATTAGAAATAGACTAGCATCTGACAGCTTGTATCCCATTCAATGTCATGAACTCAAGCCACCTGTCTATTGTGTAAATGAGGCTGGTCTGGCTTGTAAGGTGTATTCCACCCAAATGTTGTTGTGCTAATTAGCCCTGTGTTACTGTTTATGTTAATGTATGTTGAATAGTTATTCCAATTAACTAGGAGCCTTAAAGTCTGACCCTGAAAAGCCTTTTCAGGCAGTCAACTAGTCTGGGCAATGATTAAGATAATTAGCTCATGCTAATTAGGTTAGCTTTGAGTCATCTGGCTATATAAAATTGTGTGACATGTCAAATAAAGTTCAGTCCATGTTGGCACCAAGCAAGTGTTGTCTCGTTTGGTGCTTGGGAGCGATTGGAATATCTTATACCTATATCCAGACTTGAAGGAAGTGATATATGACGAACGCACTCAAGAGGAGTGTAGGGACGTTCCGTCACAGAGATATTTAAGGCTTCGGATTTGCTATAATTAGTTCTTAGGTTTGAGATGTAACTATATGTCTTAAAATTATCTAAGAGATTAGGAATGAAAATATGAGGTTGTGTCAAGGAAAATAGTAGGTCGACTGTGTATGCCGCAGATTTAAATTCCCTGTTAGCTAGTTTGAGGCCGTGGATGGGTGTATTTTGGTTTATAATGCGAATGAAGGGTTCCAGTGAGGTAATGAATAAGAGGGGAGAAAGAGGACAACCCTGTCTGGTACCATTTTTAATTTGTATAGTTTATGATAATGTGCCATTGATCCTAATTTTTGCAGTTGGTAGAGAATAGATGGTGGATATCCAGGATATCATCTTTTTTTTTGTAGTCCCAGATGTTCACACATTGCGAACAGGTAGTCCCACACCACTCGATCAAAGGCCTTCTCCGCATCAGTAGAGAGGAGAAGGCCTTCAATCTTACTCATGCGTGAGCAATAAGTGCTTTAGAGATATTATCTCTGGCTTCCCTCCCCGGCATAAAGCCTACCTGTTCCAGGCCAATAATTTTCAGAAGGCGGTTTGCTAAGATTTTTGCTAAAAGCTTTAAATCAATATTGAGGAGAGAGTTTGGTCTATAACTTGTGCATTCTTTGGGGTCTTTATTTGCTTTTGATGTGAGCTTGTAGAAAAGATGCAGGAATCTTTTTCTGAGTGTCTTGATAGTTAAAGTTTGCTAGTAAAGGAGATTTCAGAATATCTACGAATGTCTTATAGTATTGAGATGTCAGATCATTTGGGCCTGGGCTTTTGCCTGGCTTAAGAGATCTTTGATGGCTTGAGTAAGTTAATTTTCCTGTAATGGGATTTCTAGTTTTCGGATCTTGTCTGGGTTTAGGAATTCTGCTATACGTTTCCTATCTCCCTGAAGGGTTTTTGGCTTGTGGCTTGTGGCTCGTGGGGTGGTCATAAAATTTTGTATAGAAATTATGAAATTATGCAGCTATTTTAGCTGTCAAGTGTTCCAAAGTACCCTCTCTAGAGCGTATACAAAAAATATTTTCTAGGGAGTTTGTGTCTTTTAAAGCTCCGGACAGTTATTTTCCGTTCTTATTACCATGCTCGTAGTAAAGTATTTTTTTGAAGAAAAGTAGGCATCTTGCCTTATATTTTAGGATGGATCTGGCTTCCATTAACTCAGTAGCTGATGAAACAGCGAGTGTTTGCTTATGTTGATATTTGAGACATGAAATAGTGGCAGAAAGAGCGGAAATTCTCTGTTCTGAATCTTTTTTAAGGCGAGCGCCCCATTTAATGAATTCACCCCTTATCACACATTTGTGTGCTTCCCATGTCATAAGGGGGGATGTTTCATTATTACAGTTTAGAGAGAAATACGTTTTAATTGCTTTTATTACCTGAGCAAGAATATAAGGCTTCAGGAGCAAAGAGAGGTTTAATCTCCAGTTGCAGGTTTTGTTTTGTTTTTTAGGGTGAGAAAGAGTGCGAGCAATGGGTGCATGATCGGAAACAGACTGAAAATTATTTTAGCCTCTGTCAGTAAAGTAATGTCTCTTTGTGTAATTAAAAGATAACCTATTGTCAAATATTTGTTGTGTGGTATTGAGTAAAATGTAAAATCTTTCTCAGTGGGATTTAACAGTCTCCAAGAATCCATGAATGTTAGAGACTTCAGCATTGTTTTAATATGTTTAAGTGTCTTATAAGCAATTGAAGTCTGACCGTCAGATGTGTCTTGTAGTGGATTAACCACTTTCCGACCGGCGCGCGATTATATACGTCTTGAGTTTGAAGAGGGATATCTCCGTAACGGCAACAGCTGCTGCCACAACCGAGATATCCATCTCTTCAGGCGCAGGTCGTAAATTACGATAATGGTGGTCATCGTGGCGGATTCACCGCGAGATCACCGTTATCGGCGGTGGGAGAGGTGCCCCCCCTCCCGCCGCTCTCCCGCGCCTTCCGCCGCTTACCGGAGCCATCGGCAGTGGCGGAGGCGATCGGGACCTGCCCGTGGCTGGGTATAGAGACGAGTGAGGCTAAGATGGCCGCCACCCGTCTCTATACCATAGAAGGGCGGAAGCGACGTCAAAACGTCACTTCCGCCCATACCTCTTAAAGGAACATTTTCCAAATGTCATTTTTTTAAATGACATTTTTTTTTTTGCATTTCAGTCCAAATATGAGATCTGAGGACTTTTTGACCCCAGATCTCATATTTAAGAGGACCTGTCATGTTTTTTTTCTATTACAAGGGATGTTTACATTCCTTGTAATAGGAATAAAAGTGAGCCAATTTAAAAAAAAAAATTAAAACAGTGTAAAAATAGATAAAATCAAGAAAAATAAATAAGAAAAAATAAATAAATTTTAAAGTGCTCCGTCCCGACGAGCTTGCATGCAGAAGCGAACGCATACGTGAGTAGTGCCTGCATATGAAAACGGTTGTCAAACCACACACGTGAGGTATCGCTGTGATCAGTAGAGCGAGAGCAATAATTATAGCCATAGACCTCCTCTGTAACTCAAAAAATGCAACCTGTAGAATTTTTTAAACGTCGCCTATGGAGATTTTTGAGGGTAAAAGTTTGATGCCATTCCACGAGCGGGCGCAATTTTGAAGCGTTACATGTTAGGTATCAATTTAACATTATCTTTCACAATATATAAAAAATTGGACTAACTTTACTGTTGTCTTATTTTTTTATTCAAAAAAGTGAATTTTTTCCCAAAAAAGTGCGCTTGTAACACCGCTGCGCAAATATGGTGTGAAAAAAAGTATTGCAACAACTGCCATTTCATTCTATAGGGTGTTAGAAAAAAAACAATATATAATGTTTGGGGGTTCTAAGTTTTTTTCTAGCAAAAAAAACTGTTTTAAACATGTAAACACCTAAAATCCAAAACGAGGCTGGTCTTAAAGTGGTTAAGTGGGATGTTGAATTATCATTCCCTCTGAAATACATTTACATTTGTACATTATCCTCTGGCAAAAGATGTATGTGCTGTGTATTAGGAAAGTATACTGTACATTAGCGAGAATTGCTTGTTGGCCATTAAGGGTTCCCTTAAAAAAGAGAAATCTACCCTCTGGGTCAGCCAATTGGTCTGAGACAGAGAAGTTAGAGTCTTTACTTAATAGTATTGTAACTCCTTTTGCAGATGAAACAGCACAGTGCTTGTGTTGTATAATCTGCCCCTCTCTAAACTGTAAAAAAAACTACCTGATCCTGCCACTTCCTGTATCTGTGGGTAAAAATGTAGCGCTAAATCTAAATAAGCATAAAACTAATATACAGTGCCCAAAAAGGGACTCAAATCAAAAAAGTATATATCGGGATTTCTCCCTGTATAATAGTGAACAGAAAATGTCCAATATAAATAAGGTGCAGGTCAATCAATATCAGTGTCCAGTAAAGTTAAGTGATGATGATATCAAAAAAACACAGATGACTGGAACTTGATCCTCTCTTCAAACATTTGCTGGAATGAATATAGAAAAGGAGTGTGCTTACCAGAGCAGGTGGACCCCCTGTCAGCGACAGGGAGTCAAACAGGCATATAGGATCCAAAAACCCCGGCAGGTTGGATAACCCCGAACTGGACTAATGGAATCCGTGGGTTTTTTACTGAAGCGGTACAGACGGCCAAACCATGGGAAACCCAAATGGAAGATGGAACACGACCATAGAGCAGGAACCGCAAATTCCAGGTGATGGATCCAAAGGATGGACAGAACATGAACTGATGTCAAATCACCACTAGAGATGAACACATGAAGACAGAATACTTCATGAGAGCCCTCACCATATCATTAGTGGTGATTTGACATCAGTTCATGTTCTGTCCATCCTTTGGATCCATCACCGGGAATTTGCGGTTCCTGCTCTATGGTTGTGTTCCATCTTCCATTTGGGTTTCCCATGGTTTGGCAGTCTGTACTGCTTCAGTGAAAGTCCCACGGATTCCATCAGTCCAGTTCGGGGGTGTCCAACCTGCCGGGGTTTTCGGATCCTATATGCCTGTTTGACTCCCTGTCGCTGACAGGGGGTCCACCTGCTCTGGTAAGCACACATCCTTTTCTATATTCATTCCAGCAAATGTTTGAAGAGAGGATCAAGTTCCAGTCATCTATGTTTTTTTGATATCATCATCACTTCACTTTACTGGACACTAGGGATGAGCCGAACACCCCCGGGTTCGGTTCGCACCAGAACCTTTGAACGGACCGAAAGTTCGCACAAATTTTCGAACCCTATTCGTTACAATGGACGCGAACGTTCAAAATCAAAAGTGCTAATTTTAATGGCCAATATGCATGTTAATGTCATAAAACAGGTTTGGGGACCCGGGTCCTGCCCCAGGGGACATATATCAATGCAAAAAGAACTTTTAAAAACTAATGTTTTTTCGGGAGCAGTTATTTTAATGATGCATAAAGTGAAAAAAAAAGTGAAATATTCCTTTAAATATGGTACCTGGGGGTGTCTAAAATATGCCTGTGAACTGGCATGTGTTGCCCGCGTTTAGAACTGTCCCTGCACAAAATGACATTTGTAAAGGAAAAAAATAAGCCATTTAAAACCACTTGCGGCTTTAATGTCATGGCTTGTCCTGGCCATATGGCTGAAAATCCTTGAGAAAAATGGCATGGCTACCCCATCACCCCCCCCCCCCACCCCAGCCCCTTTGGGTCTTGTATGGATATTAAGGGGGACCCCGCACCCAAAATAAAACCCTATACCTACAACCCTATATACTCTGAACAGCAGTATATTGGCGGTGCAAACAAGAGAGGGACTGTAGGTTTGTTCTTAAGTAGAATCTGAACAGGTACATTATGAAGTGTAGCTCCATCCCAAAAAAAACTATTTTTAAGCTTTTTGGAGAACATAGGGAGGGGTTATCACCCCTGTAACATTTGCTGTCTTTGCACATCTGTTTAGAACATTTCACCTCACTTTCCGTCCCAATGACAAATGTTTTTGGAAAAGTGGGGTTTTAATTAAAACAAGGATTGGTGATAAAGCATCAGTAGAGAGGAGATACCTTTTTCCCAAATTAAATCTAACAGGATAGAATTTCCCTTCCTAGGGGTAGATTTCCTCTCACTTCCTGTTTTCTCCTTCCGTTTGCAAGTAGGAGTCGTTTGTAAGTTGGATGTTTGAAAGTAGGGGCCTGCCGTATATACTCTGCAGAAAATTGCCCCATTAGATGTTGGTGTAGCCACAAGACTGTAAGCCCTCACAGTTACTCTTGGTGGGCACAGGAATGGGCCCTGCTGTGAGTTATTAGATCAAGATTTGTAATTGCATGCACCTGTTGAACAGGGCAGAAAAATTGGGCCTTTGGTGGTGGTGGTGGACGGTGTTGCCACAAGACTGTAAGCCCTCACAGTTACTCTTGGTGGGCGCAGGAATGGGCCCTGCTGTGAGTTATTAGATCAAGATTTGTAATTGCATGCACCTGTTGAACAGGGCAGAAAAATTGGGCCTTTGGTGGTGGACGGTGTTGCCACAAGACTGTAAGCCCTCACAGTTACTCTTGGTGGGCGCAGGAATGGGCCCTGCTGTGAGTTATAAGATCAAGATTTGTAATTGCATGCCCTGTTGAACAGGGCAGAAAAATTGGGCCTGTGGTGGTGGACGGTGTTGCCACAAGACTGTAAGCCCTCACAGTTACTCTTGGTGGGCGCAGGAATGGGCCCTGCTGTGAGTTATTAGATCAAGATTTGTAATTGCATGCACCTGTTGAACAGGGCAGAAAAATTGGGCCTTTGGTGGTGGTGGTGGACGGTGTTGCCACAAGACTGTAAGCCCTCACAGTTACTCTTGGTGGGCGCAGGAATGGGCCCTGCTGTGAGTTATTAGATCAAGATTTGTAATTGCATGCACCTGTTGAACAGGGCAGAAAAATTGGGCCTTTGGTGGTGGTGGTGGACGGTGTTTGCCACAAGACTGTAAGCCCTCACAGTTACTCTTGGTGGGCGCAGGAATGGGCCCTGCTGTGAGTTATTAGATCAAGATTTGTAATTGCATGCACCTGTTGAACAGGGCAGAAAAAATTGGGCCTTTGGTGGTGGTGGTGGACGGTGTTGCCACAAGACTGTAAGCCCTCACAGTTACTCTTGGTGGGCGCAGGAATGGGCCCTGCTGTGAGTTATAAGATCAAGATTTGTAATTGCATGCACCTGTTGAACAGGGCAGAAAAATTGGGGCTTTGGTGGTGGTGGTGGTGGACGGTGTTGCCACAAGACTGTAAGCCCTCACAGTTACTCTTGGTGGGCGCAGGAATGGGCCCTGATGTGAGTTATAAGATCAAGATTTGTAATTGCATGCACCTGTTGAACATGGCAGAAAAATTGGGCCTTTGGTGGTGGTGGTGGACGGTGTTGCCACAAGACTGTAAGCCCTCACAGTTACTCTTGGTGGGCGCAGGAATGGGCCCTGCTGTGAGTTATTAGATCAAGATTTGTAATTGCATGCACCTGTTGAACAGGGCAGAAAAATTGGGCCTTTGGTGGTGGACGGTGTTGCCACAAGACTGTAAGCCCTCACAGTTACTCTTGGTGGGAGCAGGAATGGGCCCTGCTGTGAGTTATTAGATCAAGATTTGTAATTGCATGCACCTGTTGAACAGGGCAGAAAAATTGGGCCTTTGGTGGTGGTGGTGGACGGTGTTGCCACAAGACTGTAAGCCCTCACAGTTACTCTTGGTGGGCGCAGGAATGGGCCCTGCTGTGAGTTATTAGATCAAGATTTGTAATTGCATGCACCTGTTGAACAGGGCAGAAAAATTGGGCCTTTGGTGGTGGTGGTGGTGGACGGTGTTGCCACAAGACTGTAAGCCCTCACAGTTACTCTTGGTGGGCGCAGGAATGGGCCCTGCTGTGAACTATTAGATCAAGATTTGTAATTGCATGCACCTGTTGAACAGGGCAGAAAAATTGGGCCTTTGGTGGTGGTGGTGGACGGTGTTGCCACAAGACTGTAAGCCCTCACAGTTACTCTTGGTGGGCGCAGGAATGGGCCCTGCTGTGACTTATTAGATCAAGATTTGTAATTACACGCCCCTGTTAAACAGGGGCTGAAAAATTGTGCCTTAGGCAACGGTGCTGGTGCCACAACACTGCAACCCCTCACAGATACTGTACTTGGAGCACAGCAGTCAGACCTGTTGCGAAGCATTGCTTAAAAAATTGTAATTACACGCCCCTGTTAAACAGGGCTGAAAAATTGGGCCTTAGGCACCGGTGCTGGTGCCAAAACACTGCAACCCCTCACAGATACTGTACTTGGAGCACAGCAGTCAGACCTGTTGCGAAGCATTGCTTAAAAAGTTGTAATTACACGCCCCTGTTAAACAGTGGCTGAAAAATTGGGCCTTAGGCACCGGTGCTGGTGCCACAACACTGCAACCCCTCACAGATACTGTACTTGGAGCACAGCAGTCAGACCTGTTGCAAAGCATTTTAAAAAAAAATTGTAATTACATATTTATATATACAGGGGCTGAAAAATTGTGCCTTAGGCACTGGTGTGGTGGCACCCAGAAACAAAAATGTTCTTCCAAGCTATCAAGGAATGGATCATTGAGGAGGAGGAAGAGGATAGTCAGTGAACACAACAGGACAGTCACTCAGCATCAGCATAGGCAGTCTTGAAGGGATGTGACATTATAAATTATTCAGTTATATCCGCTTCAGGTGCCTGGTAGCTGGTGGTGATCCAAGACTGATTCATCTTTATGAAGGTCAGTCGATCAACCGAGTCGGTGGACAGGCGCACCATGTGATCGGTGACAAATCCTCCAGCAGCACTGAATGTGCGTTCGGAAAGAATGCTGGATGCAGGACAGGCCAGTAGCTCAATTGCATACTGTGCAAGCTCTGGCCAGTGATCCATCCTCAAGACCCAGTAAGCCAGAGGATTTTCAGTGGGAAAGGTGTCCAAGTCTGACCTTGCCCCTAGGTATTCCTGCACCATGTATATCAGACGCTGGCGATGGTTGCTGGAACCGATCATACCTTGGGGCTGCGGACTAAAAAATAGTCTGAACGCATCGGTCAGACGTCCACTTCCCCACCGCTCCTTCTGCTACTGACCAAAGCCTCAGCAACTCGTCGTCCAGGACCAGGAGTTTGTAACCTCCCAGTTTCTGGGAACGCGTTGCACAGACCTTTCTGCAAGGCCTCCCTGAGATGTCTCATCCTCTGCTCCCTCTGCGACGGCAAGATAAGGTCCGCAACCTTACCCTTGTACCGTAGATCAAGGAGAGTGGCCAGCCAGTAATGGTCCCTCTCCTTGATCCGAAGAATACGAGAATCCTTCCGCAGGCTTTGCAGGATCAGGGAGGTCATGCAACGTAGGTTAGCTGAGGCATTCAGTCCGGAGTCTTCTGGGTCACTGAGGACGACATGATCGCCAGCCACCTCCTCCCAGCCACGTACAAGTCCACTGGTTTGTTGGGACTGTACATCATCCCTAAAAGACTGCTGCTGCTGATGCTGAGTGCCAGGCTCCACCTCCATACTCACACAATCCTCCTCCTCCGTCTCCTCCTCCTCATCCTCTTCCTGTGTGATGGGTGGGAGAGAAGGAACACTGTCTGGATAAAGGGGGCCTTGAGAGGCAAGGAAGTCCTCCTCTTCCTGCCTCTGTTCTGCCTCAAGTGCCCTGTCCATTATCCCACGCAGCGTATGCTCCAACAGGTGGACAAGAGGTACAGTGTCACTGATGCATGCACTGTCACTGCTCACCATCCTCGTGGCCTCCTCAAATGGTGACAGGACAGTGCATGCATCCCTGATCATGCTCCACTGGCGTGGGGAAAAAAAGCCAAGCTCCCCTGACCCTGTCCTGGTGCCATAGTCGCAAAGGTACTCATTGATGGCCCTCTGCTGCATGTGCAGTCGCTGCAGCATGGCCAACATTGAGTTCCACCTGGTGGGCATGTCACATATTAGGTGGTTCTTGGGCAGGTTCAACTCCTTTTGCAGCTCAGCCAGCCGAGCACTGGCATTATACGATCGGCGGAAATGCACACAGACTTTCCTGGCCTGCCTCAGGACATCCTGTAAGCCTGGGTACCTGCCCAAGAACCGCTGCACCACCAGGTTGAGGACGTGAGCCATACAGGGCACATGAGTGAGCTGCCCCTGTCGCAGGGCGGAGAGGAGGTTGGTGCCATTGTCAGAAACCACCATTCCTGGCTTAAGCTGGCGTGGCGTCAACCACCTCTCGGCCTGCCCCTGCAGAGCTGCCAGAACCTCTGCCCCAGTGTGGCTCCTGTCCCCCAAACACACCAGCGCAAGCACGGCATGGCATATTTTTGCCTGCTTACTTGCGTAGCCCCTTGTACGCCTACGGAGCACCGCTGGTTCCTAGGACAGAGCACTCGAAGAGGCCATGGAGGAAGAAGAAGAGGAGGGGTGGAGGAGAGAGGTGTGTCACAACCAGTAGTAGCATTTTGGAGGCGTGGTGGCGGAACAACCTCCAACACTACTGCACCTTGTCCTGCATCCCTCCCAGCTGCCAATAGAGTGACCCAATGGGCCGTGAAAGACAGATAACGTCCCTGTCCATGCCTGCTGGACCATGAGTCAGCGGTAATATGCACCTTACCGCTGACAGCCCTGTCCAGTGAGGCATGGACATTGCCTTCCACATGCCGGTAGAGAGCCGGAATCGCCTTCCGTGAGAAAAAGTGGCGTTTGGGAACCTGCCACTGAGGAACCGCCCATTGAACAAACTCACGGAAGGGGGCCGAGTCTACCAACTGAAAAGGCAGCAGTTGAAGTGCTAGCAATTTAGCCAAGCTAGCATTCAACCGCTGGGCATGTGGATAGCTGGGAGTAAACTTCTTTCGACGGTCCAGCAGCTGGGGCAGGGAAATTTGCCTGCTACAATCGGACGTCGGTGTACTGCAAGTACTTGGTTGTGACACACCTAATTCTCCACCTTCAGTCCTCTCAGAGCAGCTTTCAGAGAGGACTGAAGATATAGTGGGGTTGGAGATCCCAGCTGATGAGGAGCAAGGAGAGGTCCGCTTTGTTCTTTAGTGTGGGTCTTTAATGTGCGCTTGCCAACGAGCTGCATGGCAGGTCGACATATGTCTGGTCATGCTTGTGGTGCCCAAGCGGCTGCTGTTTTGGCCACGCGAGATACGCTTGAGACAAATATTGCAAATAGCAGTGGTGCGATCTGATGTACTCATCTCAAAAAAGGCCCACACCAAAGAACTTTTGTGATAACGTGCAGAGGCAGCACCCTGCACAGGCGGAGCTCTGCGGTGTGCTGGCCTCTAGCTGGCCTCCGGAGGGCATCCTGCCTCATTGGACATGTGCCGCCGCCTCCTCCTCCTCCTCCTCCTCCTCTCTCCCTTCAGGCACCCACGTGAAGTCAGTGACCTCATCATCCCCTCCCTCTTCACCACTAGAGCAAACCTGGCAGTAAGCTGCAGCTGGTGGAACATGACTGCCAGATTGCTGTCCTTGAGCATCCCCTCTCTCTGCGCGCACACTACTGCCTTCCTCAAGCTGGGTATCATCATCCGAGCCTTCAAATCGTTGGGTATCCTCCTGGAGCATGTAACCAACACTGTGCTCAAACAGTTTGGGGGACTCCTCAGGAGGACATGGTGGGTCTAGGGAAGGGGTGCCTGATGATGCCATTGAGTACGCGTTGGCAGCTGCTCTGCCAGTACCCTGAGCCTGGGTGAGAGAGGATGAGGAGGATGAGGAGGGCTTGGTCATCCATTCTACCAAGCCTTCGGCATGATGCGGCTCAACATGTCCAGCTGCCGAAAACAAGGACAAGCGTGTCCCATGGCCACATGCTGATGACGATGCACGACCACGTCCACGACCAGCACTGTTGTCTCTAGAAACAGAGCCTGCTTGCCCTGTGTTCTTGCCTCGGGACTGTCTGCCTCTCCTTGGCGGTCTTCCAGGCATTGTAGTGGGTAGTGTATATTGTGCTGGAGTCACACAGCATACACACTAACTCCTGCAGATAGATGCCTTAGATGACAGCAACAGGGCCCTATGGCAGATAGAGGCTGCCTTAGATGACAAGAACTGGGCTGACACACACACAAGCTCCTATGTGTGCTGACACACACACACACACTAGCTCCTATGTGTGCTGACACAAACACACTATAGCTCCTATGTGTGCTGAGAACACACTATAGCTCCTATGTGTGCTGAGAACACACTATAGCTCCTATGTGTGCTGACAAAAAAATATAGCTCCTATGTGTGCTGACAACACACTATAGCTCCTATGTGTGCTGACAACACACTATAGCTCCTATGTGTGCTGACAACACACTATAGCTCCTATGTGTGCTCACAACACACTATAGTTCCTATGTGTGCTGACACAAACACACTATAGCTCCTATGTGTGCTGACAACACACTATAGCTCCTATGTGTGCTGACAACACACTATAGCTCATATGTGTGCTGACACAAACACACTATAGCTCCTATGTGTGCTGACAACACACTATAGGTCCTATGTGTGCTGACAAAAAAATATAACTCCTTTGTGTGCTCACAACACACTATAGCTCCTATGTGTGCTGACACAAACACACTATAGCTCGTATGTGTGCTGACACAAACACACTATAGCTCCTATGTGTGCTGACAACACACTATAGCTCCTATGTGTGCTGACAAAAAAATATAGCTCCTATGTGTGCTGACAACACACACACTAGCTCCTATGTGTACTGACACAAACACAATATAGCTCCTATAAATCCCTGCCTGCCTGCCTGGGATGGGACAGAAGGTTGGGACAGAAAGTTAGGGTGCAATGCTGTTCTAACAGCACTGCAATGGGTGCTACTGCAATGCTGTACTAACAGCACGCACACACCAGACTAATCCCCAGCAGCAGATAATGTCACACTCAGCAGTGCAATCAGCAGAAATGATCAGTATTGAATGAATCAGCAATGGTTTAGCAATAAATGAATCAATCAGCAGACTGCCTATTCACTCTTCTCAAAGCCGGAACACATGTGCCCTGGGCCGACGGCGCGGCGGCCTTTTATACAGTGGGGCGTGTACTAAAGCCCCTGAGCTTTAATTGGCTACAGGCATCCTGCCTGTAGCCAATTATTGCTCTCCTCGCTGCCGGCGCTGTGATTGGCCAAGCATGCGGGGTCACAGTGCATGCTTGGCCAATCATTAGCCAGCAATGCACTGCGCCGGCCGCAATGCATTGCGGCCGCTCGCATCACACGAATGTGATGCGAACGGCCCAAATAGTTCTGGGCTCGCCGAGCGGGCGAACGCCCGGTGCTCGATTCGAACGTGGGTTCAAATCGAACACCGGGCCCATCCCTACTGGACACTGATATTGATTGACCTGCACCTTAATTATATTGGACATTTTCTGTTCACTATTTTACAGGGAGAAATCCCGATATATACTTTTTTGATTTGAGTCACTTTTTGGGCACTGTATATTAGTTTTATGCTTATTTACATTTAGCGCTACATTTTTACCCACATTGTCTTTAGAATTTTTGTCACATTTTTATGTAGCTGCTTTGTTTGTAGCCCTTTCCTTCTTTATTATTTGAGTTTAGCGCAATAATTTTCCCCTTTATCCACATCACATCCTGTATCTCCCTCTCTGCGCTGAAAAATCAGGGCTGCTAAGCCCTGACCACCATGGTCAGTGTACATCCCTTCATCATCCGCAGCCCTGCTCTCAGCTTGCCCCCTCAGCTCCTCCTCCCTGCCTTTCAGCTCTGTGTTCTGTGTTTATGTATGGTCATTGCCAGCCCCTCTAGTATAGATAGGCATAGCACACTGTATTAGTCTTTTATAAAAACAAGGCTTGTAAATACAGATTTAGTGCGATTTCCAGGCCGGTCACGTGACTCTCGGCTGGCTACTAAAAGAGGAGCCGAGAGGCCATGTAACCTTCCCGACTCACGTCAGAGGGAGATCTCGGCCACCCTCCTGCAGAAGCCATGTATCAGATCTGTACAGCGGCCGTGAGTCATATGACCAACCTGAAGATCGCAAGATAGAGGTTGCACAGGCAGTCCAACTCCTTCAGGATTGCACATTAATATGTGCCATTGCCAGAAGGTCTCCCAGCACAGTCTCAAAAGCATGGAGGAGATTCCAGGAGACAGGCAGTTACTCTAGAAGAGCTGGACAGGGCCATAGAAGGTCCTTAACCCATCAACAGGACCGGTATCTGCTCCTTTGTGCAAAGAGGAACAGGAGGAGCACTGCCAGAGCCCTACAAAATTACCTCCAGCAGGCCACTGGTGTGAATGTCTCTGACCAAACAATCAGAAACAGACTTCATGTTTCTGATTGCCTGACATCCACAAGTGGGCCCTGTGCTTACTGCATTTACCATTTACCATTGAACACCAGAATTTGCAGGTCCACCACTGGCACCCTGTGCTTTTCACAGATGAGAGAAGGTTCACCCTGAGCACAGACGTGAAAGGGCCTGGAGAAACCATGTCGAACGTTATGCTGCCTGTAACATCATTCAGCATGACCAGTTTGGTGATGGGTCAGAGATGGTCTGGGGAGACATATCCATGGAGGGATGCACAGACCTCTACAGGCTAAATATTGTCACCCTGACTTCCATTAAGTATCAAGATGAAATCCTTGGACCCATTGTCAGACCCTACGTTGGTGCAGTTGGTCCTGGGTTCCTCCTGGTTCACAACAATACCCGGCCTCAGGTGGTGAGAGTATACAGCCAGTTCCTGGAGGATGACGGAATTGATACCATTGAGTGGTATTACCATACCATTGTGGCCCCCACTCTCTCCTGACATAAATCCAATAGAACACCTCTGGGACATTTTTTTTGTCAGTCCATCTGATGCCAGGTTGCACCTCAGTGATGCCCTGGTCCAGATCTGGGAGAAAATACCCCAGGACACCATCCGTTGTCTCATTAGGAGCATGTGCCGACATTTTCAGGCATGCATACAAGCATGTGGGGGCCATATAAACTATTAAGTACCATTTTGAGTTGCTGCAATTACATTTTTAGCAAAATGGACGAGCCTGCTGCATCATTTTTACACTTTCATTTTTGGGGTGGATTTGAATTCAACCCTCTGTAGGTTGATAATTTTCATTTCCATCCAACGACGTGGCCTCCTTTTATTCTTAACACATTACCCAGTCTATATCAGTATAGATATCCAGCATTAGGGATGAGCCGAACACCCCCCCGTTCGGCTCGCACCAGAACCCGCGAACGGACCTAAAGTCTGTGCGAGCTTTAGAACCCTATTAGTTATAATGGATGCGAACGTTCGAAATTAAAAGTGCTCATTTTAAAGGCTAATATGCATGTTAATGTCATAAAAAGTGTTTGGGGACCTGGGTCCTGCCCCAGGGGACATGTATCAATGCAAAAATTTTTTTTTAAAACGGCCGTTTTTTCAGGAGCAGTGATTTTAATAATGCTTAAATTGAAACAATAAAAGTGTAATATTCCTTTAAATTTCGTACCTGGGAGGTGTCTATAGTATGCCTGTGAAGGGGCGCATGTTTCCCGTGTTTAGAACTGACTCTGCGCAAAGTGTCATTTTTGAAAGTAAAAAAGCTATTTAAAATCACTCGTGGCTAATGTTAATTCACGGCTCCCGTAACACAGAGAACAGTGATTCATTGAAACTCATTCATAAAAAAAAGTCAGTGATAAAAAATAAGAAAAATGAAAAAAAAAAAAAAAAAAGCGTAGGTGTCCCCCCAAATTCAATAACCAGGCCCTTCAGGTCTGGGATGGATATTAAGGGGGATCCCAGCCAAAAAAAAAAAAAAAAATGGCGTAGGGTCCCCCTCAAAATCCATACCAGACCCTTGAGGTCTGGTATGGATTTTAAGGGGAACCCTAGCCAAAAAAAATGGCGTGGGGTCCCCCTCAAAATCCATACCAGACCCTTATCCGAGCACGCAACCTGGCAGGCCGCAGGAAAAGAGGGGGGGACGAGAGCGGCCCCCCCTCTCGCCTGAACCGTACCAGGCCACATGCCCTCAACATTGGGAGGATGCTTGGGGGGTCTAAGACCCCTAAAGCACCTTGTCCCCATGTTGATGAGGACAAGGGCCTCTTCCCCACAACCGTGCCCGGTGGTTGTGGGGGTCTGCGGGCGGGGGGCTTATCGGAATCTGGAAGCCCCCTTTAACAAGGGGACCCCCAGATCCCGCCCCCCCCCTGTGTGAAATGGTAAGGGGGTACAAAAGTACCCCTACCATTTCACCAAAAAAGTGGCAAAAATTGTAAAAATGACAGGAGACAGTCTTTGACAATTCCGTTATTAAAATCTTCTTTCTTCTTTCTTCATCCTTCGGTTTCTTCATCTTCTCCTTCCTTCATCTTCTTCCATCTTCTTCTTCCATTTTCTTCTTCCTCCGATCCGCTTCTTCTTGCGCTGGTCTTCTCGTCCTTCTCGTCCGGCATCTTCTTCCGTCGGCGTCGGTGTCGGTGTCTTCTTGGGCCGCTCCGCGCAATGGGAGGCTCCCGCTGTGTGAGGCTCCGCTCCATCTGACAGGTCTTTTAAAACGGAGGGCACCTGGTGACCCCGCCCCCCTCTGACATCATGGGGAAAGCCATCATGGAATTCCCCATGACGTCTCTGTGTGTCAGAGGGGGCGGGGTCACCAGGTGCCCTCCATTATAAAAGACCTGTCAGATGGAGCGGAGCCTCACACAGCGGGAGCCTCCCATTGCGCGGAGCGGCCCAAGAAGACACCGACACCGACGCCGACGGAAGAAGATGCCGGACGAGAAGACCAGCGCAAAAGAAGCGGATCGGAGGAAGAAGAAAATGGAAGAAGAAGATGGAAGAAGATGAAGGAAGGAGAAGATGAAGAAACCGAAGGATGAAGAAAGAAGAAAGAAGATTTTAATAAAGGAATTGTCAAAGACTGTCTCCTGTCATTTTTTACCATTTTTGCCACTTTTTTGGTGAAATGGTAGGGGTACTTTTGTACCCCCTTACCATTTCACACAGGGGGGGGCGGGATCTGGGGGTCCCCTTGTTAAAGGGGGCTTCCAGATTCCGATAAGCCCCCCGCCCGCAGACCCCCACAACCACCGGGCACGGTTGTGGGGAAGAGGCCCTTGTCCTCATCAACATGGGGACAAGGTGCTTTAGGGGTCTTAGACCCCCAAAGCATCCTCCCAATGTTGAGGGCATGTGGCCTGGTACGGTTCAGGCGAGAGGGGGGGGCGCTCTCGTCCCCCCTCTTTTCCTGCGGCCTGCCAGGTTGCGTGCTCGGATAAGGGTCTGGTATGGATTTTGAGGGGGACCCCACGCCATTTTTTTTGGCTAGGGTTCCCCTTAAAATCCATACCAGACCTCAAGGCCCTACGCCATTTTTTTTTTTTTTTTGGCTGGGATCCCCCTTAATATCCATCCCAGACCTGAAGGGCCTGGTTATTGAATTTGGGGGGACCCCTACGCTTTTTTTTTGTTTTTTATTAATGAATGACAGTTCTCTGTGTTACAGGAGCCATCAATTCATTAGCCGCGAGTGATTTTAAATAGCTTTTTTCCTGCAAAAATGACACTTTTTTGCAGGGAAAGTTCTAAGCACAGGAAACCTGCCCCCCTTCACAGGCCACCTATAGACACCCCCCAGATGTGATACTGCAATGCTGTTCTAACAGCATTCACACACATATCCCCAGAAATAGAGCACATATTGTTGTCAGCAGTCAGCAGCACACTGACACGCTGACACTGACTGAAACATAATATGCGAGGCCGCCGGCGCAGGGGCCTCTTATACCGTGGGGCGTGTACTAAAGCCCCTGAGCTATAATTGGCTACAGGCATCCTGCCTGTAGCCAATTATGGCTCTCCTCGCTGCCGGCGCTGTGATTGGCCAAGCATGCGGGGTCACAGTGCATGCTTGGCCAATCATCAGCCAGCATTGCACTGCGCGGGCCGCAATGCATTGCGGGGCCGCTCACATCACACGAATTTGATGCGAGCGGCCCCAATAGTTCTGGGCTCGCCGAGCGAGCGAACACCCGGTGCTCGATTCGAACATGGGTTCGAATCGAACACCGGGCTCATCCTTATCCAGCATGATATTTTTCCCCATTGAGATCGGATGTGTTTTCAAAGTGTTCCTTTAATTGTTTTTAGCAGCGTATATACAGTATATATGTAAACAGTACTGTGCAAAAAAAAAATAGGCATTTATTTAAAAAATGCTGTAAACCGAGGATGCTTTTAAAAAAAAAAAAATGAATAGATTTTATTTAGCAAAACATACAAAGTACATACAAAGTGTAATACAGGAAGAAACCAAAATAAAATTAATATTTGGTGCTCCCACCCTTGACATTTAAACCAGCACCAATATCCCCAGGTATACTTGCACACAGTTAGATATTTTTCAGGCACATGGTCATGTGAATGGTTAAACACAATTACCTAACAGGTGCTAATGATCAACAAGATAGCACACAGGTTAAAATACAATAATTAATTACAACATAATCGCTTTGTAAGACCCTGTACACACTGGACAAAAGTCAATGGGTTCAGCAGGAACCAGATGACTTTTAGTACATGTGTATGGCTGTCTGTTTGACAGAAGCCATATGGACTTCCCAATGCAAGGTTATGCAGCCTTTTCACACCCCCATAAAATGTACAAGAAATCTTTGCTCCTTCCCTTAAGATAATGTATACCCATAAATAAACAAGCTTTTTCCAATATAAAAAATTGCTCAACCTGTGGTCCTCATACTTAATATTATTTTTGGGTAGAATACAGGCAGTGAAAATGTCAGTCCTCCCAAAGTTGTTATTTTATTTTAGATCTCTACCTCTTTATTTATCCCGTACAACAATAGAGGCGGTCCAGACTGAACTGCTCAAATTTATCTGGCAGAATAAGAAGCCTCGTATGGAATGTTTGCTGATGTATAGAGCCCAATCTAGAGGAGGCCTTGGTTGTCCAGACTTTTAGAAATACTTTCTGGCTGCACATTTGATACAATTAGCACAGTGGCATACCTCCCCAATCTATATGCCATAACTTCAATTTAAACAGTTCAGTGGCTCCATACTACCTCCCTGTCCTCCTCTGATCATGCACTATTAGTCCAAGAGAGGTTGTACCACTTAATGGTATTGTGAGCCAGTCTCTTTATCTCTGGTCTCTCTATAAAGAGAAGTTTAAACTACGTTCCAGATCCCCTCATTTAGCTTCCTTCTTAGGTGAGTCCATGTTACCCCCAGCTTTCCATACAGGGTCAGAGTTTGCCAGTTGGGTAGCGCATTGTCTAGTGACTCTGGATCCACTTTTGCAAGGCTCCCCCTTTTGCTTCTTTGGGTATCTGCAACAGAACTAAGCCCTCCCTTTCTCCAAATTTTATAAGCATTTGCAGATCCGGGGGTTTTTCACCTCCACTCCTATACAGGGATGTGGCCAAGTCACCATTTGAAAGTCTATGTGGCGAGGGTTCTAGAGATAAGGAGACTATCTCAATCTTATATAAATACCTAAATGATCATGATACTCTAGCTAAGTCAACTGCTATGCTGGCTTGGAAATTGGAAACTGGCTGGGAGCTTTCTGCAGAGGACTGGCTTGATACGGTCTCCAACATGCATAAATGTACTCGATCTTTTGCTATCAAGGAGACTGTGGTTAAGCTGCATACCCGTTGGTATTATACCCCTGATAAGCTACACAGAATGTACCCATTAGTTCCTGACACATACTTTAGAAGCTGTCGTGATAGAGGTACACGCCTTCACACATTCTGGAGTTATGGAGCTCTACAGTCTCTATGGCAACAGGCCACTATGCAGGTGTTTCAAATGACATGGATGCCTATAACATTGACTTACCAGATATGTATTCTCTATGCTAAACTCCATAATGTCACTCCCCATCGCCAAAAACTGGAAAATACACTATTTATGGGCTATAAAGTGATTGTAAAGCTTCATGTTTTCTTTAATAACAAAACTGTCATACTTACCTCCACTGTGCTGTTCATTTTGCACCGTGTGGCCCCCATAATCCTCTTTTGGGGTCCCCTGGTGGTGCCGATAGCTCCTCCCCGCATCGTATAACCACCTAGGAGAAGCCTTCTCCTGGGGGGGTTACCTTGCAGGCGCGCTTCCGAGACCAGCATTTACGTCCATAGATGCCGGACTCATCCCCACCCCCCTGGCGCTGCGTCATTGGATTTGATTGACAGCAGCGGGAGCCAATGGCCAGCAGCGGGAGCCAATGGCTGCACTGCTATCAATCTATACAATCAAGAGCCAAGAACCCCGGGCAGAGGAAGAACGCTTCTCCGCCGTGGGAAATTCCAGGGCTCAATTTAGTAAAATTGGGGGGCTGGTTACTAGAAGTTTTTTTTTACCTTAATGCATTAAGGTAAAAAAACACAAGGGTTTACAACCCCTTTAATTGGCGATCCCCATCTGTACCATGGTCACAGGTTCTTCTTCGTATGGGAGTCTATCAGACTGATGGAGAAGGTACATCAGACTCTTATTTACTCCATGCATATATTTGACCACAAATGGAAATACTGGTCAGCCTATTAAGCACATAATGTAGTTGTAAGGTTTAATTTTTTTTATCTGAAATTGGTCAATATATTTGAACAATTTTTGCGAGATAACTTTGGCATTAGAGATTTCTACCTATACATTCACTTTATCAGGAAAATTATATGCAAAATGTCAAGACTTATTCTTCTGATGCAGTGTGGTTTTTATTTTTTATGTTTTGTTTATGGTTCCCTTTAATGCTACATAGAGAGATTTACTCTTGATTATTTCTACCCTGTTTCATGGATGTATTTGCAGAGCTCTCTGTACTTTTTCGTTTTGGTATATGTTTATATACTTCAATAAAAATGTTGGTAAACAAAAAAAAAATACAAAAAATCTGTGTCCATCTCCTGATCACAGCCAAAACTAGTAGCCCTCTAAAGTGGGAGGATCATCCCCACACTCCCCCCTGGCTATATAAAGTCTAAAGCCCCATACACACGGTCGGACTTTTTCATCAATTTGGTCCGATCGGACAAGGTTGTTGAAAAATCAGACCGTGTGTATGCACCATCGGACAGTGTTCGTCGGTTTGTCCGTCGGACAAAGTCTTATCTCCTGCTGGAAAGATTTCCCGTCAACCCGGTCCGATCACACCAAATCCGAGCGTGTGTACGCTTGTCCGACCGGACAAAGTGCTACGCATGCTCAGATCACATTACAAGACCAAAGCTATTGGCTACTAGCCTCTACGTTGTCCCTTCGTAGGCAACAAACGTCACCACGTTCAGAATGATCGGATTTTCCGACAACTTTGTCCGATCGTGTGTACGCAAAACCAACATCAGACAAAGTATGACGGACATGGTCCGACGGACCTGGTCCACGGATTGTCCGCGCGTGTGTATGGGGCTTAAGACATAAACCACATGAAGTACCTCATCCTTTAGCCTGGGTTCATACTGTAGTTAACACAGACATCGCATGTGATTAGCACCCGCACTGCAGTGCCGATCATATGGGATGTCTGTGCAATGTGAGTTCAGCCATACAGTTTGTATGGCTGAACTTGCATTGGATTAACACTAGGGTTGAGCGAACCCGAACTGTAAAGTTTGGGTCCGTACCGGACTTTTGGGTGTACGGGGCCCGGACCCGAACCCGAACTATTGGCTGTAAGTTCCGGTTCGGGTCCGGTGTTCGGCGATGTATTGGCGCCTTTTTAAGAGCTGCAGGGCAGCCAATCGATGCTAGTTTCACTAGTGTGCCCTTAGAAGCCATCACAGCCATGCCTACTAATGGCATGGCTGTGATTGGGCAGTGCAGCATGTGACCCTGCCTCTATATATAGTCCAGACACACAGCACACAGCGTCATTCTGCTATAGACAGGTCCCTGTGCTGCTAAGAGAGAGGATTTTAGGAGTTAGTGTGATAAAGTCAGTCAGTCAGTCAGGCCACATTCCTTTAATTTTCTTCAAATTAGTTAGATCAGTGAGCGATCTAGATAGCTAGAGTAGAGTAGGGAGTTTCTTTATTAAGGAAAAGAAAGAGGCAGAGAGAATTATTGAAGAGATTCCTAAATCAATTGTACTCTGGCTGGGGTGCAGTGCACAGTCTTTTAACAGTGCCATGAGGCCAGTGCCAGACAAAATATAAAAGTTTTACCTGCAAGCTCAGTGCACCATTACTGCACTGCAGATTTTACTAAGAGATACACCATAGTCTGTGTGTATTCTGATATTGGAAAAACATTGCAAAAAAAAAAAAATTTTGCTGTGTTTTTTTTTTTTCCCCCAATAGCATTTTCTGCGTTTTCATAAACGCTTTAGACACTATCCGTGTATTCTGATATTGGAAAAACATTGCAAAAAAATTTAATTTTGCAGTGTTTTTTTTTTTTCCCAATAGCATTTTCTGCGTTTTCATAAACGCTTTAGACACTATCCGTGTATTCTGATATTGGAAAAACATTGCAAAAAAAAATTAATTTTGCAGTGTTTTTTTTTTCCCAATAGCATTTTCTGCGTTTTCATAAACGCTTTAGACACTATCCGTGTATTCCGATATTGGAAAAACATTGCAAAAAAAATTTTGCAGTGTTTTTTTTTTTTCCCCAATAGCATTTTCTGCGTTTTCATAAACACTTTAGACACTATCCGTGTATTCTGATATTGGAAAAACATTGCAAAAAAATTAAATTTTGCAGTGTTTTTTTTTCCCAATAGCATTTTCTGTGTTTTCATAAACGCTCTAGACACTATCCGTGTATTCTGATATTGGAAAAACATTGCAAAAAAATTTAATTTTGCAGTGTTTTTTTTTTTCCCCAATAGCATTTTCTGCGTTTTCATAAACGCTTTAGACACTATCTGTGTATTCTGATATTGGAAAAACATTGCAGTGTTTTTTTTTTTCCACATTCCCACATTTTAACTGGTGCTGATTATTGGGTGGCCACCCTGCTGGATCCCCGTTACAAGGACAACGTGCCGTCCTTAATTACCTCACTGGAGCGTGATCGTAAGATGCGCGAGTACAAGCGCACGCTGGTAGACGCGCTGCTGGTGGCATTCCCACTTGGCAGCGGGGGTACGGTGGAAGCACAAGGCGAAAGCAGAGGAGGAGGAAGAGGTCGCCAACGCAGCCGGGGCACCGCCAGCCCCTCGGAAAGGCAGGGTTAGCATGGCCGAAATGTGGAAAAGCTTTGTCAGCACGCCACAACAACCAGTACCACCAGCTGAGATGAAACATCTTAGCAGGAGGCAGCATTTCACCAGCATGGTGGAGCAGTATGTGTGCACACGTCTACACGTACTGAATGACGGGTCTGCCCCCTTCAACTTCTGGGTCTCCAAATTGGGCACATGGCCTGAGCTTGCCCTTTACGCCTTGGAGGTGCTGGCCTGCCCTGCCGCCAGTGTATTATCTGAACGTGTATTTAGCACGGCAGGGGGGCGTTATCACAGACAAGCGCAGCCGCCTGTCCAGAGCCAATGTGGACAAGCTCACGTTCATTAAAATGAACCAGGCATGGATCCCACAGGACTTGGCCGTACCTTGTGCAGAATAGACACATATACCAGTGTTCCAACGAAAACTGTCTTGCTATCGGATAGTGTCCGGCCACTTACTGCGCAGGTGCAGTGCTTGCGCAGTACGGAGGACAAGGAAATTCACAAAATCTCCAAAGATGAACGTCGCCTGCGCAGTGAGTGCAGGTTCAAGCCCGACCATCCAAGTGGACATACGGTAGCACATAGTAACAGGGCCCCCCACGGGCTCGCTTGGCTAGGCTTCAACCTCGGATGATGTGGCTTGAACCTGGAGTCACTGCACATCGTCTTTGGAGAGTTTCAAAATCCCCTTGTCCTACGTACTGAGCAAGCGCAGTACAGGGCGGACATTATGCGACGGGGGACAGAATTCAACACATCATTCACCACTAGCCTTACCCAGCCATTGTTGTATTTTTGAACCAGTGTTGGCTACCTCGTCCTCCTCCACCGCCGCTTCCACCTACACCGCCACATCCACCGCCACCTCAACCTCCTACTCCATTTGAACCTCGTCTTCCTAGGTCAAGATTATAATTTTTTAATTTTTTTAATTTCCAAGTATTTTATTTTCCCACTATCTTATCCATTAAATTGAATAATTTTTTCCAGAAAGTGCGTATTCTGGGGTATTCCCACCATATGTGCGGCATCGTGCCGTTGAGTTTCTGAGGTTCTTAATGACTTCCTGTACCTCTTCTGCTGAGAAGGGGGCCTCCAGCATTTTATTTTTATTTTTTATTTTTTTATGTTTTTTTAAGTTATTTCCCTATCCACATTTGTTTGCAGATCACTTGCCATGCTCTTAACAACATTTTGTTGCCATTTGCAGCCCTCTAGCCCTTTCCATGACTTTTTTACAGCCATTTTACTGTTCAAAAGTCTGGGTCCCCATTGACTTCAATGGGGTTCGGGGTCAAGTTCGGGTCAAGTTCGGTCCCGAACCGGGACTTTTTTCCGAAGTTCGGTCGAACCTGCCGAACCCGAACATCCAGGTGTCCGCTCAACTCTAATTAACACAAAAAAGTGCAGGGACTTTATTTTTCCCACACTGGAGTCGGATCTCATTGGTGTTCTCACCCATGTAATCTGATTCTTGTCCGAACCCACAGGTCGCACTGTGATCTGTGAACAGATCTGGGGATGTCATTAACATTGTATTGACACTGGCAGCAGTTCACATAAGGCAGTGTGAACTCCCTGTGGGAGAGATGCGATGCGGAAACCGGCGCTGGAATCGCGCTGGTTTCTGCATCGCTAGTGTGAACTCAGGCTAACTCACAAAATAAACATGACACCTACAAAAACACCTGGATCTATTGGAATGTTTTTTTGCTTTTTTGGAGGAAGATTAGACACTCCTAGCTAGTGACTCCTAATATCTCAGATCCCTACTTTCTCGATGCTGCTGGGAGATTCCTTATTCCACCTCCCATACCCCCTCTTTTTCTTTCCCTCTGACAATCACCTACTACCCGACCCTCATCTACCCCCTTCTATACTGGTCTATAAAAAACGCTCCCTCTCCACTCTTTACAAAAATGAAATATATTGTACAAACTTGTGACCATTCTTAAATAAAGGAGTAAAAAAAATCAAAACTATGTTCTATCAGTTATAAATGTAAAAATTTATTAAAAATCAACATTTAATTCATCTGAATTGTAATTAGTTCTCAAACTAATGCACAATTATTTGTTCTGATTGATAGATAAAAATCCACTGTGGCCAATCAACTTGGGAGATATCGACATACAATTTGGATTAGCATACATCAGATATCTGCAAATATAGGTAAATCCATTGGATGATATGCAACAGAAAAAATGCACGCTATGTTTACATTACGATACATATTTCAAATGCTTTTGATCACTGTCAGGTGTTGTAGCCAATTATATTTATTATAACATTTATTATATGTTCCTTCACATGCTCTGCAGCTCTGTTTAACATGTATCTGAGGTTTTTTTTATCTTAAAAATGGAGAGAAAAGAGTGACATGATCATTCTTGGCCTTTTGAGCTTGCTGTAAACTGGCCTGTGGAAAATTGCAGGTAAAGCCAGTACATCACTGCGGTAGCTCCAACACAGCAGTGATTGACATTTAACAAACATCATGCCTATCTAAACACAGCTTTAGCTAAATGTGAACAGTAGAAGACAGTTAACCAGATGCTGTGTACAACATGTGTTTTCAGTCCATATCACACGGCACAGCATAAGATACTATTCTTAGCTACTTTTCCTTAAGTAGATACTAAATCAAATATTATTGCCCGATACAATAAGAAACACATCAAGTAATTTCTACTCACTGAGAAACATCACTGCATACTCACATAAAGAGCAACCCACCAACTTGCAGTATACTTTTAGCTGCTCTTCTTAGGATTCAGTGTGCACCGAAGGGGGGCTCTGCAGTAACTTTTTCTCAACCAGTTGAAACTGACTATGGAAGTTGTGTGCAGCATATAGGACACAGCATCAATAAATAATACCCACTGAAATTAAAGGGCGACGTGTCAAAGACAGTTGTGGCATATCTAAAACAATCTATCAATGAGTCTTGTGGGGTACTGGGTTTCTTCAGAAAGGAAATGTCCCTGTAATGCCCTTCAGTGACAATTTGGAGACACGCAGTGGAGGGAGAGGGAGAAAATTAAAGAGCAACATGGATTTCCACTGGGCATCAGAGGCAGAAGAAAACTAGAAAGAAACAGGTGAGGCTTTTTTTAAATATTAAGATATTTGCCATATACCTTTTTTACAAATATTTTTATAAAATGCATTTCACACCATCTGTTACCTGAGCTTTTTTTCTTAAATCCATGTTAAAAAGCTGTTATGCAAACATGACTATAAACTCAGATATTGAGAACTTTTATAGAAAGTTTTCTTTTGTGTAACTAGACACAGCTGGAAACTTTTCCATGTGTCATATAACTCAGCAGCAAGAGCCATCGTTTCTTACCTCATTAATTGAGTAGGAAATTAAAAGAACAGTTAAAGTCACTATATATGTTAATAAGCAACTGACCTCTCTTATTGAGATCATTGTGAGAATAATGAAGGGATAAAGTGGATTTGAAACAAACTAAAATATGCAGCTAATTTTACTCTAGAGTTATGAATGTAAAAGCAATGGATTAAAAAAAAAAAGGTTGCTACACCTATAAATCTTAACATGTTTAAGAGTTCCTTTTTAGAGGTATGATTTATTAGAAATATAATAAGTAGTGCAAAGTAGTATTTTAAAGAATAAGAAGAAGCATGCATAAACCTACTTTAGATTTCTAAGGGCTTATACAAGAAGCTTAGTTATTCACTGATAACAAAGCAAGGAAAACACAATAGAAACTTTTTACATACACTTCCATGTACAGGCTAATTTAACCACTTCAGCTCTCACATCTACAGTATATACCCCTATTTACTAGAGTGATTTTTTAAATTTCTGTTATGGATCTATTTATTCATTGATCACTTCACATTATTTAAGATAGCAAGGCGATAAATACATTTTTAGGGCAAACAAAGTTTTCATTTGGTGATATTATGTTGCCAAAATGATTTTTTTAAAAATGTTTTTATTGATTTTCACAAACTTTCAAATTAACAATAGCAACCATTACATTGCAAAAAGGAAAATGATCAGTATACTATTTTAAACAAGTATCTCACTGAAAGATGGTAAAGCAATGCTGATTTAAACCACAAATAACCCAGGGCTGTTTAAAGTGAGAATATATTGAGGAGTAAAATCAGGCGTAAGCTGTGCCCCATGTTCCAGGGGATAGGAAAAAGCAATGCAATATGTAACAAAAAAAGCAAAGAATACCGCACAATATTGTACAAAAGTTCACCTGGATCTGATGTGAGAAGCGGCTTCTAAAAGACCAGAGCCTAAAACTCCCTCTCCAATATCAGTACACCTAGCCATGTAGACTTTCCACCCACCTATCTCTCCTGCTGATCTTAGCTGGCCTGTCTGGTCTGTCTAGGCAACACAACATACATTCCAAACAAAACTAGAAGAGAATAACCCATCAG
Source organism: Lithobates sylvaticus (assembly GCA_028564925.1). Classification (NCBI taxonomy): domain Eukaryota; kingdom Metazoa; phylum Chordata; class Amphibia; order Anura; family Ranidae; genus Lithobates; species Lithobates sylvaticus. The sequence goes on along the minus strand of CM053026.1, from coordinate 367,052,789 downwards.
GAATGTGACTAGATCCATCCAGTGAAGAGCAACAAGAAAGAGCAGGAAATAATAGGTGCTAAGACAGTCAAAGAGAAAAGAGAAACAATATGTAAAGATCTCACTTTCCAGGTCTTAGAAGATAACTGAGGAATATTGCTTCCATGGTTTCCATGCTATTTTCAGATTTTATTGGGGCATTGTTGACTATAATAGTTAGTTTGTCATTAACTGCTTCATTACCATGCTATAGCCAAAAGACAGCCATAGCATGGCTCTGATGTTCTGGGGGGCATCCAAGGATGTCTTCCTTGAATTGCAGCCCTTGCACACCCCCTAGGGTGAGCATCTTTCATGCTCTGTGATCGCTGTGTCTTTAGGACACAACTTATCACAGATTGCGGTAAATGGACAATCACAGCGGCCCTTTACCATGTAATCAGCTGTTTCCAATCACAGCTGTTCACAATGTTAACAGACTTGCCAGTAATTTCCTCATGCGCTGTCACTGCATGAGGAAAGAATAGCCTGTAACCGACAAGTGTGACAGGGAGCATGTACACAAATAATCAAGGCACTGATGATCAGTGCCCTGATGATTAGTGCAGCCTCATCAGTGCCACTCAGTAGGGCCCATCATCAGTCCTGCCTATCAGCGCCCATCAGAAATGTCATATGGGTACAGTGTTGCATGACCGCACAATTGTCATTCAAAGTGTGACAGCGATGAAAGCTGAAAATTGGCTTGGTTGGGAAGGGAGCGAAAGTGTTCTGTTTCTACTTTTTGTCATTTTACCTGCAAGTACCCGGTACCTATGCATGAATGTTTTATAGAGGGCTTGTACAGAGCAGTGCAGCTGCTAGAACATATTCTTTGTGACTTCCAGTCTGTCTTGGGGGTCTATATTTGCATTAAAGTCCTGCTCCCATTGTTTCATGTAAGAGGGATTCTGGGCATGTAAGAGAGTTTCTTACAAGAATATAAATCATTTTTTGGAAGCCTTAATAGACCTGCAGATCAAATCAAACAATGGCCTGGTTGTAGTGAAAGATCTCTAAAAGAGGTGGTTTGTGTCCTTTTTAAAAGTAATATAGACTATGGATCTCCCTCTCCCGTTAAGAAATCCATGATACATAGTAAGATTGTACATTTTAAGTCTCACCAAAATAAGATTACCCATGATTAGTGCCAGGGGAGTGTGTCTGGTGCCCAGTGTCTTTCTAGCTCTCTGCTATAAAGAAAGTGAGGAAAATCACAAAAGTGAGCAGGAGAATTTTAGGACATTAGATAGGGGGCCGCAGCCTATTTGGGATACACATAAAACAAAATCTACCCCTCAAAGGCTCATGTCAGAGCTTCCATATGTACCCATGGGAGGGTACATATGGAAGGCCCATGGCAATCATCTAAGCAAGTTGCGCTATTTGAACAGCATGGTGGTAAGGCAATTAAGCTGGGAACTTCCAGGGCTGTGAGAATAAATAATATATATTTTTTTAATAATACGCAATCTTTGATTTTCCTAAATTAATTTAATTTGGAAGGCCAGTATATCCTGTCTAGACACCTGGATGTGGAGTGTCATAAAAAGATAGAATAATACATGTTTACTTTGAAAAGAGAATTTGTACTTTGAAGGGGAATTTTCACTTAGCTTACTGAATGCAATGAAAATTAATTAGGCAAAGAATACTCAATCATATCAGAAAACAAAAAAAAAAAAAAAAAAAAACAGTATTTTGCTTGCACATAATGGAACATGATGGAAGTCTGCAGAGCTTCACGCCATTCACTAAGCCAAGGGAAAATTTCCTTGCAAATTAAAAACAATTTTGTTACATGAATAGCCTATATGCTTTTAGTAATTCAAGTTTATTTCACCAGACCTCATAATTAAAATCCTGAAAAAAATGTTGGAAAAATATATATATTTTTTCATTTTCCATGCTTTTATTTACAGTTTAAGAAACCAAAAGTGATTATTTTAATCTGAGGCTGACTTTCAACATGTTAAAATACAGAGAAATAATTAGGTTCAGAGATAATTATTTTTATATTCTTCAGATTATGTCTGAAGTTGACCTTTTGCCTGCTATCCACCTTTTGTATCGACATGGAATGTGCGAATAAATTGCTGTTTACAGGTTGGTAGAATAGATGCATATTGTAAACAGAATGTTCCCTTCTAATTTGTGATCTCTCTAGACTATGCTTATTTGTGGTCTAGATTCACCTAAACTATATTTTGTTTCTGTACCCTGCAGAAGCTGGAAACCTCATTATTAGCAAGATACGGACTTATCTCTACAAAATGTAAATTTTTCTTCATTTATTGTGGATATAAAGGGTGAAACTGAACTTTATGTTTCTATAATAGATGTGATTATTTGTTTATGCTGGCTACATCTGTAAATGTTTAAATTATTATTATTGGGTGACTGAAAAATTATTTGCAGTGACTAGTGATGGATGAGCAAGACAGAACATCAAATTGTGTGGGAGTCTGTACCTTATTTTAAGAGATACAGACTGCTGGTTCCAGGTTTTTTTTTTTTTTACCAGAAACCATTTGAGGAGGCTCCATCTAAAACAGAAAATGGACTTTGTTATGTTTAGATCTCCATCAAGATCTCATTGCTTAAAACTATTGATTTGCAATTTTACTGGCAGTGACAGAACTTCTATATCTTCATTATAGTGCATCTGTACTCCATCACTGAGAGACTTGTCAGTTAGGCTCCTCAAACGCTTCAGCCCAATATTCCCCCACCCCCCCAAAAAAACAACGCTATAGTGTAACATTAGGTTCAAATGGTCACAGCAGTTATTTATGAATCAATACACTGTGTAATTATACAACACATTTTAAATAATTGTGCTTTTTATATTCTCCCACAAATAATGTCTTGCTAACCTGTACTGCATTGTGATTCACACATACTAAGCAATAAAAGTCAGTCGATTATGATAAGTAGGAGGAGAAAGTGACATAGTAAATCCTGCTGAGTACTATAGGTCGTCATGGTAACTGTAAACAAAGGCATGTTAAAACTAGTAATAACAGCATTATGCTCCCATCCTCTGATTAAGTCAAATGATGCATAGAGCAGAATTATTGGTGATGTCATGATGCAGTCACCAAAGCTGCCAAGAAGTGTACTGGGGAAGTAGTATTGAGTAAAAATAAAAAAATAAATAGCCCAATCCTCAACAATATCTCACTAGCTCATAAATTCCGTTCTAAAATATGAAGTGCCATGGGAACTGAGCCCCAAGAGGACAATGACAACCAACAACACAAGTAGGCTCCATACCAACAGATGTGCCTCCCTTTATAAAAAAACATATTGTTTGTAAACACCAAAGACTCCCTACTTGCTGGCTGCTATGATAACTATCTCACACAAAGTGACCAAACATAAAAAGGGGGATGGGGGGGAAGGTGACATTCCCTTTAGCTCTGCTAAATCTCTAGAATAGCTAGAAGGTCTGAAAGCTATCCTTGTGGCTCTTCTCCACATTAGAAATTAAATAAGAATATCCTCGCACCACTAAATGAATATAGCAAATACTGCTGCAAACACTGAAGGTAATGCCAAAAAAATGTTTAAAAAGACTGAAATAAAAATAGTGCTGCATTGTAGCAAGTTATACACTACACAATGATATGTATCATGGGACAAAAATAAAGTGACAAAGTGAAGTCAATGTGCCAATAATAATGAACTCAAATAAATATATACTGAAAATAAAACAATGAATAGGTAGCGAGAAATACTCAAATTCCTAGGTAACATTCAATAGCATTCGATAAATGTAATATCATATAATGTCCTTTCAATGAACTGTGTCCATAAAAGATTTTTCTTCATATACAGTGCAAACAAAGCAAAAAAGAGTAAAGTGCTTAAAGACTAGTAATGTCTTTCTCATATAAAGTGCAAGTAAATAGTGGCTTCTTATCTTCCGTGAAATCCGTGATGTGGATGATAATAAAGTGCTGACAAGATGCTTATATGAAGTGCAGATGAGTGATGCCTTCGTGCGATATGTGCGATATGTGATATATGGATGTCCCCTTACCTTACTGCTGTAAGGTAACAGCCTTTAACTGTGGCTTTACAGGTAACAGATAGATATGTTCTCTGTAAATGTAAATATCCAAAAATGTCTGCTGGTGTAAATCCACCTATACAATCACTGACCCTCCGGACGTGGCTGGTTCAGCAGACCTCATTTGTGGGTATGAGGAAGTAAAAACAAGGGGGAGGATGCTTGATGGTGTAGTAGTTTTTTTTAAAAATGTATTCAAAATGACAAACTTAATCTAGGTACTCACATTTAAAATGTTTACAAGTGCAAAGCAAAAAACGAGCAGCAAGCTCACCAACGTCACTTCTGGTGCCTATACGTCCCAACGTGTGTTCGTCACCGTCACGTGACTTCATCAGGGGATGATTATAGGCACTGGAAGTGTCCTTATATGTGCTAATGATAACGCTCATTAGGCTGCCATTTTTCTGAAGCTCAAAACAGGAAATGGAGCAGCGGCCATTTTTCCAAGGATATTCGGCCACAATAAACATCCCAGCCATAATATTATGGTAAGGTGACCTTCTTTTGATGCTAAATAGATATATTGCGGCCATTATACTGAAGTTCAATACATCCATTTAACAAGTGGCCATTTTCTAAGTGACCAGAAATACAAATAACACAAGCAACAGTTTAAAATTACAATTAATAATTAATAAAACAGGTAAACATGGAACTAATCTCCATGCATCCTGAAATCTAATGGATCATAATACCCATAATGTAAAATATCTCTTAATTAGACACAACATGCTAAAAAGGGGCACTGAAACTGATCTAAAAAAAGATAAATACATAAATCTGCACCGGAAATGGCATCAGTTCATTCCTATACCATAATATGAATAATAATAGCAGAGAGGGGAGAGACAAGCCCATAGGGAGACAAAAGATTAAAAAATAAATAAAACTTTTCTTTTTCTTTAATTCAAAAGTTAAAAATTTAAAAGATATACTAAAATTAATAAAAGTAGGATAGAGATACATAGGTGGTCCTGAAAATTGCTAATTAAAGAATTGAGATCAAATTCTACATTTAGGCCGCGAGGTGCAAATGTGTCTAAAATAAAGATCCACTTTGATTCTAGTTGACTCAGTGTCCTCACTTCGTGGCTACCTCGCCAATGCCTAACATAGGGTTCTATCCCCAAAACTTCAACTGAGTGGGATCTTTATTGTGGCATATGGCAAAATGTTTAGATACACTGTGCTTATCAAGCCCTTTTATTATGTTCTGCACATGTTCTCTTATGCGTATTTTGAGAGGTCTCTTGGTTCGCCCTATGTACTGCAGCCCGCAGCTGCATTCCAGGGCATATACTGCTCCCTCTGTGTTGCAGCAAATTAACTCATTAACTTCATAGGTATTTCCTGTACTTGTGGAAGTGAAGTTCATTTTCTTTTCATTTGGGGCACTTTGTTTTAACACACGCAAAGCACCGTTTGCAGGGATAAAATCCTTTTTGAAAAAAGGTCAAACTCCTTCCTGGGGGGTCAGGGATATTCTTCACAATTTTGTTGTGGATGGTGGGGCCTCTTCTGTATACAAACTTTGGAAAATTCGGAAGCATTTCTTGTAAGTGCTTGTCAGCCAGTAGGATAAACCAGTGTCGCTTAATGATTTCTTAAATTTGTTTATGTTGAATACTATAGTCCAAAATAATCAGTATCATGTCTGTTGAGGATTCTTATTTTTTCTAATTAGTTCACTATGGTCCATTTCTGCTACTTCTGCTATTTTTCCTCTGATGAACTTGTTATGGTAACCCTGCACTATAATAATTAGTTTCCTAATGTATTTTTGGATCCCTATGTACAGTGGTGTGAAAAAGTGTTTGCCCCCTTCCTCATTTCCTGTTCCTTTGCATGTTTGCCACACTTAAGTGTTTCGGAACATCAAACCAATTTAAACAATAGTCAAGGACAACACAAGTAAACACAAAATGCAATTTGTAAATGAAGGTGTTTATTATTAAAGGTGAAAAAAAATCCAAACCATCATGGCCCTGTGTGAAAAAGTGATTGCCCCTAAACCTAATAACTGGTTGGGCCACCCTTAGCAGCAACAACTGCAACCAAGCGTTTGCGATAACGTGCAATGAGGCTTTTACAGCGTCCTGGAGGAATTTTGGCCCACTCATCTTTGCAGAATTGTCCTAATTCAGTTACATTAGAGGGTTTTCGAGCATGAACGGCCTTTTTAAGGTCATACCACAACATCTCAATAGGATTCAGGTCAGGACTTTGGCTAGGCCACTCCAAAGTCTTCATTTTGTTTTTCTTCAGCCATTCGGTGGTGGACTTGCTGGTGTGTTTAGGATCATTGTCCTGCTGCAGAACCCAAGTTCGTTTCAGCTTGAGTACACGAACAGATGGTCGGACATTCTCCTTCAGGATCTCTTGGTAGACAGCAGAATTCATAGTTCCTTTTATCACGGCAAGTCTTCCAGGTCCTGAAGCAGCAAAACAGCCCCAGACCATCACACTACCACCACCATATTTTACTGTTGGTATAATGTTCTTTTTCTGAAATGCAGTGTTCCTTCTACGCCAGATATACTTGGACACACACCTTGCAAAGAGTTCCACTTTTGTCTCATCGGTCCACAGAATGTTGTCCCAAAAGTCTTGGGGATCATCAAGATGTGTTGTGGAGAAATTGAGACGAGCTTTGATGTTCTTTTTGCTCAGCAGTGGTTTTCTCCTTGGAACTCTGCCATGCAGGCCATTTTTGCCCAGTCTTTTCCTGATGGTGGAGGCATGAACGCTGACCTTAACTGAGGCAAGTGAGGCCTGCAGTTCCTTGGACGTTGTTGTGGGGTCTTTTGTGACCTCTTGGATGAGTCGTCGCTGCGCTCTTGGGGTAATTTTGGGCGGCCGGCCACTCCTGGGAAGGTTCACCACTGTTCCATGTCTTCGCCATTTGTGGATAATGGCTCTCACTGTGGTTCGCTGGATTCCCAAAGCTTTGGAAATGGCTTTATAACCCTTTCCAGGCTGATAGATCTCAATTACTTTCTTTCTCAATTGTAACTGAATTTCTTTGGGTCTCGGCATGATGTGTAGCTTTTAAGGATCTTCTGGTGGACCTTACTGTGTCAAGCAGCTCCTATTTAAGTAATGCCTTGATTGTGAACAGGTGTGGCAATAATCAGGCCTGGGTGTGGCTAGAGAAATTGAACTCAGGTGTGGACAACCACAGTTATAGTATGTTTTAACAAGGGGGGCAATCACTTTTTCACACAGGGCCATGATGGTTTGGATTTTTTTTCACCTTTAATAATAAAAACCTTCATTTACAAATTGCATTTTGTGTTTACTTGTGTTGTCCTTGACTATTGTTTAAATTGGTTTGATGTTCCGAAACACTTAAGTGTGACAAACATGCAAAGGAACAGGAAATGAGGAAGGGGGCAAACACTTTTTCACACCACTGTATGTTTGGAATTTATCAAGATTTTTTATTGGTGCATATTTCAGCCCCTTATCTAGCACTCCAATCTCTTTATGTGTTAGTGGTCGACCACTCAAATTAAAAATTCCTTCTCCTTTTATTCTCTTTTTCTCTTTCCTGCTCTCCTTTCTCTCTTGTTTCCTCTGTATTCCTCATGGATGAGTCTATCTGCCTCTCCCTAAAAAGAAATATCGTAATCTGCATCAGAATGGTGATAGCCATCTGGTCTATCTTCTTCATGTTGATTTCTGAGTGGTGCGTAGTAATTGTGTGTTGAAATCGGACTCCGTTCATATGGGCGATAGGGGCCTTGTGGTGGTGGTCCTCTTTTATCTCCATCGCCCCGTTCATAGAGAAAAAGGCCTTCTGTCATGTGAAAATAAAAATAAAAATAGTAAGAGAAAAATATGTATTTTTTCTCTTTCTACTGCCAATGGTGAGTCTCACCTGTATGACCGAATGGATGGGATGGGTGAAGGATAATTAGTTGATTCATTTATTAAGATAAGCTGAATCAATGTGTAGACGCTAAACAGTGTGTAGTGTTGGCCCCAATCAAGATTTTCTAATCAGCTCAGAATGAAAATGTGTGTGGAGACAGCGCTAACTCAACACAGGGGCGTTCCCTCGTTCCCTCGGCCAATTTGGCGTCTTCTAAATAGCCTTGATGACAAAGCTGCTAGGCATTCATCCAGGAGTTGTTGTGGACACTTTTGAGTATGTGTTCCAGGAATTAAAAGGGTCCTTGTGGTGACTAGTTTGGGATAACTGTAGAGGGCCACTACATCTATTGTCGCAAGAATGCAATTTTTCAGACACTTGTACCCCTTCAATGATCTGTAATAAATGTATTGTGTCATATATATATATATATATATATATATATAATATATATATATATATATATATATATATATATCCCTATGTGATTTAATATCTGTTTTTTTTTATATAATACACTCTTCAAATGTGCTTTAAAATATATGGTTTTCCCTTTCTCGAACCAGAAAATAATGACGTTATGCTGTTGCGCTGGTATAATAATGCTGTGGGGCTGGTATGAAATTTTTTCCAGGGCTGAATTTTATTCCCAGTCCGGCCCTGCTTTTAGCCACAAACACTTCTTTTATGCCCTTCTCTGAATTAGTTTAATCATATTACTTGGGTTTAACATTCCCTGGATTAGTTCTACCTATCACTCAATGTTCAGTGAGGTTATCCTCAATGAGTCAGACTTATTGGGCAATGAAATGACAGTTAGTTGAGTTATGTCATGTAAACATGAAACATTAGACCCAGGGTGAAATGATATTCAAAAGAGGAAAAGAAGACTGCTAAAAGGATAATATAGCTGGGGGCGTGGCCTGGACGGAGACTGAGATGGCTGCTTGACTCGTGAGCTCCTGCGTGCCCGGGACATCCTTGCCTTTAAACGGGAGCCTACCGCATCTTCCCTGCTATGCACAGGACCACTAGGAGCTCGTCCACCCCCCGCACCCCCAAAGACCCCCATACTCACCTGGGGAGGAACATTCCCGAGATCTTCCGGGCCCAGAAACTTCAGGCCCTCGCTCCACCACACGCGCCGACACAGGCCCAAGCCGCGGCCTCGCCTGACAGACCGCCAGCTATCATGCCGGGAGCATCCTCCCCCAACCCCAGCGGGGCTCTACCCCCCAGTCTTTTTGATTTGGAAAAGGTTGCCTCGGACATAAAGAGCACAGTCACAGCGGCGATTGCAGATCTAAGGACGGACCTCCTGGCAGTTGCCCACCGTATAGACAACGTGGAACAGACTTCACAGACGCACGCGGCAGCCATCCGCCAGGTACAGTCTGCCTACGACTCGCAGTTAACTCAAGTTTTTGAACTCCACAGACACGTGGAGGACTTGGACAATAGGGGACGGAGGCATAACATCAGGGTGAGAGGGATCCCTGAAACGGTGGAGCCGGGCGCCATCCAACAAACCATCAGCGCCATCTTTAATGACCTGATCGAGCGCCCAGCAGACTCCCCCATTGATATGGAAAGGGCACACCGCGCTCTCCGTCCCCCCCCTCGAGACAACGAACCCCCCAGAGACATAATATGCTGCATTGTCAACTTCCCCCTCAAAGAGGAAATCCTTCGCAAGGCAAGGGTAAGAGGGCGCATACTCTTTAATGGAAATGAGGTGAAACTCTTTCAAGATCTCTCCCAAATCACCCTCCAGAATAGGAGAGCACTCAGGAATATTATTATGTCTGTTTTCAGGGCAAACTTTTACTTTTAAAAATGTAAATGTTAACTTTAAATCCAGTATCCTTGACTTACTTAAATATTTCAAAAACATTAATGTATAGATGTAATGCTTTTTTGAGAGAAGCTATGATTTATACTTCTATAATGTTCTCTTTACTTGAGTCAACATTGTAAAAATGTAATATATTAATATATATAATAATACAATTAATTTCTGTTACGCTAGTGATGTTTGGTCTTTGAAATAAACAGTATATGTTACACATATTGAATCATTCTAAAAATCTTTTTTAATTATATTTTATTGGTAGCTTACTGGAGATATGGTCAGCATGAGCTAATTTATGGAATGCTGGAGAGTCATTAAGGCTTCACTTAGTTGCATCCACAACATATAGTAAAGAATACATCAGTTTAATTAAACCTTGTGTTGACTTTTAAATTAAAACCAACAAGGCAGTATTACAAGACCATAATTGCAAAGATGTAATTAAAGTGATTTTATAAATTGTACCTAATTAAGTTTTAATTTCATGGTTCATTAGAACTGAAATTCATTTTTTAAAGAAAATGATGGAGAAATCAGCCACGTAAAAACTGGCGAATGTATATTTTTGAAGGAGGTAAAAGGGTGAAACCAATTATTCAAGCTATGATGATATATGGTATTTCTCCATTGAATCAGTCTACAAATAGTAATCATTGTTCCCCAAAGTTTACAAATTGTTTAACATTAAAGGCAATGTAATTTCACAGATAGCATTTTCACAGGTATGAAACTAACAGCCAGAGTTATCTTGTAAGAATTTCTCTTTGATAGTACTGTAGGCATATGTTTCCCTTGGTTAAGCCTTAGGTGTGTTGAATTATGCATGGCCAGTTAGCCACTGGCATATAAGAGCATTTTACATTCATGGATATTTCATTAAAAAGCAATAATGCTCACAAACAAAAGTATCTTCTCCTAGAAATGCCCAGTACATTCCAGTTGTTTCTAAGAATAAACATTTCTAGTAAATTGCTGCCTATTAGCTCACTAAAAATGTTTCAAGTGCTATAGTTCTCAATTACCAACAATGAAGCATTGCAGACTAAAACAGTTAAAGTTTCAATGTTCTTGAACAAATTTTTAGAGATTAGCAGACCAAGTCTGAATTCAAGGTGGATCTGGCTTTCTTGCATGGTACGGATGTTCTCACACAATGAGCAATCAACTTTGGAGCAGTTAGTTCTGTCATCTTTTGCTTTACATTTTAACCCAGAATACAGGACATCATCAGGAGTAAAATATATGGCCACACCCCTCTTAAAGCTGACATTGTGTTTAGAAGACATGGGTGGGAGAGGTATGTGACTGATGTTGAGCAAATAAGCATAATATACAGGAAATTAAATTAACTGCTGCTCTACTTCTCTAAGTGCTTTCAGTGTCATCTCTGTTTTCTAATCTTTAAAATTTTTGCTGCAAGGCCCTGTGCTCTGCTTTTAAACTCAGAGGGCCAGATAATTTTTTGCAATTTTTCCAGTGCTTTTTTATTTTTCCCTTACAGCTTTTAGAGTTTGTAAAAGACCCCCCCCCCCCAAACCATATACTTTTGCTCAAATGTTTACCAATTCAATATTTTTGCTAAAAATACACTAAAATTAGTATTAACCACTTCAATACAGGGCTTTTAAACACCCTTCCTTACCAGACCAATTTTTAGCTTTCAGCGCTCTCACACTTTGAATGACAATTACTCAGTCATGCTACATGCTACCCAAACCAAATTTTTATCATTTTTTTCTCACAAACAGAGCTTTCTTTTAATTACTGCTGGGTTTTTTATTTTTTGCAATATTAGCGAAAAAAGAGAGAAATGTTTGAAAAAAAAAAAAAACACTTTTTTTAGTTTCTATTGAAAATGTTTGCAAATAAAACATTTTTTTTCATAAATTTTGGCCAAAATGTATACTGCTACTTATCTTTAGTAAAAATAACCCAAATAAGTGCATATTATTTGGTTGCTGTGAAAGTTATAGCGTCTAAAAGCTATGGTGCAAATCATTGAAAATGATCACATCTGATCACACCTGATGCACTGAAGGCCTATCTCATTTCTTGAGACCCTAACAGGCCAGGAAAGTACAAATACCCCCCAAATTACCCCTTTTTGGAAAGCAGACATTCCAAAGGTATTTTGTAAGAGGCTTGGCGAGTTTTTTAAAGTTGCAATTTTTTCCCCAAATTCTTGGAAAAAATATATAAATTATTTTTTTTTTTTTGCACAAAATTGTCATAAAAACAAGTTATTTCTCTCACACAGCACATGCACACTTGCAATGACACTCCAAAATATATTCTGCTACTCCTGAGTATAGTGATACCACATGTGTGAGACTTTTACATAGCCTGGCCACATACAGAGGTCTAACATCCAAGTAGCACCGTCAGGCGTTCTACGAGCATAAATTGCACATCTCATTTGATGACAACCTATCACACTTTTGAAGGCCCTGGAGCACCAGGTCAATGCAAACGCCCACAAAATGACCCCATTTTGGAAAGCTAACACCCCAACGTATAATCTGTGAGGCATAATGAGTCTTTTGAATGGTTCATTTTTTTCCAGTAGTATTTGGAAACTGTGGAAAAAAATGAAAACGCATTTTTTTTTTACATAAAGTTGTCCATTTATAAGATATTTTCAACACATAGCATGTACATAGCAAAAATAATGACACCCCAAAATACATTCTGCTACTCCTCCTGAGTATGGCGATACCAAATGTGTGAGACGTTTACACAGCCTGGCCACATACAGAGGCCCAACATTGAAGTAGCACCGTCAGGCGTTCTACATGCATAAATTACACATCTCATTTCTCAACCACCTATTACAGTTTTGAAGACCCTGGAGCACCAGGACAATGGAAACGCCCACAAAATGACCCCATTTTGGAAAGCTAACACCCCAATGTATAATATATAAGGCATAATGAGTCTTTTGAATGGTTCATTTTTTTCCCAAAGTTTTTGGAATATGTGGAAAAAAAATGAAAACACATTTTTTTTATACAAAGTTGTCCATTTATAAGATATTTCCAACACATAGCATGTACATAGAAAAATTGACACCCCAAAATACATTTTGCTACTCCTCCTGAGTATGGCGATACCACATGTGGGAGACTTTTACACAGCCTGGCCACATACAGAGGCCCAAGTAGCACTGTCATAAATTACACACAAATTCCTGCCAACCTATCACATTGTTGAAGGCCCTTTATATTTCTAACACATAGCATGTACTGTACATACCAATTACAAACCAAAATACATTCTGCTGAGGAAAGGGTAAAGAAAAGATTACCTGCGGTTTTAGTAGTGCAGTGGTCCACAGAGGAGAGCATTGGTCCAGGCAGCAGGCAGGAACGTAGACAGCGACAGCAAAACAGGCAGCAGGCAGGAATAGTCAGCACAGGTAGAGATGTTGTCAACACAGCCAATGCATTAGTCCAGATAGCAGGCAGGGATGTGGTCAGCAGCAGCAAAAGGATCAAAGGATCGTCCATGCAGCAGGCAGGAATACTGTCCATAATTAGTAAAGGCAGCAGGCAGAGGTATGGTCAGCAGGGAGCAGACAGGACCATCAAGCTTAGGGCATCGGTCAGGGAAGAATGGGGACAGGGGTAGAGGCTTCTCCCACCCAAATCTCTTTGAAGCCTCCGGACAACCAGACCCTGTTATGGGAACACAGAAAAACTGGTTTTCTGAACTCCGAACACTCTTCTGGAGCCCCTCACATATGTGAGATCCCTGTGTAGCAGGGTAAAAGATCAGTCCAAAGGGCAGGCAAAAACATGGTCAACAAGCCAAGGTCAGTGCAGGTAAAAGGCAGACATAGACGGTAGGCAGAGGCATAGTCGATACAGTCCAGGGTCAGTTCACTTGAAAGGCAGAAACATGGCGGATAAACAATGCAGACGGTAGGCAGAGGCATAGTCGAGAAACAGGCCAAGGTCAGTTCACATGGAAGACAATGATATGGTTGGTTGAGGCAGGGAAATATTCATGACAGAAATTGGGGGGAAATGGCAGTTTATTGGAAATATGGGCTAATAGTGGTGCAGAGTGTGATATTGCCTGAAGCATTGTCCGATGCAAAGGCCAGGTAGGGAGGGACAATCGGGACAATAGAAGCTGGTGTCTTTCCTAACTCCTCTCTTAGTGCACACCCGGCATTTTTTTTTACGTCGTCTTCCGGATGCTGTTGGTGGAATATGTTCCGGAAAATTACGCTCATGTAGCCTGACGCCAGAATCTGAGTGAATGCTTTCTGGGGGGGATTCTTCTTGATAAATAAGTGAAGTGACAATGTCTTCAATATATTTTATGAAGGTGGTGGGTGTTGCTGAGGATTTTTGGTAAATTATAAAAGAATTTAAATGAGCCAAATGAAAAAAGTAAATTGCAACCTTTTTGTACCAAAAAAGGGATTTTCTTGTTGACAGATAGGGCTGCAACATCTGGTCATCCACCCCCCCCCCCCATAAATTTATTATATGCATTGATGCAGGAAGGCTAGCGAACGGGATCGCGTCTTCTGTGAAGTTCCACTGAGGTGTCATTGTGGATGGTGGACATCATATACAGATCTTTAGTATCCTTCCACTTCACAGCCAGTACTTCCTCATTCCTCAAGCTGGCCGATTCCCCCCTTCGAATGTTTGTGGCGACAAGACGCTGTGGGAAGCCCTTCCGTTTTTTTCTTATTGTACCACAGGCCAATGTTTTCTTTAGGTACAGGTGGCGGAGAAGGGGCAAACTCGTATAAAAATTGTCCATATAAATATGATACCCGTTGGATTCAATCTGGGATCCACACATCTACAAGATACACCCCCCCCCTCTTGTGGAATGTAACCTCATATTGTCATGAGTCTAAGGCTATTGTACGTGATGAATGGCGGCTCCAATCTGTCTGGGCGAAACAAAGACTAATGTAAATGAGGTGTGTACTATCAAAGATCAAAATTCCAAGATTAGACAGCAGTCGGATTAAGTGCAATTCTGGACAGACACTGCCCCCCAGAGACCACTTGTGGCAGTACGATCAGAATAAATGGAGGCGTATACCAAGGAAGCAGGTGGGCGGGCAGTGGGAGGTGCTGTGATTGACAAAAAGGGTTTGCACACACAACTGATTCTCTTATTCCATCTGGAGCTTGAGGATAAGTAGATTGACAAAAAGGGTTTGCACACACAACTGATTCTCTTATTCCATCTGGAGCTTGTGATATTAACGGTGGCTTGCGCTCATAGTTTTAACAGACTGACTAATCTACAGAGACTAGACAAAGTTGATGCATAGAGATTAGATAATAGATTGTAGTGGTATATCGTTTTCTATAATTATTGCCTAATCCCACAATACCCCTTTTAGAGGAGTGGGAATGCCAACTCCCAAACAATTTTCCCACTAATTCCCATGTACGATGGACACTCAGGGGGCTGGAGCTGGGAATCTTTGCCTTTGTACACACGGAAGGAGTGCACATAACCGGTGGCACTTTCATAGAGCTTGTTGAGCTTCAAGCCATACCTCGCGCTCTTACTTGGGATGTATTGTTTGATACCCAGCCGGCCTGTGAAATGCACCAGGGATTCGTCCACAGATATATTTCTGTCAGGGACATAAAGTTCAGCAAACTTTTTGGAAAAAATAATTAAATTAGGGGGCAAATTTTATACAGCTTGTCAAATTTTGGGTGATTCCGGGGGGGGGGGGGGGGGGGCACTGTGAGTTGTCACTAAAATGCAGGAAGCGCATAATAATTTCGTATCGGGACCTGGACATGGCTGCAGAAAAAACTGGCATGTGATGGATAGATTTGGTCGACCAATACCTAATTTTTTTTTGTAAGCCCCATGTTTAGCGTTAGGCCTAAAAACAATTTCAGCTCTGCAATTGTTAGGGGTCGCCATTCAAAAGGGCGGGCATAGCTGGAGCTGGGGTTGGCTGTGATAAATTGTTGGGCAAAAAGGTTGGTTTGGTCCATGACGACTTGAAACAATTCCTCTGGGAAAAATAAATTTAAAAAATCCATCTGGGAAAAACCTGCAGTGTTGACCTGCACACCTGACTGTGCTGTAAAAGGGGGGGTCGTGGCTGACCCTGTGGTAGAAGGCAGCCACAATGGGTTTGCCAAGCTTTCTGGCAGCTGATTTTGGGCCCCAATTCTTTGGCGTGCACTGGGCCTCTCCTCCTGGGGTCTAGCAGCGCTTGAACTTGGCCTCTCCTCCTGGGGTCTACCGCCGTTGGCACTGCTGGTAGATGCCTGGGGTTCAGACCGTCTTCTTTGAGGAGGGACTGCTTCCTCCTCCAATTCGGATCCTGAGGTGCTCCCTTCAGGGGGCTCATATTCTGAGCCAGAAACTGAAACAGAACTGAGCGGTGAGAGCTCCCCGATGTTCTCATCGCTCAGACTGAGTATTTGGTATGCCTCCTCTGGGGTGTACACCCTTTTGGACATGTGGCAGGTACTCTGGTGGCAGGTGGTGAGGTGGCAGGTACTCTGGTGGCAGCTGGTGAGGTGGCGGGTACTCTGGTGGTAGGTACACTGGTGGCAAGTACACTGGTGGCAGGTGATGAGGTGGCAGGTACTCTGGTGGTACTCTGATGGCAGGTACTCTGGTTGCATGTACTCTGATGGCAGGTACTCTGGCAGGTGGCGGGTACTCTGGTGGTACTCTGGCAGGTGGTGAGGTGGCGGGTACTCTGGTCGTACTCTGGCAGGTGGTGAGGTGGCGGGTACTCTGGTGGTACTCTGGCAGGTGGTGAGGTGGCGGGTACTCTGGTGGTACTCTGGCAGGTGGTGAGGTGGCGGGTACTCTGGCAGGTGGTGAGGTGGCGGGTACTCTGGTGGTACTCTGGCAGGTGGTGAGGTGGCGGGTACTCTGGTGGTACTCTGGCAGGTGGTGAGGTGGCGGGTACTCTGGCAGGTGGCGAGATGGCGGGTACTCTGGTGGCAGGTACTCTGGTGAGGTGACAGGTACTGATGACAGGTACACCTGATGACAGGTTCTCTTTATTTAGGGGGGTGATCTAGGCACAGATGGGTATATATACTAGTGGGTACAGTATATAGGTAACTCACTGTTAGCTGATCTCCTCCTCACACAGTATCGTTGTGTGAAGAGGAGAACCCAGCAACAGGAGTTACCTCACTTTTTTGTTTACATTTAGTGACTGGCTGTCATTGGACACAGCCAGTCACTAAATAGCTAATTATTTTTTATTTACACTTTGATCGGGGCTGAGCTGTATCTAAGGCAAAAGCCTCAGCCAGCCTCAGTCCCGATCGCGTCACTGAACGTTCCCGGGAGCGCGTGCGTGCGCAGTGCACGCCGCTTCCGGGACACAGACAATCAGCGGCGAACGGCGCCGCTGCAATGGCTCACACTACCGCCTCGGAACACAACGGCCACTTCAATACCCCCATCGGGGGACGGCTGTGTCCCGAGGGACACACCGGATCCCCGATCGCCGATCTGCGGGCCCCCCCGGGCCCGCAGTAGCGGCGGAAGGCCGAGGACGTCATATGATGCCCACCCAGGATGGGAGATCCACCTTGTGGGCGTCATTTGACTATGGCCGGGTATTGAAGTGGTTAACAGATAAAAACACAGCAACTTTTACAAAATTCCTAATAAATATAAAAACCAACCTGTATTGAGTTAATAATTAACAAATAGGTGTAAATTTTTAATTGTGCATTTTTTGTGAAATGGTGAAAATCAATCATACACAAAACTATAAATATCCAAATCTCTCAAAAAATCTGGAGGTTTTAATTTTTCACTTACAACTTTCAGAGTTTGCAAAAGACCCCCAAACCATATATTTTCCGAAAGCACATGACCTGTAGAATAAATCTAAAGTGCTACTGTGATATTTGCACAAATGTTTATCAAAACAATATTTTTGCAAAAATACACTAAAATCATTATTAGCAGATACAAACACAGCAAATTTTACAAAATTCCTGCTAAATTCCAACAAAATATAAAAGCTTAACCACTTTCAGACCGACCAATTTGCAGCCAAAGGACCAGGCCCCTTTTTGCGATTTGGCACTGCGTCACTTTAACTGACAATTGCACGGTCGTGCGACGTGGCTCCCAAACAAAATTGACGTCCTTTTGGTGGTATTTGATCGCCCCTGCGGTTTTTATTTTTTGCGCTATAAACAAAAAAGAGCAACAATTTTGAAAAAAACGCATTATTTTTTATTTTTTGCTATAATAAATATCCCCCAAAAATATATAAAAACACATTTTTTTTCCTCAGTTTAGGCCGATACGTATTCTTCTACATATTTTTGGTAAAAAAAATTGCAATAAGCGATTATTGATTGGTTTGCGCAGAAGTTATAGCGTTTACAAGATAGGGGATAGTTTTATAGCATTTTTATTAATATTTTTTTTTTATTAATAATGGCGGCAATCAGCAATTTTATTGTGACTGCGACATTATGGCGGACACAGCCGACATTTTTGACACATTTCCCGACCGGTGCGGGAGCGCGCCGCTCCCGGCGCACTCCTGATGGCACTTCTATATACGCCCTCCTGCCTGTCCGTGCCATTCTGCCGACGTATATCGTCATGCGCCGGTCGGGAACCGGTTAACCTGTATTGCAAAATGGTGAAAATTTTACCTATGAAACAATTTAAGTAATCATTAGAATAAATGGAAGAGGCTACTGATTTTTAAGGCCCCACGATATTTGTACAAATGTTTACCAGAAAAATATTTTTGCTAAAAATCATTATTAGCAGATACAAACACAGCAAATTTTGGTGAAGGGTTCCCCTTAAAATCCATACCAGACCTAAAGGGTCTGGTATGGATTTTAGGGGTGACCCCTACGCAATTTTTTTTTACATTTTGGTTCAAGGTTCCCCTTAATATTCATACCAGACCCAAAGGGCCTGGTAATTGACTGGGGGGATACCATGCTCTTTTTTCAATGAGTTTTATCTATATTGCCAAGCCCGAAAATTCATTACAGCCACGATCAGTTTTAAATGACAATTTTTCCTTTAGAAATGTAATTTTGCTATGGTACTGTTCTAAACATGGGAAAATGCGCCACTTTACAGGCATACTATACACACACCCCAGGCACAACATTTAAAGGAATATTTAATTTTTATTGTTTCACTTTAAGCATTAAAAAAAAAATCACTTCTCCCGAAAAAACGGACGGTTTTAAAAAAATTGGCGCAGGGTTCCCCTTAATTTCCATATCAGACCCGAAGCACTTGGTATGGATTTTAGAAGAACCCCACGCAAGTGACAGACTGGAATGAAGCTGGAAACATCTTCGTTCCAGTCTCCTGGATGTAAACATGGAAGCAACATCACAACATCACTTCCTGTTTACTCGGCGTCCAATGGCGCCAGATTTTAAAAAATATACAGTATTCAGATACACCGTTTTCAGTGAACTGAATACTTTGAAATGCAAAGGAGGGATTGGAGGTCTTTTAGACCCCTGATCCCTCCATAAAGAGTCACCACCTATTACTGTCACAAGTGATCAATTTTTATTTTATTTTTTTAAACACAATTTAATAATATAAAAAGAAATAAAAAAAATAAAAATTTCAAAGCACCCCCCCCCCGTCACCGTGAGCTCGCACAGCAAAGAAAACGCATACGGAAGTCGCGCCTGTATATGTAAACGGTGTTCAAATCACACATGTGAGGTATCGCCACGATCATCGGAGCGAGAGAAATAATTATAGCATTAGACCTCCTCTGTAACTCTAACCTGGTAACTGTAAAAAAAAATTATAGAAAATATAGCTACCAAAGCGCAGGATTAGTGTAAACTCCAAATCATTAATTTTCAAAACATATCCACAGAGAACAGACTCTAGGATTTTCAGGAAGTTTAATGGTGGCATCAGGCTTTGAGGATGCCTACCCGATGCAACTGCTCAGCTTCCTGGCAGCATCAGGTGGGTGTCTGTTGTCTGTCTTGCAGCTGTCGCTGTTCCTGTGTGTATCAACCACTGTCTCAAGATCTATTGTTATGACATCTCTTACCCCATTACTGGAAACTGCATCCTTCCATGTAAGTGTGGATATGTTTTGTAAATAAATGGTTTGGAGGTTACACTAATCCTATGCTTTGGCAACTTTGCTTCCTTGCATATGATTGAATTGGTATTGCTGAATCTTGGCTTTATTCTTCACATGATTGGGCTATTATTATTCCTGTCTATTCCTGTCTATGCTTTCAGAAAGACAGGGTAAAATTAAAGAGTGCTGTTGTCTGTCTCTATATATTGTAAGAAGTTATCTAAAAGCAAGTATGAAAGAGGACTCTGTTGAGGGAGAGTGAGATGACGCTGAAGCATTATGTGTGGAGTTGCATATGGGTGTTGTCAGATGTTTATACTGAAATATTAACAGTATTATATTTAAGGAATTATGCAAAAATCTGTGGTTAAGGAGATTTTCACATCTTTCCACAAATCAAACAAATTAATAAAAATGTGTTTATCCGTGCTAGTTTGAAGACAAGAATGAATACATTGATGTGCTAAAATATATATATATATATATATATAACTAAAAAAAACTAAAAAAAAAATAAAAATAGATGGGTGATGCAGATGATGAGAAATTTTTCCACAAGCTCTTGTTACAAAACCATGTTTTAACACTTTATGTCTTAGTAAACTTAGGCTTACTAACACCTAGTAAATAGCTTGCCATGGCTTTACAGACTTAATAAAAACAAACTAGGTGTTGAATTTAACACATTTGATGTGTTCTCAAAACAAATAGACCTTTAAGCTTAAACCTATTTTACTGTATATGGTTATACACTTGGTAATTTAACCAAGACTCCTTTTAAAAAAATATATATATTTAGAATGAATTTATATTTAAACACATAAATATAAAGAAAGAAATTGCGCTAGGTGAAAAAATGATTAGTGACAAAATATGTTGATGAAAAAAATGAATCAAAAAACCGTGAAGGTGAGTCCTGCAGCTGAACACTAATAACCCAGGTATAGGGCACAGAATGAATACATATAAACAGAAAGTGCAGCGCTGGATGGTGAAAAAACTGTAAATTACCAGTTGGTAAAAAATAACCCAAAATAATTAGTGAAAATAATGAGTACTCAAACAAAATTCATGTGTAAACTCAAAGTTCATAGAGTCCAAAAAGTTCAAGTGAAGTGAAACAAATAAGTTCATAAACTTCTGTGAAATTAATCCAAGGAGTATGTGTTGATAGCAGTGTATCCCATCACCACAGAGGTCAAAGATGAACAAAAGGAGGGGGGGGGGAGGCTTACCAGAAAGCCAGTGACCGCCCTTATTCAGGGGGGTCAAACTAAGCTTTGGACGAACAGCCTTGGTGCTGTTGGGGATTACCAGCGTCCCGATGGATGTCCAGCAGCAACGAATCTCCAGCAGCAACGAATCCTCCAATGTGTCAGCTTCTCCCAGATGGTCCTCATATATCACTTCAGTTATGAGTTATAAGAGAGGAGAGAGAAATTAGGCTGCTGTCCACCACACTGTAGTGCTGAAATACAGGTCTGACCAAAAAATTATTGGAAAACAGGGGAAATCACGAATCAGGTGGCATATAACAGGCGGATCTCCAGAATGGAGAGAGACAGCTGAGCTGAAAGATAGGTGTACAAAAATGACCTGGGTGTCAAAGGACACACAGGAAATAAAATTGAGAGTCGACAGCACATTTGCTGGTAACCAAAAAAGCCAGAAGCAGTAGGACGTCCTCCAGGAGCAGCCTCTACACGGGCACTACAGGTCAGAGCATCATTAGAGAGAGAGATATACTGATAGCTAAGCCCAAAGATAACCGATTCAGTTCTTAATGCAGCAAACGCCAAGGAATCAGCACCGCCAGCCAAAAAACACCTGATCCTGACACTATTTAAACACATATCACAACAAAACCAAACTTTGGCATTAGCTTTGTAGAGACAGATACAATGTGTATTTCTCTTAATATTTGGAATATAATTACGTCATGCTGCAGGTAGAAATAACACAATTCCAAATTGCTATGCCATAATATTAAATGGTTTCATTTTGTATATGTTAAAACAATTCAATTACCAAAAGGTAAAAACAAAAGGTTAATACTTTACCAGAGAATAAAATTATTTTGTTTTAAAAAGTATCACCTGGGTGTCCAAAGGACTTCTCCCCCAGTCCTATATCCTTCTGTACTGTTGTTCTCCTCTCGTCTCTCTGTCTCAAAATCTCAACATCTTTTCCCCTTTCAAAGATTCTTTCAGCCTCCTCTAAATGTCATGCGTACCCTCTATATCCCCCTAGAATGTGGTTGTGGAAATGCCTTTTGCGTCATGAATGACATCAAACACATGTAATTTCCTGCCCAAAACTTATAGGGAAATAGTAGTTTCCTTTAATCACAGTGGTCAATATTGTATAGAAAATTTACTTTTTATAATTCCCGAATAACCTTTTGACTTAGGCTTAAAGAAAAACTATGAATTAGGCTGAAATGTCACTTATGTGTCAAACCACCCCAGACCTGGCGGCAACTCATGAGATCTTTTACTTTAAGAAAATATACCCACATTAATTACCTTCCCCAAGTTAGGTAATGTGGAACTTAACCCATGTATTATTTCATGAGGATTCTTACTCCCAGAATCCCAAAACATTTAGACTTTTCATAAGATTACAAACATGCTATATCATATTTATATATATCCATGATTAATAATCAACAATAAGTAATGAATATATTAATGAGTATTATAATATATACAGTCATGGCGGAAATTGTTGGCACTCCAGAAAATCAAGTATTTCTCACAGAAAAGTATTGCAGTAACACGTTTTGCTACACACATTATTCCCTTTGTGTGTATTGGAACAAAACAAAAAAAAAGGGAGGAAAAAAAAGCAAATTGGACATAATGTCACACAAAACTCCAAAAATGGGCTGGTCAAAATTCTTGCCACCCTTAACTTAATATTTGGTTGCACACCCTTTGGAAAAAATAACTGAAATCAGTCGCTTCCTAAAACCATCAATAAGCTTCTTACACCTCTCACCCGGAATTTTGGACCACTCTTCCTTTGCAAACTGCTCCAGGTCTCTCTTATTGGAAGGGCGCCTTTTCCCAACAGCAATTTTAAGATCTCTCCACAGGTGTTCAATGGGGTTTCGATATTGACTCATTGCTGGCCACTTTAGAACTGTCCAGCGCTTTGTTGTCATCCATTTCTGGGTGCTTTTTGACGTATGTTTGGGGTTATTGTCCTGCTGGAAGACCCAAGATCTCGGATGCAAACCCAGCTTTCTGACACTGGGCTCTACAGTGCGACCCAAAATCCTTTGGTAATCCTCAGATTTCATGATGCCTTGCACACATTCAAGGCACCCAATGCCAGAGGCAGCAAAACAACCCCAAAACATCATTGAACCTCCACCATATTTCACTGTAGGTACTGTGTTCTTTTCTTTGTAGGCCTCATTCCGTTTTCGGTAAACAGTAGAATGATGTGCTTTACCAAAAAGCTCTATCTTGGTCTCATCTGTCCACAAGACGTTTTCCCAGAGGGATTTTGGCTTACTCAAGTACATTTTGGCAAACTGTAGTCTTGATTTTTTATATCTCGGTGTCAGCAGTGGGGTCCTCCTGAGTCTCCTGCATAGCGTTTCATTGCAATTAAATGTTGACGGATAGTTTGCGCTGACACTGATGCTCCCTGAGCCTGCAGGACAGCTTGAATTTCTTTGGAACTTGTTTGGGGCTGCTTATCCACCATCAAGACTATCCTGCGTTGCAACCTTTCATAAATTTTTCTCTTCCATCCACGCCCAGAGAGATTAGCTACAGTGCCATGGGTTGCAAACTTCTTGATAAGTTGCACACTGTGGACAAAGGCAAATCTAGATCTCTGGAGATGGAATTGTAACCTTGAGATTGTTGATATTTTTTCACAATTTTGGTTCTCAAGTCCTCAGACAGTTCTCTTCTCCTCTTTCTGTTGTCCATGCTTAGTGTGGCACACAGACACACAATGCAAAGACTAAGTGAACTTCTCTCCTTTTTACCTGCTTTCAGGTGTGATTTTTATACTGCCCACACCTGTTACTTGCCCCAGGTGAGTTTAAAGGAGCATCACATGCTTCTTATTTATCCACAATTTTGAAAAGGGTGCCAAGAATTTTGACCAGCCCATTTTTGGATTTTTTTGTGACATTATGTCCAATTTGCTTTTTTTCCCCTCCTTTTTTTGTTTTGTTCCAATACACACAAAGGGTATAAACATGTGTATAGCAAAACATGCGTTACTGCAATACTTTTCTGTGAGAAATATTTGATTTTCTGGAAACAGTTCTGGGGTGCCAACAATTTCGGCCATGACTGTATGTATATATATATATATATATAAAACAAAAATGCACAAACCAAAATATGTGAGATATTCAATTAGTTTTGATAATGAGAATTATTGCTAATTTGGATATTTGCAGTAATTTATATAAATCACTTCAAAAACACAATTTGTTTATATGTTTATATATCTTTTACTTTCATTCCTTAGTTCCTGACTCCCGTGTATGACCCCTGGCTTGTCTTCCAGACTCTGCTTTTTTGTGTTGGACCCTCAGCCTGCACCTCCACTTCGGTTTCCAGGCTTCATCTCTCAGCTCCAGGTGTTTGAGCCTCGGCCGGCTCCCTCTCTCCAGTCAAGTACCTGCTCTTTCCTGCATGGGTCCCCTGCTGTCAGAGTCCTGCTGGCAACCCATGCCCCTCTGTGCCCAGTGCCACTGTTCCACTCTCAGGGGCCCTGTGCACCCAGTTGCAAGGGAAGCCGCTCTCAGCAATTAGGCCTTGGTGAGTACCCTGATAGTACAAACCAGCCATGTCTGAGGCCGACACAGCTGGCTCTCCTCTTGAGGCCCTCTGCCAGCAGGTGGCAGCCCTCACCCAAGCCGTGCAACGTCTGCAAGATGGTTACTTTCAGATTGAAGGCCGCCTTCAGCACCTGACTTTGTCTCCAAGCCCCTCGGATCCCCCATTAGCTCTGACCAGCGGCACCTCTGCTTCATCAGGGCAAGGCAGTTTAACACCTGCAGTGGTCGTGGCCTGTCTGGAAACCAAGGTCCCTACCCCTGAGCGTTGGGTTCTCTTGAGGTCCTTACCTATCCCTGAACGTCCGTGGAGAGAAATCTCCATGGATTTCATTGTCGATCTGCCGCCCTCTGACAAGTTCACTACGATCCTAGTGGTGGTTGATCGCCTTTCTAAAATGGCGCACTTTTTACCCATGTTGGGCACCCCTTTTGCTGTAGCCACTGCAAATATGTTCATAAAAGAGATAGTAAGATTGCATGGCGTCCCTCTCAACATTGTGTTGGACAGAGGAATTCAGTTTACTTCCAAATTCTGGAAAGACCTTTGCAAGTCCCTAGAGATCAAGACCTCTCTTTCCTCTGCCTATCACCCGCAAAGCAACGGCCAGATGGAGAGGACTAATCAAACATTGGAGCAGTACCTCCGTTGTTTCTGCTCCTATTCCCAAGACAACTGGTCCTCTCGTCTGCCGTGCGCAGAGTTTGCCTATAACAATTCAGTGCACACAGTGTCAGGAATCAGTGCCCACAGTACACAGCAATCAGTGCCACTAACCAAACGCCTGTGTGGGCCAATTACAGATTTCACCCCTCCTTCCTGCCAGATTCTGTACCCGAAGTCTCAACTCCCGCAGCACAAGAACGGGTCAAATTTATCCAGGACAACTTTTCACAAATCCAAGAAGCCATGAAGAAGGCCCAAAAAGAGTATGAGGAATACTACAACAAAGGAAGAAAAGACTGCCCAAGTTTTAAGATCGGGGACAAGGTGTGGCTATCAGCCGTCAACCTCAGACTACCTTACCCCTCCCGGAAGCTCGGCCCAAAGTTCATTGGTCCTTTTGAAGTCAAGAGGATGGTGAACCCAGTGGCCTTTGAGTTAGATTTGCCCAGTTCCTACAAGATCCACCCAGTTTTTCACGCATCTCTGCTAAAACCAATGATCCTCAATTCCTTCTCTGGAAAAGAAATAGCGCCACCTCCACCCATTCAGATCGAAGGAGAAGAGTTTGAGGTGGAGGCAATACTTGACTACAGAAAGAGGGGGGGACATACCCAGTATTTAGTGAAGTGGAAGGGGTATCCCCCTGAAGATAGTTCCTGGGAACCCTCTAACAATATCCACGCCCCCCGCTTAATACAAGCCTTTCACCAGCAACACCCAGTAATTCCAGGCAGGTTGGGCATCCGGAGGCAGCCCCTTGACTACCAGATCTCAGACCTTTCAGCGTCGGCTGATCCCTGTGCACTTACGGGGTAGACTAACGCAGCAATGCACACAAGTGCACGATCCATCGGGTCCGCGCATACGGGTGCGCAAATTAGCAGAATCGCGCACACACGGTATTGCGGGTCGGCGCACGCAGGTGCACGGGCACACGGCTGTGCACACAGCGTAATTTCCTGCCAGCCCTATAAAAGACAGCTCTGTGTTCCAAATCATTGCTGGTTTGTCTTTTCAGCTCCTGTGTTCCTGTGTCTTGCCTATGTTCCTGAGCCTACCCGTTGTGACCCGGATTGACCTGACTACTCTTGATCTTCTCCTGAATTTGACCCTTGGCTTGCCTCCCGGACTTCGATATCTGCTGATACCTGTGTTTGACCCTCGGCTGCCTCCTGGACTTGTCTCTGCCTGCTCCCTGTGTTTGACGCCCAGCCTGCTGCCTGACTCCCATGTATGACCTCCGGCTTGTCTTCCAGACTCTACTCCAGTTTGGACTTCTTTGTGTTGGACCCTCGGCCTGCACCTCCAGTTCGGCTTTCAGGCTTCATCTCTCAGCTCCAGGTGTTTGAGCCTCGGCCGGCTCCCTCTCTCCAGCCAAGTACCTGCTCCTTCCTGCATGGGTCCCCTGCTGTCAGAAGTTCTGCTGTCTCCGTTGCCTGCTGGCAACCCGTGCCCCTCCATGCCCAGAGCCACTGTTCCACTCTCAGGGGCACTGCGCACCCAGTTGCAAGGGAAGCCACTCTCAGCAATTCGGCCTTGGTGAGTGATCGGCGGGCCCGCAGGAATACTGTCTGGATAAAGGGGGGCCTTGAGAGTTAAGGAAGTCCTCCTCTTCCTCCCTCTGTTCTGCCTCAAGTGCCCTGTCCGTTATTCCCCGTAGCATGTGCTCCAACAGGAAGACAATAGGGACAGTATCACTGGTGCATGCACTGTCACTGCTCACCATCCTTGTGGCCTCCTCAAATGGTGACAGGAAAGTGCATGCATCCTTGATCAGTAGCCACTGGCGTGGCAAAAAACAACAAGCTCCCCTGACCTTGTCCTGGTGCCATACTCACAAAGGTACTCATTGATGGCCCTCTGCTGCGTGTGCAGCTGCTGCACCTTTGCCAACGTTGAGTTCCACCTGGTGGACATGTCACAAATGAGGCTGTTCTTGGGCAGGTTGCATTCCTTTTGAAGGTCAGCCAGCTGAGCACTGGCATTATATGACCGGCGGAAATGCCCACAGACTTTCCTGGGCAGCCTCAGGAGATCCTGTAAGCCCGGGTACCTGCACAAGGACTGCTGCACCACCAAATTAAGGATGTGAGCCAAACAGGGAACATGGGTCAAGTGTCCCTGTTGGAGGGTAGAGATGAGGTTGGTGCCATTGTTGCAAACCACTATTCCTGCCTGAAGCTGGCGTGGCGTCAACCACCTCTGAATCTGCCCCTGTAGAGCTGACAGAATCTCTGCCCCAGTAGGGCTCCTGTCCCCTAAGCAGACCAACTCAAGCACTGCATGGCATCTTTTTGCCTGAGTGCTTGCGTAGCCCCTTGAACGCATACGGAGCACCGCTGGTTCAGAGGAGAAATCTGCAGAGGAAGAGGCTATAGAGGAAGAAGAAGAGGATGGGGTGGAGGAGAGAGGTGTGGCAGAATCACCACTACTAGCATTTTGGAGGCGTGATGGCGGAACAAGCTCCAACAATACTGCACCCTGTCCTACATCCCAGCTGCCAAGAGAGTTACCCAGTGCGCCGTGAAAGAAAGGTAACGTCCCTGTCCATACCTGCTGGACCATGAGTCAGTGGTAATATGCACCTTACCGCTGACCGCTCTGTCCAATGAGGCCAAGACATTGCCTTCCACATGCCGATAGAGAGCTGGAATGGCCTTTCCGTGAAAAGAAATAGCGTTTGGGAACCTGCCACTGATGTACCACACATTCCACAAATTCACGAAAGGGGCAGAGTCTATGAGCTAAAAAGGCAGCAATTGGAGTGCTAGCAATTTAGCCAAGCTAGAATTCAGCCGCTGAGCATGTGGATGGCTGGGATCAAATTTCTTTCGAAGGTTTAGCAACTGGGGTAGAGATATTTGCCTGCTACAATCCGATGTTGGTGTAGCGATAGCAGACGTAGTTGGCACACCTAATACCACACCTTCATTCCTCTCCTTGCAGGTTTCTGAGAAGACTGAAGGTATAGTGGGGTTGGATATCCCAGCTGAGGAGGAGCAAGAAGAGGTCCGCCTTGTTCTTTGGTGTGGGTCTTTTAAGTACTGTTGCCAACGGACTGCATGAGAGGTCGACATATGACTGGTCAAGCATGTGGTGCCCAAGCGGCTGTTGTTTTGGCCACGCTTGTTGCAAACAGCAATGGTGCAACCTGCTGCACACATATCAAAAAAGGCCCACACCAAAGAACTTTTCAAAATACGTGGCAGCAGCACCCTGCACATGCGGAGCTCTGCGGTGTGATGCAGTTGGGTGGCTGCCCTTAAGCTGGCCCCTGGAGGGCATCCTGCCTCGTTGGAGATATACCTTCTCCTCCTTCTCTCTTCCATCAGGCACCCACGTAGAGTCTGTGACCTCATCATCCCCTCCCCTGCCTGCCTGAATGTATATTTGAAAACGTACACCAGGAATGGCCTGGAGTCAGATATAGGCTTGGGTAGATTGGAATGCAGTGTATATTGTGGGGAGATTAGCTCGTGGGGATCTCCTTTTGTGAATGACAGTCAGCAAACAGGCAGTTTCTTAAAATTCTGGTGGATGCCAGGTTTATTTGCAAGGGGTTTGCAAAGTAAAAAAAAAACAAACAAACAATAAATCAAATCCTTGCCGTCCGGTGCTAACTAAACAAACAGTCTCCTCTCTATACAGTGCGGGGCTGGTCCCCGTCACCCACAAAACATACGGTAAAGCAAACCTTTTTTTCTCAGTCCAAAAGCCAGAGCTCCTCTCACTCAGGTTCCTCCCTGAATCTCAAAACCAGAGCCCTGCTGTGCTCTCTTCCTGGTTATTTAAAGTCCTGCTGACTGTGGACCAGAACATCCGGACCGGAACCCAGCCTGCCACAGAGGCTGGAAAACCCGGGCCGGATTCTGGTTTAGTCCCTTACAATGTAAAGAATGCAAGGTGAAATGTACCTATGATTGTGTATCTCACCTCGCATACCATCACAATATATATATATATATATATATATATATATATATATATATATATAGAGAAGGGAGTGTATGATGTAAGGCCTATGTGCATACACTACTCAGCGCTGGATGTATAACTGCAATACAACAGAGTGACTGATTGATTCAACGTAGTTAATATAAATAAATATAAATATCTATATCAATCAATAAATAAGCAGCTGTTTAAAATATAGGAAATATAAAAAGGATAGTAAAAAATCTGACAGAGATTCCTGTAAAATAAAATACTATAACAGCGCTAAAAACAATATGACATTTAAAAGGTGATAAAATCTTTCTGTGATCAGTCTACAAGTCATATAATAAGTAAAGAAATCGTGCAGCAGAGGTAGTTCTTAATCGGTGTATCTAGTGGATATGGTGCACAGTTCAGCCAGGTAAAATGGGTGACTTTTCATGTGGTTTAAAATGTTCCAGATGTATATCCAAGCACCACTCTAATCCCTTTAGGACAATCCACCACGTGAGGCACGCTCCCCTCAGGGGGTTAAACTCACCAGAAATATGAATCAGATAAGCCTTGATACCATCATCATGGTAAACCCGCACATGGTACGTCAAATATCCAGAATACAGTATCCAAAAGAACGCTTCCTCAGCATAAAAATCATCAGAGTATTGATAACAAACCACCAGGGCTTCCAGGGTTAAACAGCTCACAATAGTATGTCATAGAAATGAAGAGAATGGCATATATAGTGTAATTCCATTTAATTGAATATTTAAAACAGATTCCCTTACAATCCCCAATGGTAATCAGCGTACATTTAGATTTCTTTAAACTTGGCATATAAAAAGATGTCACTTGCGTGTGTTAGTTGATGTAATTCTCCATAATGTCCATGGAGGCAGCAGCCAATTCGTCCAGAAGTAGCCTGTGTATCTCCTGCTGACACAGGCTTCACTTCCGGTCGGTGGTTAGCGGCGGTGGAGCGCACACGTGACTACCGGTCGAACGTCGTGTAGGCCACGCCCTGACGCGTTTCGTCACTTCCTGACTTCAACAGAGGGCGTGGCTACACGGCGTTCTATCATGTATAAATACTCCCACTAACCGGCCATCTAGCCAATCAGCGGTCTCAAAAAACGGACAATTTCAGAGTGCAATCACAGGACTAGGTTCTATGCATCCCAGTAACAGGAAATAGATACATACATCGCCAAATACAATGTCTGGTATTGATGCATAATGTCATTATGTTCATCTGATGGCTGTCAGCGTTATTTAAATTGCAAATAATGGGAACAATAGGCGAAACAGGCAGAAATAAATGGTGGACATCTGTACATAAGAAAACCAAGACTAACAGCTTAAGTGTAGTCACATTCCAATTGTTAAATGTTGTATTAGATCATTAATAAAAATGATGTGTATAATCAGGTAAGCGTGATTAGCGCATTTATTCACTGGATAGGCCCTGCATGATGCTGTACATGGTGAATGAACAGTGAACTTTCAGGCAATAATGATGAATAAATAATTAAATTAGTAAGTGTGGCATGAGCAGCACTCATAGAGGAGAATAATAGATTAGAGGAGGATAATATAAATATTATTAAAATAGCTCTCAGATATTACTAAAAATAATTTCTAAAAATAATAATATAAATGGAGGAGAGAGCTGTGCGATTAAAATAATCGCATAACGGTGTTGTGTGTTAAAAGGGTATCTATATGAATTATAAGATGCACTTTAAAATACATTCTAAAATATATAGAAACACACACCTTATATTCCTGTACATGCGTGTAGGGGCTGCAACATATTAGATAAAAATATGTGTAAAATAATGATAACCTTATTAAAACGATGTGTCTGTGTCTATGAAGACATCGTGATAATTAAAATGGGGTCCATTATAGTGTGTGATTAAGATCAGAGAAACGATAATAATATGATCTAAATAGGTCACTGCAGGATAAAAATGCGATAAAATATAAAATCGCAAAGATCATGCGATAAAAGAAAGTAAAAATGCATATAAATATAAATGTATAAAATCGTATATAAAATACGTGTTAAGTGTATATATATATAAATATAAATACATGCAATACAGGAAAGAAAATATGAAGACTTAAGCCAAAAATGTTGGACAAGACAGATTAAGTAAAGGGACCTTGAAAATTGTTTTTAGTAATCGCTAATGAAGCAATTAATGTCCAGGTCCACATTTAACCCTTTAGGCGAGAGAGTGTCTATCAAATAAATCCATTCGGTTTCTTTCTTGGATAGTTCCCGCACCTGATTGGAACCCCTCCAGGCTGGCCTAAGGTGGTCAATGCCCCAAAACTTTAGGTCAGACGGGTCCTGATTATGGTATAATTTGAAATGTAACGATAAATTGTGGTCTTTATAGCCAATTTTTATATTGGCAATATGTTCAGCGATTCTGATCCTTAAGAGTCTTTTGGTGCGACCAACATAGATCAGGTTGCATGGGCATTGAATTGCGTATACTACGTATGCCGTGTTACATGTAATGAAGTTTTTTATTTTAAATTCTCTCTTATTTGTAGTAGATACAAATGTTTCCAAGGCTCTTAGTGGATGTTTGACTTCCCTGCACGGTTTGCATCTTCTGCATGAATAGAAGCCATCTTTATCCCAGAATGATGCATGTTTGGATGGAGGGTCTAGGACTTTCCTTACAATTTTGTCTGCATAAGACGGGGCTCTCCTGTAAATAAATTCAGGTTTTGCTGGTAGGGCTGGTTTAAGCACCTTGTCCAAAAGTAGAACATGCCAGTGGGTTGAAAATATGGATTCAACTTCTTTAAATTGTTCGTGATACCCTGAGATGAAACTCCATTCTTTGGTATTCGTTGTTGTAGGTGCGGCAGGTCTATCTTCTAAGAAAGAGGTTCTTGGAGTAGCGGAGATTTCATTAATGATTTTGTCCAGATAGACTCCTTTGTAACCCTTGTCTTCAAATTTCTTCTTTACTATCATTGATTGGGTGTGAAAATCAGTGTCATTAGTACAATTCCTTCGTATCCTGGTGAATTGGCCCTTGGGGATGTTTTTCAGCCATAAAGGATGATGACCGCTTTGGGTAGGGAGATAACTATTAGAGTCGGTAGGTTTAAAGAATACCTTCGTGTGCAATCTATTATTTTCTCTGAATATATTCACATCCAAGAAATTTATGCTAGTGGCACTTATCTCGCTTGTTAAGGTAACATTGTTGGTGTTACAATTTAGTTCATCTATAAATGATTGTAGAGAACTGCGAGAGCCCGACCATATAAAAAATAGGTCATCGATATATCTTTTATAAAAAATCAGGTTTTCAGGTTTAAAAGCAAAGATCTTTTTATCCTCCCATTCCCCCATAAAAAGGTTGGCTATACTTGGGGCAAATTTGGCCCCCATGGCTACGCCTTTCTTCTGTAGATAAAAACACCCATTATACCAAAAGTAGTTGTGACTTAGACTAAAATCAAGTGCGTATCCTAAAAATACTTTGTGATTATGTTTAAGATCTTCTCTCTGGCATAATGCCCAATTCAGGGCTAATAAAGCGTCGTCGTGCTGAATAATAGTATATAAAGAGGAGACATCCGCTGTGACTAAAAATATTTCTTGTTCGTCTGTAAAGGAAATGTTTTCAATTTGTTGCAGTAGGCTTTTAGTGTCTCTTAGGTAGGCTTTCGTTTCTATGACACTTTTTTGTAGGAAGGTATCGAGGTATTGAGGCATCTTATAATTCATATAGATACCCTTTTAACACACAACACCGTTATGCGATTATTTTAATCGCACAGCTCTCTCCTCCATTTATATTATTATTTTTAGAAATAATTTTTAGTAATATCTGAGAGCTATTTTAATAATATTTATATTATCCTCCTCTAATCTATTATTCTCCTCTATGAGTGCTGCTCATGCCACACTTACTAATTTAATTATTTATTCATCATTATTGCCTGAAAGTTCACTGTTCATTCACCATGTACAGCATCATGCAGGGCCTATCCAGTGAATAAATGCGCTAATCACGCTTACCTGATTATACACATCATTTTTATTAATGATCTAATACAACATTTAACAATTGGAATGTGACTACACTTAAGCTGTTAGTCTTGGTTTTCTTATGTACAGATGTCCACCATTTATTTCTGCCTGTTTCGCCTATTGTTCCCATTATTTGCAATTTAAATAACGCTGACAGCCATCAGATGAACATAATGACTAGGGATGAGCCGAACACCCCCGGGTTCGGTTCGAACCAGAACCTTCGAACGGACCGAAAGTTCGCGCGAATTTTCGAACCCTATACGTTATAATGGACGCGAACGTTCGAAATCAAAAGTGCTAATTACAACGGCCAATATGCATGTTAATGTCATAAAACAGGTTTGGGGACCCGGTCCTGCCCCAGGGGACATATATCAATGCAAAAAGAACTTTTAAAAACTAACGTTTTTTCGGGAGCAGTCATTTTAATGATGCATAAAGTGAAAAAAAAAAAGTGACATTTTCCTTTAAATATGGTACCTGGGGGGTGTCCAAAGTATGCCTGTGAAGTGGCATGTGTTTCCCGTGTTTAGAACTGTCCTTGCACAAAATGACATTTGTAAAGGAAAAAAAGAAGCCATTTAAAACCACTTGCGGCTTTAGGTTTGATCTTAAGTAGAATCTGAACAGGTACATTATGAAGTGTAGCTCCATCCCAAAAAAATCTATTTTTAAGCTTTTTGGAGAACATAGGGAGGGGTTATCACCCCTGTAACATTTGCTGTCTTTGCACATCTGTTCAGAACATGTCACCTCACTTTCCGTCCCAATGACAAATGTTTTTGGAAAAAGTGGGGTTTTAATTGAAACAAGGATTGGTGATAAAGTATCAGTAGAGAGGAGATACCTTTTTCCCAAATTAAATCTAACAGGATAGAATTTCCCTTCCTAGGGGTAGATTTCCTCTCACTTCCTGTTTTCTCTTTCCATTTTCAAGTAGGAGTCGTTTGTAAGTTGGATGTTTGAAAGTAGGGGCCTGGCGTATATACTCTGCAGAAATTTGCCCTATTAGATGTTGGTGTAGCCACAAGACTGGTGGGCACAGGAATGGGCCCTGCTGTGAGTTAATAGATCAAGATTTGTAATTGCATGCACCTGTTGAACAGGGCAGAAAAATTGGGCCTTTGGCGGTGGTGGTGGACGGTGTTGCCACAAGACTGTAGGCCCTCATAGTTACTCTTGGTGGGCGCAGGAATGGGCCCTGCTGTGAGTTATTAGATCAAGATTTGTAATTGCAAGCACCTGATGAACAGGGCAGAAAAATTGGGCCTTTGGCGGTGGTGGTGGACGGTGTTGCCACAAGACTGCAGGCCCTCATAGTTACTCTTGGTGGGCGCAGGAATGGGCCCTGCTGTGAACTATTAGATCAAGATTTGTAATTACCCGCCCCTGTTAAACAGGGGCTGAAAAATTGTGCCTTAGGCACTGGTGCTGGTGCCACAACACTGCAACCCGGCCCTCACAGATACTGTACTTGGAGCACAGCAGTCACACGTGTTGCGAAGCATTTTTTTAAAAAATTGTAAGTACACGCCCCTGTTAAACAGGGGCTGAAAAATTGTGCCTTAGGCACTGGTGCCACAACACTGCAACACGGCCCTCACAGAGACTGTACTTGGAGCACAGCAGTCACACGTGTTGCGAAGCATTTTTTTAAAAAATTGTAAGTACACGCCCCTGTTAAACAGGGGCTGAAAAATTGTGCCTTAGGCACTGGTGTGGTGGCATGGATCATTGAGGAGGAGGAAGAGGATAGTCAGTGAACATAAGAGGACAGTCACTCAGCATCAGCATAGGCAGTCTTGAAGGGATGTGACATTAAAAATTATTCGGTTATATCCGCCTCAGGTGCCTGGTAGCTGGTGGTGATCCAAGACTGATTCATTTTGATGAAGGTCAGTCGATCAACCGAGGCGGTGGACAGGCGCACCCTATGATCAGTCACAAATCCTCCAGCAGCACTGAATGTGCGTTCGGAAAGAACGCTGGAGGCAGGACAGGCCAGTAGCTCAATTGCATACTGTGCAAGCTCTGGCCAGTGATCCATCCTCAGGACCCAGTAAGCCAGAGGATTTTCGGTGGGAAAGGTGTCCAAGTCTGACCTTGCCCCAAGGTATTCCTGCACCATGTATATCAGACGCTGGCGATGGTTGCTGGAACCGATCATACCTTGGGGCTGCGGACTAAAAAATTGTCTGAACGCATCGGTCAGACGTCCACCTTCCCCACCGCTCCTTCTGCCACTGACCGAAGCCTCAGCAACTCGTCGCCCAGGACCAGGAGTTTGTAGCCTCCCAGTTTCTGGGAACGCGTTGCACAGACCTTTCTGCAAGGCCTCCCTGAGATGTCTCATCCTCTGCTCCCTCTGCGACGGCAAGATAAGGTCCGCAACCTTACCCTTGTACCGCGGATCAAGGAGAGTGGCCAGCCAGTAATGGTCCCTCTCCTTGATCCGAAGAACACGAGGATCCTTCCGCAGGCTTTGCAGGATCAGGGAGGCCATGCAGCGTAGGTTAGCTGAGGCATTCGGTCCGGAGTCTTCTGGGTCACTGAGGATGACATGATCGCCAGCCACCTCCTCCCAGCCACGTACAAGTCCACTGGCTTGTTGGGACTGTACATCATCCCTAAAAGACTGCTGCTGCTGATGCTGAGTGCCAGGCTCCACCTCCATGCTCACACAATCCTCCTCCTCCTCCTCCTCCTCCTCCTCCTCATCCTCTTCCTGTGTGATGGGTGGGACAGAAGGAACACTGTCCGGATAAAGGGGGCCTTGAGAGGCAAGGAAGTCCTCCTCTTCCTGCCTCTGTTCTGCCTCAAGTGCCCTGTCCATGATCCCACGCAGCGTATGCTCCAACAGGTGGACAAGAGGGACAGTGTCACTGATGCATGCACTGTCACTGCTCACCATCCTCGTGGCCTCCTCAAATGGTGAGAGGACAGTGCATGCATCCCTGATCATGCTCCACTGACGTGGGGAAAAAAAAACCAAGCTCCCCTGACCCTGTCCTGGTGCCGTAGTCGCAAAGGTACTCATTGATGGCCCTCTGCTGCGTGTGCAGTCGCTGCAGCATGGCCAACGTTGAGTTCCACCTGGTGGGCATGTCAGATATTAGGCGGTTCTTGGGCAGGTTCAGCTCCTTTTGCAGCTCAGTCAGCCGAGCACTGGCATTATAAGATCGGCGGAAATGCACACAGACTTTCCTGGCCTGCCTCAGGACATCCTGTAAGCCTGGGAACCTGCCCAAGAACCGCTGCACCACCAGGTTGAGGACGTGAGCCATGCAGGGCACATGGGTGAGCTGCCCCTGTCGCAGGGCGGAGAGGAGGTTGGTGCCATTGTCAGAAACGACCATTCCTGGCTTAAGCTGACGTGGCGTCAACCACCTCTCGGCCTGCCCCTGCAGAGCTGCCAGAACCTCTGGCCCAGTGTGGCTCCTGTCCCCCAAACACACCAGCGCAAGCACGGCATGGCATCTTTTTGCCTGCGTACTTGCGTAGCCCCTTGTACGCCTACGGAGCACCGCTGGTTCCAAGGACAGAGCACTGGAGGAAGAAGAAGAGGAGGGGGTGGAGGAGAGAGGTGTGTCACAACCAGTAGCAGTAGTCGCGTTTTGGAGGCGTGGTGGCGGAACAACCTCCAACACTACTGCACCTTGTCCTGCATCCCTCCCAGCTGCCAATAGAGTGACCCAATGGGCCGTGAAAGAAAGGTACCGTCCCTGTCCATGCCTGCTGGACCATGAGTCAGCGGTAATATGCACCTTACCGCTGACCGCCCTGTCCAGCGAGGCATGGACATTGCCCTCCACATGCCGGTAGAGAGACGGAATCGCCTTCCGCGAGAAAAAGTGGCGTTTGGGAACCTGCCACTGAGGAACCGCACATTGAACAAACTCACGGAAGGGGGCCGAGTCTACCAACTGAAAAGGCAGCAGTTGAAGTGCTAGCAATTTAGCAAGGCTAGCATTCAACCGCTGGGCATGTGGATGGCTGGGAGTGTACTTCTTTCTA
Source organism: Lithobates sylvaticus (assembly GCA_028564925.1). Classification (NCBI taxonomy): domain Eukaryota; kingdom Metazoa; phylum Chordata; class Amphibia; order Anura; family Ranidae; genus Lithobates; species Lithobates sylvaticus. Next base: position 367,015,384 of record CM053026.1, on the reverse strand, counting down.
CGGTCCAGCAGCTGGGGCAGGGAAATTTGCCTGCTGCATTCGGACGTCGGTGTACTGCAAGTACTTGGTTGTGACACACCGAATTCTACACCTTCAGTCCTCTCAGAGCAGCTTTCAGAGAGGACTGAAGGTGTAGTGGGGATGGAGATCCCAGCTGAGGAGGAGCAAGGAGAGGTCCGCTTAGTTCTTTGGTGTGGGTCTTTTATGTGTGCCTGCCAACGAGCTGCATGGCAGGTCGCCATATGTCTGGTCATGCTTGTGGTGCCCAAGCGGCTGATGTTTTGGCCACGCGAGATACGCTTGAGACAAATATTGCAAATAGCAGTGGTGCGATCTGCTGCACTCGTCTCAAAAAAGGCCCACACCAAAGAACTTTTCTGATAACGTGCAGAGGCAGCGCCCTGCACAGGCGGAGCTCTGCGGTGTTGTACAGTTGCTGTGCTGGCCTCTACCTGGCCTCCAGGGGGCATCCTGCCTCGTTGGACATGTGACGCCGCATCCTCCTCCTCCTCGTCCTCCTCCTCATCCTCTCTCCCTTGAGGCACCCACGTGGAGTCAGTGACCTCATCATCCCCTCCCTCTTCACCACTAGAGCAAACCTGGCAGTAAGCTGCAGCTGGTGGAACTGTACTGCCAGATTCCTCAAGCTGGGTATCGTCATCCGAGCCTTCGAATCGTTGGGCATCCTCCTGGAGCATGTACCCAACACTGTGCTCAAAGAGTTCGGGGGACTCCTCAGGAGGACATGGTGGGTCTAGGGAAGGGGTGGCTGATGATGCTCTGTCAGTACCCTGAGCCTGGGTGAGAGAGGATGAGGAGGATGAGGAGGGCTTGGTCATCCATTCTACCAAGCCTTCAGCATGATGCGGCTCCACATGTCCAGCTGCCGAAAACAAAGACGCGCGTGTCCCATGGCCACGTGCTGATGACGATGCACGACCACGTCCACGTCCACGGCCACGTCCACTAGAAACAGAGCCTGCCTGCCCTGTGTTCTTGGCTCTGCACGCTCTGCCTCCCCTTGGCGGTCTTCCAGCCATTGTAGTCGGTAGTCCTGTGGGTGCTGCTGAGAAGAAAATATAGGAGCTCTGTGTGATGCCACTAACACACTAGAAGTCCTATGGGTGCTTCTGCAAAGAAAATAGAGGAGCTCTGTGTGATGCCACTAACACACTAGAAGTCCTGTGGGTGCTTATGCAAAGAAAATAGAGGAGCTCTGTGTGATGCCACTAACACACTAGAAGTCCTGTGGGTGCTTCTGCAAAGAAAATAGAGGAGCTCTGTGTGATGCCACTAACACACTAGAAGTCCTATGGGTGCTTCTGCAAAGAAAATAGAGGAGCTCTGTGTGATGCCACTAACACACTAGAAGTCCTGTGGGTGCTTCTGCAAAGAAAATAGAGGAGCTCTGTGTGGTGCCACTAACACACTAGAAGTCCTGTGGGTGCTTATGCAAAGAATATATAGGAGCTCTGTGTGATGCCACTAACACACTAGAAGTCCTATGGGTGCTTCTGCAAAGAAAATAGAGGAGCTCTGTGTGATGCCACTAACACACTAGAAGTCCTGTGGGTGCTTATGCAAAGAATATATAGGAGCTCTGTGTGATGCCACTAACACACTAGAAGTCCTATGGGTGCTTCTGCAAAGAAAATAGAGGAGCTCTGTGTGATGCCACTAACACACTAGAAGTCCTGTGGGTGCTTCTGCAAAGAAAATAGAGGAGCTCTGTGTGGTGCCACTAACACACTAGAAGTCCTGTGGGTGCTTATGCAAAGAATATATAGGAGCTCTGTGTGATGCCACTAACACACTAGAAGTCCTATGGGTGCTTCTGCAAAGAAAATAGAGGAGCTCTGTGTGATGCCACTAACACACTAGAAGTCCTGTGGGTGCTTCTGCAAAGAAAATAGAGGAGCTCTGTGTGGTGCCACTAACACACTAGAAGTCCTGTGGGTGCTTATGCAAAGAATATATAGGAGCTCTGTGTGATGCCACTAACACACTAGAAGTCCTATGGGTGCTTCTGCAAAGAAAATAGAGGAGCTCTGTGTGATGCCACTAACACACTAGAAGTCCTGTGGGTGCTGCTGAGAAGAATATATAGGAGCTCTGTGTGATGCCACTAACACACTAGAAGTCCTATGGGTGCCTCTGCAAAGAAAATAGAGGAGCTCTGTGTGATGCCACTAACACACTAGAAGTCCTGTGGGTGCTTCTGCAAAGAAAATAGAGGAGCTCTGTGTGGTGCCACTAACACACTAGAAGTCCTGTGGGTGCTTATGCAAAGAAAATAGAGGAGCTCTGTGTGATGGGACTAACACACTTCAAGTCCTATAGTGTGCTTCTGGGAACAAAATATAGCTCTGTGTGTGTAATGGGACTAACACACTTCAAGTCCTATAGGTGCTTCTGGGAACAAAATATAGCTCTGTGTGTGTAATGGGACTAACACACTTCAAGTCCTATAGGTGCTTCTGGGAACAAAATATAGCTCTTTGTGTGTAATGGGACTAACACACTTCAAGTCCTATAGGTGCTTCTGGGAACAAAATATAGCTCTGTGTGTGTAATGGGACTAACACACTTCAAGTCCTATAGGTGCTTCTGGGAACAAAATATAGCTCTTTGTGTGTAATGGGACTAACACACTTCAAGTCCTATAGGTGCTTCTGGGAACAAAATATAGCTCTGTGTGTGTAATGGGACTAACACACTTCAAGTCCTATAGGTGCTTCTGGGAACAAAATATAGCTCTGTGTGTGTAATGGGACTAACACACTTCAAGTCCTATAGGTGCTTCTGGGAACAAAATATAGCTCTGTGTGTGTAATGGGACTAACACACTTCAAGTCCTATAGGTGCTTCTGGGAACAAAATATAGCTCTTTGTGTGTAATGGGACTAACACACTTCAAGTCCTATAGGTGCTTCTGGGAACAAAATATAGCTCTTTGTGTGTAATGGGACTAACACACTTCAAGTCCTATAGGTGCTTCTGGGAACAAAATATAGCTCTTTGTGTGTAATGGGACTAACACACTTCAAGTCCTATAGGTGCTTCTGGGAACAAAATATAGCTCTGTGTGTGTAATGGGACTAACACACTTCAAGTCCTATAGGTGCTTCTGGGAACAAAATATAGCTCTTTGTGTGTAATGGGACTAACACACTTCAAGTCCTATAGGTGCTTCTGGGAACAAAATATAGCTCTGTGTGTGTAATGGGACTAACACACTTCAAGTCCTATAGGTGCTTCTGGGAACAAAGTATAGCTCTTTGTGTGTAATGGGACTAACACACTTCAAGTCCTATAGGTGCTTCTGGGAACAAAATATAGCTCTGTGTGTGTAATGGGACTAACACACTTCAAGTCCTATAGGTGCTTCTGGGAACAAAATATATGGGACTAACACACTTCAAGTCCTATAGGTGCTTCTGGGAACAAAATATAGCTCTGTGTGTGTAATGGGACTAACACACTTCAAGTCCTATAGGTGCTTCTGGGAACAAAATATAGCTCTGTGTGTGTAATGGGACTAACACACTTCAAGTCCTATAGGTGCTTCTGGGAACAAAATATAGCTCTTTGTGTGTAATGGGACTAACACACTTCAAGTCCTATAGGTGCTTCTGGGAACAAAATATAGCTCTGTGTGTGTAATGGGACTAACACACTTCAAGTCCTATAGGTGCTTCTGGGAACAAAATATAGCTCTTTGTGTGTAATGGGACTAACACACTTCAAGTCCTATAGGTGCTTCTGGGAACAAAATATAGCTCTGTGTGTGTAATGGGACTAACACACTTCAAGTCCTATAGGTGCTTCTGGGAACAAAGTATAGCTCTTTGTGTGTAATGGGACTAACACACTTCAAGTCCTATAGGTGCTTCTGGGAACAAAATATAGCTCTGTGTGTGTAATGGGACTAACACACTTCAAGTCCTATAGGTGCTTCTGGGAACAAAGTATAGCTCTTTGTGTGTAATGGGACTAACACACTTCAAGTCCTATAGGTGCTTCTGGGAACAAAATATAGCTCTTTGTGTGTAATGGGACTAACACACTTCAAGTCCTATAGGTGCTTCTGGGAACAAAATATAGCTCTGTGTGTGTAATGGGACTAACACACTTCAAGTCCTATAGGTGCTTCTGGGAACAAAATATAGCTCTGTGTGTGTAATGGGACTAACACACTTCAAGTCCTATAGGTGCTTCTGGGAACAAAATATAGCTCTGTGTGTGTAATGGGACTAACACACTTCAAGTCCTATAGGTGCTTCTGGGAACAAAATATAGCTCTGTGTGTGTAATGGGACTAACACACTTCAAGTCCTATAGGTGCTTCTGGGAACAAAATATAGCTCTGTGTGTGTAATGGGACTAACACACTTCAAGTCCTATAGGTGCTTCTGGGAAGAAAATATAGCTCTGTGTGTGTAATGGGACTAACACACTTCAAGTCCTATAGGTGCTTCTGGGAAGAAAATATAGCTCTGTGTGTGTAATGGGACTAACACACTTCAAGTCCTATAGGTGCTTCTGGGAACAAAATATAGGAGCTCTGCCTGCCTGCCACGAACACACTACAAGTCCTATAGGTGCTTCTGGTAACAAAATATAGGAGCTCTGCCTGCCTGCCACTAACACACTACAAGTCCTATAGGTGCTTCTGGTAACAAAATATAGGAGCTCTGCCTGCCTGCCACGAACACACTACAAGTCCTATAGGTGCTTCTGGTAACAAAATATAGGAGCTCTGCCTGCCTGCCACTAACACACTACAAGTCCTATAGGTGCTTCTGGTAACAAAATATAGGAGCTCTGCCTGCCTGCCACGAACACACTACAAGTCCTATAGGTGCTTCTGGTAACAAAATATAGGAGCTCTGCCTGCCTGCCACTAACACACTACAAGTCCTATAGGTGCTTCTGGTAACAAAATATAGGAGCTCTGCCTGCCTGCCACGAACACACTACAAGTCCTATAGGTGCTTCTGGTAACAAAATATAGGAGCTCTGCCTGCCTGCCACGAGCACACTACAAGCCCCTCTTTGTCAATCAATCTTTGTAACTGAATCTATCTAACTCAATCTCTGTAAGTGAATCTATCTAACTATCTCAATGCAGCAGAGTGTCACAGAATCTGCCTGCTCAATCTGCGCCGGAACAGCATGTGACCGGCGCAGACGGCGTGGCGGCGTTTTATAGGGGGGGGGGCGTGTACTACAGCCCCTGAGCTGTAATTGGCTACAGGCGTCCTGCCTGTAGCCAATTATGGCTCTTCGATTTTCCGGGGCTGTGATTGGCCAAGCATGCGGGGTCACAGTGCATGCTTGGCCAATCATCAGCCAGCAATGCACTGCGTCGGCCGCGCCGGCCGCAATGCATTGCGGGGCCGCTCGCAACACACGAACGTGATGCGAGCGGCCAAAATAGTTCTGGGCTCGCAGAGCGAGCGAACGCCCGGTGCTCGATGCGAACGTGGGTTCGCATCGAGCACCGGGCCCATCCTTAATAATGACATTATGCATCAATACCAGACATTGTATTTGGCGATGTATGTATCTATTTCCTGTTACTGGGATGCATAGAACCTAGTCCTGTGATTGCACTCTGAAATTGTCCGTTTTTTGAGACCGCTGATTGGCTAGATGGCCGGTTAGTGGGAGTATTTATACATGATAGAACGCCGTGTAGCCACGCCCTCTGTTGAAGTCAGGAAGTGACGAAACGCGTCAGGGCGTGGCCTACACGACGTTCGACCGGAAGTCACGTGTGCGCTCCACCGCCGCTAACCACCGACCGGAAGTGAAGCCTGTGTCAGCAGGAGATACACAGGCTACTTCTGGACGAATTGGCTGCTGCCTCCATGGACATTATGGAGAATTACATCAACTAACACACGCAAGTGACATCTTTTTATATGCCAAGTTTAAAGAAATCTAAATGTACGCTGATTACCATTGGGGATTGTAAGGGAATCTGTTTTAAATATTCAATTAAATGGAATTACACTATATATGCCATTCTCTTCATTTCTATGACATACTATTGTGAGCTGTTTAACCCTGGAAGCCCTGGTGGTTTGTTATCAATACTCTGATGATTTTTATGCTGAGGAAGCGTTCTTTTGGATACTGTATTCTGGATATTTGACGTACCATGTGCGGGTTTACCATGATGATGGTATCAAGGCTTATCTGATTCATATTTCTGGTGAGTTTAACCCCCTGAGGGGAGCGTGCCTCACGTGGTGGATTGTCCTAAAGGGATTAGAGTGGTGCTTGGATATACATCTGGAACATTTTAAACCACATGAAAAGTCACCCATTTTACCTGGCTGAACTGTGCACCATATCCACTAGATACACCGATTAAGAACTACCTCTGCTGCACGATTTCTTTACTTATTATATGACTTGTGGACTGATCACAGAAAGATTTTATCACCTTTTAAATGTCATATTGTTTTTAGCGCTGTTATAGTATTTTATTTTACAGGAATCTCTGTCAGATTTTTTACTATCCTTTTTATATATATATATATATATATATATATATATATATATATATAGGAAACTGTATATATATTTTATGCACTGCAGATCACTGAATCACCTGCCTGCCTGAAAGTATATTTGAAAACATACACCAGGAATGGCCTGCAGTCAGATATAAGCTTGGCTAGACCGGAGGAATCCAGTGGATATATATATATATGTAGAAGACTGTATATATATGTTATGCCCTGCAGCTCACTGAATCACATGCCTGCCTGACAGTATATTAGAACCAGTACACCAGGAACGGCCTGCAGTCAGATCTAGCTAAACTGGATACAGTATATATATATATATATATATATATATACATACAAGCCTGGATGTATAAATACTAAATGCACTGCAGCTAACTGAATTGTCTGCCTGCTCAATCTAAATTAAATTACACTCTCTCTTGGTCAATGCCATCAACACACTACACAGGGCCGACGTGCAGGCGGCCTTATATAGTGTGGGGCATGGACTTAATCACAAAATTGGCCAAAGGCACCCTGCCTTTGGCCAATTTATGGCTCTCTTTGCTGACGGTACTGTGATTGGCCAAGGCATGCGTGTCATAGTGCATGTTTGACCAATCATGACAGCAATGCACTGCTGCGCCAAATGCGCTGCTCGTATTTGGCGCAAACGCTCCATAATGTTCGTATTTCGATGAATGATCGAACAGCCAATGTTCGAGTGGAACTCATGTTCGACCCGAACATAAAGCTCATCCCTAATCTTGAATATGCCATCCAGTTCGAGGATCTCAGTTATGGGGAACAACTACAACCATTAACCCTTTCTCCACCAGGTCTGTACATCGTATGGACCTAACGGCGGGGGGTATTACACACAATCTGGTGGCTTCAGACACCGTGATTGTGTGTGAAACTGACAGGCAGACTCCTGCCTGTCAGGTGAGAGCATTCGGGTGGCTCCTCTGTTGCCTGATCGCTCGCACTCACCCGCCGCCTTGTCCGGCGCACCCCCCTGCCACCATGTCCCACCATGCTTACCATCCTTTGCTTGCCCATTGGTGGGCCCGGGATCTCCATGGCGGGTGCCGACGGGTACAGGGGAAGGAAAAAAGTGGACACATGTCCTCTACTTCTTGTGACCTGGAAAGCGACGTCTCTGTCCCCAGCTCTATTTGCCAAGAAAGGATGTTTTGCAATGTGATCTGCATTGCAAAACATTCAGTTGAGTACAAGGGACACATGCAGGAACTTTTAGACCCTGCAAATCTCAATAAAGAGAACATGTCACCTAAAAATCATCACATAGGGAACTGTTTGTCCCCTATATGACGAAAACAAAAAGTTAAGTAAAAAAATGTTTATTTATTTTGCAAAAAAATAAAGTTACACCCAAGCACATAACCCCCCCCCCCCACACCTTTTTTTTTTGAGGCCCCCCACCACCACATATACATATGCACGAATGTAAATGCATGCGTTGGGGTGCCTATGTGTTAAAATGTTACTTGTGATTAGGGATGAGCCGAACACCCCCAGGTTTGGTTCGCACCAGAACCCGCCAACGGACCTAAAGTTCGTGCGAACTTAAGAACCCTATTAATTACAATGGATGCGAACGTTCAAAATCAAAAGTGCTAATTTTAAAGGCTAATATGCATGTTATTGTCATAAAAAGTGTTTGTGGACCTGGGTCCTGCCCCAGGGGACATGTATCAATGCAATTTTTTTTTTTTAAACGGACGTTTTTTCAGGAGCCGTGATTTTAATAATACTTAAAGTGAAACATAAAAAGTGTAATATTCCTTTAAATTTCGTACCTGGGGGGTGTCTATAGTATGCCTGTGAAGGGGTGCATGTTTCCCGTGCTTAGAACTGTCCCTGCACAAAGTGTCATTTTTGCAGGAAAAAAACGCTATTTAAAATCCCTTGCGGCTAATGTTAATTCACGGCTCCCGTAACACAGAGAACAGTCATTCATTGAAAGTCATTGACAAAAAAAGTCATTGATAAAAAACAAAAAACAAAAAGCGTGGGGGCCCCCCCAAATTCAATTACCACACCCTTCTATGGATATTAAGGGGAACCCCGGCCAAAAAAAATAAAAAATGCCGTGGGGTCCCCCTCAAAATCCATACCAGACCCTTGAGGTCTGGGATGGATTTTAAGGGGAACCCCGACCCCCCCCCCTCCTGAACCATACCAGGCCACATGCCCTCAACATTGGGAGGGTGCTTTGGGGTCCCCCCCAAAGCACCTTGTCCCCATGTTGATGAGGACAAGGGCCTCGTCCCCACAACCCTGGCCATTGGTTGAGGGGGTCTGCGGGCGGGGGGCTTATCGGAATCTGGAAGCCCCCTTTAACAAGGGGACCCCCAGATCCCGCCCCCCCTGTGTGAAATGGTAAGGGGGTACAAAAGTACCCCTACCATTCACCAAAAAAGCAACAAAAATGGTAAAATGACAGGAGACGGTCTTTGACAATTCCTTTATTAAAATCTTCTTTCATCTTCTTTCTTCTGGTCTTATTCCTTCTACCTTTCTTCATCCTTCGGTTTCTTCATCTTCTCCTTCCGGCATCTTCTTCCATCTTCTTCTTCCATCTTCTTCTTCCTCCGATCCGCTTCTTCTTGCTCTGGTCTTCTCGTCCGGCATCTTCTTCCATGTCGTCCGCGTCTCTTCTTGGGCTGCTCCGCGCAATAGGAGGCTCCCGCTGTGTGAGGCTTCGCTGCATCTGACAGGTCTTTTATAACGGAGGGCGGGGCCACCTGGTCACCTGGTCTCCGTTATAAAAGACCTGTCAGATGCAGCGAAGCCTCACACAGCGGGAGCCTCCCATTGCGCGGAGCGGCCCAAGAAGAGACGCCAACGCCGTGGAAGAAGATGCCGGACGAAAAGACAAGAGCAAGAAGAATCGGATCAGAGGAAGTAGAAGATGGAAAAAGAATATGGAAGAAGAAGATAGAAGAAGATGCTGGAAGGAGAAGATGAAGAAACCAAAGGATGAAGAAAGGAAGAAGACCAGAAGAAAGAAGATGAAAGAAGATTTAAATAAAGGAATTGTCAAAGACCGTCTCCTGTCATTTTTACAATTTTTGTCACTTTTTTGGTGAAATGTTAGGCTTACCATTTCACACAGGGGGGGACTGGGATCTGGGGGTCCCCTTGTTAAAGGGGGCTTCCAGATTCCGATAAGCCCCCCGCCCGCAGACCCCCACAAGCAATGGCCAGGGTTGTGGGGAAGAGGCCCTTGTCCTCATCAACATGGGGACAAGGTGCTTTGAGGGGTCACAGACCCCCAAAGCACCCTCCCAATGTTGAGGGCATGTGGCCTGGTATGGTTCAGGAGGGAGGGGGGGCCGCTCTCGTCCCCCCCTCTTTTACTGCGGCCTGCCAGGTTGCGTGCTTGGATAAGGGTCTGGTGTGGATTTTGAGGGGGACCCCATGCCATTTCTTTATTTTTTTGGCCGGGGTTCCCCTTAATATCCATAGCAGACCTGAAGGGCCTGGTAATTGATTTTGGGGGGACCCCCACGCTTTCATTTTTGTTTTTTTGTTTTTTATCAATGACTTTTTTTTATCAATGACTTTCAATGAATGACTGTTCTCTGTGTTACGGGAACCGGCAATTCATTAGCCCGCAGATTGCTGCCTTAGATGACACAACAGGCCAGAAGGGTAAAGGTGGTTTAATGTGATACTGCAATGCTGTACTAACAGCACGCACACACTAATCCCCAGAATCACAGCAGATAATGTCAGCAGTCAGCAGCACTCAGCAGAATAATCACAGCACAAATAATGTCAGACTCAGCAGCACTGCAGAATGGATCACAGCAGATAATGTCACTGACGCGCTGGAACACACTACATGAGTTAAATAGTGTGGGGCGTGTACTAAACCCCCCTGAGCTATAATTGGCCACAGGCATCCTGTGCAAACAAGACAGGGACTGTAGGTTTGTTCTTAAGTAGAGTCTGTTTGTAATTTTGAACAGGTCAATTTTTAAGTGTAGCTCCATCCAAAAAAATCTATTTTTAAGATTTTTGGAGTACATAGGGAAGGGTTATCACCCTTGTTTTGCTGTCTGTGCACCTGTTCAGAACATTTCACCTCACTTTCCGTCCCAATGACAAATGTTTTTGCCCCATTAGATGTTGGTGTTGCCACAACACTGTAAGACCTCACAGTTACTCTTGGTGGGCGCAGGAATTGGCCCTGCTGTGAATTATTAGATCAAGAATTGTAATTGTATGCACCTGTTGAACAGGGCAGACAAATTGGGCCTTTGGTGGTGGTGGTGGTGGACGGTGTTGCCACAACACTGTAAGCCCTCACAGTTACTCTTGGGCGCAGAAATGGGCCCTGCTGAGAATTATTAGATCAAGATTTGTAATTATTAGATCAAGATTTGTAATTACACCGCCCTGTTATGTTGCTTATTGTCTGCTCGTTGCTGGTATTCAGTTCGTTCTTTCATTGCTGTTTATCGGTGCTTTCTTGTTTGTCCGTTCTGACACCGACCTTTTGTGACCCTGAGCGATGTTTCCCGTGCGTAAGTTCGTGCTGTACGCGGAATTGGGTCGGGCTTTTTTAGACCCAAGACCCGTCCATGAAACAGAGTTGGGACCAAGAATTGGTTGCCAGCGTTTGCACATGCCTGCTTCGTGGACGGGAGAATAATCCTGATGATTTCAGCTTTCTCAGGATGACACCCCGATTTTCACCGTCTTTTGGCTTTGCTGACCCCCTTTATCAGCCGGCAGGATACCTGCATGAGACAAGCCATTAATCCGAGCCTTGTTGCCACGTTGAGGTACTTGGCAGGATTTGAAGTTCTCTTCAGGTATCTCTCCCCAGGCCCTGGGACTCAGGAGGACTATATTAACCAGTTTGCTAATGTCTTGTATTTTTGACCTCCTTCCCTAATTACCATGATTGCAATATGCTCTAATAGGCATTTTTCCCTTCACTTACCTCCCCAGCATGCTCTTCTGCCCCAATAGACACCTATGGCCTAGTCACTTAATCAAATTAAGGTAACATTTTTTTTTTTTGTTGGGGGGGGGGGGGTCTCAACAGGGGCTGAAAAATTGGGCCTTTGATGATGGTGTTGGACGGTGTCGCCACAAGACTGTGAGCCCTCACAGTTACTCTTGTGGGCGCAGGAATGGGCCCTGCCGAGAATTATTAGATCAAGATTTGTAATTACACACCCCTGTTAAACAGGGGCTGAAAAATTGGTCCTTTGGTGGTGGACGGTGTCGCCACAAGACTGTAAGCCCTCACAGTTACTCTTGGTGGGCACAGGAATGTGCCCTGCCGAGAATTATTAGATCAAGTTTTTTAATTACACGCCCCTGTTAAACAGGGGCTTAAAAATAGGGCCTTTGGTGGTGGACGGTGTCGCCACAAGACTGTAAGCCCTCACAGTTACTCTTGGTGGGCGCAGGAATGGGCCCTGTTGTGAACTATTAGATCAAGATTTGTAATTACACGCCCCTGTTAAACAGGGGCTGAAAAATTGGGCCTTAGGCACTGGTGCTGGTGCCAAAACACTGCGACCCCTCACAGATACTGTACTCTGAGCACAGCAATGAGACCGGTTGCAAAGCATTGCATAAAAAATTGTAATTACACGCCCCTGTTAAACAGGGGCTGGAAAATTGGGCCTTAGGCACTGGTGCTGGTGCCACAACACGGCAACCCCTCACAGATACTGTACTCTGAGCACAGCAATGAGACCTGTTGCAAAGCATTGCATAAAAAATTTTAATTACACGCCCCTGTTAAACAGGGGTTGAAAAATTGGGCCTTAGGCACTGGTGCTGGTGCCACAACACTGCAACCCCTCACAGATACTGTACTCTGAGCACAGCAGTGAGACCTGTTGCAAAGCATTGCATAAAAAATTGTAATTACACGCCCCTGTTAAACAGGGGCTGAAAAATTGGGCCTTAGGCACTGGTGGTGGCACTCAGAAACAAAAATGTTCTCCCAAGCTATCATCAGGATCATTGAGGAGGAAGAGGATAGTCAGTCTCAACATAACAGGACAGTCACTCAGCATCAGCATAGGCAGTCTTGAAGGGATGTGACATCATAAATTATTCAGTTATATCAGCTTTAGGTGCCTGGTAGCTGGTGGTGATCCAAGACTGATTTATCTTTATGAAGGTCAGTCGATCAACCGAGTCGGTGGACAGGCGCACCCTGTGATCGGTGACAAAGCCTCCAGCAGCACTGAATGTGCGTTCCGAAAGAACGCTGGATGCAGGACAGGCCAGTAGCTCAATTGCATACTGTGCAAGCTCTGGCCAGTGATCCATCCTCAAGACCCAGTAAGCCAGTGGATTTTCGGTGGGAAAGGTGTCCAAGTCTGACCTTGCTGGCGATGGTTGCTGGAACCGATCATACCTTGGGGCTGCAGACTAAAAAATTGTCTGAACGCATCGGTTAGACGTCCACCTTCCCCACTTCTCCTTCTGCTACTGACCGAAGCCTCAGCAACTTGTCCTCCAGGACCAGGAGTTTGTAACCTCCCAGTCTCTGGAAACGCGTTGCACAGACCTTTCTGCAAGGCCTCCCGGAGATGTCTCATCCTCTGCTCCCTCTGCGATGGCAAGATAAGGTCCGCAACCTTACCCTTGTACCGTGGATCAAGGAGAGTGGCCAGCCAGTAATGGTCCCTCTCCTTGATCCGAAGAATACGAGGATCCTTCCGCAGGCTTTGCAGGATCAGGGAGGCCATGCAATGTATGTTAGCTGAGGCATTTGGTCCTGAGTCTTCTGGGTCACTGAGGACGACATAATCTGCAGCCACCTCCTCCCAGCCACGTACAAGTCCACTGGTTTGTTGGGACTGTAAATCATCCCTAAAAGACTGCTGCTACTGATGCTGAGTGCCAGGCTCCACCTCCATGCTGACACAATCCTCCTCCTCCTCCTCCTCCTCATCCTCTTCCTGTGTGATGGGTGGGAGAGAAGGAACACTGTCTGGATAAAGGGGGCCTTGAGAGGCAAGGAAGTCCTCCTCTTCCTGCCTCTGTTCTGCCTCAAGTGCCCTGTCCATTATCCCACGCAGCGTATGCTCCAGCAGGTGGACAAGAGGTACAGTGTCACTAATGCATGCACTGTCACTGCTCACCATCCTCGTGGCCTCCTCAAATGGTGACAGGACAGTGCATGCATCCCTGATCATGCTCCACTGGTGTGGGGAAAAAAATCCGAGCTCTCCTGACCCTGTCCTGGTGCCGTAGTCGCACAGGTACTCATTGATGGCCCTCTGCTGCGTGTGCAGTCGCTGCAGCATGGCCAACTTTGAGTTCCACCTGGTGGGCATGTCACATATAAGGTGGTTCTTTAGGCAGGTTCAACTCATTTTGCAGCTCAGCCAGCCGAGCACTGGCATTATATGATCGGCGGAAATGCACACAGACTTTCCTGGCCTGCCTCAGGACATCCTGTAAGCCTGGGTACCTGCCCAAGAACCGATGCACCACCAGGTTAAGGACGTGAGCCATACAGGGCACATAAGTCAGCTGTCCCTGTTGCAGGGCGGAGAGGAGGTTGGTGTCATTGTCACAAACCACCATTCCTGGCTTAAGCTGGCGTGGCGTCAACCACCTCTCGGCCTGCCCCTGCAGAGCTGACAGAACCTCTGCCCCAGTGTGGCTCCTGTCCCCCAAACACACCAGCGCAAGCACGGCATGGCATCTTTTTGCCTGCGTACTTGCGTAGCCCCTTGGACGCCTACGGAGCACTGCTGGTTCCGAGGACAGAGCACTCGAAGAGGCCATGGAGGAAGAAGAAGAGGAGGGGGTGGAGGAGAGAGGTGTGTCACAACCAGTAGTAGCATTTTGGAGGCGTGGTGGCGGAACAACCTCCAACACTACTGCACCTTGTCCTGCATCCTTCCCAGCTGCCAAAAGAGTGACCCAATGGGCCGTGAAAGACAGGTAACATCCCTGTCCATGCCTGCTGGACCATGAGTCAGCGGTAATATGCACCTTACCGCTGACCGCGCCCTGTCCAGCGAGGCATGGACACTGCCTTCCACATGCCGGTAGAGAGCCGGAATCACCTTCCATGAGAAAAAGTGGCGTTTGGGAACCTGCCACTGAGGAACCGCACATTGAACAAGCTCACGAAAGGGGGCCGAGTCTACAAACTGAAAAGGCAGCAGTTGAAGTGCTAGCAATTTAGCCAAGCTAGCATTCAACCGCTGGGCATGTGGATGGCTGGGAGTAAACTTCTTTCGACGGTCCAGCAGCTGGGGCAGGGAAATTTGCCTGGTAGAATCTGACGTTGGTGTACTGCTAACAGAGTGCCCGCAAGTACTTGGCTGTGACACACCTAATTCTACACCTTCATTCCTCTCAGTGCAGATTTCAGAGAGGACTGAAGGTATAGTGGGGTTGGAGATCCCAGCTGATGAGGAGCAATGAGAGGTCCGCTTTGTTCTTTGGTGTGGGTCTTTAATGTGCGCTTGCCAACGAGCTGCATGGCAGGTCGACATATGTCTGGTCATGCTTGTGGTGCCCAAGCGGCTGATGTTTTGGCCACGCGAGATACGCTTGAGAAATATGTTGCAAATAGTAGTGGTGCGATCTGATGCACTCGTCTCAAAAAAGGCCTACAAGAACTTTTGTAATAACGTGCAGAGGCAGCGCCCTGCACAGGCGGAGCTCTGCTGTGAGATTCAGTTGGTGTGCTGGCCTCAAGCTGGCCCCCCGAGGGCATCCTGTCTCGTTGGACATGTGCCGCCTCCTCTTCCTCCTCCTCTCTCCCTTCAGGCACCCATGTGGAGTCAGTGACCTTATCATCCCCTCCCTCTTCACCACTGGAGCAAACCTGGCAGTAAGCTGCAGCTGGTGGAACATGACTGCCAGATTGCTGTCCTTGAGCATCCCCTCTCTCTGCGCTTACACTACTGCCTTCCTCTAGCTGGGTATCATCATCCGAGCCTTCAAAACGCTGGGCATTCTCCTGGAGCATGTACCCAACACTGTGCTCAAACAGTTCGGGGGACTCCTCAGGAGGACACGGTGGGTCTAGGGAAGGGGTGCCTAATGATGCCATTGAGTACGCGTTGGCAGCTTATTTGCCAGTACCCTGAGCCTGGGTGAGAGAGGATGAGGAGGATGAGGAGGATGAGGAGGGCTCGGTCATCCACTCTACCAAGCCTTCGGCATGATGCGGCTCAACATGTCCAGCTGCCGAAAAGAAGGACAAGCGAGTCCCATGGCCACGTGCTGATGGCGATGCACCACATCCACGACCAGCACTGTTGTCTCTAGACACAGAGCCTGCTTTCCCTGTTTTCTTGCCTCAGGACTGTCTGCCTCTCCATGTCGGTCTTCCAGGCATTGTAGTGGGTAGTGTATATTGTGCTGGAGTCACACAGCACACACACTAACTTCTGCAGATGGCTGCCTTGGATGACAACAACAGGGCCTTAGGGCAGATGGAGGCTGAGCTGGTGGCTGCCTTAGATGACAACAACAGGGCCTTACAGCAGATAGAGGCTGAGGTGGTGGCTGCCTTAGATGACAACAACAGGGCCTTAGGGCAGATAGAGGCTGAGGTGGTGGCTGCCTTAGATGACAACAACAGGGCCTTACAGCAGATAGAGGCTGAGGTGGTTTATTGTGTGCTGTGCTCTACTCACACAGCACACACACACACACACACACGCTAGCTCCTGCAAATGCCTGGCTGCCTTAGATGACAACAACAGGGCCTTACGGCAGATAGAGGCTGAGGTGGTTTATTGTGTGCTGTGCTCTACTCACACAGCACACACACACGCTAGCTCCTGCAAATGCTTGGCTGCCTTAGATGACAACAACAGGCCCTTACGGCAGATAGAGGCTGATGTGGTTTATTGTGTGCCGTGCTCTACTCACACAGCACACACACACACACGCTAGCTCCTGCAAATGCCTGGCTGCCTTAAATGACAACAACAGGGCCTTACAGCAGATAGAGGCTGAGGTGGTTTATTGTGTGCTGTGCTCTACTCACACAGCACACACACGCTAGCTCCTGCAAATGCCTGGCTGCCTTAGATGACAACAACAGGGCCTTACGGCAGATAGAGGCTGAGGTGGTTTATTGTGTGCTGTGCTCTACTCACATAGCACACACACGCTAGCTCCTGCAAATGCCTGGCTGCCTTAGATGACAACAACAGGGCCTTACGGCAGATAGAGGCTGAGGTGGTTTATTGTGTGCTGTGCTCTACTCACACAGCACACACACGCTAGCTCCTGCAAATGCCTGGCTGGCTGCCTTAGATGACAACCAGCCAGAAGGGTAAAGGTGGTTTAATGTGATACTGCAATGCTGTACTAACAGCACACACACTAGACTAATCCCCAGAATCACAGCAGATAAAGTCAGACTCAGCACTCAGCAGATAATGTCACCACTCAGCAGTCAGCACAGCAGAATGTATAACACAGCAGATACTGTCAGCAGCAGTGCAATCAGCAGAATGAATACAAAAGCAGATGCTCAGCAATGCAGAATGTATCACAGCAGCTAATGTGACTGACACAGTCACTCACTAACACCGGAACACACTACACTAGGCCGCCGGAGCGGCGGCCTTTTATAGTGTGGGGCGTGTACTAAACCCCCTGAGCTATAATTGGCCACAGGCATCCTGCCTGTGGCCAATTATTGCTCTCCTCGCCGCTGGTTCTATGATTGGCCAAGCATGCGGGGTCACAGTGCATGCTTGGCCAATCATCAGCCAGCAATGCACTGCGACTGGCGCAGTGCATTTTGGGCCGTTTGCATCACATGAATTTGATGCGAACGGCCCAAATAGTTCTGGGCTCGCCGAGCGGGCGAACGCCCAATATTCGATTCGAACGTGGGTTCGAATCAAACACCGGGCTCATCCCTACTTGTGATAAACATGTTACATATTGCTGTGTACGCCAGTGTGAGAGCAATAATTTTAACACCAGACCTCCTCCGTAACACTAAACTGATACACATACAGTGGTGTGAAAAAGTGTTTGCCCCCTTCCTCATTTCCTGTTCCTTTGCATGTTTGTCACACTTAAGTGTTTCGGAACATCAAACCAATTTAAACAATAGTCAAGGACAACACAAGTAAACACAAAATGCAATTTTTAAATGAAGGTGTTTATTATTAAAGGTGAAAAAAAATCCAAACCATCATGGCCCTGTGTGAAAAAGTGATTGCCCCCTAAACCTAATAACTGGTTGGGCCACCCTTAGCAGCAACAACTGCAACCAAGCGTTTGTGATAATGTGCAATGAGGCTTTTACAGCGTCCTGGAGGAATTTTGGCCCACTCATCTTTGCAGAATTGTCCTAATTCAGTTACATTAGAGGGTTTTCGAGCATGAACGGCCTTTTTAAGGTCATACCACAACATCTCAATAGGATTCAGGTCAGGACTTTGGCTAGGCCACTCCAAAGTCTTCATTTTGTTTTTCTTCAGCCATTCGGTGGTGGACTTGCTGGTGTGTTTAGGATCATTGTCCTGCTGCAGAACCCAAGTTCGTTTCAGCTTGAGTACACGAACAGATGGTCAGACATTCTCCTTCAGGATCTCTTGGTAGACAGCAGAATTCATAGTTCCTTTTATCACGGCAAGTCTTCCAGGTCCTGAAGCAGCAAAACAGCCCCAGACCATCACACTACCACCACCATATTTTACTGTTGGTATAATGTTCTTTTTCTGAAATGCAGTGTTCCTTCTACGCCAGATATACTTGGACACACACCTTCCAAAGAGTTCCACTTTTGTCTCATCGGTCCACAGAATGTTGTCCCAAAAGTCTTGGGGATCATCAAGATGTGTTGTGGAGAAATTGAGACGAGCTTTGATGTTCTTTTTGCTCAGCAGTGGTTTTCTCCTTGGAACTCTGCCATGCAGGCCATTTTTGCCCAGTCTTTTCCTGATGGTGGAGGCATGAACGCTGACCTTAACTGAGGCAAGTGAGGCCTGCAGTTCCTTGGACGTTGTTGTGGGGTCTTTTGTGACCTCTTGGATGAGTCGTCGCTGCGCTCTTGGGGTAATTTTGGGCGGCCGGACACTCCTGGGAAGGTTCACCACTGTTCCATGTCTTCGCCATTTGTGGATAATGGCTCTCACTGTGGTTCGCTGGATTCCCAAAGCTTTGGAAATGGCTTTATAACCCTTTCCAGACTGATAGATCTCAATTACTTTCTTTCTCAATTGTTCCTGAATTTCTTTGGGTCTCGGCATGATGTGTAGCTTTTAAGGATCTTCTGGTGGACCTTACTGTGTCAAGCAGCTCCTATTTAAGTGATGCCTTGATTGTGAACAGGTGTGGCAATAATCAGGCCTGGGTGTGGCTAGAGAAATTGAACTCAGGTGTGGACAACCACAGTTATAGTATGTTTTAACAAGGGGGGCAATCACTTTTTCACACAGGGCCATGATGGTTTGGATTTTTTTTCACCTTTAATAATAAACACATTCATTTACAAATTGCATTTTGTGTTTACTTGTGTTGTCCTTGACTATTGTTTAAATTGGTTTGATGTTCCGAAACACTTAAGTGTGACAAACATGCAAAGGAACAGGAAATGAGGAAGGGGGCAAACACTTTTTCACACCACTGTAGGTGGCCTTTGAAGCATGGCCTATAGAAAATATAGGGTACTGAAGTTTGTCGATATTTTTCATAAATTTAAGGTTTGGCATGTTGGATATCTATTTACTCTGTGCAACATCTTTTATATTTTCCCCAAAATTTGGGTAAAATTCACGTTAGTGTTTGTTTTACAGAAATTGTGCATTTCCTAGACTTCTGCAGTAATATTGTGTGACATAAAAAATTGCAACTACCACTATTTTATTATGTAGGGTGTCTGCTTTCATAAAATATACAATAGTTGTGAGTTTTGTGTAATCTTCATGCCTAACATTATTTTTTAAACATGTGTGCAAATAAAATGCAAAAATGACTCTGGCAGCTAAAGGGTTAATCCCTGTTCTCCCTGTTCTCCCCGGAGCCCATGGATGACATACAAAGTCCCGGAAGCGTGGGTGAATATTTTTTATCTGTACCGGCCGGTATATTACTTTCTGTATTAGAGAGAAGCTCTCTCTCTTTTTTAACTTACCAATATTGGAATAAAATCGTTGGATTTTATACTATGTGGAGCATCTTTTTTCCGAGTGGGATATTCGTAGACAGTTGAGAGGGCAGGAGGGAGTACCTATAGGACCACTGTGTGCCGAATTGACTGCAGTCCAAAGGCCCTGGCTGGGTAATCAGCCATAGGGACTGTTGACCTTCTTACAGGTCTGACAAATCTGGTAAGCAGGCATTCTTCTTTGGTGACGGTTTCACATGGTGTTAACAGCATATGGGATTTGGAATGTGTGGAGTGCATCTACAAACTCTGATTTGAAACTTAGGAGTATGACGCTTCAACCCTTTACTACCCTGGTCCTGCATCTGTCTTTTTCCCACTACTTAAGACTGTGTTACATTGGACGTCCATGTTGTTTCTCAGACTTATAAATAAGGACTTTAATATTGTAGATATATATGCTGATATGTCTATGAGTACTATGCTGTGCGTGCCGCATTATTACTTCCCTAGGGCACACAGAGGTGTCCCAGGTATTTTACAATCTCATAGTGTATGCTACAAAAAAAAATGTGTTCGGGTTTGGCTCAAAGAAAAGGTGGCAACCCTAAAGCCACTGCTGACCAAAAAGAACACAAAGGCTCATCTCACATTTACTAAAAAACATATTGATTATCCCCAAGACTTTTAGGCAAATATTCTGTGCACTGATGAGACAAAAATGTTACTTTTTGGAAGGTGTGCGTCCTGTTAAATCTGCTTAAAATAAATACAGCATTTCATAACAAGAACATAATACCAACAGTCAGACATGGTGGTGGTAGCGTGATAGTCTGGGGCTACTTTGCAGCTTCAGGACCTGTACAACTTACCATAATTGATGGAACCATGAATTCTGAGCTCTACCAAAAAATCCTAAAGGAGCAAGTCTGGCCATCAGTTTGTGACCTCAAGTTTAAGTGCACTTGGGTTAATCAGCTGGACAATGATCCGAAACACAACAGCAAGTCCATCTCCAAATGGTTCAAAAAAAGCTAAATTTAAGTTTTGGAGTGGCCTAGTCAAAGCCCAGATTTAAATCCAATTGAGATGCTGTATCATGACCTTACACAGGCCGTTCATGCTGGAAACCCCTCCAATGTGGCTGAATTAAAACAATTCTGCAAAGAAAAGTGGGACAAATTTGCTCCACAGCAATGTGAAAGGCTCATTGCCAGTTATTGCAAATGCGTGATTGCAGTTGTTGCCGACATGGGTGGCACAACCAGTTATTAGGTTTAGGGGCAATTTCTTTTTTGCATAAAGACAGGCAGGTTTGGACAGCTTTTTTGCATTAATAAAGGAAACCATCATTTAAAACTGCATTTTGCATTTACTTAGGTTAAAATTAGGACCTCCGCTGGAAAGTCCGGCGGTTTGTCCGCTGGACTAGTCTGAGCGTGTGTATGCCGCAAGAGTGTAGTGACCACGTATTTTTACATTACTGTCAGTTTATTTTGTCAGGGCAGGTTTACTGCAGTATAGTTCAGTGTGTTAGTGCACGTTTAAATGCAGTATAGTTCAGTGTGTTTTGTGACGTTTAACGCAGTATATTTCAGTGCATTACTGCAAGTTTACCACCTTATACCTCAGTGCATTACATGCCGTTTAATGCAGTATATTTTTGTGCATTAATACGCGTTTAATGCAGTATATTTCAGAGCATTACTGCAAGTTTAACGCTGTATATTTAAGTGAGTTACTGCAAGTTTAGCGCTGTATATTTCAGTGTGTTACATGCTGTTTAACGCAGTATATTTCAGTGCGTTACGTGACATTTAATGCAGTATATTTCAGTGCGTTACTGCAAGTTTAACGCAGTACATTTCTGTGTGTTAGTGCACGTTTAACGCAGTATATGTCAGTGCGTTTTTGCAAGTTTAAAGCCGTATATTTTAGTGCTATACATGCTGTTTAACGCAGTATATTTCAGTGCGTTACTGCAAGTTTAACCCGGTATATTTCAGCGTCGCTTAACACAGTATATTTCAGTGCGTTATGTGCCATTTACCACAGTACAGGGGGTCCCCGGGTTACAAATAAGATAGCGACTGTAGGTTTTTTCTTAAGTTGAATCTGTCTGTAAGTCGGAACAGGTAAATTTTTAAGTGTAGCTCCAGCCAAAAAATCCATTTGTTTTGCTGTCTGTGCCCCTGTTTAGAAGATTTCACCTCACCTTCTGTCCCAATGATAATTGTATTTTGAAAATTTTGGGTTGTTAGGGAAGCATGGACTGGTGATAAAGCATCAGAGGAGACACCTTTTTCCCTAATTAACTCTTACAGGAGTGAATTTCCCTTTCTAGGGGTGGATTTCCTCTCACTTCCTGCTGTCTCCCTCCATTTGTAAGTAGGAGTCGTTTGTAAGTCGGATGTTTGTAAGTAGGGGACCCCCTGTATATTTTAGTGAGTTACATGCCGTTTAACACAGTATATTTCTGTGCTTTAGTGCATGTTTAATGCAGTATATTTCTGTGCGTTAGTGGACATTTAATATATTGCAGTGTGTTACTGCAAGTCTAACGCAGTATATTTCAGTGCGTCATGTGCTGTTTAACGCCATATATTTCAGTGCATTACTGCAAGTTTAAGGCTGTATATTTCAGTGCGGTACATGCCATTTAAATCAGTATATTTCAGTGCGTTATGTGCTGTTTAATGCCATATATTTCAGTGTATTACTGCAAATTTAACACTGTATATTTCAATGCATTATGCGCCATTTAACAAAGTATATTTTAGTGTGTTACTGCAAGTTTAATGCTGTATATTTCAGTGCGTTATGTGCCATTTAACGCAGTATATTTCAGTGTGTTACTGCAAGTTTAACACTGTATATGTCACTGCAATACTGCGTTAAATGGCACGTAAGTTTCCATGCATTACTGAATGTTTAACGCTGTATATTTAAGTGCATTAGTGCACGTTAACACAGTATATTTATGCGCATTACTGCACATTTGATGCAGTATATTGCAGTGCGTCAGTGCAGTTTTACTGCAGTATATTATAGTGTATCAGCGGAGTGTGTCTGTGTAGTGAGTACTCAAGTTGAAGAGCAACAAACACCACTTTACATTGATTAAAGTGCATCCATGTACACATTTTCACATCTTTATTACATTTAATTAATAAGCACCCACCCATCATGTCTAGGAGGACAACAAAGAGATATAGATCTTTCCATGCTACTGTGAGGGTGCCAGCAGTGTATGTGTCCACAGGCAAAGGTGGACATGGTCAGTCCTCAGGCAGTGCATAATTTCCTCTATTTAGTGATGTTGCCCACGCTATCCAGCCACAGCATGTAGAGGAGATGGTGGACTGGCGTACTAAACCATCCTCATCCTGCTCATCTTCCATACCCCAAGCAGAGACTAGTGAACAGTCCACTGCAGCTGCCAGAGTGGCTAAAACTTCTTCCTTGTCCACGGCTATTCCTGCCATAGCCCCAGCATCAGGCATGAAGGAGTAAGTTGAGTTATTTGAACACAGCATCAGCCACTTGCTCCTTGATGATGCACAGCCATTACTTGATTCAGATGTTGATTATGAGGTTGAGAAAGGCAGGAACATGAGCCTACAGAGAGGGGAGAACACTGGTACACAAATTGGCACTCATGTTCTCCTAGCTGCAGCGTATTGCCAAGTTGTCTCCAGTGGTAATGAGGATGGAAGGAGATGATGATGATGAGGTCACTAACATGACTTGGGTGCCAGATAGAGCAGAGGAGGAAAGTGAGGGTGAGGCACAACCCCAACGAGGCAGCCATCATGGAAGAGTTGCGAGCAGTTATCCTATTCCATCACATTGGGGAGCTGTTATCTCCCTGCCCACTTCACACAGCTCAGCAGTCTGGACCTTTTTGATCGCACTGTTGCAATTTGCAAACTTTGTCTCAAGCACAAAAGCGTGGCAAAAACACCAGCCATTTGGTTACCACATGCTTGACAAGGCATTTAATCTCCCACCACTCAGCCATTGGCAAGAGCACCTGAAAGCCACACAAAAGGGGCACAATTCTGTTTCTCCTTCTTACTCACCTCAGTCTGCCCTCGATAGACCTCATGACCTCTCAGCAGCCTCCATTAACAGGGACTATGGTATAGTGCAGGGCTTCCCAGGTCCTTGCAGCACATCTGACAGTAGTAGGGATGAGCTGAACACCCCCACCCCCGGTTCGTTTCGCACCAGAACATAACAAACAGGCAAAAAATTTGTCAGAACACACAAACACCATTAAAGTCTATGGGACAGGAACATGAATAATCAAAAGTGCTAATTTTAAAGGCTTTTATGCAAGTTATTGTCAGAAAAGGTGTTTGGGGACCCGGGTCCTGCCCCAGGGGACATGTATCAATGCAAAAAAAAGTTTTAAAAACTGAAGTTTTTTTAGTGATTTTTTAATGCTTAACCACTTTCAGACCGGACCATTATGCAGCCTAAAGACCAGAGGACTTTTTACAATTTCGCACTGCACTGGTTTAACTGGTAATTACGCGGTCATGCAATGTTGTACCCAAACGAAATTTGCGTCCTTTTCTTCCCACAAATAGAGCTTTCTTTTGATGGTATTTGATTGCCTCTGCGATTTTTATTTTTTTGCGCTATAAACGGAAAAAGACCGAAAATTTTGAAAAAAAATGATATTTTCTACTTTTTGTTATAAGAAAAGTCCAATAAACTCAATTTTAGTCATACTTTTAAGCCAAAATGTATTCAGCCACATGTCTTTTGTAAAAAAAATGTCAATAAGCGTATATTTATTGGTTTGCGCAAAAGTTATAGCGTCTACAAACTAGGGTACATTTTCTGGAATTTACGCAGCTTTTAGTTTACGACTGCCTATCTCATTTCCTGAGGTGCTAAAATGGCAGGGAAGTACAAAACCCCCCCAAATGACCCCATTTTGGAAAGTAGACACCCTAAGGAAATTGCTAAGAGGCATTTTGAGCCCATTGAATATTTTATTTTTTTGTCCCAAGTGATTGAATAATGACAAAAAAAAAAAAATGTTTACAAAAAGTTGTCACTAAATGATATATTTCTCACACATGCCATGGGCATATGTGGAATTACACCCCAAAATATATTCTGCTGCTTCTTCTGAGTACGGGGATACCACATGTGTGGGACTTTTTGGGAGCCTATCTGTGTACGGGACCCCGAAAGCCAAGCACCGCCTTCAGGATTTCCAAGGGTGTAAATTTTTGATTTCACTCCTCACTACCTATCACTACCTATCACAGTTTTGAAGGCCATAAAATGCCAAGATGACACAAACCCCCCCCCAAATGACCCCATTTTGGAAAGTAGACACCCCAAGCTATTTGCTGAGTGGCATGTTGAGTCCATGGAATATTTTATATTTTGCCACAAGTAGCGGGAAAAATTAAAAACTTTTTTTTTTTTTTTTTTTTTGCCCAAAGTTGTCACTAAATGATATATTTCTCACACATGCCATGGGCATATGTGGAATTACACCCCCAAATAAATTCTGCTGCTACTTCTGAGTACGGGGATACCACATGTGTGGGACTTTTTGGGAGCCTATCTGTGTACGGGACCCCGAAAACCAAGCACCGCCTTCAGGATTTCCAAGGGCGTAAATTTTTGATTTCACTCCTCACTACCTATCACTACCTATCACAGTTTTGAAGGCCATAAAATGCCAAGATGGCACAAAACCCCCCCAAATGACCCCATTTTGGAAAGTAGACACCCCAAGCTATTTGCTGAGAGGCATGTTGAGTCCATGGAATATTTTATATTTTGCCACAAGTAGCGGGAAAAATTACAAACTTTTTTTTTTTTTTTTTTTTTTTTGCCCAAAGTTGTCACTAAATTATATATTGCTCACACATGCCATTAGCATATGTGGAATTACACCCCAAAATATATTCTGCTGCTTCTCCTGAGTATGGGGATACTACATGTGTGGGATTTTTTGGGAGCCTATCCGTGTACGGGACCCCGAAAACCAAGCACCGCCTTCAGGATTTCTAAGGGCGTAAATTTTTGATTTCACTCCTCACTACCTATCACAGTTTTGAAGGCCATAAAATGCCCAGATGGCACAAAACCCCCCCAAATGACCCCATTTTGGAAAGTAGACACCCCAAGCTATTTTATGAGAGGCATGGTGAGTATTTTGCAGCTCTCATTTTTTTTTGAAAATGAAGAAAGAAAAGAAAAAATTTTTTTTTTTTCTTTTTTCAATTTTCAAAACTTTGTGACAAAAAGCGAGATCTGCAAAATACTCACCATACCTCTCAGCAAATAGCTTGGGGTGTCTACTTTCCAAAATGGGGTCATTTGGGGGTATTTTGTGCCATCTGGGCATTCCATGGCCTCTGAAACTGTGATAGGCAGTGAGGAGTGAATTCACAAATTCACACCCTTAGAAATCCTGAAGGTGGTGCTTGGTTTTTGGGGCCCCGTACGTGGCTAGGCTCCCAAAAAGTCCCACACATGTGGTATCCCCGTACTCAGGAGAAGCAGCAGAATGTATTTTGGGGTGTAATTCCACATATGCCCATGGCATGTTTGAGCAATATATCATTTAGTGACAACTTTGTGCAAAAAAAAAAAAAAAATAATAATAATTGTTATTTTTCCCGCAACTTGTGTCAAAATATAAAATATTCCATGGACTCGACATGCCTCTCAGCAAAAAGCTTGGGGTGTCTACTTTCCGAAATGGGGTCATTTGGGGGGGTTTTGAACTGTCCTGGAATTTTATGCACAACATTTTAGACGCTTATGTCACACATTACCCACTCTTCTAACCACTTGAAGACAAAGCCCTTTCTGACACTTTTTGTTTACATGAGAAAATAATTTTTTTTTTTGCAAGAAAATTTACGTTGAACCCCCAAACAATATATATTTTTTTTAAAGCAAAGGCCCTATAGATTAAAATGGTGGGTGTTTCATTTTTTTTTTTCACTCAGTATTTGCGCAGCGATTTTTCAAACGCATTTTTTTGGGAAAAAACACACTTTTTTAAATTTTAATGCACTAAAACACACTATCTTGCCCAAATATTTGATGAAATAAAAAATTAGATCTTAGGCCGAGTACATAGATACCAAACACGACATGCTTTAAAATTGCGCAGAAACGTGCAGCAGTGACAAACTACATACATTTTTAAAAGCATTTAAACGCCTTTACAGGTTACCACTTTAGATTTACGGAGGAGGTCTACTGCTAAAATTACTGCCCTCGATCTGACCTTCGCAGTGATACCTCACATGCATGGTGCAATTGCTGTTTACATATGACGCCAGACCGACGCTTGCGTTCGCCTTTGCGCGAGAGCAGGGGGGGACAGGGGTGCTTTTTTTTTTTTTTTTTATTATTGATTTTGCTTTTTTATTTTATTTTTCAACTGTTCCTTTCATTTATATATATTTTTTATCATTTTTATTGCTATCTCAGGGAATGTAAATATCCCCTATGATAGCAATAGGTAGTGACAGGTACTCTTTTTTGAAAAAATTGGGGTCCATTAGACCCTAGATCTGTCGTCTGCCCTCAAAGCATCTGACCACACCAAGATCGGTGTGATAAAATACTTTCCCAATTTCCCAATGGCGCTGATTATATCCGGCGAAATATAGGTCATGAAATGCTCGTAGCTTCCGGTTTCTTAGGCCATAGAGATGATTGGAGCCATTCTGGTCTCTGATCAGCTCTATGGTCAGCTGGCGGAACCACCGGCTGCATTCTCAGGTTCCCTGTTGGGACAGGAGAGCCAGAGAAAACCATGGAAGACGGTGGGAGGGGGGGGGGGGCATTCCCTCCCACTGCTTGTAAAAGCAGTCTAGAGACTAATTAGCCACTAGGATTGCTTTTACATGAAAGCCGACCGCTGGCTGAAAAGAATGATACCAAGATAATGCCTAATCCTGCCGGCATCATTCTGGTATAACCACTCAAAGTCCAGCAACATACCAGTACGTTGCTGGCCCTTGTTTGGCATATACTGTAATCTTTTTTTTCATGCAGCCTGTGGGCTGAACGAAAAAAAAAGATTGATCGGTGGGTATGCCCACCATTAGAACCTCCCTTCATCCACCCACTTCTAATGATGGGCATACATGCACCATTTTGTTTTTAACTGTGGTGGTGAAATCACCTCCAACAGCGCTGGAGTCACGGATTTATGTATCGTGGGAGCAAGCGCTGTTGCTGTCAAGATAAATAAATCCGCGCTGCAGCTGAATGGCGTACCTGCTAAGCAAATTATGGTTAACAATAAAACAAAGTAACATTACAGTATAACAGTAAGATTTACCATACCTGCAAAGCAAATACCAAAAAAAACATAGTAAAAAATAAAACATTTTTTAATGCAACCTGTGCCTAAAATATATATATGCCGAAGCATGGGGGCATCCTCCCGCAAAAAAGTTATGCCGCGTACACACGGTCGGAATTTTCCACGGGCAAGCCTCCGTCGGAATTTCAACCGTATGTAGGCGGCATTAGGAGCAAATCGCTCCTCCGCCCTCTGCTGCCCCCATGCTTCGGCATATATGCTCTTTTTTTTTAACTGTGGTGGTGAAATCACCTCCTACAGCGTTGGAGTCACGGCTTTATGTATCGTGGGAGCAAACGCTGTTGCTGTCAAGATAGATAAATCCGCGCTGCAACTGAATGGCGTACCTGATAACAAAAAAAATGGTTAACAATAAAACATTGCAGAATAGAATACAGTAAAAAGGAGAACAATAGAGAGAGAGAATAGAGAGAAAGAGAACAATAAAACAACTATTTTTGGTTTTTTTATTTTATATTTTTTTTTTTTTTTTTTTTTTTTACTTTTTTTTTTTAAACTTTTGTTTGTAACTGTAACAGTTCTAACGGAACTGTTGTAACGGTTCCATCGGTTTTGGTCTCAAAATGCGATGGCATTCTTGAGAACGTGTGCCTAGTCTGTGCAATGCTGTACCCTACGCTAATACTCAACTAGTGTATGGTAGCGTTCAAAAACATTCACCGATGCAAAGACCAGGATTGTCAGGACAGCGGGGACAATAATAGCGGGTGTCACGCCTAAATCCGCGCTTTCTGCAGACACGACATTTTCTTTGGGGGGCTTGTTGGGTAGGGGTACTCGGGAGGACATAAATAAAATGCCGCTCATGCAGCCGGCTAACTGCATTTGGTTGGGGAATGTGAGGCGGAGCACCATCTGGAAACAGAAGGGCTCCGATGATCTCTTCCTGGAATTTAAGGAAGGATCCAGTACGTCCTGAAGCTCCGTATAGCACATGAGCATTCAGCAAAGCCAATTGGAAAAGGTAAATAGACACTTTTTTGTACCAGCGTCTAGCCTTACGGGCAACTAGGTACGGCGCCAACAACTGGTCGTTGAGGTCCACCCCTCCCATGTTTTGGTTGTACTCGTGGACACAGAGGGGTTTCGTCACAACACCAGCCGCCGTAGTAATTTGGACCGTCGTGTCTGCATGAAGGGAGGTAAGAACGAAAACATTCTTATTATCCCTCCACTTCATAGCGAGCAAGTTATTACACTTCAAGCAGGCTCTCTCCCCCAGCCTAAGACGGGACTCTACAAGCCGCTGGGGAAAGCCCCGGCGATTAGGTCGCACGGTGCCACATGCTCCAATCTGATGATCAAACAAATGACTAAACAGTGGCACGCTCGTGTAATAATTATCCACGTACAAGTGGTACCCCTTTCCGAATAAGGGTGACACCAAGTCCCACACAATCTTGCCAGCGCTCCCTATGTAGTCAGGGCAGTTTGTCGGCTCTATGTGGCTATCTTTGCCCTCATAAACCATAAATTTACATGTATAGCCTGTGGCCCTGTCACAGAGCTTATACATCTTGACCCCGTATCTGGCACGCTTGCTGGGAAGGTATTGTTTGAATGACAAGCGGCCAGTAAACTTAATCAGGGACTCGTCAACGCAGACAACTTGATGGGGAGTAAACAAGTCTGCAAAACGTTGGTTGAAATGGTTTATGAGGGGCCGAATTTTATAGAGCCGATCGTATGCAGGGTCTCCACGAGGACGACAGAGTTCATTGTCGTTGAAGTGCATGAACCGCAAAATCTGTTCGTATCGTGCCCTGGACATGGAGGCAGAGAACACGGGCATATGGTACATTGGCTCAGTGGACCAATATGAACGCAACGTACCCATTTTAACTACGCCCATGATGAGGGAAAGGCCCAGAAAGATCTTGAATTCGGGGACCGTAATTGGTCTCCAATCTCTGGCAAGGGTGGACAACTGGGGATTAGCAGCGATGTGTTGACCAGCGTACAAATTGGTTTGGTCCACAATAGATCTATAGAGATCTTCGGTGAAAAACAGCGAAAAAAAATCAAGTGACGTAAAATCAGCTGTTTCCACCTGAATACCGGGTTGGCCAGTGAATGGGGGAAGTACGGGTTCTGCAGAAGTGGTGGGCACCCAATCAGGATTGGCAAATTCTGCAGGAAGGGCACTATGGGCACGACGGGCCTGTCTTTGTCGTCTTCTTGGTGGCAGCGGGACACTACTTGTGCTTGCCACCTCGCCAGCTGGAACTGCACTTATGGGACTCGCCACGTCACCACGTGATACTGCAGTGCTGGTTTGACTACGTCCAGGGTGTACTAGGCCGCTGGTGCTTGCCTGTTCACCAGAAGGAATAGCGGCTCTAGTACGTCTCTGCCTCCTACGAGCGACCTGCGGTTCCTGCACCTCAACAACAGAAGAAGGAGTTTGGGGTCTGGTACGCCTGACCTTAGCAGGGACCACAACTCCGCCGTCAGAGCTATCTGTCATGGAGCCGCTGTCGTCTACTGGGTCGTATTCTGAGCCTGATTCTGACAGATGAGTGACCTCCTCTTCACTATCTGTCATACTCAAAAACAAGTAGGCCTGTTCACTAGTGTACGTTTGACTTGCCATTTTGGGCTCTAAATTTAGTAGTACACTAGTGAGACTCACAGGAAAAAAAAAAGCTCCTGACTGTTAGCGACTGAATCAAAACGCTACCAAAAAACTGTAAGCGATCGCAGGGATCAGGCCTGACTCTGCGAACGCTGCAGTTATGTGTGCTTAGTGTTTTGTAAGTGACAGTGATCGATCGATACTGCACTTGGGTGGGCTGGGCGGAGGGGGAAAACGCAGGTGCTAGCAGGTATCTGGGCTGATCCCGCTAACAATGCGTTTTTGGGAACCCTAAACAGCTGGGGACGCTAGTATAGATCTGATCAGATCAGATATCGATCTGTTCAGATTCTATACCACTAAGGGAGGTGTATGCTGCGTGCGTGGGTGTTAGCGGTACTGGCACTAACCCGACGCTGCCTGGGGCGACGCAGACCCTATTTGACTCTAAAACCCAACTTATATCACCCGCCGGGCGATCAGGGGGTTAAACCTTTATTAGGTAATAAACGGCGGGTGCCCTGAAACTATAAAAAATAAACTAACTGACCAGCGTCACCCGTAACAGTTATATGGTGATCACTGGTGAAAGGGTTAACTAGGGGGCACTCAGGGGGTTAAAACCTTTAGTAGGTAGTATATGGGGGGTCCCTGACCCTATAAAACGCTGCGGCAAACCTAAATACCTACCTCCCTAACTAGTGACACTAATACAGCGATCAAAAAAACGATCGCTTAGTGACACTGGTGACGGGGGTGATCACGGGGTTAAACCTTTATTAGGGGGGGTTCCTAGACCTAAAGGGGGCTAAATCTAACTGCCCTAACAGTTATTAGGGTCACAATGCACCAATGCAGTTAACAGTAAAAAAAAAAAAAAAAAACTGCTTTGGTGTCACTGTGACAGGGGGTGCAGGGGGGGTGCCGATCGGGCCCCCCACCCGCAGACAGGTAGGGACGTATATATACGCCCTCCTGCCTGTACGTGCCATTCTGTCGACGTATATCGTCGTGTGGCGGTCGGCAAGTGGTTAAAGTGAAACAAAAAAAATATTCCTTTAAATATCATGCCTGGGGGGTGTCTATAGTATGTCTGTAAAGTGGCACATTTTTCCAGTGTTTAGAACAGTACCACAGCAAAATTCTAAAGGAAAAATTGTCATTTAAAACTGATCGAGGCTGTAATGAATTGTCGGGTCTTGGCAATATAAATAAAACGAGCATGGGATCCCCCCCAGTCCATTACCAGGCCCTTTGGGTCTGGTATGAATATTAAGGGGAACCCCGAACAAAAATTAAAAAAGAAAATTGTGCAGGGGTCCCCCTAAAATCCATACCAAGCCCTTCAGGTCTGGTATAGATTTTAAGGGGAACCCTGTGCAAAAATAAAAAAAAATGGTATAGGGGTCCCCCCAAAATCCATACCAGACCCTTATCCGAGCATGCAGCCTGGCAGGCTGCAGGAAAAGAGGGGGGACGAGAGAGTGCCCCCACCTCCTGAACCGTACCAGGCCCCATGCCCTCAACACAGCTTTGGGAGGCCATGTTGATGGGGACAAGGGCCTCATCCCCACACCTTGCCCGGTGGTTGTGGGGGTCTGTGGGCGGGGGGCTTATCGGAATCTGAAAGCCCCCTTAAAAAATGGGACCCCCAGTTCCCAGTCTCCCCCCCCTGTGTGAAATGGTAACGGGGTACAAATGTACCCCTACAATATCACAAAAAAGTGTCAAAATGTTAAACAAGACACAGCTTGGGGACAAGTCCTTTATTAAAAAATTCAAAATTCAAAATGTCCCACGATGTCCATTCACCTTCTTCATGCCGCGACAGACCAAAAAAGAAAAAAAAAAAAATCCATAACCGACCCGCCTCCATGGGAGGCTCCCACCGTGTGACGCTTCTTCGCTTGTGACGGGGGCCACCCAGTGACGTAAATAGGTGCCCCGCTCCCCTCTGATGCCACGGGGAAGCCATAGGGAAGTCCCCATGAAGTACCAGACTGAAAGGTCTGGTATGGATTTTGGGGGGGACCCCACGCCATTTTTTTAAGTTTGGCGCAGGGTTCCCCTTAATTTCCATATCAGACCCAAAGGGCCTGGTATGGCTTTTACGGGGACCCCCACACAATTTTTTTTTTAAATTTTGGTTCGGGGTTCCCCTTAGTATTCATACCAGACCCAAAGGGCCTGGTAATGGACTGGGGGGGGGGGGTCCCATGCTTGGGGGGGGGGGGGTCCCATGCTCTTTTTTTTAATGAGTTTTATCTATATTGCCGAGACCCGACAATTCATCACAGCCGCGATCAGTTTTAAATGACAATTTTTCCTTTAGAAATTTAATTTTGCTGTTGTACTATTCTAAACACGCGAAAAATGCACCACTTTACAGGCATACTATAGACACCCCCCAGGCACCATATTTAAAGCAATATTTCATTTTTATTGTTTCACTTTAAGCATTTAAAAAATGACTGCTCCCAAAAAAAGGGCTGTTTTTAAAAACATTTTTTCATTGATACATGTCCTCTGCAGCAGGACCAGGGTCCCCAAACACTTTTTATGACAATAACTTGCATATAAGCCTTTTTGATTTTTCATGTTAGTGTCCCATAGACTTTAACGGTTTTCCGGCGGCTTTCAAATTTGCCCCTAACACTGCATATTGTTCGGTGTTCGCAGAACATCCGAACAACCAAAGTTATGCCCAAACTTATGCTTGGGCCGAACCATTCACCTATCCCTAGCCAGTAGCCCCCCACCAGCTGTAGACTACAGCCAGCAAATTTCTCTACCCCATCTGCTGCAGCAAAAAATATATAGTTACTGCCACCCACATGCCCAGCTTCTAAATGAAAGCTGCTGGCTCTACAATTTCTGCCTTTCCATCTGGTAGATTCTGCCCCCTTCCGTGAATTTGCAAAATGTGCTGTACCACAATGGCAGGTTACCAGTCACTATTTTCACGTACGGCCATTCCAGCTCTATACAATCACATGGAAGGCAATGTTGTAGCATTGTTGGGCAAGGCAGCCAGCTGCAAAGTCCACGTTACTGCTGACATGTGATCCAGCAAGCATTGTCAGGGATGATATATTTCTTTCACAGCACACTGGGTAATTCTGCTTGCAACTCATAAAGATGCAGGACAGGGCCCAGTGCTGCAGTTTGTTGTGCCACCACATCTCTATACAGCTACAGTTGATGATGCAAGATTTGTCAGCTCTACCCTCTCCCCCTCCTCCCCTCCTCCCCTCCTCCATGGCCACCTCTGCTAAATTGTCCTATGAACCACAAGTACCATTCAAGGAGCTATTAAATGAGTCAGGCTAAAAGGTGCCATGCAGTGCTTCAGCTGGTGTGTCTAGGGGACAGGAACCACACCAGAGTAGAGATTCTTGCAGCTCTGCCAGGGAAGACCAAGAGGTTGTTCAGGCCATACCGGCTGGAGCCAGGAATGGTGGTGTGTGATAATGGCACAAACCTCCTATCCACCCTTAGACAGGTAAAGTTGGCACATGTGCCATGCCTGGCACATATACTCAATTTGGTGGTGCAGTGTTTCTTAAATAGGTACCCAGGGTTGGAAGATCTGCTAAAGCATGCCAGAAGGGTCTGTAGCCATTTTAGGCGGTCATACCTATACACAGCCAGTGCTCGGTTGGCTGAAATTCAGCGGGAATTGCACCTGCCCATAAACCACCTGATTTGTGACATGCCCACCAGGTGGAACTCGACTTTCACAATGCTCTGCTTTTTTTGCCCACACCAATGTCTGCTCATAAATGATGCATGCGCGGTACTGTCACCATTTGAGGAGGCCACAAGGATGGTGAGCTGTGACAATGCATGCATCAGTGACCCAATCCCTGTTGTGTTCCTGCTGGAGCAGACTCTGCATGGAATTATGGACAGGGCACGCGAGGCAGAGCAGCAGGAGGAAGAGGAGGACTTCCTTTCCCTTCAAGGCCCACTTTATGCAGACACATTTTTCCTATGCCACAGAACACACAAGAGGAGAGGGAGGAGGAGGATTCTGGCAGTTTTGGGGGCATTGAAGCAAAGGAAGACATACATCAAACAGTAAGAGATGGTTTTACATCCCCAGAACCCTTGGGAGTAGTAAGTGGCTTGGAGGAGGCAGTTCTAGATACTGTAATCCTCATTGACCCCGAGGCATCTGCTTCTCATGCCTGCGCAAATTTGCAGTGCATGGGCTCCCTCATGCTTCAAAGCCTGCGAAAGGGCCCAAGAATACGTGACATAAAGGAGAAGGATCACTATTGGTTGGCAACCCTCCATGACCACCGTTACAAGGGGAAGTCTCAGAACTCACTCAATCCCCACAGAAAGTGCAGAAGATGAAATATCTTGAGGACACCTAAAAGAGGATTTTCTCTAATGCTTTTCCTGACTCTGGTAGGTTACAGTGTCGTGGAAAACATAGTTTTGAGGCTTCTGTTGGTCAAGAGCAGAGTGGTGGATAAAGCGGCCACCTAATTGATGCATTTCACAATTTTTTCTCGCTGCCCAGGGCTGTCAACTTCCACATCCCATCGGCAGCATCTACATAACATGGTGGATGATTATCTAGGGGCGAAAACCGAGATTTAGAGCTTTCCAGTCAATGATCCACTAGCTTAATGGGTCATGAAAACAGACTATGGGCCAGAACTTGCCCAGCATGCAATTGAGCTGCTGAGCTTCCCTGCATCCAGCATGCTTTCTGAACGGGCATTCAGTGCAGCTGGAGGTTTTGTTACTGATAATAGAACGCATATGTCCACAGACTCCGTGGTCCATCTGACATTTATCAAAATGAATCAGTCCTGGATTACCAGCAGCTATGAAGCCCCTGATGCTGATGTCGCTGATTAAGTTTTTTTTGGGATGTGGAATCTCTGCAGGACTTCTAGGCTCCCTAGCATTGTGGGTGTTGATTTCATCTGGAAGAATTTTTTTGGTGTAAGTTTCATGAGCACAATTAAGCACCCAAAGAACAATTTTGCTGCACATTTTTGACAGGTGCATATCAATAAAATTTTTGAAAGCAAGGCCCATTCTTGCTTTCACAAAGAGTACCTCTTGGCTATCGTTATTTTGGCACCCAACAAGAGAAAAAATGACAAGGTCTGTAACGGTTTAGAAAGTCCAGGTATGAGGTGATTGAACAGGGCTGAGCTAGGGTGAGGTGCTACAGTAGTACCAGTTACTTTGTTAATTGTACGAAAAACCTTCCGCCAAAAAGGATGGATACGAGTGCAGGTCCACCAGGTGTGAAGCATGGAGCCCTCCATTTCACAGCCCTTGAAACAGACTGATGATGTGCCCGGGAACATCCTGGCAAGCCTGGAGGGAACATAATACCACCTGATCAGTACTTTTAGACTAGCTTTAATGAGGGATATATTGAGGATACCTTTGAAAGCTCTATTGGCAGCACGGAACCATATTGCAGTGTCCCAGGTGTTGTCCATGTCTTCTTCCCAGGCTCGGACGTAAGAGGGTTTGGTTTCTTTATGCATAATCGCCACATAGATCAATGAAATTCCTCCTTTCTGATCCATGAGGTTGACACACCAGTGTTCATATGAGGTTATAGAAGGGGGTAAGGGGTTAGTGTACCAGATTGGGTGGAGAAAGTGTGAAATCTGTGAGAAGCGTTAAAGATTTAGGGTCAGGCATGTCTAGTTTCTTCCTACAATGTGCCTGAGTGATGGGACCCGAACGGGAGAGAAAGTGCCCAATCCAATAGAGACCTTTATCTGTCCACCACTTAAAAGCTTTGATGTCCATCCCCGGGCTGAAATCTGGATTGTGGAACAGGTGTGATAGGGGTTTCATGGGTGATATTATGGATTGAACGGTGTAGAATTTGGAGCAGAGAGCTAGGGAGTGCGAGAGAGTGGGAGCCATAATGGCCGGTCTGCGATCAGGAGAACTGTCCAACAGGTAATCTATGCTGTTCGAGGGTACAGCCTGTCGTTCCATAGACAGTCAATCCGGCTGAGTAGTCCGTGAGTACACCATAGAGATTTGTGCTAGTTGTGATGCCCTATAATACCCCCAAAGATTGGGGAGACCAAGGCCACCTTGCGATCTCAATCGGTAGAGTGTCTCAGCTGGGCATCTGTAACCTCTTTTCCCCCAAATGAAGCGCAAAACATCCGATTGCATTTTGTCGAGAAATTGTTTAGGGACCGGGATTGGTAGTGAGCGGAAAAGGTATAGCAACCTCGGGAGAAGGGTCATTTTGACCGCGTGAAGCCTTCCCAGCCAGGATAGACCACATTTGGACCACCGTTCCATATAATTTTTGCATTTATGTATCATAGCGGGGTAGTTTGCCCTAAACAGACTTTTCACATCAGATGTTAGTTGGACGCCTAGATACGGGATCATCGAAGGGGCCCAGGAGAAGGTAAAATTGGAGGAGATCTGTTTGAGGAGGTCTGGGGGGACTGTTATATTTAACGCTATCGACTTGGACATATTGACTCGGAGGACGGAAACACCACTAAACTCAGTAAGGGTACGCAGAATTAGGGGTATAGAAGTCAGAGGAGAGGAGACAAAGAGAAGGAGGTCGTCTGCATAGAGCGCGCATTTATGTTCTTGCGAACCGCAGAAAACCCCCTTGATGTCCGGGTTAGATCTCAGAGCGATTGCCAGTGTTTCGATTGCTACCGCAAAAAGGAGAGGCATAAGTGGGCATACCTGTCTGGTTCCCCTACCTATGGGGAAGGATTCAGAGTATCGGCCCATCAGGCGCACTTGTGCAGAGGGGTTAGAATAGAGTGAATTGATAATGTTGAGAAAATGTGAACCACATCCCCATCTCTGCAGGATATCAGACAGGTATGCCCAATCGATTGAATAGAACGCTTTGTGTAGGTCGATCGAAAAAAGGAATCCTTTCTGGGGGGGGGGGGGGGTTGCCGTCCCATTGTGATTTGAGCAGTGAAACTATGTCAATAGCCCTCCTAATTTGATCTGGGCCCTGTCTCCCAGGAATGAAGCCCATCTGGTCCTTATGAATATATGAGGAGATGAAACCAGACATCCTGTTCGCCATAATTTTAGTCATTATTTTTATATCGTTGTTTATAAGCGAGATGGGCCGGTAGTTGCAAACCTCACTAGTGTCCTTTCCCGGTTTTGGTATGACCGAAATGTATGCAGAGTTTACGTCCGGATCTAACAGGGCTACGTTCCTGAGAGAGTTGAACAGTTTAGTGAGATGAGGGGCCAGACAGTGTCCAAATTTTTTATAGTACCCAGTGGAGAAACCGTCCGGGCCCAGTGAAGAGCCCAATTTAAGATGATTAATGGTATCAAGGACTTCAGTTTGGGTGAATGGAGTCTCCAGAAGGTCACTGTGTTCTTTACTTAATACTGGCAAAGGGAGGTCATTAAGAAACTTTTCCCTGTGAGCAGAGGTAGGATTAGAGTTCTTTTTATATAAATCTGAGTAAAAGTGCAGGAAGGCTTGCATGATCTTGGACGGGTTCTGCGAGAGATCCCCTGAGGCGCCTTGAGTTTAGGGAAAGCATGCGTGTGCTGTTTGGGATTTAGTTTGGTTGCTAGTCGGGACCCAATTCTATCTTTTTGAGCATAAAATTTAGCCCCCGTCCAATGAAGGTGTTGTGCTGCAGCTGTGGTCAGGGATAAGTTCAAAAGGGCACGGGCCGAGTCAAGTTTTGCGAGGGAAGCCGATGTGGGGTTGCGTTTGTGCGCTTTCGCCATCATGTAAAAGTCCTCCGATAGTTTCAACTAGGGATGAGCCGAACACCCCCCCGTTCGGCTCGCACCAGAACCCGCGAACGGACCTAAAGTCCGTGCGAGCTTTAGAACCCTATTAGTTATAATGGATGCGAACGTTCGAAATTAAAAGTGCTCATTTTAAAGGCTAATATGCATGTTAATGTCATAAAAAGTGTTTGGGGACCTGGGTCCTGCCCCAGGGGACATGTATCAATGCAAAAATTTTTTTTAAAAACGGCCGTTTTTTCAGGAGCAGTGATTTTAATAATGCTTAAATTGAAACAATAAAAGTGTAATATTCCTTTAAATTTCGTACCTGGGGGGTGTCTATAGTATGCCTGTGAAGGGGCGCATGTTTCCCGTGTTTAGAACTGTCTCTGCGCAAAGTGTCATTTTTGAAAGTAAAAAAGCTATTTAAAATCACTCGCGGCTAATGTTAATTCACGGCTCCCGTAACACAGAGAACAGTCATTCATTGAAACTCATTCATAAAAAAAATTAATTTAAAAAAAAAAAAAAAAAATTAAAAAAAAAAAGCGTAGGGGTCCCCCCAAATTCAATAACCAGGCCCTTCAGTTATGGGATGGATATTAAGGGGGATCCCAGCCAAAAAAAAAAAAAAAAAAATGGCGTAGGGTCCCCCTCAAAATCCATACCAGACCCTTGAGGTCTGGTATGGATTTTAAGGGGAACCCTAGCCAAAAAAAATGGCGTGGGGTCCCCCTCAAAATCCATACCAGACCCTTATCCGAGCACGCAACCTGGCAGGCCGCAGGAAAAGAGGGGGGGACGAGAGCGGCCCCCCCTCTCGCCTGAACCGTACCAGGCCACATGCCCTCAACATTGGGAGGATGCTTTGGGGGTCTAAGACCCCAAAAGCACCTTGTCCCCATGTTGATTAGGACAAGGGCCTCTTCCCCACAACCCTGGCCGGTGGTTGTGGGGGTCTGCGGGCGGGGGGCTTATCGGAATCTGGAAGCCCCCTTTAACAAGGGGACCCCCAGATCCCGCCCCCCCCCCTGTGTGAAATGGTAAGGGGGTACTTTTGTACCCCTACCATTTCACCAAAAAAGTGGCAAAAATGGTAAAAAGGACAGGAGACAGTCTTTGACAATTCCTTTATTAAAATCTTCTTTCTTCTTTCTTCATCCTTCGGATTCTTCATCTTCTCCTTCCTTCATCTTCTTCCATCTTCTTCTTCCATTTTCTTCTTCCTCCGATCCGCTTCTTCTTGCGCTGGTCTTCTCGTCCTTCTCGTCCGGCATCTTCTTCCGTCGGCGTCGGCGTCGGTGTCGGTGTCTTCTTGGGCCGCTCCGCGCAATGGGAGGCTCCCGCTGTGTGAGGCTCCGCTCCATCTGACAGGTCTTTTAAAACGGAGGGCACCTGGTGACCCCGCCCCCCTCTGACATCATGGGGAAAGCCATCATGGAATTCCCCATGACGTCCCTGTGCGTCAGAGGGGGCGGGGTCACCAGGTGCCCTCCATTATAAAAGACCTGTCAGACGGAGCGGAGCCTCACACAGCGGGAGCCTCCCATTGCGCGGAGCGGCCCAAGAAGAGACAGAGACACCGACGCCGACGGAAGAAGATGCCGGACGAGAAGGACGAGAAGACCAGCGCAAGAAGAAGCGGATCGGAGGAAGAAGAAAATGGAAGAAGAAGATGGAAGAAGATGAAGGAAGGAGAAGATGAAGAAACCGAAGGATGAAGAAAGAAGAAAGAAGATTTTAATAAAGGAATTGTCAAAGACTGTCTCCTGTCCTTTTTACCATTTTTGCCACTTTTTTGGTGAAATGGTAGGGGTACAAAAGTACCCCCTTACCATTTCACACAGGGGGGGGGCCGGGATCTGGGGGTCCCCTTGTTAAAGGGGGCTTCCAGATTCCGATAAGCCCCCCGCCCGCAGACCCCCACAACCACCGGCCAGGGTTGTGGGGAAGAGGCCCTTGTCCTAATCAACATGGGGACAAGGTGCTTTAGGGGTCTTAGACCCCCAAAGCATCCTCCCAATGTTGAGGGCATGTGGCCTGGTACGGTTCAGGCGAGAGGGGGGGCCGCTCTCGTCCCCCCTCTTTTCCTGCGGCCTGCCAGGTTGCGTGCTCGGATAAGGGTCTGGTATGGATTTTGAGGGGGACCCCACGCCATTTTTTTTGGCTAGGGTTCCCCTTAAAATCCATACCAGACCTCAAGGGTCTGGTATGGATTTTGAGGGGGACCCTACGCCATTTTTTTTTTTTTTTTTTGGCTGGGATCCCCCTTAATATCCATCCCAGACCTGAAGGGCCTGGTTATTGAATTTGGGGGGACCCCTACGCTTTTTTTTTTGTTTTTTATTAATGAATGACAGCTCTCTGTGTTACAGGAGCCATCAATTCATTAGCCGCGAGTGATTTAAATAGCTTTCTTCCTGCAAAAAATGACACTTTTTTGCAGGGAAAGTTCTAAGCACAGGAAACCTGCCCTCCTTCACAGGCCACCTATAGACACCCCCCAGATGTGATACTGCAATGCTGTTCTAACAGCATGCACACACATATCCCCAGAAATAAAGAACATATTGTTGTCAGCAGTCAGCAGCACACTGACACGCTGACACTGTGAGTGAAACATAATATGCGAGGCCGCCGCCGCGGCGGCCTCTTATACCGTGGGGCGTGTATTAAAGCCCCTGAGCTATAATTGGCTACAGGCATCCTGCCTGTAGCCAATTATGGCTCTCCTCGCTGCCGGCGCTGTGATTGGCCAAGCATGCGGGGTCACAGTGCATGCTTGGCCAATCATCAGCCAGCATTGCACTGCGCGGGCCGCAATGCATTGCGGGGCCGCTCGCATCACACGAATTTGATGCGAGCGGTCCCAATAGTTCTGGGCTCGCCGAGCGAGCGAACACCCGGTGCTCGATTCGAACATGGGTTCGAATCGAACACCGGGCTCATCCTTAGTTTCAACGTGTCCGCTCTGTGGGCCACTTTAAGTTTAGAAGCCAACTGTATCAGTTTCCTTCTAATAACAGACTTGTGAGCAGCCCAGATAGTAGAGGGGGATACCTCCTCAGAAGTGTTGAGGAGAAAGTATTCTTTGATATCTGCCTCCAATAAGGAACAATGTACCGGATTAGATAGGAGCGATTCCCGAAGACGCCAGCGGTGTCGATTCCCACTCCCTAGCGGTCGTTGAGCTATTAATGTCATCATTGAATGGTCAGAAACGGAAGAGTCAATAATTTCGGAGCATCTGATCAGGGGGATCGTACCAGGCTGGGTGAAAATGTGGTCTATCCTAGCATAGGAATTGTGAGGAGCTGAGAGGTGAGTGTAATCCTTCATATGGGGGTTAACTTCCCTCCAGATATCTATTAAACCTGCGGTATTCAGGATCTTGGCTATTTTAACGCTTTATTTAGAAGGTCGTTTGGGTCTGGTCGTGCCATTAGAAGATTTGTCGAGTGAGAACTCAAAGGCTACATTCGAATCACCACCAAAGAAAACAATACCCTTAAGGTGAGATTGTAATTTACGGATTAGGGATTCAAAAAAAGTTTTTTGGCCCTTGTTGGGCGTATAGTAGGAGACAAAAGTGTAAATTTCCCCGTCCACACAACCAGAGACTAAAATGTACCGGCCGTGTGGGTCAATGATCGTTTCGGTTTGAGAAATATTAATGTGTTTGGCAAAACAGATAGCTACCCCTTTCATTTTGTTGGCCGCCAAGGCCAGGAAGAATTGGGGATAATGTTGATGTAGAAATGTGGGTTTATATGTAGAGGGAAAATGCGTTTCCTGCAGTAAGAGAACGTCAGCATGTAGAGAATGGTACTGTTGAAGAAGTTTTCTACGTTTGATAGGGGAATTGAGGCCTTGTGTATTGTGTGAGATAATTTTCAAGGTGGGCACAGGAACGGGTGTGTCAGTCATGGATCAGAAGGAGGAGTTCTATATCAAGAATCTGAGACTTACCCCATCTAGAAAGTCGACTGTGAGGGTCACGGTCCGGATGCCCTGGAAGATTGGTCCTGGAGCCTGGGTAAGAATACTGGGACGAGTTGAGGAACCGGATGACTCGAGGAGAAGCGACCGAAAGGGGGGAGAGAGAAGAGATGAAAAGAAATAAGAGAAAAGGGAGAGAGACAAAAACATTAGATATCAGATGTTTTAAACCTGTAATAATCTTAGACAGTAAACAATCAGGAGGGTCCCCTGACCCTATCCCGCCCCTGGTGCGGAACGGCCTCGCCGTATCCGCTGCCAAAACCTGAGGACCCGGAAAAACCTTCAAAAGGCAATCCGAGATAGGATCCAGATGTGCCGGAGCGCCTCTGGTCCAGGTGAGGCACATTGAAACCCCCACGGTCCCCCCACCCTAGATCAGTCATTCCTGTAAGTCCAGAGGGGACCTATCATCCTCTACTTACAGAGCGCCTTCTAAGCGGTAAGAGCGAGAACTAAAACATATCAGCAAACTGCTAGGGACTATCGTTATC
Source organism: Lithobates sylvaticus (assembly GCA_028564925.1). NCBI lineage: Eukaryota > Metazoa > Chordata > Amphibia > Anura > Ranidae > Lithobates > Lithobates sylvaticus. The sequence continues at coordinate 366,972,546 of CM053026.1, read as the reverse complement.
ATGGAGTGTCAACGTCTAGAGTGTCCTCCAGATCTAGCCGAGGCTAGAACACCAGAGTAATAGACCAATACATAGTAATACTAACTCAGGTAGGAGTAACATACAGGGAACCTGAAAGGTAATGCAATTGCACTACTATGTCGCCGACCAGAGCAGGAGTGGTCCCGCTCTCCTCGGCGACATATCAGATCCGCTAATAAAAGGAATAAAATTTTTTTTCAAAATAAAAAGTCCCGTACAAAACTGCGAGTCCAGTATAACATGAGAGACTTACGGTAGTCAAAACTCATGTATGAGGCTGATAAAAAAACAAAGAAAAAAACTAACTGGGTATAGCCAACATCTCAATTGGGGTAAGGGGGGGCTGCCCCAATCCGACCCTCAGAACAAAGAGGGGGAAACAGAGCCCACAACTGTCACCTCACCCCAAAAGGGTGAGCCAGAGACCAAAAGAGAACAAGTAATAGGTGCTGTGCCGTCAGGTTTTCAAGGTGGTAAATTTTCTTTTGGTCGCTTGGGTCTTTGCTTCAGCCAGGTGTGTTGCAGAGGGCTTGCCGGCGGAGGTCGCTTCGTGGAGGTTGGAGTTCCCCTGGTGGCTTGAGGGGTAGGAGGCTCCAGATGAATCAAACCGAGATGCGTTAGGAGACGTTCACCTTCTGGGAAGGAGGAGAAGCCAAAACTTTTGTTTTTGTAGGAAAGTTCAGACGCAGAGGGAAAGACCAACGGTATGCGATTTCTTTATCCAGGAGGACTTGCAGTAATGGCTTGAGAGAGCGTCTTTTTTGTACCGTGTATGGTAATAGGTCAGCAAAAATTTGGATTTTGTGGCCCTGGAAAGCGAGATTGTCCGCATATCTGGATTTACGCATGACCTCTTCTTTGGTAGAGTAATAATGCGGTTTAACAATGATGTCACGGGGCAGGCCATCCGAGCGGGGTGCTTGTAGTGCTCTGTGCACCCTATCCAGCTCCATGCAGTGCTCCGGAATGTCTGGGATTAGGCTTTTTATCAGTGCTTTTACTGCTTTCTGTACCTCTTTTTCTGATTCTGGAATACCTCTGATTCTGAAGTTATACCTGCGTGACCTATTCTCGAGGTCATCGATCTTAGCAAACGCAGTCTCCAATTGCTCCTGCACTTCTTGTAATCTATTAGAATTCTGATTAATCTGTGTTACAGCCTGGTCAGCCTTTTGCTCAATAGTGTCCATCCTCATCCCAATTTGCTTCAGGTCAGCATGTAAAGAGCTAGTAATCTGTGCAGCATGCATTGCCAGGCCTTTAGACAGCATCTGTGAGAAAGCAGCCATCATAGAGGGAAAGTCAGTGGGGGTTGTAATTTCCTCCTGTGCCTCACTGACAGTGAGAAGTAGGCCTGTGTGGGGATCCATTATTGGGGTAGAGGGATAGCCAGTGCTCAGGCCGTTCAGCAGGGATTCTGTGGAGGAGGGGGAGTGAGCAGGCTGTAGTGGGGGGTAATCGGTACCTGAGAAAGGTAGATGTGCCTGGTCCTGGTCTGCTATGGAGGAGTCCTGCAGCTCTGTGTCCTGTGTGCCACGTGACGCCGCAGCCATTTTGGCATAGTTGAGGGGGGCGGGAGCCGCCGTCATCTGGCGCGATAGGTCCCGCTTGGCTAGCGGGGATGACATCCGCGTGTTCCCTGTTGTCTCCCCTGCCTAGATCACCCGATGTGCGGGGGGTGCGAGCGCTCTGTAGGCTCCGGTGGCTAGTGGTGGGCCATGGGGGAGCGGAGCTCTAGACGCCGGTGGCCATCTTGGGAGCTCCGCGCATGCGCACTCCAGTAGTGGCGCATTTCTCACCCTAGGTTTATACTTGAGTGAATACGTTTTCCCAGTTTTTTGTGGTAAAATTTGTTGCCTCAGCTTATATTCGGGTCGGCTTATACTCGAGTATATATGGTACATGTTTCTGCTTGGCCAACTGCTTAGATCACATGGGCTCAATTATCACTTTGATGCTGATGACACTCAGATATACATCCACACTAAATTGGATTCCACTTTGGTTGCTTCTCTCCTATCTAATTGTATTTGTGATATAAAAACTCAGATAGCCCACAATTTCCTTCAATTAAACTGTGACTAGACTAGACTAGACCATGCTTATCGGCACCTCCCATGAATTATGTGTGGCCCGGTGTCCTCTTACACTCCCTGGGACTGAAAATGTTCATACTTACGCTGGGATCACCTTTGAGATATTTATATATCGCTATCATATCTCCTCTAAAGCATCTCTTCTCCAAGGAGAATAAATTTAGCACTTGTAGTCGTTGCTCATAATTGAGGTCCTCCAGTCCCCATATTAATTTAGTTGCCCTTCTCTGGACTCTCTCCAGCTCCAGCACTTCCTTTCTGAGGATTGGTGACCAGAACTGGATGGAGTACTCCAGATGCGGCCGAACCAGAGTTTTATAGAGTGGTAGAATCATCGCTTTATCTCTGAAGTAAATTCCCTTCTTTATGCATGATCATTTTCTGCTGGCTTTGGTAGCTGCAGCTTGACACTGCATGCTATTGTTCTGTCTGTCTTCTACTAGGACCCCTAGACCCTTCTCCATCCTGGAAGCCCCTAGGTGTTCTCTCCCCAATGAGTAACTTGCATTTATCAATGTTAAACTTAATTTCCCATTCAGTAACCCACTCCATTAATTTATTCAGGTCCTCTTGTAAAGTTTCATTATACTGCTGTCTTGTCCTTGCCCAACATATTTTTGTGTCACCAGCAACTTATCTCACTCTCTAAATAAATTAAACAGAATTGGTCCCAGGACAGAGCCTCGGGGTACCCCACTAACCACTCTAGACCATTCTGAGTATATGTTATTTATCACAATCCTTTGGACACGTCCCCATGTCTATCCCAGAACAAACCTTATGGTCCATGCCTACAGGCCTCAGCTTGTAGATTAAGCGTTTGTGGGGGACTGTATCAAATGATCAATTGATTCAAATGATCCAGATCCACCACATCCACCAGCCTACCTTTGTCCAGATGGCAGCTCACTTCCTCCTAGAATGTTAATAGGTTGGTTTGGCAAGAGCGACCTTTTGGAAACCCTTGCTGATTACTGCTAATTATACTGTTTTCATCAGCAAATTTTTGGATATGGTTCCTCATCATCCCCTCAAATAGTTACAAACTACTGACATTAGACTGACAGGCCTATAGTTCCCAGGAATATATATCTGCCCTTTTTTGAATAACTTGAGAAACATTGCTCAGCTGCGTCCTATCCTATCATACACTGAAAAGCTTATCCATACATTAGTGTTTTCCCAATTTGACTACTGCAATGCTCTATAACTTTTGTGCAAACAAATCAATATACGCTTATTGCAATTTTTTTTACCAAAATATGTAGAAAAATACATATCGGCCTAAACTGAGGAAAAAATTTGTTTTAAAAAAAATAAATAAATTGGATACCGTATTTATTATAGCAAAAAGTAAAAAATATTGTTTTTTTTTCAAACTTGTCACTCTTCTTTTGTTTATAGCACAAAAAATAAAAACCGTAGAGGTGATCAAATACAACCAAAAGAAAGCTCTATTTGTGGGGACAAAATGATAACAATTTCATTTGGGTACAGTGTTGTATGACCGCGCAATTGTCAAAGTGTGACATCGCTGAAAGCTGAAAAATGGCTTGGGCAGGAAGGGGGTGAAAATGCACTGTATTGAGATGGTTAATAATGCTTAAGGCGGATGTAAACTCAATTTTTTTTTTTTTTTTTATGACATAATGTAGAGAATATGATTTCCTTTCATTTGAGCCCAGTCTTGCCACACAGATTTACTCGAGGCCTGAGCAATCCTCTTTTATTGTTCAGTTAGAGAAATCTTGACAAAGTCTTGAAAACTTTGTCAAAAACGCCCCTTTGCTGTGAGTGAGCCTGGGTAAAAAGTTCACAATTCACATCCTCCTCCACTCCCCTCCAGCTCTCCCAGGATTGCCTGCCTTTGCTGTGTTTTGACTGGATGTTTCTCATCATGGGATGCAGTGAACAGTCAGCAGACTATAGACAGACAAGTGATTTAGGGGACAGTAGTCAGAGCTGGGCAGAGTAGAACATGCAGTGATCTGATGATAACATGTCTCAGGCTAGTGCATTAGATATGTAAATTACCTGTCACTCACAGCAAGGGGGTGTTTTTGACAAAGTTTTCAAGACTTTGTCAAGATTTCTCTAACTGAACAATAAAAGAGGATTGCTGAGGCCTCGAGTAAATCTGTGTGGCAAGACTGGGCTCAAATGAAAGGAAATCTTATTCTCTACATTATGACATAAAAAAATTGGGTTTACATCCGCTTTAAAGTGAAACAATAAAAGTGAAATATTCCTTTAAATTTCATACCTGGGGGTGTCTATAGTATGCCTGTAAAGTGGAGCATGTTTCCCATGTTTAGAACAGTCCGAGAGCAAAATTGATACCAGACCCTTATCCGAGCACGCAACCTGGCAGGCCACAGGAAAAGAGGGGGGCAGGAAAGCGCCTCCCCTCCTGAACCGTACCAGGCCACATGCCCTCAACATGGGGAGGGTGCTTTGAGGTACCCCCAAAACACCTTATCCTCATGTTGATGGGGACAAGGGCGGTTACGTAACCGGGTGGCCCCGCCCCCTCTGACGCTCTCTGATGCTATGGGAAAGCCATAGGGATGTCCTTGTGCATCAGAGGGGGGCGGGGGTCACCCGACGACGTCACCGTGTGGCCCAGCCCTCAGTTATAAAAGAGCTGTCACTTGAGAGGACGGTCATTATGGCGGGTGCCTCCCATGGAGGCAGGTCGGTCGCGGTTTTATTTTTTCCGGTCCTTCGGTGGAGCAAGAGAAGAAGTACTTTTACATGACTTTTTTTCCTTTAAAAATAAAATTTTGCTCTCAGACTGTTCTAAACATGGGAAACGTGCACCACTTTACAGGCATACTATAGACACCCCCAGGTACGAAATTTAAAGGAATATTTAACTTTTATTGTTTCAAGCATTATTAAAATCACTGCTCCTGAAAAAACTTCAGTTTTTAAAACAGTTTTTTTGCATTGATACATGTCCCCTGGGGCAGGACCCAGGTCCCCAAACACTTTTTATGTCAATAACTTGCATATAAGCCTTTAAAATTAGAACTTAGATTTTTCATGTTCATGTCCCATAGACTTTAACAGTATTCGCTTGTTCGAAACAAATTTTTCGTTTTCCTTTTCGCATGTTCTGCTGCAAACGGAATCGGGGGGTGTTCAGCTCATCCCTACTACTCACCTATGCTCAATGTGAGAGCCTTCTCCTGTTATGCTACAAATGTCTAAAATTCACTTCCAAAGAACATCAGAGAGTCATCTTTAACCACCTCAGTACAGTGCATTTTCACCCCCTTCCTGACCAAGCCATTTTTCAGCTTTCAGCGCTGTCGCATTTTGAATGACAATTGCGCGGTCATACAACACTGTACCCAGATGAAATTGTTATCATTTTGTCCCCACAAATAGAGCTTTCTTTTGGTGGTATTTGATCACCTCTGCGGTTTTTATTTTTTGCGCTATAAACAAAAGAAGAGGGACAAATTTAAAAAAATAGATATATTTTTTACTTTTTGCTATACTAAATATCTCCAAAAAATATATCATTTTTTTTCCTTAATTTAGGCCGATACATATTCTTCTACATATTTTTGGTAAAAAAAATCGCAATTAACGATTATTGATTGGTTTGCGCAAAAGTTATAGCGTTTACAATATAGGGGATAGTTGTATAGCATTTTTATTAATATTTTTTTTTACTAGTAATGGCGGCGATCTGCGATTTTTATTGTGACTGCGACGTTATGGCGGACACATCGGACATTTTTGACACATTTTTGGGACCATTGTCATTTATACAGCAATCAGTGCTATTTAAATGCATTGATTCCTGTATAAATGACACTGGCAGGGAAGGGGTTAACCACTAGGGGGCAGGGAGGGGTTAATATGTTCCCTGGGAGTGATTCTTACTGTGGGGGGAGGGGACTCACAAGGGGAGGAGACCAATCAGTGTTTCTCTGTACAGAGAACACACCATCGGTTCCTCTCCTCTGACAGGACCGTTGATCTGTGTATTTACACACACAGATCCACGGTCCCGCTGTGTTACTGGGCAATCGCGGGTGCCCAGCGGACATCGCGGCCGCTGGGCACGCGCATCGGGTGCCCAGTGATACAGCGGCGCGCTCCCTGGGGGGCCGTGAAGGGAAGGACGTCATATGACGTCCTCCCGCGCTGAGAGCTGCGCCGACTGGCCGTCAATAGACGGCCGGCGGTCGCGAGGTAGTTAAACTCATTCAAATCAAATCTAAAAACGTTTTTCTTTAGGCAAGCTTCCACATAAATGTTCCTTTTTTCCTTTATGTTATCCTGTGTATTTCTTGTGTTTTCATTGTAAAGCTATTTAACCACTTCAGCCCTGGAAGGATTTACCCCCTTAATGACCAGGCCATGGTCGTACGACATTGTACCCAAACAAAATTGATGTCCTTTTTTTCCCACAAATAAAGCTTTCTTTTGGTGGTATTTGACCACCACCTTTTTTTACGCTATAAAATAAAAAAGTCAGACAATTTTGAAACAAAAAAATATATATTTTTACTTTCTGCTATAATCCATATCCAAAAAAAGTTATAAAAAAGCAATTCCTCAATTTAGGTCAATATGTATTCTGCTACATATTTTTGTTAAAAAAAAAAATACAATAATCGTATATTCATTGGTTTGCACAAAAGTTATTGCGTCTATAAACTATGGGAAAGATTTATGAACTTTTCTTTTTTTTTTTCCAATTAGTTTTTATTGAAAGAAAGCAAACAATAATACAAAGAAAAGTGTAGTACTTTGCAAAATTTTCCATATACAAGAATACGAACAAAACATGAGTCTTGAAATAGGTGAGTCTAGATTGTAATAAACAATATACATTTAGTCATAAAAAACTGACAGTGTAAACCTCAAGGGGACCTCTCTAGGGAGGTTCTGATACATTTGGGTTGAGTTGTTGGGGATATATAGCCTACTGAGACTCTTTGGTCTAGTTAGATAAGACTTAATATTATCTGTCCGCTCTGAGTTTACATGTGTAGGGAGTGTAGACTTATGTCTCATTGGTGCATATTTCTCCCATGGAGTTCTTAAGTGTATACACGTAGAGAAATAATAGAAAGATAGGCAAAAAAAAGAGGGGGAGGGATAGGAGGGGGAGGGGAGATAGGGTGGGGCGACCCGGTCCGCATGTAGAGAGTGTATCAAAATTGTGTTTTATACTTGTATGTTATACCAGGTAGTCCATATGTGCCATTTATTATCAAACTGTTTTTTGGTAAGATTCCTAGCAGCAAGTAGAGATTCGTAAACGTAATGTGTGTGTTGTGGCAAATACTTCTGCCACATTGGGTGCTATGTCTTGTTTCCAGTGCCTGGTTATTAGGGATCTGGCAACTAGTAGGATGTGAGTGATTACTACTCTAAATTCAGGGGGGAATAGGTCAATGCCTATGTTAAGAATTGCTAGGTTGGGGTTGGGTCGAGTTATCATCCCCGTGATGCTGGAGATCGTACGGAAAATGGCGTTCCAGTAGCTGGAGATATGTTTGCACGACCAAAACATATGTAGAAGATTACCAGTTTGACCACAGTTTCTCCAACACAACGGGGAGGAGTCAGGAGCAAATTTTGATATCCTATAAGGAGTGAGGTACCATCTAAGGGCGATATTTTGTGACAATTCCCAGTGATTAATGTATTTTGAGGCTCTGTATATCCATTTAAAGGCATCAGTCCACTGTGAGTCTGTGAAGGAGGTGTTGAGGTCTACTTCCCATTTTTGGTAGGGCCTGGATTTAACAAAAAACAATTTTTGCTGCAGTAAGTTATACAATATTGAGATAGCTTTCCCAGGGGTTGGGTTTGTAAAGTATTGCCATGCTGCTAAGGGAGTATGAATCTTGGGCGATTTGAGCGATTTCAGGAAGTGGGAGATCTGATGGTACTTATATTTATCCTTAGAAGTTATGTCAAACTTGGATTGAAGGATATCAGAGGGGATCAGAGAGTCCTTAATGAAAAGGTCATGAAAGAATTTGATTCCCTTATCTGGCCATTCTATAATGGAGAGGTTGGGTATTGCTTGTTGGAGAATCAGTAAAGGGATTGGGATATCAATCATTTTAGAAGGGTGGAGCGGTATCCTTTGAAGGTCCCTCCAGGCAGATAGCGAGGCTTGAATAGTAAGAGGCAATTTGTAAGTAGGGAATGGATGTAGAGCATCTAGGAGTAGGAGATCTTTGAGGGTTTTGGTTGGGGCTAGGGTTTGTTCAATGTTGCACCAATGGTGATCAGGACCATGTGTGAACCAGTGTTTAAGTTGGGTGAGTAGAGAAGCTTTGTAGTAATCATTTATGTCTACTAATCCCATACCTCCTACTGATCTGTGTTTGACTAGAATGGATTTTGAGCATCTTGGTCTAGAAGTTTGCCAGATAAATTTCTTGAGTAGCGAGTTGAGGGATTTCATATATGTCTGATTTATAGGGATTGTGAGAGTTCTAAAGATGTACAGTATTTGTGGTAATAGTAACATTTTGAATGCAGCCAACCTGCCTGACCATGTAAGTTCAGTTTTGGAGAGCCTGAGAGCTTCTGTGGAGAGTTTGGCTAGAAGAGGAGTGAAGTTGGCTTCAGCTAGGTGTTTAAGGTTTGGGGTAAGTTTCAGACCAAGATATGTTATGTCTGATTTTGCCCATGTATAGGGAAATTTCTTTTTCAATTCTGTGGAAAGTGACGTGGGGATACCTAATGGGAGGATCAAAGATTTAGTGCAATTTACTTTGTAATAGGACACCCTACTAAATTCTTCAAGAGTGTTGTGTGCATGTATGAGGGATGTTTGTGGAGAGGTTAGAAATAGGATGATATCATCGGCAAAGAGATTTATTTTATGGGAGCTATTTGGAAGGGTAAAACCTGTTATGAGGGGATGGGAACGGATCCTTTCTGCTAGTGGTTCAATTAGAAGGTTAAAGATCATGGGGGACAGGGGGCAGCCCTGCCTAGTGCCATTAGTTATGTGAAATGTGTCCGAAAGCATGTTAGATGTGTAAACCTGCGCGCATGGTGAGGAGTAGAGAGCCAGTATAGATGAAAGTATAGGGCCTGAGAACCCAAATTTTTCTAAAGTGGCCTGCATGTACCCCCAGTGGACCCTGTCGAATGCCTTCTCCGCATCCAGGGAGAGGAGCAGAGAAGGCACCCGACAGGACTCCGCATATTGCATAACGCCAATCACCCTTCTTGTCGCATCAGAGGCCTGTCTGCCTGGGGTGAATCCAGACTGGTCAGGTTTGATGAGAAGGGGTAGTATTGGGAGAAGTCTGTGAGAAAGTATTTTTGCATACAATTTGACATCAGTGTTGAGCAGAGAGATAGGCCTAAAGTTGGCCGGAGTAGTTGGTTCCTTGCCCGGTTTTGGGATGGTAACCACGTATGCTTTGAGCATTTCAGAGGGAAACGAGGCAGAGGACACTGCTGATGCAAAGACAGATTTAAGTGTTGGAGTAAGATTTTTATGGAAGACCCTATAATAGTCATTAGGTATGCCATCTGGGCCTGGAGATTTTCCTAGAGGGAGAGTTTTAATTGCACGCTCGATCTCAGATTCCGATATGGGTGAGTTTAGAGAGGAGAGTTGATCTTCATTGAGGGATGGTAGATCTATTTTTGCAAGAAATTGCTGTATATTCTCCTCAGAGGGCTGAGGTGTGCTTTGGTCTTTTGCTAAATTATACAAGGTAGCATAGTATTCGATTTATGAACTTTTCTTAATGTTTTTACTGGTAATGGCGGCGATCTGCGATATTTAGCGGGACTAGAACATTGCGGCGGACAAATCTGACCCTAAGTGACACTTTTTGGGGACTAGTGACATTATTACATTGATTAATGCTAAAAAAAATACACTGATCAATGTATAAATGACACTAGCAAGGAAGAGGTTAACACTTGGGGGCAATCAAGGGCCAGATCTACGCAGATGACATGCAGATTCTGGCTGACGCTGGCGATGGGCCAAACATGCACCTACAACTGAGAAATGGACTCCTTCACATACAAAAATGGATGGCCTTAATGAAGCAAAGACCGAGGTGATGCTGGTGGGCCCTCAATCAACCACCAATTTTCTCTTGGCCTGGCCCACTTCATTCTGCCCCATCCCAACGCCAGCAAAACAGGTCAGGAACCTAGGTATAATCTTTGATTCCTGCCTGTCATTTATACCTCACGCTAAACTCTGTATCAAAAACTTCAACTTTTATATACAGAGACTCTGGAAAATTAAAGATCTGTTTTCGCACAAAAAACGGCTAACTCTCGTTCAGGGCCTTGTGCATTCCCGGTTGGATTGCTCTAACATCTTTTTTCTTGGACTTCCATTGAAGTGGCAAAGAAAATTGCAAGTGACTCAGAATCAAGCTTCTCGCCTTGTCTCCGGATGCGCCAGAACAGACGACATCTCTCCCGTGCTGGAAAAACTGCACTGGCTTCCTATTGCCAAGCGAGTACTATTCAAGACAATGTGCTATATCTATAGGGCACACCGGAAACTGGGCCCAATTTATCTGTCTGAATGGGCCTCTCACTATGTACCATCAAGACTACTCCGATCGGCTAACTTACTTCTCACAGAACCGACAATCAGCAGACTAAAATTTTCTGGTAACAGACGCCTGGTTACAAAGGGCAATGAGCTGTGGAACTCCCTTCCAGCGTCTTTAAGGTCCTTACCCTCCCTCCTGAGTTTCAGGAAGGGTTTAAAAACCTTCCTCTTTATCCAGGCCTACGGATAATCTGATGAAGAATAGGAATTGTGCAAAAAACATGGATTTTGTATGCTCTTTTTCCTCCCCCATCTGGAGGGTTTAGCCCCCCCCCCCCCCGGTTTCTCTCTGTTTTACTTTACCTCTTTCATATTGGGCACCCTAGGCTCCTTTTTTAATGTTCTATTGGAAATCTCAACTTGATTTTCGGGTCTTTGTGTGCCTAGATGCGCTCCTAATGGAGCGCATTCAGCACAATACAAATCCCATATCAAATCAACCTGTGTTCCCTGGGTGTGTTCTAACTGTGTGGGGGCTGGGCTGACTGGAACACCACAGAGATCGCTGTTCCTGATCAGTGGGACAGCAGATCTCCATGATGTCTCCTGTCAGAATGGGGATCTGCCTTATTTACATAGGCAGATCCCCGTTCTGCCTCTGAGTACCACGATCGCAGGTCGCCAGCAGACATCGATTCCACAGGACCTGCGGGTGCACTCCTGCATCGCATGCACACCCACTGCACATGCAGGGTTTGCGCAATCGAGCCGCCGTATATACAGTATACAGTGGCTGGTCGGCAAGTGGTCAAGAAGCTACCTTCGAAAGGTGCTATATAAAATAGTTTATTATTATTATATCCCCAAACACAAGTTCTACTGACCTGACTTACAATAGTGGGTCAACAAAAAAAAATATCATTGAACAATGCAGAAAATGTTTCACTTACCTTCAAACATCTCATGTAAAATAAACTACCAAGCAAATAGATCTAATAATCATTTAATAATCATTAAGATTTCTAATGAATTGTGCTCCTATACATCTTTGCATCTATCCCCAGGCTTTGGGTTTTAATGTAACTACTAAACTTCTCAATTTTACCCTCCCCTTTGATAGTGTCGGTCTGTATCCCAAACTCCTGAGGCACAACATGGTGATCTATCATTAATTTCAAAGAACTCAAACCTGTAGTTGGCATTCAAAATATAATAAGATATATTTTACTCATTTCTTTTCATGAGCAGTATTAATATTGCCACATAGTTCCTTTGTTCCCTTTTAAAAGTGTAACTTGAATCTGATTACACTGAAGAGTAAACAATAACATCTTTATGTAAATGTTGGTGTTATGTAACACTTCATGGAATGTAGTTTCATGCATAACAATGTAATGAGGATGCACAGAATAACCTCTAAAAGCTGCTGGTGACATTGTGGTTTAAGACTTAATTTATTAGACATGATTATGTTTGGGAAAGCATAAAAATGAAGCAATCCTGAAATAAGTGCTACCAGGATATTAAAGCATTTCTATCTGCAATTGCTGAACAAAGCATTCATGTAAACTGGTGTTACAGCAAAACAACAAAATTAAGTGTAGAAAAAATGACTGCATTATTTTGCTGCAATGAAAGCAGCAAATGACATTTTCCAATTTATGAACCTGTCAATTAGATTTTCAGAGAGCCTTAAAAATATAATCACATTTAAAAAAGAAAAACAGGAATACTATAATTGCAAGTTAAATGATCACAATCATTCATTAATCTAAATATTTATATTTTACTGATTAAAAAGTATTAGGTTCTGCTTACAACTGCACCTTAACACCCTTTGAAAAAATGCAAAGTACAAGGCCTCATTAGACACTCAGACATATTAGACACATTAGAGTCAGGCCTTTAATGTCCGAGTTGGCTCATAGATGACGTAGGAGTGGCTCCAAGGTAAGCACAAAGAGGATAAAGTTAAACATGTGGTTATGGAGTTGGATGAATCGAAGGACAGCTCCCATATAGTCCCATGGCAACCTGTCAAATGCCTTCTCCGCAACCAGGTATAGGAAGTAGCCATTGCGGTTTGATGAAGTGAGCCAATGGTGCAAAATTCAAGACTTTGATAGTGTTGTCCCTAGCCTCTCAGCCCGGGATGAAGCCCAATTGGTCCTTTGCAACTAGAGAGGTGAGGAGCAGCAATAGGGGATTGGCCAGATTTTTAGCAAAAATTTTGAAATCTACATTTAGTATGGAGATCTGCCTGTAGTTAGCTACTGACACAGCGTCTTTATCTTCTTTTGGAATGACCGTAATATTGGCTTCCAGCAATCTATGAAACAGGAATGAGGAGGAAAACAGGGAGTTGAAAGCTTATAGATACGGGGCAGTAGGTATGAGCCCGATGTTCAAGTTGAGTTTGTCTCAAACATTGGGCGTTCGCTCGTTCGGCAAATACCAAGCATTATGGGGCATTTGCGGTAAATTTGAGCGTTGCAGAACGCCCCATAATGCACTGCAAGATTGTCTGATGATTGGCCAAAGCATGCACCTAACCTACATGCTTTGGCCAATCACAGCGCGCTCTGTTGCTAGAGCCATAATTGGCCAAACGCCAATTGGCCAAAGGCAGAGTGCTATATAAGGCTGCTTTCAACGGTGGCCGTGTGAAGTGTTGGCATGGACGGCTAGAGAGAGATTGAGCTAAATTAGGCAGTTTTTTTTAGTGCAGGCAGTATATTTCATCTATATAAAAATAGATAGATGGATACTCTCCATTCAGAGTAGACTATATATATAGTGCATTTTGCGGTGTGTATACAGTATATAATACAGTGTGTACAGTTTCTAATACACTTTAGTCAGTGTACACAGTATATAATACAGTGCAGCCGGAGGGGGCGTGGTTTGCCTTTGAAGAAGATGGCTGCTTAATCCCTGAGCTCCATCAGACAACAGCCAAAACTCAGCTCCACTAGGGCAATACCAATATGGGGACCTCAGGAATATGTGGAAACTCAGCGACCAGATCCCACTCTCCACAAGACATTAGCAGGCTCATAAGCCAGAATATTCCAGAGATATTCCGGACACAGACGACCAACATGGCATCATCATCACCAGCCTCAGTTCCCATGCCGAGCCACAATGTGATCAGCTTAACCCCCACCAGCCCGCCTCCCTCCTCTGATGAGGGAAACCAGCCATCGCTCCAACAGCTAAGCCTAAGCAATCTCTGCACGATAGCGGCAGACATCAAGGACATGCTGTTCGCGGCCATCACTGTATGAAGTGGAGCGTACTGCTGCACACCAACACACATCGATATGAAGGATTCACTACCCTGTGAACATATACACCCTGAAACTCCGAGACCTCCAATGGCACATAGAGGAATTGGACAATTAAGGGAGATGACACAACCACCTCCTTGATAGGCCCCCACAGACACCCATCAACATGGAGCACATACACAGAGCCCTCAGACCACGAGGCAGGGACACAGATCCACCGTGTGACATAGTGTGCTGTCTGACGAACTTCAAACTCAAAGAAGAAATCCTCAGGAAGTCCCACAACAGGACACAACTGTCCCATGAAGGACACGACATACACATCTATCAAGATCAAGATCTCTCAGCCATCACCCTCAAAGACTGCAAAGATCTGCATCCTCTCCTGGACATTCTGCGAACCAGGGGAATCCACTATCGGTGGAAGTTCCCCTTCTGCCTGTCAGCTACCCACCAGGGCCACACAACTATACTGAGAGTCCCAGAAGAATTAGATGCCATTACCTGGGAAGCCCACAAATGTGTGATAAGGGGCATCCTAATTGCAGCAGCTGCCAAACAAAAACGGGAAAGACAGAGACATCTCACAGAACTTACCACCCAAATTCAGAAGCTGGAGTGTGCACATAAACGAACACAAGCTTTGGATACTCTACACACCCTTATACAGACCAGAACTAAACTTCTGGAAGTATTAGGCAAAAAAATAAGATGTAAATATATCCTATCTCAAAAAGTATACTACGAATATAATAATAAAGCTGGGAAACCACTGGCAAGGGCCCTATAACTAAGAGAGCTGCCTCAACAATACATTCCCTGACAGACTCATCGGGCCGTAAACTAAATTCAACACCCAACATAGCTAAACAATTTGTCAATTACTATTCTCAACTATATAACCTACCCCCAACAGACCCATCAAAGGACACTACATCCAGGAAACAAAACAGTTAATTACAGATTTCCTGAAACAATATATATCTGCCCCAATATCAAACACCTTAGCTTGGGATTTAGATGGCCCATTGAAAGGAAAAGAAGCTGAACTAGCACTTAAACAAATGAAACCGGGCAAGAGTCTGGGACCTGATGGACTAACAGTGGGATATTATATTACCTACTCAAAGCTCCTCACCCCCTTCTTTATCTCGGCTTTTAACTCTTTTGCATCGCTGTCTGAGCCCCCCTCAGGAACTATTGATGGTTCACATTGCGGTAATTCCAAAACCAGGGAAGGATTCTAGAGATATAGACATGTCATCAGTAACTATATAAAAAACTTTAAATGTACACACTTTAGTAGCAATTTGGTCTTTATTGTTTAAAATTCCATCAAAGTGGTAACATCGTGTGAGACATGGGTGTCGGCAAATGTGATGTTGATTTAATCAGAGCCAAGTTGCCATGTGTAATGAGTATTCACTAATTTACAGATTTCTTAATTAATCAATTGAGCCCACCCCAAATCTTTGTCTTTTGCCTATAGTGTCAGCTATGAGTAAGCACCAGTAGTTACGGTGTAAAAACATGTTAGCTGTTGATTCCATCTCTTGCTGTATGTTTTTTAACCGATAAAGAAATTATTGTTGGAGTGCATGGAAGGTTCCGATGTTGGTTCCCAGGTTGAAGAAGGGAGTAATGTGAACCTAGAGAGAGGGGATGCCACAGAAGGACAAGAAACTGGAAGTCATGTTCCCCCAGCTGCAGCATACTGCCAAGTTTGCTCCAGTGATGAGGAGGGAGGGGACAATGAGGTCACTGACTGTACTTGGATGCCTGAGAGAAGATATGAGGAAAGTGAGGAGAAGGAGGCACAACTCCAATGAGACAGGATGTCCTCCAGGGGTCAGCTTAAGGGCAGACATCCTATTGCATCACACCCCAGAGCTCTGCAGGTGCAGGTCTCTGCTGACTCCCTGCTGACTTGCAAAAGTTCCTTGGTGTGGGCTTTTTTCCAACACATATGCAGTAGATCACACAGTTGCTGTTTGTAATCTATGTCTGAAGTGGATCAAGCGTGGCCAGAACAGCAGCCACTTGGGCACCACATGCTTGACAAGACATATGACGACCTGCCATGCAGTCCGTTGGCAGCAGCACCTGAAAGACCCACTTCATAGAAAAAGGCATACTTCTCCTTGCTCTTCATCTGGGATCTCAAACCCTACTATACCTCCAGTCCTCTCAAAAACCTGCACTGAGAGGAATGAAGGTATAGCAATATGTTCCACAAGTACTTGCAGCCAACATGCTAGCAATACACCACAAGCTAAATTCAGCAGGCAAATTTTGCTACCCCAGTTGCTGAATTGTAAAAAATAATTCTGTCCCAGCCTTCCACATGCTCAGGGTCTAAATGTTAACTTGGCCAAATTGCTAGCACTGCAATTGCTGCCTTTTCAGTTGGTAAACTCTGTCCCCTTTTTCGTGAATTTTTGGAATGTGCTGTACCACAGTGGCAGCTTCCAAAACCAATTTTTTCACGTAAGGCCATTCCAGCTCTCTACATTTATGTGAAAGGCAATGTTTTGGCCTCATTGGACAGGGCGGTCAGCAGCAAGGTTCATATTACTGCTGACTCATAGTCCAGCAGGCATGGGCAGGGATGTTACCTTTCCTTCACGGCGCACTGGGTAACTGGGGAAGAATGTAGGACAGGGTTGTTCCACCACCACGCCTCCAAAAAGCTGGTGGTGATTCTGCCACAACATCTGTATGCTCCCCTCCCTCCTCTTTTTCTTCCTCTATTGCCTCTTCTGTAGATTTGTCCTTTGAACCAGCAGTGCTCCGTAAGTGCACAAGGGGCTACGCAAGCAGTCAGGCTAAAAGATGCCATGCGGTGCTTCAGTTGGTCTGCCTAGGGGACAGGAGCCACGCTGGGGCAGAGATCCTGTCAGCTCTGCAGGGGCAGGCTCAGAGGTGGTTGTTGCCATGCCAGCTTGAGCCAGGAATGGTTGTATGCGACAATGGCACCAACATTCTCTCCGCTCTCTGACAGGGACACTTGACCCATGTTCCATGCTTGGCACACATCCTGAATTTCATGGTGCAGCGTTTCTTGAACAGGTACCCAGGCTTACAATATCTCCTGAGGCAGGCCAGACAAGTCTGTGGTAATTTACGGCGGTCATACAATGCCAGTGCTCGGCTGGCTGACATTCAAAGGGAATTTAACCTGCCCACCAACCACCTGATTTGTGACATGCCCACAAGGTGGAACTCAACCTTGGCAATGCTGCAGCGGCTGCACACACAGCAGAGGGCCATCAATGAGTACCTGTGTGAGTATGGCACCAGGACAGGGTCAGGGGAGCTTGGCTTCTTTTTGCCACACCAGTGGCTACTGATCAAGAATGCATGCACTTTCCTGTCACAAGGAGGCCCCAAAGATGGTGAGCAGTGACAATGCATGCATCAGTGACACTGTCCCTCTAGTGTTCCTGCTGGAGCACACACTTCGTGGAATCATGGACAGGGCACTTGAGGCAGAACAGCGGGAGGAAGAGGAGGATTTACTTTCCTTTCAAGGCCCCCTTTATGCAGATAGCATTCCTGCAGGGCTGCCAAACACACAGGAAGAAGAGGAGGAAGAGGATTGTGTCAGCATGGATGTAGAGGATAAAATGCAGTAGTCTTCAAGAGATGGTTTTCAGTCCCCAGATACCCAAGGAGTTGTACGTGGAAGGGAGGGGGTAGTTCCTGATAATGTCATCCTTAGTGACCCAGAGGACTCGTAATAAAATGCCTCTGCAAACTTACATGGCCTCCCTGATTCTGCAAAGCCTGCAAAAGGAGCCTATGATTCATGGTACTAAGGATAAAGCTCATTACTGGCTGGCAACCCTTCTTGATCCACGTTATAAGGGTAAAGTTGCAGAACTCATCCTGCCTTCGCAGAGGGAGAAGAGGATTAAACATCTACAGGAGGCCTTGAAGAAAAGTTTGTTTAACGCCTTTTTAGACCCTAGGAGGTTACCATTTCCTGGTGCTGGACAACATGTGTCTGAGACCTTGTTCTGTCAGAGGAAGAGTGATGGAGAAGGTGGCCGGCTGACCGAACCCTTTAAACTATTTTTTAGTCCTCAGCGCCAAGGTCTGATCAGTTCAAGCAACTATCGTCAGCGTCTGAATTATATGGTGCAGGAATATCTAGGTGCAAGACCGGACTTGGAGACCATTCCAACAGAGCATTTACTGGGTTACTGGGTCTTGAGGATGGACCACTGTCCAGAACTTGCTCAATATGCAATCGAGCTACTGACCTTTCTTGCATTCAGCATGCTTTCTGAGCGCACATTCAGTGCTGCTGGAGGGTTTGTACAAAGAGTGTGCTTGTCCACAGACTCTGTCGATAGGCTCACATTTATAAAATCAGTCCTGGATCAGCAGCTATCAAGCACCTGATGCTGATGTAACTGATTGAATTTGCTGTGGATATGGGATCCCTTGAAGACTTCCTATGCTGCCTAGCCTATGCCTGAAGCTTGATGATGCTAGCTTCCAACAATATTTTTGGTTAAGCGCATCACCAACACCCAAGGCCGAATTCTTCTGCCCCTGTTTAACAGGGGCATGTAATCATAATTGTTGGAATAATATTTAACATCAGGGACTGTTCCTGTGCCCAACAAGAGTAACTGTGAGGGGTATCAGGGACCTCGTCCGCTGCGCGCTGTAGGGCGCATGCGCACAGGGCTGGCGCTCCGGCGCACAGGAAGAGATGGGGTAATGCTGCGGCGGCGCATGCGCGCTCGCGGCTCCACTGAGCGGCGCGCGCGCATGCGCACTAGCGTGCGTCCCATGTGACCAATCAACTGGCCTATAAAAGAGAGGCCTTCACACCAAAACAATGCTGGTTCGTCTCTCAGCTGTCCTTGTTCCTGGTTCCTTGTTCCTGTACCTGCTGTTTTGATTCTTGGATTGATCACCCGCTGCCGACCCGGAACTCCTTGACCATCCTGCCTCTCTCTAAACCTTGACCCTTGGCTTGCCTACCGGACTTCCCACTTGTCTCCAGTGTTTGACCCTCGGCCTGTACCCTCGGATATCTGCTCCTTGCTGCCAGTACCTGACCCTCTGCCTGCCTTTGACCCTGATTTATCTCTCTGCCTGGTTACCTCATTCTGGACTGTCTACCCGTGTTGACCCCCTAGCTTGTGCTTGACTAATCTTCTGTGTTTCACCCCCAGCCTGCTTACCAGTGTTTGAGCCTCAGCCAGGATTCCAGTTTCCAGCACCTGTCCTGTCTACAGCACCTGAGCCCACGCCTAGCCATCACCAACAGGTGGCTTGTGCCTCTTGGTGCCAACTGCCTCCTGTATCATCTCCAGGGGCAGTGGGCGCTGAGTCGCAAGGGCAACCGCTCTCGGCATCTTGGCCTCGGTGAGTACTTGATTCCTGATAGTACGAACCAGCCATGACAGAGGCCAACAGAGCGGGATCTCCTTTGGAGATGTTATGTCAACAAGTGTCATCTCTCATGGAGGCGGTGCAGAAATTGCAGGAAGGCTATGCCCAGGTTGATACCCGTCTCCAACAACTAGCAACTGCTTCTCCTCCGGCCAACCCAGCTTCCGGGTCAGCCAGTGGGGCCTCCGCACCCCAAATGCAAAATCCACCTGCCATGATGATGGCTGTACCAGAACCTAGGGTGCCTATCCCTGAGCGTTTTTCAGGCGACCGAAGAAAGTTCAGATCATTTAAAAACGCCTGCTCCTTGTATCTCGCCTTACAACCCCGGACTTTCGCCTCTGAAATTGTAAAGGTGGGATTCATCATTTCTCTACTTTCAGAAGAACCCCAGACCTGGGCTCACGGCCTCATGGAGCAAAGGAACCCCTTGCTCAACACCGTGGATTCTTTTTTTGAAGCTATGGGCCAACTGTATGATGACCCCCAACGTACTGCCATGGCCGAAGCCACTCTTCATACCCTCTCCCAGGGGAGAAGACCTGTAGAGGACTATACTGCGGAGTTCCGTAAATGGTCGGCCGATACAACATGGAATGAGGCAGCCCTCCGCTACCAGTTCCGGCTAGGACTGAACGAGAGCCTCAAGGATGAATTAGCTCGTGTTGAGACCCCCACGACCTTAGAAGAACTCATCCAGTTGACTACCAAACTGGACCGGCGCATGCGTGAACGCCGTTCCGAACGCCTACAAGGGTCTCGGCCAGTATGGGGGTCCCCAAGAGGTCCTTCCATGTACCCAACCACTCCCTTGCCTACCGGCACCTTGGCATCAGACGGGGAACCTATGCAGCTAGGTCTAGTCCGCCCCCGGCTGTCTCAGGAAGAACGCCAACGTAGACGCAGATCCAACCTATGTCTCTACTGTGGAGGATCCGGTCATTTCCTACAGAATTGCCCCATCCGGCCCAGTAAGTTGCCATCTCAGCACACTATGAACTGTCAAAAACCTAACCTTACTCAGGCTTATGTGACTCTCTCTGTCTCCCTACAGCTGGCGGAAAAGAGGATTCAATTACCGGCCGTAATTGACTCTGGGGCTTGCAGTTGCTTTTTAGATGTCTCCGTTGCCAAGGAATGGCAAATCCCATATGTTAATAAAGGAAGACCACTATTGGTTCATTTGGCTGACGGGTCTCTTCCACACTCAGGGCCAGTCACACTGGAGACACACCCTATCCTCACCACCACAGATTCTGGACATCAGGAACTTCTACGCTTCGACCTCATCTCATCCCCTATGTTCCCTATTATTCTAGGACTTCCCTGGCTACAAGCCCATGATCCTCAGATCCATTGGGACCGGAAAGAGGTCTCTTTCTCCTCTCCGTACTGCCATTCACATTGTCTGGCACCACCTCCAAAAGCTCATCTGGCTGTTGTCATGGCACCTGAAAACTTACAAAACATTCCACCAGCATACCAAGACTTTAAAGATGTGTTCGATAAAAAAAAGGCCGATCATCTACCTCCACACCGGGCCTACGACTGCCCTATTGAATTACTCACTGGGTCTGAGATCCCTTTCGGGCGCATATTTCCCCTGTCAGAGACCGAGCTAAGAGCTCTTAAAGCTTATATTGATGAGAACCTCGAGAAAGGTTTTATTCGACCATCTACTTCTCCAGCCGGGGCTGGCATCTTCTTTGTAGGCAAAAAGGATGGCTCTCTTCGACCCTGCATCGATTATAGGGAGTTAAACAAAATTACTGTCAAGAATCGGTACCCACTACCGCTTATCCCAGAGCTCTTCCAGCGGTTTCGAACAGCCAAGGTATTTTCCAAACTCGACCTGCGAGGTGCCTACAATCTCGTCCGGATCCGCGCAGGGGATGAATGGAAGACTGCTTTCAGGTCCAGGTTTGGCCACTTCGAATATCTTGTGATGCCTTTCGGCCTATGCAACGCTCCGGCCACTTTCCAACACCTGGTGAACGACATTTTCAGAGAGCACTTGGATGACTTCCTAGTCGTTTATCTGGATGACATCCTCATCTTTTCAGCAACCTTGGAACTCCATCGGGAACATGTCCGATGGGTACTTACCGTCCTCAGGGCCCATCAACTATATCTCAAAGCAGAGAAATGTGAATTTGAAAAATCTACAGTCCAATTCTTAGGTTTCATCATCTCCACCAATGGTACGTCGATGGATCCCCAGAAAGTCAAGGCAGTGGTAGAGTGGTCACCTCCCAAAGATAAAAAGTCGGTACAACGATTCATTGGCTTCGCCAATTTCTATCGGCGGTTCATCGTGGGATTCTCTGCTATCGTTGCCCCGATCACCCAATTAACCCGCCAGCAAAGCCGTTTCCAGTGGACACCGGAGGCTCAGGAAGCCTTTATTAAGTTGAAAACACTTTTTACCACTGCTCCCATTCTACAGCATCCGGACCCACTGCTCCCTTTCGTATTGGAGGTAGATGCCTCAGACTCGGCCACTGGGGCCATTCTCTCTCAACGGCATGGGCCAAAAGCCCTTCTCCATCCAGTGGCTTTCGCCTCTCGGAGACTAAGTCCTCCCGAGAGGAACTATGACGTGGGCGATCGGGAATTACTCGCTATTAAAAATGCTTTAGAAGAATGGAGGTATCTTCTCGAAGGGGCGGTCCATCCGATTACCATCTTCACCGATCATAAAAACCTCGAATACCTACGGACTGCCAAGAGGTTAAGACCCCGCCAAGCCCGATGGGCACTCTTTTTCTCAAGATTCACGTTCCACATCTCCTATCGGCCAGGGTCCAAGAATGGCAAGGCAGATGCTCTCTCCCGCATCTCTTCGGAATCCGCCCAGATAACAGAACCCAGCACCATCCTAGCTCCCCAGAATTTTTTACTACTTACCCCGACGGACCTATCTTCTGCTCTCCATACAGCATCAACTCTTTGCAGAGATCCTATTGTGGCTTCCTTGGAAAGGCGTGAGAACCTGCTTTGGCATCAAAACAAGGTCTTTGTCCCTCAAGAGGTGAGACCCTTAGTCCTAAGAACCCTCCATGACCACAAGCTAGCAGGGCACTTCGGAGTCCGGAAAACAGCGGAACTCATCTCCCGCACCTTCTGGTGGCCAGGCTGGCGACAGGATTGTCAAAACTATATCTCCTCCTGCATACCTTGCCAACGGAACAAGGGGGCCAAGACTAGACCTTGGGGGTTACTAAAACCACTACCCATCCCGGAGCGCCCCTGGGCCAACATCTCGATGGACTTCATCGTAGACTTACCACCCTCAGAGGGGTTTTCTACCATCCTGGTGGTAGTGGACCGGCTGTCCAAGATGAGTCACTTCCTGCCTATGGTTGGCACTCCTACGGCTCTAGAAACGGCCAACATTTTTGTTAAAGAGGTTGTCAGGCTCCATGGGGTCCCCAAGAGCATTGTCTCGGACAGAGGCTCTCAATTTACTTCAAAATTTTGGAAGGAACTGTGCAAGTCTCTAGGAATCAAGGCCTGCCTTTCATCAGCCTACCATCCACAGAGCAATGGACAAACAGAGCGTACTAACCAGACGCTGGAACAGTATTTACGCTGTTTTTGTTCCGCAGCACAAGACGACTGGGCCTCCCTACTGGCTTATGCAGAATTCGCGTATAATGACTCCGTCCATTCAACCACTAATCAAACTCCTTTCTGGGCAAATTTTGGCTTCCATCCATCTTTCCTTCCAAACGCCTTCCCTGAATCACCAGCTCCAGCGGTACAAGAAAGGCTAAAATCTATCCAGTCCAATTTTCAGGAACTCCGGAAAACAATGCAGCAGGCACAAGAGGACTACAAGAAATTTCACGACAAAGGTAGAAGGGCTAATCCCTCTTTCAAAACAGGGGAGAAGGTATGGTTGTCGACCGCCCATCTCAAACTCTCGTGTCCTTCGCGCAAACTGGGCCCCAAATTCATCGGGCCACTCGAGATCAAGAAGATGATAAACCCTGTGGCCTTTGAGCTTTCTCTACCCAAGACGTACAGAATACACCCGGTATTTCATGCCTCGTTGCTAAGACCTCTGGTTCCCAGTCCTTTTCCGGATAGAGAAGAACTTCCTCCACCTCCTGTCACAGTGGATGGTAACGAAGAGTATGAAGTGGAGTCGCTACTGGGTTGTAGGAAGGTGGGCCGCCAGCTCCAATACCTGGTGAAATGGAAAGGGTACCCGCCAGAAGACAACTCCTGGGAACCATCCAAAAATTTCCATGCCCCTAGGATGATCAGGATCTTCCATCAAGAACATCCTGAGTTGATGGATAGCTTGGTTCCACTGAGCGGCGCGCGCGCATGCGCACTAGCGTGCGTCCCATGTGACCAATCAACTGGCCTATAAAAGAGAGGCCTTCACACCAAAACAATGCTGGTTCGTCTCTCAGCTGTCCTTGTTCCTGGTTCCTTGTTCCTGTACCTGCTGTTTTGATTATTCTTCCTCAGTATCTTGCGAATTCACCCTATTTGAATCACTATGCTCCAGGTCCTCACCTCAAAGACATAATCTCTAGTATTTATGACATGTTCTTTGCTTCTATACTCCCTAATTCAAGGAAAGCCTGTCAGGCCTGGGAAAAGGATCTACAACTCGAGTTGTCAAGTGACCACTGGGAATGTATTCACGCTGCCACACTTAAAAGATCTAAAAATGTTTGGATTCAGGAAACTAGCTCCAAGATTTTATCACGGTGGTACCAAACCCATGTACTACTTCAAAAATATCATCATATCTAATATATGCTGGAGATGCTCTAAGGAACCAGGCACACTCCTACACATTTAGTGGACATGCCCAATACTTCAATCATTCTGGTCCCAGGTCCATGAAATATTTTCACAAGTTTCCACATACTTTCTTGAACATACACTGTCTCAGTCCTCCTTCGTCACTCAGCCATACCTGTACAGTCATACCATAAATCATTAGCTATACACATGATCAATGTCACTAAACTCTGCTTACCTATACACTGGGGTTCTTCTCATGTACTCCAAGAGCTAACACACATGGGCCTGCAGGACCCATTTTCAAACTGTGGACCGTTACTTAACACTGATGGGACTAATCTCAACCAAATCATCCTCACGAACAACTGACTAATACAGACCAAGTATCTGTACTTTCACTCTACCTTTAGCAGTTGATGACAGATCAACCTCCCCTACCCAAGGGGTCAGTCAGGGAGGACCCATGTCGAGGAAACCCATTGGAAAGTTACATATGTTCTGATTTTTGAATATACATTCTATGAGACACACTAATTACAGCTGGAAATCATATATATGCCTGATGTGGAGGCTGTAGGGGACCCTGTCGCCCTCCACTCCTACCCCCCCTCTCTTCTTTATCTCCCTGGCTTTCTTCAGTCACAGTATTTTCCTCTCTTCCCTTAATTCACAGCATTAGGCCTCATCAGCCAGAACCCTCTTTTATAGCGGGAATACGATACCTCTCAAGCTCAAACATACCTGACCATTTAACCAGCCAACTATGATCATGACATCTGTCCAAGGAATGAGGCTTCAATTTTAACTTTGCTGCTGTTTGGTGACTGGATGTGAGAGGCGTGAGGAGTGAGACGCGATGAGTGTTGGTGAGGAGTGAGAGGCCGTCCGAGACTGCCTGTGTGACCCACCCCCACCCTCCCTCGATATGCTGAGAAGCCTGGATGACCTCCTCTCCTTAACAACACTATACCCCCGGTGGTGTGAAGGCCGGGGCCCACGAGGATTCCCGGATATTGCCGAGAAGAAGCCCTTGCGAGTTGGCTGGGACTCGGCTCTGTGTTTACAGAAGGCGCTGAAAATGACGTCACATGCCGTCTATCACACGCCACTCGTGGTGCCTGGAGTGCAGAGAGGGAGTTCGCCGCGAGTACCGGGCGGCTCTGCTGAGGGTCCCCCGCAGGTGGGAAAGACTGACGGGGTATGCCTGAGCATGCACGGCAGTATACTGGAAGCAATTACCAGGAAGCCCGAGCGGAATCAACATAGCAACCCGCCACAGTCTCCAAAGCCTTCTGAAGTCGCGCAAATGACAGGTGGCATGAGTACCCCAAGAACTTTAAATTTAAAAGTATGTGAGGAGTCATGAACATGCCTAAATACGCAGACTTCATGTGACATTGACTAGAGTCCTATGCTATATTTATGAGACAAAACGGTTGATTTTTTCTTAAAAACGTGGTAGTCACTTATAAAGGAGAAGGAGGAGGAGGAGGAAGGGAAGGAGGGGAAGAGAAAAGAAAGTGTGGTGTCTGGAGACCTAACGTGGAATGTCCCAAGGCCTACTGAGGTAAATTTATAATGATGTATATTGCAATTAGTATTCCTAGTAGTTTTTTTCCTTCTTTGCTAACAAATGCAGTAATGAATGATTATTACAGAGTAATGTCTGCTATTCTGTAAAGTTATGTGAGTTGGCAACCCATCAATTGTGGGCAGGTGACAGGTTAGCCATGATCCTTACTTGACGACCCCCAGGACCTGGACAGGATAGGCCACTAGAGTGGAAATGAATGGACCGATCTGTATTTTCTTTCGCAGCAGCTGAAAGTAGGCTTCTCTTCCTTTTGCCTATATTCAGCTGCCACAGGAGGAAAATACAGTTGTCCCAGTTCCTTTTATTTCTGCTGCCCAGGTCCCCCTGTGTGCTCACCTGCTCCCCCCCCCCCCCCATTGTTTTAGGATGACGAGTGGGGAAGAGGCTGGTTAATATGTCACAAATGCATATGTGTTGGAGCTTTGAGGGGCACACCCTAATACAATAGGCTGCGCACACCTATGGCACTCACCCTTGGGATTGGAGCAACTATTGCTAGTTAGGTCAAATGCGTGTGTGAGGCGACCCCTGTGGATATCCTCTGGACCATTGGTTAACTATGATGAATGTTCCTCATATAGATGGATAAAATTGAGAAAAACTCATTGCCGTTTAAAAATAACTTTTATTCCAAAGAATTAAAAGATATTGAACTCACATGTATGAGTGCCTGATATCCTGGCACCCAGAGTGAACAGCAGGTAAAAATATCATCCATTAAATCTGCCCGATCAGTTCATGCAGTGAAGGGCTCGATTTCCGGGTATGGGCGGAAGTTGTCACGATCACTTGACTCACCCTCTATGCATTTCGGCCTATCAGATTGGCCGTCCTCAGTTCATTCTTTAATCATACTAACTATAATGCAGGTCCCAGTGTACTTAGCACAATGGCTTGGTGGTCTGCTCAGATGTCTCCACAGCACGCAAGGTATCAGTTCAAATCCCAGTAAACCTACCATCCACCAGCTGTATTTATTTTTTCAGTGCACAAGCAAATTAAAACAAACAAAAAATTGTAAACTGCCCGTTAACTAGTGTGTGAAGTTTGGAATTCCACACCATAGTATTGAATACTTACATACTATTGCAAGCATTTGAATAGTTAATATAATAAAATCAACCAAACTAAAGTGCATTGCCTTATTGGCATTCGCCTATTTTCAGCATTTGCTGCTTTGGCTAATTGGCAAATAATCATTTGTCTTATAATCATCAATGCAATCTTTCAGTATCCCTCTGTGGGATTTGAACCCATGAGTCCTCCAAGGCCTGAGTTTTACAAGGTAGAAGTGCTGACCACTAGCCTATTGGTCTTAGCGCAATCAGCCACAGAAAATACATTTACTAGTGTTTGATGTTTCTTCTCCCCAAGCGGTCTTCTGCCCATGCCGTCTCTCCCGCCATCTGCTGTGTTCTTCTGTCTGTTTTACTAGTTATGAGGCTCTGCTATTCAGGGTGGCTTTTGTCCTGTTTTAATTTGGAGCCTTTAGGGTTTCTGATTAGCTGCCCGGGTCCAAGCAGAGCCCTTTGGGTATGTTGGCAGAGCATGTGCTGGTTGACCAGGGTCAGGTACGCCTTTTTTTGCGGCGATCGAAAACCGACCAGCTGGGTTGCGGGACTTGGGTGGCATTATCTGTGCAGGCAGACACCTCAGTGTGTCCAGTGCTGCTGGTCACGGATTTCCTCGCCCTACGTCCGGCTGGGGTGAGCCATTTTCTCAGTCATTTGGATCGGTCCCCTTTAACTAAATACCAATTTTCACACGTCCTAAAATGCTGTTTTAAGAATTTGGGATGACAAGATTTCAGTTTTTCCTCCCATTCCTTCAGGATAGGAGTGGCGTCTGATGCTGCTGAGAGGGGTTTGTCAGCCAAAGCCATAATGGGTTTGGGAAGGTGGAGGTCCAATTGTTTTAAGAAATATGTCAGACCTAACTTGTCGCTTTTATTTTAGGTTTTCAACACTGTGTTTGGATTCTGGGCCACTCTTACATTTATTGGGCACGGAAGCGTGCGGCTCAGCGCAGGTATAGTGTCAACCTATCACTACCGCCGGAATCCTTGAAAGGTGTAAGAGGTCTGCGATGGCAGCAGTTATTTTTTCATTTATCGCAATTACTTCAGTTTTGGCCCCGCCTTCGATTCTGATAATACATCTTGGGGGCAATGATTGATCAGTGCGCACGTTAGATCATGATTAAACGGGACCTTCATCGGTTCCATTTGTCTTCCCCGGGTACAGTCATTGTTTTCTCGGAAATTGTTCCCCGCCTCGCTTGGCTGTCTTCCCCGTTTCATAAAGTGATGGAGAAGATGAGGAAGAGGGTCAACCGGGCGATGGCTAAGTACATGCCACTTTTGGGAGGATTGTCATATCGGCACGTGGATCTTGAAGGTGGTATCCCAGGGCTGTACAGCCAGGATGTGGGTGCCGACATCTTCAATTTGGGGCTGCAGAGCAGTATTGAAATGGCTGCGTATGTGGGGTAGACCGGACTGGTTACACAGTCCGGCTGGTGGGGACGTGTTTTCTTTGTTAAATAAAAGTATTAGCCCTTGTTCTGAAAACTGGGCAAAGGTTTTTGCTGTTATTTATTTTCATCTGAATATTTTAATTATTATGTTTGAATATATATAATATTTGGAAAACCAATAAATTTACCGCGGCCAATTTTTGCCAAATAATGGTGTGTGTGTGTGTGTCTATTATTAATGTTTATTGATTGTATCCGGGGAATTAAGGTAAGGGACAGGGTGTGGCCTGCTGTCCCATGCAAAAAGGGGGCACACCATTAAAGCCCACTCTATTGGGACAGCGGTCACCTAACCCCTGGTTAGGTATTTAGCTTAGGTTAGGTATTGGGTACTGTCCCTTTAAGAGAATGCATAGTTTAGGTGATCCAATGGGAATCCAGGGAACTTTCTGGAAGTCCCTGGGGAGTTTTTAAAAGGGGCTGCTGAGGGGCTTTACTTCCTCTTTGCAGCGCCTGACCAGGAGGAGAAGAAGCTCCCTCCCTGTCACGGTAAGTTTTATGTGGTTGGGTCACCCCGGATTCCGGGGGAGACGTGCTTTCTTTGTTAAATTAGAGTATTAGCCCGTGTTCTGAAAACTGGGCAAAGGTTTTTGCTGTTATTTATTTTCATCTGAATATTTTAATTATTATGCTTATATGTTTGAATATATATAATATTTGGAAAACCAATAAATTTACCCCGGACAATTTTTGCCAAATAATGGTGTGTGTGTCTATTATTAATGTTTATCCAGGGAATTAAGGTAAGGGGCAGGGCGTGGCCTGCTGTCCAATGCACTGTTTGGGGTTCAGTGGAATGTTAACCTGAAATGTCTGATTAATGGTTGCAACAACTCCCTTCTAATAAAGGTGCAATTTTGGGCATCGTCACAATAAGTGGATTAGATATCCGTGGTACCTAGAGCAGCAGGGGCAGTCTGCATCCTCCCGTAGTCCCATCTTATATAGTCTGGCAGGGGTAAAATGTACCTGCAAGACGATAAAGAGCTGGGACAGGCATTGCACCGTGTTAAGAGAGCACTGCTGTATAGTGTGTAATACCTCCTCCCATTGGTCCTCTTCAAATATACCCACGTTTCCCTCCTATCAGGTCATCACTTTAGTTGGGAAGTTGCCTTGATGTATGGCCATAAACATGAGGTAAGATCTGGAAATTAAACCCTTAAAGTGGGATACTTCTGCCATGTAGTGGAAGACAGGGGCCGAGGATTGTATCCAAGGTGCTCCGCCTGCCTGTGGTCTCACCGCATGACGAAGTTGCAGATAGGGGAAATACATGGATTGGGGCAACAGCTGCAAATATTTGATCGCAGCCACAATTAGAATTTTTTTTATTTATATTTGCAGATATGCAAATCTGTATTTCTACATATAATGATATTTGAAGGTAAACTTAAAGAGTGCCCCTTAAAAAAAAAAAAGTCAGCAGCTACAAATACTGCAGCTGCTGACTTTTAATAAATCGGACACTTACCTGTCCCAGGGTCCAGCGATGTGGGGGGAACGAAGCCCTGCTCCGCTTGGCGGGAATTCTTACTGTGGGCACCCGGCTGTGGCTTCACAGCTGGGCACCCACTGCGCATGCGCGATTGGCCATGCAGTAATCTGGGACCTGTCACGTGTCCTAGATGACTGACAGGAGGGAGGGAGCCCTTCCTGCACCGAGGGGGAAGTGATGTCACCAGCCCAGGCACCAAAGGAGGCAGACTTTGAGGGACCCCCTAGCAACAGGCATTTAGAGGTGAGTTAAAAAAAAAAAAAAAGTTTGATAAGAAATGGTGTCCCTGGGATTACAGCAGGTGAATTACAAATACAAAGGCCCAGTTTGAGCCCTGGTTCACACTGACAGCGGGAATGAAATTGTGCAAATTCAGCTGAACTCACACAATTTCATTCCCGCATGTCAGTCCAGACTGCAGGGGGAATTTCAGAGACAGGTTTTAGCACAGATGTCAATGGAAACCACACCAAAGTGGCCAAAAGTAGTACAGAAACTACTTTTGGAAATTGCTGTGCCGCACCGATTAGGACGGTGAAATTGCCACATGTCAAATCTCATGCCAAATTGCACCAATGTGAACCAGGGTTGACACATACAACACTGCCTATCCACCAGCTGAATTCATTACCTGCAATTCTCCACAGCTGTTATGTACAAAGACTCCACCTAAACACCTTTTCATTTACTTGCAGGTGTTCTGAAGAGATTTGGGTTTTGGTGCACAATTATATCTTATAATTTCTATGGGTACAAGATATTGCACTTCCACAAAACCACCAGCCCCAAAACGAATTAAAAAGAAGAAAAGAGAAAAAAAACAAAAAAAAAACAAACAAGCTCAATAATGTACTTTTATTTTGCCAGCAGAAACAAAATTATTATTCATTTACTAGCATAAAAAAAAACATACAGGATATATGGTGCTACATTTAGCAAAACAGTTATAAATTGGGTTTTAAGGGCCCTGCTCACAGGAGCTTACAATCTAAAATCTGCCTAAACCTTATTCCGCGTACACACGACCAGACTTTCCTTCAGAAAAGGTCCGAAAGTCTTCCCAACGGACTAGAAAAGGAAGTTCAATAGCCAGTAGCCAATAGCTGCCCTTGCGTCATATTTG
Organism: Lithobates sylvaticus; assembly: GCA_028564925.1. Taxonomy (NCBI): domain Eukaryota; kingdom Metazoa; phylum Chordata; class Amphibia; order Anura; family Ranidae; genus Lithobates; species Lithobates sylvaticus. Next base: position 366,941,686 of record CM053026.1, on the reverse strand, counting down.
GACAATATGACCAGCATACAGTCAAACGATTTTCCCGATAGGAATTGATTCCATCGGAAAGATTTTAAACATGTTCTTTTTCTAGGTCCGTCTGAATTTTTTTTTTTTTTTTTTAAGAAAAACGATCAGGTTATCCCACACACTATCAGAATATCCGACGGAATGATTCTGGACCTATTCTGCCGGAAAGTCCAGTCGTGTGTACGCGGCATTAGAGTGGACACAGCTTTACTTTCAGTGTATAACGGGCAACACATTTCATAGTGTGACTAATCCACATCACATTTTTATCTGCAATATTATAGAAACATACTTAACAGTCATTCTTACAAAGCATTCCAACATATTCAAACTATAACACCCACCACCACCCCACAATCCACACACATACATTGGTGACCATGTTCTGCTGGAAGCTGCATCGCTGTGTACATGATTAAGCAACGAGATCAAAGAGTAGAAGGTCAGCACATGCTCCCAAACCATGTTTGCATGGTCAGACAGGAGCAATACACACAACGTTGACAGCATGGCCACATAAACCCACTTTTGATGGAAAAAATGCACAAGACATTCACTAAGGCCCCTTTCACACTGGGGCGGGAGCCGCAGTGACGGTAAAGCGAAGTGACGGTAAAGCGCTGTAGCGGTGCTTTGCGGCGGTATTAGTGCGGTGTCCCATTCAAATCAATGGGAAGGAGCGGTGATTACACCGATCCTATACCCAGACCTCAAAAAATCCACTCGCCTGCTCGCATTTTGCGAGTGGATTTTGAGGTCTCGCGAGTGTAGGATCGGAGGGGAGGAGAGCCGCCGCCGCCGCCTGTTTGATTAGAGAGGCAGGGGAACATAACAGCTTTTGTTTGAATAGCTGTGTTCCCTGCCGCACGCCGTCATATACAGCCCCTCCCCCTTGTCCGGGGGAACTTTGATAGACAGACAGATCACCTGACCCAGGATTGGACAGGTGATCTGTCTATCAAAGGGACTCGGACAAGGGGGAGGGGCTGTAAATGACAGCGCGCGGCGGGGAACACAGCTATTCAAACAAAAGCTGTTATGTTCCCCTGCCTCTCTAATCAAACAGGCGGCGGCGGCGGCGGCTCTCCTCCCCTGCACAGGTAGGCTGCATTGGGGACACAAGCTGCACTGGGGGACACCTGCTGCACTGGAGGGGACACATGCTGCACTGGGGGGGACACCTGCTGCACTGGGGGGGACACCTGCTGCACTGGGGGGGGGGAAACCTGCTGCACTGGGGGGGGACACCTGCTGCACTTGGGGGGGACACCTGCTGCACTGGGGGGGACACATGCTGCACTGTAGGGGACACATGCTGCACTGGGGGGGGACACATGCTGCACTGGGGGGGGGGCACCTGCTGCACTGGGGGGGTACACCTGCTGCACTGGAGGGGACACCTGCTGCACTGGGGGGGGGGGACACCTGCTGCACTGGGGGGGGGGACACCTGCTGCACTGGGGGGGGGGGACACCTGCTGCACTGGGGGGGGGACACCTGCTGCACTGGGGGGGACACCTGCTGCACTGGGGGGGACACATGCTGCACTGGGGGGGGGCACATGCTGCACTGGGGGGGGGGGGACACAGGCTGCACTGGAGGGGACACAGGCTGCACTGGAGGGGACACATGCTGCACTGGGGGGGGCACATGCTGCACTGGGGGGGGACACAGGCTGCACTGGAGGGGACACATGCTGCACTGGAGGGGACACCTGCTGCACTGGGGGGGACACAGGCTGCACTGGGGGGGGGACACATGCTGCACTGGGGGGCACATGCTGGACTGGGGGACACAGGGGACACATGCGGCACAGGGGGACACATGCTGCACTGGTGGTCACATGCGGCACAGGGGGACACATGCGGCACTGGGGGACACATGCTGCACAGGGGGACACATGCTGGACTGGGGGACACATGCGGCACAGGGGGACACATGCTGCACTGGGGAACACATGCGGCACTGGGGGACACATGCGGCACTGGGGGACACATGCGGCACTGGGGGACACATGCGGTACTGGGGGACAAATGCGGCACTGGGGGACACATGCGGCACTGGGGGACACATGCTGGACTGGGGGACACATGCTGCACTGGGGGACACATGCTGCACTGGGGGACACATGCTGCACAGGGGGACACATGCTGCACAGGGGGACACATGCGGCACTGGGGGACAAATGCGGCACTGGGGGACACATGCTGGACTGGGGGACACATGCTGGACTGGGGGGCACATGCGGCACTGGGGGACACATGCGGCACTGGGGTGCACATGCTGCACTGGGGGACACATGCGGCACTGGGGGGGTCACATGCTGCACTGGGGGGGTCACATGCTGCACTGGGGGAGTCACAAGCTGCACTGGGGGGGTCACATGCTGTACTGGGGACACATGCTGCACTGGGGGGGGGGGGCACTGGGGACACAGGCTGCACTTGGGGGGACACAGTCTGCACTGAGGGGGGGGGGGACAGAGGCTGGCTGCATTGGTGGACAAAGTTGTTAATATTTATTTTTACAACTTAATTCTGCATAAATCATTTAATGAGGTAATTTATGAGGGCGTGTTTAGGGGCGGGATTAGGGGCGGGACAGGGTAGGGGTTGGGCGGGGCAACTGGTGGCGAGTGACCCTTGAGGCCTGGCTAGTAGCTCAGGACTTGAAATTTTGAGCCCTGCTATACCACTCCAAAAATGCTGCTAGCAGGACTTTTTTTACCGTCCTGCTAGCTCACTGCTCCAGTGTGAAAGCCCTCCGGCTTTCACACTGGAGTGAATGGGTTTTTTCAGGCGGTGTACAGGCGCTATTTTTAGCACTGTACCGCCTGAAAACCGCCCCAGTGTGAAAGGGGCCTAAACAAACAGCTCTAGTGGGGCGTTTGTCATTATGCACAATATCATTCCTTCTCCCCACCCCACAAATCACAGCAAAAAACCTGGCTGCTTCTCAGGCCAAATGAATCCCCCCTCCTACTGCAGTCCTTTATATAAGATAGGTTGTAATGTTAGCACACTGACACATGCCCAATAGAAGTACACGCCCAACAGTATCTTTTAATCTATCTCTTCATGTATGTCTAAAGTGATTGCACCTGATAAGCAGGAACACATAATACTACTTGCAACTGTGTCAGTCCCTGGCTATGCGCATCAAATCTCCAACTACAGGCCAAAGATCGAAGTCCATTTGTATCCACATAAACAAAGCAACAGTTTTCTAAGCATATGTACCTGTGCAGTGTAAACCCTACAATTGTAAATTTCCAAGTCCCTGGGCATGATTAGTGCTAACAAACATTAACAATAGTCCCTGGCTGCAATGAGCTTCCAATCTAAAGTCCAAAACTAACTTTTTCCATTAGGCCCCTTTCACACTGGGGCGGTTTGCAGGCGTTATTGCGCTAAAAATAGCGCCTGCAAACCGACCTGAAACAGCTGTTGCTGTGTCTTCAGTGTGAAAGCCCGAGGGCTTTTACACTGAAGCGGTGCGCTTGCAGGACGCTGGAAAATGTCCTGCAAGCCGCATCTTTGGCTCGCTGTAGGAGCGGTATATTTACCGCTCCTATATCGCCCGTTCCCATTGAAAACAATGGGGCAGCGCTCCGAACCCGCCCGCAAAACGCTGCTGCAGCAGCAGTTTGAGGGCGGTATTAACCCTTTTTCGGCCGCTCGCGGGGGGTAAAACCACCCCGCTATCGGCCGAAATGCGCCGCTAAAACGACGGTAAAGCGGCGCTCAATATAGCGCCGCTTTACCGCCAGCGCCCCCAACGCCCCAGTGTGAAAGTATCCTTAGAGACTATTTTGACAGGAGATGAATAAAATGCCAGCATTATTTAGATTGTCTTGATAAACCCACACAGGGAGAACATATAACCTTCAACACAAGCATTAGCATGTTGGAGAATTGAACCAGCAACCCCAGTGCTGCTAGATGGAATTGCTACCCACTTAGCCAGTGGGCAGCCTCACACATGGTGTCTGCATCTCTGTGGTGTGAACCAGCCCTAAGTCCATAGCAATGCTCAGTGTCACAAGCAATATACAATATATTGCCCTAAGTATTGGGACACCTCCTTTATACACACACGAACTGTATCCCAGTCTTAGTTCATAGGATTCAATACTGATTTGGCCCACCCTTTGCAGCTATAACAGCTTCAACTCTTCTGGGAAGGCTGTCCACAAAGTTTAGGAGTGTGTCTATGGGAATGTTTGACCATTCTTCCAGAAGTGCATTTGTAAGGTCAGGCATTGATGTTGGACGAGAAGGTCTGGCTTAAGTGTCTACCCTAATTCATTCCCAAGGTGTTGTGTTAAGGTCAGGACTCTGTGCAGGCCAGTCAAGTTCCTCCACCCCAAACACTGTCATCCATGTCTTTATGGACCTTGCTGCGTGCACTGGTCCAAATCATTACGGGAACGTCCTTGCTTCCGAGCATGCGTGTTTGTACTTTGGACTTTTGTGTGACGGACTTCTGTACACACAATACAAAAATCTGACAACAGACTATTGTCCACTGAAAATGTACTAGCCTGCCATCCAACATTTGTTGGCAGAAAATTGGACAACAATTGTCTGAAAGAGCGTACTAACAGTCGGATTTTAGGCAAACAGTCTGTCATCACACAATTCCCTGCCGAAAATCCGATCCTGTGTACAAGGCTTTAGAAAGCATTCCCTAGGAGCACACTTAACCCTTCGATTGCCACTTATGTTAACCCCTTCCCTGCCAGTGTCATTTATACAGTGGCAGTGCATTTTATCAGCACTGATCACTGTATTGGTGTCACTGGTCCCCAAAAAAGTGCCACTTAGTGTTAGATTTCTCTGCCACAATGTTGTAGTCCTGCTAAAAATCCCTGATCAATGCCATTAGTAGTAAAAACTATAAAAAAAAGTTCAAAAAATACCAAAGTTTGTAGACACTATAACTTTTGCACAAACCAATCAATATATGCTTTTTGTTTTTTTACCAAAAAAGATGTATCAGAATACAAATTGGCTTACATTGATGAAGAAATTAGATTTTTTAAATTTTTTTTTTGTTGGATGTTTCATAGCAGAAAATAAAAAAATATATATTTTTTTCCAAAATCTTTGGTCTTTTTTTGTTTATAGCGTAAAAAATAAAAACCGCAGAGGTGATCAAATAACACCAAAAGAAGGCTATATTTGTGGGGAAAAAAGGACATCAATTTTATTTTGGCACAGCGTCGCACAACTGCGCAATTGTCAGTTCTCAACTCCTGTCCTCAGGACCCACTAACAGGCCAGGTTTGCAAGATAACTGAAATACATCACAGGTGATTCTCCTCAGTGATTGATGAATTCTAGTCTGCATCTCCTCAATGTAATACTAAAAACCTGGCCTGTTAGTGAGTCCTGAGGACAGCAGTTGAGAACCACTGTTTTAGATGATAAATTAAGTAGATACAATTTCTGCATGTTGGAACATACACAGTCAGAATAAAGATTTTCAACATGGTGAAAAATACTTGCATCCGATTTTGGTATATCAATGAAATAATCTTCTGATTTATACAGTCCAAATTGAGCACTGCAATAAGAAGAGATTCATTGTGACAGTGCTATGAAATAATCTGCCTATGGTCACCTTCAAGATATGACCATCTATGGCCACCCTAATTTATTGATGATTATTATACAAGATGCACAGTGTTCCCATCTTGAATCTGTTTTCCATGTACCCATGGCTGCAGCAATACTTTTTTTATTACTTCAGTGTTTTCTTTAGGCTTATACACTAAAATGTAGACATGTGCATTCGTTTTCGTGCGAATGCATTTTCGTCCGAATTTCGGGTATTTTCGTTATCGTTTTAACAGACGATAACGAACGTGCAGAATCCGAAAACCAAAAGATCCAACATAAACAAATGCTTTATTTTCGCTTTGACAACAGTTCGATATAGATAAGAGAGTCAACATGACGCTGACAATAGCGTTCTGTGTCTATCGAACCTGTGGTCGAATGTGCCTAACCTTAGCTCTATTAGTCCAAGATTATTCTACATAGAGAGAAAAGATTTGACATAGAGAGAAAAGATTTGACATAGAGAGAAAAGATTCGACATTATAGAGACAATAGCAAAAAAGGTTGAATGTGCCTAACCTAACTCTATTAGTCCAAGATTATTCGACATAGAGAGAAAAGATTCGACATAAAGATTCGACGAAGCAGCCGGCGCGAACGGACATTTATGGTCAAATGCTCTGCCCATAGGCTATAGAAGAATTCTAATGTTGGTTGACTAGTAATAATAATTAATAAATATAATTATTACTAGTGTCATACAACATTAGAATTCTACTATAGCTTGTAAGTGGAACATTCGGCCGAAAATGTACGATTGTGGCGTCGTACAGTTTAGCTGCTCCATCAAATCTTCTTAGAACATTCGACAGACACCATAAGCCTTCAATGACAGATTCGACCTTAATTATTTCGGATTTTCGGACGAATGCATTTTTTTAAGGAAACTAAATAAATAAAAACAAATTTCGGGAGTAACTAAATAAATGTATTTTTCGGACGAAAACTAAATTCCGAAACTAAATATTTCAGTGTGCACATGTCTACTGAAATGTGCATTTAATTTTCAATAGGGAAAAAGGAATAGCACTACAACAGGCTTCAGTAAATATTGGATACCCATTCTTGATCAGAAGTTAACATTTCCCTGTAATTATTACTAATAATCCAAAATATTCAAACATATCTGGCCAAGAAAGAACATTCTTTAGCAGTGAAAAACAAACAAAATGCACATTTATTAAACATTTTAATGAAGGACAAATATTTTTTGCAAATGTTTCATATAACCTTTTTAACCACGGCTACAGCGCGGTCGGCTTATCCTGGGTGGACGTCCTACGGACGTCCTCCCAGAAACTTGCTCCCGCGCGCCCCCTGGGGCGCGCACTCGGGAACATCCATGACCGCCGGGTCCCGAGGACCCGGCGCATCACGGTAAATGGCCGCTGATATCGGCCGTTTACCACGTGATCGCTTTCTTTAAATGACGGAGCGATCACATGTACACAAACCAGCGTCATGTCATGACGCCGGTTCCTCCCTCCCCTCTCTGTACCGATCGGTACAGTGAGAGGGGAGAAGCGGAAAGGGGGGGAGATGGGACCAGCGCTGTGGGCTGGAAGTGTAGTGCCCACAGCGCTGGTCAGTGACAGCTACACTGCGACCACTGTGCAATGCTCTGCCCCCACTGTGCAATGCTCTGCCCCCACTGTGCAATGCTCTGCCCCCACTGTGCAACGCTCTGCAACCACTGTGCAATGCTCTGCCACCACTGTGCAACACTGCAATACTCTGCCAGTACTTGCCAATACTCTGCAATAAATTTTAATAGAAACAAAGAATTTTTATTTATTTTTTTTTACCAAATTTTCAGTATATTTTGATTTATAGCGCAAAAAATTAAAAAACCCAGCGGTGATTAAATACCACCAAAAGAAAGCTCTATTTGTGTGAAAAAAAGGACACAAAATTCATTTGGGTGCAGTGTTGCATGACTGAGTAATTGTCATTCAAAGTGTGAAAGCACCGAAAGCTGAAAATTGGTCTGGTTAGGAAGGGGGTTTAAGTGCCCAGTGGTCAAGTGGTTAAAGCATATGTACAAATTTGAACTGGAAAAATTAAAGAGTGGATTTGAGAGGGGATAGCATCCAACAAAGGAATTTGTATCTATGGATAGATACAAAATAAATGATAGAGCTGCAAACGATGAACATAAAAAGCTGACAGTAAACAGGCATGGGGTATATTCAGGCCATTATCTGGTAAAATGTGAGAAGAAATACATTTTTGATTTTTTAATATCAAAATCTTAAAAAAAAAAAATATATATATATATATATATATTACTAATATTAAGAAAATTGGGGGTCATCTACTACAGCTTTGCCAATCAATATACGCTTTTTGGGATTTTTTTTTTTTTTAACAAAAAGATGTAGCAGAATACAAATTGGCTTAAATTTATGAAGAAATTAGATTTTGTAAAACTAAATATTGCTTTTTTTTTTCCCAAAATTTTCGCTCTTTTTTTGTTTATAGCACAAAAAATAAAAACTGCAGAGATGATCAAATACCACCAAAAGAAAGCTATATTTGTGGGAAAAAAAGGACGTCAATTATGTTTGGGTGCAATATCGCACGACCGCGCTATTGCCAGTTAAAGTGACGCAGTGCCAAATCGCAAAACATGGCCTGGTGATTCAGCAGCCAAATCTTCTGGGGCTAAAGCGGTTAAGGATAATCTGCTTTTAAACTGTGTGAAAAAATGATTTCTACACTGAAATATCTTTAAAAGTCTGAGAAGAGATAAATTCCCAGTTTTTGTACAACTAGGTGCCAACACAACTGAGCATGCTCAGACCTGCAAATAGCTCTCATTTTAGCACAGATGGCTTTTTTACAAGGCAATATAGTAAATACCAAAATTAGCGCTGGGCTAAAATGAGTTTTTGAGAATGAAAATCGGCGCTAATATAGTCCAATGCAAGTTTCAGCCATTGATTCTAATGGTACAATTGTAACTACCCCAAATAAATACTTTTAATGTTGAGATGAAATGAATCTTTTTCTGAAATAAATGTTCCTTGCAACAATGTTGCTGATTCTTTTTTTTTCTCATCTATTTTGTTTTTAACCACTTGCTTACTGGGCACTTAAATGCCCTTCCTGCCCAGACCAATTTTCAGCTTTCGGTGCTCTCACACTTTGAATGACAATTACAATTACTTTTGTCCTTTTTTTCCCACAAATAGAGCTTTCTTTTGGTGGTATTTGATCACCTCTGGGTTTTTTATTTTTTGCGCTATAAATGAAAAAAGACCGAAAATTTTGAAAAAAAACAAATTTTTCTTTGTTTCTGTGATAAGATTTAGCAAATTATTAATTTTTCTTCATAAATTTTGGCCACAATTTATACTGCTACATATCTTTGGTAAAAATAACCCAAATTAGTGGATATTATTTGGTCTTTGTGAAAGTTACAGACTCTACAAACTGTGGTGCGAATTATACAAAATTGATCACATCTGATGTACTGGTGGCCTATCTCATTTCTTGTGACTCGAACAAGACAGGAAAGTACAAATACCCCCCAAATGACCCCTTTTTTGAAAGTAGACACTCCAAGGTATTTAGTAAGAGGCGTGGTGAGCTTTTTGATGTTGTAATTTTTTTCCCACAATTCTTTGCAAAATTTATTATTTTTTATTTTTTTCCACAAAATTGTCATTGTAATAGGTTATTTCTCTCACATTGCATGTGTATACCACAAATGACACCCCAAAATAAATTCTGATACTCCTGAGTATTACGATAACATGTGTGGGACTTTTACACAGCATGGCCACTTAGAGAGGCCCAACATGCAGGGAGCGCCATCACGTGTTCTAGGAGCATAAATTACACATCTAACTTGTTGACCACCTATTACACTTTTGAAGGCCCTGGAGCACCAGGACAATGACACGTGACACTGACGTGGCACTGATGCCAGGTGGCACTGATGACAGATGGCACTAATACGGGACACTGATGACACGTGACACTGACAGATGGCACTAATATGTGGCACTGGTGACAGATGGCACTTATACGTGGCACTGATATCATGTGGTACTAATACGTGGCACTGATGAGAGATGGCACTGATACGTGGCACTGATGACACGTGACACTGATGACAGATGGCACTGATACGTGGCAGTGATGACACGTGACACTGATAACAGATGGCACGTGACACTGACAGGTGGCACTGGTGACAGATGGCACTAATATGTGGCACTGATGACACGTGACACTGATATGGCACTGATGACAGATGGCACTTATACATGGCACTGGGGACAAATGGCACTGGGGACAGGTGGCACTGGCAGATGGCACTGGGGACAGGTGGCAGTGGGGACAGATGGCAGCGGAGACAGATGGCACACTTTTTTTTTGTACTAACGGCGCCGCTGCAGCTGTTCATCTCTCCCTCCTCACACGCTGTCTCTGTGTGAGGAGGGAGAGTGGCGCTGAGAGATGATCTCATATGTTTACATATGAGATCATCTCTCATTGGACACACCAATCACAGCGGCCGTTTACAGCGATCTGTTACTGGCTGTGTCCGACGGACACGGCCAGCACAGAACTTCCCCGATGCACACACTCAGGAGCGCGCATTAGGGAAGTAAACAGTAGGACGTCCCGGGACGTCCACCCGGCAGGGAGCGTCCACGCTGAAGCCGTCTTTCGGCTATAGCGCGGGCGCGAAGTGGTTAAGAATGCTTGAATGTGGAATGTTTTGGTAAAATATATTTTTCACTGTCCCTTGTTGCTCTCCATCTCACAACAATCTTTACCCAAACTCAGACAGGTGTCTTTACGAACCACAAACAATACCATTGCTGATGCAAATTTAAAATGAGTCACAATTTTGTGTGTTTTTTATTATTTCCAAATAATCATAATTTGAGCCCAAAAAATGTGATATGTGTACCAACATCAGAAATCAAAATATAATTCCCCAAAAATTAGAGGGGGATATCACTATTCTACACTCACCCACCAAATATCACAAAATAAATCAAGAAGAATAACTCTTGAGTAATGTAATTCCACCACCTGTATGTCCAAAGAAATGCCGTATATGTGTATTTATGTGTAGGAGGATTCCACATGTGGTGGCTCTGTGGCTTAGAGGTTAGAACCTCTGCTTAGCCTTTCTGAGCGTCTGGGTTCAAATCCCAAGCATGCTGCTTCATGTAGAGAAGTTGTCTCATCTCCCTATGTTGTTAAACATAACTCTGGACTCCTAAAACCATATCTAAATGTAGTATTTATGTGTAGGACCACCATTGTAAGGCCCCTTTCACACCGGGGCGTTTTTCATGCGGTACAGCGCTAAAAATAGCGCCTGTTCACCGCCTGAAAAAATCCGGCCCCTTTAACTGTGTGAAAGCCGGCGAGCTTCCACACTGAAGTGGTGTGCTAGCAGGACGGCAAAAAAAGTCCTGCTAGCAGCATCTTTGGAGCGGTATAGGAGCGGTGTGGTCACCGCTGTGTTGGCCGTGTCCCTCGGACACGGCCAATCACAGATCGCTGTAAACGGCCAATCACAGCGGCCGTTTACAGCGCGATCGCCCTGGCCAATGAGAGATGATCTCATATGTAAACATATGAGATCATCTGTCAGTGCTGCTCCCCCTCCTCACACAGAGACAGCGTGTGAGGAGGGGGAGATGAACGGCTGCAGCGCCGTAAGTTTAAAAAAAAAAAATAAAAATAAAAATGAAATGCCATCTGTGCCCACTGCCACCACTGCAATCTGTCCCCAATGCCATCTGTGCCCAGTGACATCGCCATTGCCATCTGCCAGTGCCATCCCCAGTGCCATCCCCAGTGCCATCTGTAGTCAGTGCCATCTGCCAGTGCCATCTGTAGTCAGTGCCATCTGCCAGTGCCATCTGTAGTCAGTGCCATCTGTAGTCAGTGCCACCTGTCATCAGTGCCACCTGTCATTAGTGCCATCTGTCATCAGTGCCACATATTAGTGCCATCTGTCATCAGTGTCACATATTAGTGCCATCTGTCATCAGTGCCACCTGTCAGTGTCACATGCCATCTGTTATCAGTGTCACCTGTCATCAATGCCACGTATCAGTGCCATCTGTCATCAGTGTCATGTGTCATCAGTGCCATGTATTAGTGCCGTCTGTCATCAGTGCCACATATTAGTGCCACGTGATATCAGTGCCATGTATGAGTGCCATCTCTCATCAGTGCCACATATTAGTGCCATCTCTCATCAGTGTCACGTGTCATCAGTGCCCCATATTAGTACCATCTGTCATCAGTGCCACGTCAGTGTCATGTGTCATCAGTGCCACGTCAGTGTCACGTGTCATCAGTGCCACGTCAGTGTCACGTGTCATTGTCCTGTTGCTCCAGGGCCTTCAAAAGTGTAATAGGTAGTCAACAATTTAGATGTGTAATTTATGCTCCCAGAACACGTGATGGCGCTCCCTGCATTTTGGGCCTCTCTATGTGGCCAGGCTGTGTAAAAGTCCCACACATGTGGTATCGTAATAATCAGGAGGAGTAGCAGAATTTATTTTGGGGTGTCATTTGTGGTATACACATGCCATGTGAGAGAAATAACCTATTACAATGACAATTTTGTAGAAAAAAAAATTCATTTTGCAAAGAATTGTGGGAAAAAATGACAACATCAAAAAGCTCACCATGCCTCTTACTAAATACCTTGGAATGTCTACTTTCAAAAAAGGGGTCATTTGGGGGGTATTTGTACTTTCCTGGCTTGTTCGGGTCGCAAGAAATGAGATTGGCCACCAGTGCATCAGATGTGATCAATTTTGTATAATTCGCACCACAGATTGTAGAGTCTGTAACTTTCACAAAGACCAAATAATTTCCACTAATTTGGGTTATTTTTATCAAAGATATGTGGCAGTATAAATTGTGGCCAAAATTTATGAAGAAAAATTAATAATTTCCTAAATTGTATCACAGAAACAAAGAAAAATGAGTTTTTTTTCAAAATTTTCGGTCTTTTTTCAATTATAGCGTAAAAAATAAAAAACCCAGAGGTGATCAAATACCACCAAAAGAAAGCTCTATTTGTGGGAAAAAAAGGACAAAAAATTAATTTGGGTACAATGTTGCATGACTGAGTAATTGTCAGTCAAAGTGTGAGAGCACCGAAAGCTGAAAATTGGTCTGGATGGGAGGGGGGTTTAAGTGCCTGGTAGGCAAGTGGTTAACCACCTGATTACTTTGCACTTAAACCCCCCTCGTGACCAGACCAATTTTCAGCTTTTGGCGCTGACGCACTTGGAATGACAATTGCGCGGTCATACAACACTGTACCCAAATGAAATTTTTATCATTTTTTTCCCACAAATAGAGCTTTATTTTGGTGGTATTTAATCACAGCTGGGGTTTTTATTTTTTGCTAAACAAACAAAAAAAGATGGAAAATTAAAAAATAAAAAATAAAATCATGTTTAATAGTTTGTTATAAAATTTTGCAAACAGGTAATTTTTCTGCTTCATTGACATGCGCTGATGAGGCTGCACTGGTTGGCACTGATAGGCTGCACTGGTTGGCACTGATAGGCTGCACTGGTTGGCACTGATAGGCTGCACTGGTTGGCACTGATAGGCTGCACTGGTGGGCACTGATAGGCTGCACTGGTGGGGACAGATAAGTCGGTACTGATGGGGACAGCAAAGATGGCACTGATGGGCACGGATGGGCGGCACCGATGGGCACTGATGGATGACACTGATGGGTGGCACTGATGGGCACTGGTAGGTGACACAGATGAGCACTGTCAGGTGACACTGATGTGCAGCACTGGCACTGTGGGCACTGACAGATGGACTGTGGGCACTGACAGATGGCACTGTGGGCACTGGTAGGCGACACTTTAATTGGGCAAAGGTGGGCACCATGGATTGGGCACATTGCTGGGCACATTGCAGTGAGAGGGACTGATGTCCCTCTCACTGCCGCCGGTGATCGGCTTTTTTTTTTTCTCCTCGCGCTATCATATTAGATCCGCGCTGTAGCCGTCATTCGGCTATAGCGCAGCTCTCAGGTAGTTAATCGTGTATACAGAAATGCAGCTTCCAGCAGAACATGGTCACCAATGTATGTGTGTGGATTGTGGGGTGGTGGTGGTGGGTGTGAATATGAATATGTGCCTTTTTTAATATTATGTTGGAATGCTTTGTAAGAATAATGACTTAAAGAGGAAGTTAACCCCTAACAAAAAAATAAATAAATAAACCCTACAAGGCACAGGCATAATGAGCTAGTGCATAGCATACTAGCTCATTATGAATAACTTACCTGAGAACGAAGCCCACTAAGGATGAGCCCGGTGTTCGATTCGAACCCATGTTCGAATCGAGCACCGGGTGTTCGCTCGCTCGGCGAGCCCAGAACTATTGGGGCCGCTCGCATCAAATTCGTGTGATGCGAGCGGCCCCGCAATGCATTGCGGCCCGCGCAGTGCAATGCTGGCTGATGATTGGCCAAGCATGCACTGTGACCCCGCATGCTTGGCCAATCACAGCGCCGGCAGCGAGGAGAGCCATAATTGGCTACAGGCAGGATGCCTGTAGCCAATTATAGCTCAGGGGCTTTAGTACACGCCCCACAGTATAAGAGGCCGCCGTGCCGGCGGCCTCGCATATTATGTTTCAGTCAGTGTCAGTGTGTCAGTGTGCTGCTGACAATATGTGCTCTATTTCTGGGGATATGTGTGTGCATGCTGTTAGAACAGCATTGCAGTATCACATCTGGGGGGGTGTCTATAGGTGGCCTGTGAAGGGGGCAGGTTTCCTGTGCTTAGAACTTTCCCTGCAAAAAAGTGTCATTTTTGCAGGAAAAAAGCTATTTAAAATCACTCGCGGCTAATGAATTGATGGCTCCTGTAACACAGAGAACTGTCATTCATTAATAAAAAACAAAAAAAAAAAAGCGTAGGGGTCCCCCCAAATTCAATAACCAGGCCCTTCAGGTCTGGGATGGATATTAAGGGGAACCCCAGCCAAAAAAAAAAAAAAAAAAATGGCGTAGGGTCCCCCTCAAAATCCATACCAGACCCTTGAGGTCTGGTATGGATTTTAAGGGGAACCCTAGCCAAAAAAAAAAATGGCGTGGGGTCCCCCTCAAAATCCATACCAGACCCTTATCCGAGCACGCAACCTGGCAGGCCGCAGGAAAAGAGGGGGGGACGAGAGCGGCCCCCCCTCTCGCCTGAACCGTACCAGGCCACATGCCCTCAACATTGGGAGGATGCTTTGGGGGTCTAAGACCCCTAAAGCACCTTGTCCCCATGTTGATGAGGACAAGGGCCTCTTCCCCACAACCGTGCCCGGTGGTTGTGGGGGTCTGCGGGCGGGGGGCTTATCGGAATCTGGAAGCCCCCTTTAACAAGGGGACCCCCAGATCCCGGCCCCCCCCCTGTGTGAAATGGTAAGGGGGTACAAAAGTACCCCTACCATTTCACCAAAAAAGTGGCAAAAATGGTAAAAATGACAGGAGACAGTCTTTGACAATTCCTTTATTAAAATCTTCTTTCTTCTTTCTTCATCCTTCGGTTTCTTCATCTTCTCCTTCCTTCATCTTCTTCCATCTTCTTCTTCCATTTTCTTCTTCCTCCGATCCGCTTCTTCTTGCGCTGGTCTTCTCGTCCTTCTCGTCCGGCATCTTCTTCCGTCGGCGTCGGTGTCTTCTTGGGCCGCTCCGCGCAATGGGAGGCTCCCGCTGTGTGAGGCTCCGCTCCGTCTGACAGGTCTTTTATAATGGAGGGCACCTGGTGACCCCGCCCCCTCTGACGCACAGGGACGTCATGGGGAATTCCATGATGGCTTTCCCCATGACGTCAGAGGGGGGCGGGGTCACCAGGTGCCCTCCGTTTTAAAAGACCTGTCAGATGGAGCGGAGCCTCACACAGCGGGAGCCTCCCATTGCGCGGAGCGGCCCAAGAAGACACCGACACCGACGCCGACGGAAGAAGATGCCGGACGAGAAGGACGAGAAGACCAGCGCAAGAAGAAGCGGATCGGAGGAAGAAGAAAATGGAAGAAGAAGATGGAAGAAGATGAAGGAAGGAGAAGATGAAGAAACCGAAGGATGAAGAAAGAAGAAAGAAGATTTTAATAAAGGAATTGTCAAAGACTGTCTCCTGTCATTTTTACAATTTTTGCCACTTTTTTGGTGAAATGGTAGGGGTACCCTTACCATTTCACACAGGGGGGGGGCGGGATCTGGGGGTCCCCTTGTTAAAGGGGGCTTCCAGATTCCGATAAGCCCCCCGCCCGCAGACCCCCACAACCACCGGGCACGGTTGTGGGGAAGAGGCCCTTGTCCTCATCAACATGGGGACAAGGTGCTTTAGGGGTCTTAGACCCCCAAAGCATCCTCCCAATGTTGAGGGCATGTGGCCTGGTACGGTTCAGGCGAGAGGGGGGGGCGCTCTCGTCCCCCCTCTTTTCCTGCGACCTGCCAGGTTGCGTGCTCGGATAAGGGTCTGGTATGGATTTTGAGGGGGACCCCACGCCATTTTATTTGGCTAGGGTTCCCCTTAAAATCCATACCAGACCTCAAGGGTCTGGTATGGATTTTGAGGGGGACCCTACGCCATTTTTGTTTTTGGCTGGGATCCCCCTTAATATCCATCCCAGACCTGAAGGGCCTGGTTATTGAATTTGGGGGGACCCCTACGCTTTATTTTTTTTATTTTTTTTATTTTTTTATCAATGACTTTTTTTTATGAATGAGTTTCAATGAATCACTGTTCTCTGTGTTACGGGAGCCGTGAATTAACATTAGCCGCGAGTGATTTTAAATAGCTTTTTTACTTTCAAAAATGACACTTTGCGCAGAGACAGTTCTAAAAACACGGGAAACATGCGCCCCTTCACAGGCATACTATAGACACCCCCCAGGTACGAAATTTAAAGGAATATTACACTTTTATTGTTTCAATTTAAGCATTATTAAAATCACTGCTCCTGAAAAAACGGCCGTTTTAAAAAAAAAAAATTTGCATTGATACATGTCCCCTGGGGCAGGACCCACGTCCCCAAACACTTTTTATGACATTAACATGCATATTAGCCTTTAAAATGAGCACTTTTAATTTCGAACGTTCGCATCCATTATAACTAATAGGGTTCTAAAGCTCGCACGGACTTTAGGTCCGTTCGCAGGTTCTGGTGCGAGCCGAACGGGGGGGTGTTCGGCTCATCCCTAAAGCCCACAAATCGGTCCTTCTTCATCTTCACTGCTGCCATGTATCCCAAAGTGACTTCCGGGTCTCAATGCTCCGGTGTTGTGATTGGCCGGAGCCGCGATGATGTCACTCCCGCGCATGCGCATGGGAGCTGCCACTAGCGGCGTGCTCAGTGCGCCGCTGCGCTCCAGCGGTGCTGGTCTTTTTGCAAATATCTCTTAAACATGTAGGTTTAAGAGATATTTCTTGGACCTACAGGTAAGCCTTAATCTAGGCTTACTTGTAGGTCAAAGTGGTCTGTAAGGGTTTGCAACCACTTTAAGTATGTTTCTATAATCTTGCAGCTAAAGATGTGATGTGTTGCCCGTTATACCATGAAAGTAAAGCTGTGTCCACTCCAAGGATTAGACACATTTTAGATTGTACGCTCCTTTGAGCAGGGCCCTTAAAACCCAATTGCTAACTGTTTTGTTAAATGTAGCACCATATATCCTGTAGAATATATATATATATATATATATATATATATATATATATATATATATTTTTTTTTTTTTTTTCATGCATTGTTTCTGCTGACAAAATAAAAGTACATTATTGAGCTTGTTTGTTCAATTTTCTTTCTTTTTAATTAGTTTTGGGGGTGGTGGTTTTGGGGAAGTGCAATATCTTTCTTATACCCTGACTAATTTCTGATTGGGACTCTAAAACAAAATGTAATACTGCAGCTGCAGGAACAGATATACAGACCGGACGCAATCACTGTGTGTAAAATGTCCGTTCAGTGTCAAAATGTATTATTACATGTTATTTTATGCATAGATAAATAAGGGGTGGTGTGAGATGTTATTAAAAACTAACAAATAGAAATATATTATTAAAAGCTAGCGAATAGAGTAATTGCAAAAGTAAAACCTTGAGAGGGGAGGGGAAAGTAGACAGCATCTAGCGGAAGATGTGTCTGTGTGTTAGGTGAAGGTTACAGAACACATTAAAACAGTGAGAACAAAATGGAGTCTCTTGTGCTTAAATGAAAAATACAGTGAATGTCCATGTCATTTCCCTCCTTTTGTTTATTTGACACCATTCTTCTCCACATTACATTCAGCAGATTGCTGGTAACTCCTGTTAAATTGGGGCAGAGAGACGGCGTTCAGTTCAGCTCTCTCCTAGCTTTCTCACAATAATGGGTTCATCAGGGCTGGTGGACCATTTGTTGGTACAGCGGGTAGTCACACAGAGGCATAGCCTGATGAGGAAGTAAATAACAAATATGAGAAATAGTAACATCACAATGTAAGCGCCTAATTTCTGTAACCATGCTGCTATGCCTTATAAAAAGACACCAAAACCACCATAGCACGGGCTTGGAAAACCCCCGGCCCTCAGCTTTGAAGCAGTTAAAAATAGAGTGAATGACATTATGGTGAACAAGAAACTTACTGCCGTGCTAGCAGATACTCATGCCAAGTTCCTCCGGATGTGGCAACTCTGGGTGGCCCATATCCGCCCTTCGCGATTTGATCCAACGCTCCTCTCCCTTTAATAAGCCTCTGTTCCCCTCCCCCCACCCGGGGTCCCCCTCCTTTTTCCCCTTCCCCTCACATTTCCCTTCTTTCTTTGGTTTCCCTCTATTTCTCAATCTTCTCTTTTTCCTTATACCAAAGACTCACATCACTCTTTTCTCCTTCTTCATCTTCTGATTCCCTCCTGAATTCTTCCCTCTTGGGGTTCTTCGTCAACTTTCCTCTTATTCTCCCTTTCGATCTCCCCACCCTACGGGGCAGATCCCACTGGCGCTGGATACCTGACAGGACACACTCCCCCTCTTTTTATCTTATTATCCTATTTTATCTTCTTTTTTTTCTCTTTCTTCCTTATGACTTTATTATATTCTAGTTATTACTTGCTTTGGTGGTTTTCAACGAGGAACAACACCGTTCCCCAAGAAGGTTGTCAAATTTAATGCTCTTACAGGAAATTGATTGTGATATTGTCATTCTGCCTCAGGTTCCAGATCCGACCTAGAGCAATAACATGTATTTCAGTTTACTTCAAAGCAACTTTATTCTACCAAGTCTCAAGACTAAGGATGAGCCCGGTGTTCGATTCAAACCCATGTTCGAATCGAGCACCGGGTGTTCGCTCGCTCGGCGAGCCCAGAACTATTGGGGCCGCTCGCATCAAATTCGTGTGATGCGAGCGGCCCCGCAATGCATTGCGGCCCGCGCAGTGCAATGCTGGCTGATGATTGGCCAAGCATGCACTGTGACCCCGCATGCTTGGCCAATCACAGCGCCGGCAGCGAGGAGAGCCATAATTGGCTACAGGCAGGATGCCTGTAGCCAATTATAGATCAGGGGCTTTAGTACACGCCCCACGGTATAGGAGGCCGTCGCGCCGGCGGCCTCGCATATTATGTTTCAGTCAGTGTCAGCGTGTCAGCGTGTTAGTGTGCTGCTGACAATATGTGCTTTATTTCTGGGGATATGTGTGTGCATGCTGTTAGAACAGCATTGCAGTATCACATCTGGGGGGTGTCTATAGGTGGCCTGTGAAGGGGGCAGGTTTCCTGTGCTTAGAACTTTCCCTGCAAAAAAGTGTCATGTCATTTAAAATCACTCGCGGCTAATGAATTGATGGCTCCTGTAACACAGAGAACTGTCATTCATTAATAAAAAACAAAAAAAAAGCGTAGGGGTCCCCCCAAATTCAATAACCAGGCCCTTCAGGTCTGGGATGGATATTAAGGGGAACCCCAGCCAAAAAAAAAAAATGGCGTAGGGTCCCCCTCAAAATCCATACCAGACCCTTATCCGAGCATGTAACCTGGCAGGCCGCAGGAAAAGAGGGGGGGACGAAAGCGCCCCCCCCTCTCGCCTGAACCGTTCCAGGCCACATGCCCTCAACATTGGGAGGATGCTTTGGGGGTCTAAGACCCCTAAAGCACCTTGTCCCCATGTTGATGAGGACAAGGGCCTCTTCCCCACAACCGTGCCCGGTGGTTGTGGGGGTCTGCGGGCGGGGGGCTTATCGGAATCTGGAAGCCCACTTTAACAAGGGGACCCCCAGATCCCGCCCCCCCCCCTGTGTGAAATGGTAAGGGGGTACAAAAGTACCCCTTCCAATTCACCAAAAAAGTGGCAAAAATTGTAAAAATGACAGGAGACGGTCTTTGACAATTCCTTTATTAAAATCTTCTTTCTTCTTTCTTCATCCTTCGGTTTCTTCATCTTCTCCTTCCTTCATCTTCTTTCATCTTCTTCTTCCATTTTCTTCTTCCTCCGATCCGCTTCTTCTTGCGCTGGTCTTCTCGTCCTTCTCGTCCGGCATCTTCTTCCGTCGGCGTCGGCGTCGGTGTCTCTGTCTCTTCTTGGGCCGCTCCGCGCAATGGGAGTCTCCTGCTGTGTGAGGCTCCGCTCCGTCTGACAGGTCTTTTATAATGGAGGGCACCTGGTGACCCCGCCCCCTCTGACGCACAGGGACGTCATGGGGAATTCCATGATGGCTTTCCCCATGACGTCAGAGGGGGGCGTCATTTTTTATGAATGAGTTTCAATGAATCACTGTTCTCTGTGTTACGGGAGCCGTGAATTAACATTAGCCGCGAGTGATTTTAAATAGCTTTTTTACTTTCAAAAATGACACTTTGCGCAGAGACAGTTCTAAACACGGGAAACATGCGCCCCTTTACAGGCATACTATAGACACCCCCCAGGTACGAAATTTAAAGGAATATTACACTTTTATTGTTTCAATTTAAGCATTATTAAAATCACTGCTCCTGAAAAAACGGCCATTTTTTTAAAAAAAATTTGCATTGATACATGTCCCCTGGGGCAGGACCCAGGTCCCCAAACACTTTTTATGACATTAACATGCATATTAGCCTTTAAAATGAGCACTTTTAATTTCGAACGTTCGCATCCATTATAACTAATAGGGTTCTAAAGCTCGCACGGACTTTAGGTCCGCTCGCGGGTTCTGGTGCGAGCCGAACGGGGGGGGGTGTTCGGCTCATCCCTACTCAAGACCTGTTGGTCTCTTTGCAATGTCCTGCTACCTACACTCTTGGTACAATACAGACTGTCTTATAGTTTTAGTCCGGATTCCGGGCTCATCTTCATGTATTATACTGTTGTAAGAAATTGCACATTTTTACTGTGTCCAGTTCCACTTTTGTTTTGTATCCTTTTTACTGATGTGAATCTTCAATAAAAACTTTTGTACAAAAAAAAAGTCACCAAAACCTCCTAAACCCTTAAAGGGGTTCCATCCATCTTTAGCAATATCTCTGGCCTTATTCTATAGTTCTCTATCTTAGCAATATGCCCTTTAATAATGTCCTCATTATCATAAATGTATATACAACAGTCAGTGTGAAATACCTTACACATCCCACCTTGAGCTGCAGTGAGATAATCTGTGCTCTAATACTACTTTTTTTTTAAGCTGAGCCATTTCTTCACTTAATAAACCTATGTCAATGGTAGTAAGGTTAATATTCTCTTCTACAATTCTAGTGTATTTATTCTTTTCATTGCTTCAATTCCCCATCCTGTCCAGGAAGGGAACCATGACCATGCCATGTCACCTTAAGTGAACAGCTCTCTTTGAACACTAAAGGGTATTCTGGACTTGGATCTGGTCGCACTGTATCTTTGCAAACAGCCAAAGGAGGTGCTAACTTCCCAATATAACATGTACCTGTAACATTAGTAGGAAGCCAGGCGTAAGCTTTTTTTCCACATATATAATATAACCCTCTACGTATGGATGGTATGCCTGCTACTAAAAAACTGTAAGCAATAACATGGAATCTCAGGTAACCGATATTTTCACATATTGGGAACTGTGAGCAATTTGTACTATAAAGGGTTCTATTTAGTTCTGGATCTGGGATATAATAATATTGACCATAGTTTCCTCCATAAACAAAATTTTTGCTCCGGTGCAATCTGAATTGCCCAACCGTGTACATTTAGGCTGCTTTCACACTGGGGCGGTTTGCAGGCCCTATTGCGCTAAAAATAGCGCCTGCAAACCGACCCGAAACAGCTGTTGCTGTGTCTCCAGTGTGAAAGCCCTGAGGGCTTTCACACCTGAGCGGTGCGCTAGCAGGGCGGTAAAAAAAGTCCTGCTAGCTGCATCTTTGGAGCGGTGAAGGAGCGGTGTGTTCACCGCTCCTATACCGCTCCTACCCATTAAAATCAATGGGAGACCGCGGGGATACCGCCCGCAAAGCGCCGCTGCAGCGGCGCTTTGCGGAGGTTTTTAACCCTTTTTCGGCCGCTAGCGGGGGTTAAAACCACCCCGATAGCGGCCGCATACCGCGGGTAAAATGATGGTAAAGCAGCGCTAAATATAGCGCTGCTTTACCGTCGCCGCCCCGCACCGCCCCAGTGTGAAAGCAGCCTTAGTGTTAAACGGGCATGTAATGTTTAAACAAATGTGTAGAGTGTCTATCTGTTTTGAGACCATAAAAGTTACTGATCTGTACTCATTAGTTGTGGAGACTATGTATGAGCCATTTATTCTGGTCCTGTTTAGATCAGTGAAGTTGAAAGTCATTGCTATCCTGGGTATTGTTCCTGTTTGGGGATGTAAGTGAGAACACACCCAGCAGTTACTAGCGTTGCTATGGGTTGCATACAATTTTAACATTTGGATGAAAGGGTTATTTTTCCATGTCTCAGTTCTCACAAACAACAAAAAGAAAAGAAGCATCATCATAATTTTTTCAAAGGATATCATCACTTCAGGATTTCCTTGCGTGAATCCAGGTGGGCTTTCCTTCCAACTTGAGCGGAACCAGTTGTTAAAAGCACCAAATGTGGTCCGTCAAATTTTGGTTCTAGTGGCTTCCTGACGTGTCGCTTGACCACCACCCGTCTGGTTGGATTCTGTGAATACCTGAAACAGAATCTGGGTTGGGGATAGATTTATAAACACCTTCATGTATTTTATTCAATGTTCTTTGCAAAATCTGAACATATTCTAACAGACTAGAGTGAAAAGCCTGCAACTGTTGGGGAAAATATAGCCCTGTTTTGAGTGGCCCTCCAAATAAAATCTCATAGGGGGACAACCCATGTGGTTGTTTAGGGGTAGTTCGTACAGAATATAGGGCTAATGGCAAAACTTCCACCCATCCTTTTCCTGTATCTGCTTTAATTTTTGCATATCTGTTTTTCAAAATTCCATTAAGTCTCTCAACTTTACCACTACTTTGTGGATGATAAGGTGTATGGAAAGCTTGCTGTATGTGAAGGGATTCCCGTACCTCTTTCATTACTTCCCCAGTAAAATGGGTTCCTCTGTCACTCTCAATAGGTTCAGGAACTCCATATCTACAAACTATTTCATTCAAAATTTTCTTTGCTGTTGTTTTTGCATTTGCTTTAGCTACCGGCCAGCCTGAAAACATGTCAACACACACTAAAGCGTACTCATAGGTGCCTATTCTGGGCATCTGAATTCTTTGGAAAAGGGAATTTGGCTTAGGAGAATGCTTTTGGGGAACATGGACAGGCCTCCCTGCATTGAACAGAGCACAAGTGAGACATAAAGCACAAAACCTGGCTGCAAATGCACTAAATCCAGGTGCTATCCAATAGCAGTCAGTAAGTGCCACCATCGCGCCCTAAGCAAGATGACTGACGCCATGTGCCAGTTGTGCTAAAACTGGGTACAAACTCCTGGGTAGACACCACCTGTTGTCAGCGCTCCACAGGCCCTGCTGATTTTGGGTAGCATTACATTTAATCCACTTATCCTTCTCTTCATCAGGGGCCTGGTTCTGCAACTGAATTAGAGT
This sequence comes from Lithobates sylvaticus, assembly GCA_028564925.1. Lineage (NCBI taxonomy): Eukaryota > Metazoa > Chordata > Amphibia > Anura > Ranidae > Lithobates > Lithobates sylvaticus. The sequence continues at coordinate 366,918,026 of CM053026.1, read as the reverse complement.
TTCTACATCCCACTGCTCTTGATGAGGGGAATCTGTCCCCGCTACCTGGACGACCTCTACAGTGGGTGTGACTCCAAATGCCATAAGGGCAGTATCCTTTGCTGCTTGGTCCACTAAAGCATTTCCTCTGGCTGTCATGTTATTTCCCCTTGCATGTCCTTTTACCTTCAAGATGGCATCTTCTGCTGGTTTCTGAAAGGCTTCAATAAGCTGCTCTAGGAGTTTTTTGCATGTCTCACTGGCTTCCCTTCACTAGTCAGGAAGGTCTGTGCTTTCCAAATAGACCAAAAATCGTGAGCTATTCCTAATGCATATCTGCTGTCAGTGTAAACGTTTCCTCTTTGATTCTCTAGGAGATGACATGCTTTGCCTACAGCACACAACTCCGCTTCCTGTGCTGATATCTGGGGTATCAATGCTTCCTGATGTAAAATGGTGTCTGTAGTGGTTACAACAAACCCTGTGTGTGGCTGACCATCATCAGTGTAAAATCTGGAACCATCTATGAATAAGTGTGTGTCACAATCTGATAAAGGCTCATCTTTTGCTGGTGTGACAGAGGCTCTTTCTTCCTCCATCAGGGCCATACAATCATGAGAAAAACTCTCAGGTTCTACATCAGTACCATTTGTTGCATCATCAATTATAGGAAGAAGGGTAGCCGGATTTAAAGTAACACATTGTTTGATTGTTAAATTTGATGGAGCAAAAAGAGCAGACTGGTACTTGTCAAATCTACTGGCAAAAGAGCAGACTGATACTTGTCAAATCTAGACATGTGCATTAGTTTTCGTCCGAATTTCAGGTATTTTCGTTATCGTTTTAACAAACGATAACGAAAGTGCAGAATCCGAAAAACAAAAGATCCGACATAAACAAATGCTTTATCTTCGTTGTGACAACAGTTCGATATAGATCGGAGATTCAATGCTGACAATAACAATCTGTGTCCATTGAACCTGCGGTCGAATGTGCCTAACCTTAACTCTATTAGTCCAAGATTATTCTACATAGAGAGAAAAGATTTGACATAGAAAGGAAAGATTTGACGTAGAGAGGAAAGATTTGACGTAGAGAGGAAAGATTGCTGCTGGAATTGGGTGGAATTGCAGCTAAACTATACAGAGTCATACAGTTTAGCTGCTCCGTAAAATCTTCTTTGAACATTCGACAGACACCATAAGCCTTCAATGACAGATTCGACCTTAATTCCTTTGGATTTTCGGACGAATGCAATTTTTAACGAAAGACAAAATAGATAAAAACGAATTTCGGGAGTAACTAAATACATTTATTTTTCGGACGAAAACGAAATTCCGAAACGAAATATTTCAGTGTGCACATGTCTAGTCAAATCTACTGGCAGAAACATGTCTGGTATTTACTTGATTCATGATTTCCTATACTGCATGTGGTACATACAGGATCAGAGCAGAATCTAGTACAAGCTCAGTTACTTTATCTAGCAGCAAAATGCAGGCTGCTATGGCTCGCATACAGCTGGGGGAGCCTTTGATGGCAGGGTCTAATGATGCTGATACATACATCACAGCCCTCTGTTGGTCTCCATGTAGCTGGGTGAGTACACCTGCAGCAAATCCATTGACTTTATGGCAGAACAATGCAAACGTTTTAGTATAGTCAGGAAGTCCAATTGCTGGAGCTTCAGACAACATTTTAATAAGCTCCTTTATCTGCAATTCATTGTCCCATGTGAGTTTGGAAGGGTTTCTAGTGGTAGCCTCATATAGAGGAGCCATAAGTGCTGATGCATTTCGAATCCAGTCCCTACAATATCCCACTAACCCCAGGGAGGCACGTAGTTGCTGTACATTTCTTGGCTTTTCAAATTTTTGTAGAGTTTCGATTTGGGGTTGGGTGACAAATTCCATGTGAAATGCAGTGACCCAGGAAGATCACTTTCTCTTGTCAGTATTGTAGCTTATCTTTGCTAACTTTGTTGTTACTGTTATAGAGAAACATGAGAAGGCTTACTGTTTCTCTGCTACTTATGTCCTTGGTATCAGAACAAATAAGCAAATAGGCAAATCGTCTATGTACTGAAGTAAAACTGTTTGGGTGTTAGGGGGACCATTGGTCCAATACTTGCTTTAACGCAGTATTATATTCAGAGGGGCTACTCACACAGCCTTGGGGCAATCTTGTTCATGCTAACTTTTGAGCATTATGGGTAAATTAAAAAGGTGCCAGCAATCTGGGTGCATGGGCACCGAAAAGAAAGCGTTTGCAAGATCAATCACTGTAAAGCAGGTGCTGGAGGCAGGTATTCCACTTAAAAGTGCAGGGGTTGGGCAAGATCGGGGTATCTGCCTCAATTATATTGTTAATGGCTCTCAAATCATGCACCATGCGGTATGTCACCTGCCCACCCTTCTTGTCTGGCTTATTTGCAATTGGTAACAGAGGTGTATTGATTTGGGAATTAATTGGTACAACAACCCGTGCTGCTTTCAGTTGAGTGATTTGATCCTTTATCCGCTCAGTCTGAGCAATACTCATAGGTACTGTTTAATCTTTGGGAGATGGGTTCCTGGTTTAATTTTTATCATGACTGGGGTGCAATCCAGCAGACCATATTTGCTGGTGACCCATAATTCAGCGTGAATCTTTCAATTCTGGTGGAAATGGCGGAGTTGGATTAAAAATACTCCACAGGCAGAATTTAAAACTTCTCCTGACAGACTACTGTGTCCTTCCCCATTACAATTGAAGCATACAATTGGTCCCCGATTGCCATCATTTCTGAAATTGCCTTTGCCTCTTCCTCTTCCTCTCTGCTTCCCCATGTACATAACCTTGGGTTTGCTGTCTTTTTGGTTAATCCTGTTTTTTTATGGATAACAGGATAGGCAGGAGGTCTCAAATTGACATATTGCCTGCCTCAGGCCTTGCTGTGAACAACTTTTCTTTCAACTGGGGTAATAAACCATCAAGAAACCTTTGTTTCACCAGTTGTGTAGATGGACTTGCAGTTTCTTCCACCTTCTCTTTTTCTATTTTAAGGCCTGCTTCCTCAGCCATATCGCTTAACCGCCTCAAATAAGCCCCTGCGGCTTCCTCTTCCCCTTGCTTAGCATTCATAAATTCAGCATGTCTGGTTTGTCCATATATTTGGGGCAATTTTTCCCTTACATTTTTCACAAACTTCCCATCCACTAACCATCTTACCTAGATTTTTGACGTCTACATCACATTCTTTAAGTATATAGCCAGACATGTTGCTTCCCACTGCTTTAATAAGAAGCTGATGGATGTCAGTAGCAGAAGCCTCATATGCTTCCTGTGCAGCGCTCAGTTTGTTTGAAAACTCAATTGGATTCTTTCTAGGATCTCCCAATCCCTTTAATATGGCTCTCATTTCTTGGGGACTAAAAGGTACATGCCATTTAATTTGAGACTTACTGTCAACAGAATTAACTTCAAAAACAAATTGGGTTCTGACAGGATAAACTGCAACAGATTGATCTGTGCCAGGGGCAGAAGGGGTGGTGTCTCCCCTGCTTCTCTCTTCATCTTGCTGCCACAATTGGCCAGTCTTTTCTACTTGTGCCTATACCCTCTTGCCTTTAAAACAAATAGTACAGGAAATCTGCAGATTTACAAGAATAGTCTCCATTTATCTACGTGGATAGAAGGGGTTTATGACAATAAACAAAACACTCATTAAGAGACCCTTCTTGTCTCTTCTCTGTGAGTTGTATCTGACCCTACCATGCGCCTCTGACCCAGGTCGCCCGCAAGGAGTCAATGCAGGGAACTACAGAGGATTCTCCCTATCCACACACAGTTCAACCCATGAAGGGGGACACAAACACATTCACACACACACACACACACACGTTACCCAACCAGAAAGGTCCGAGAGTGGTCTGGTTTCCTTGAGAACCGACATTGGAAAGGCAGAAATATAGCAAGCTTAAGGACAGCTTACCTAGCCGGCATTTAGAGGTCTGCGTTCCCGATGATTCTGATCAAAGCGCGGTTCCTTCCGGAGACTCTGCAAAACTCCTGATATCTGACTCGCCAAAACTGTTATGACTAATTTCTGATTGGGACTCTAAAACAAAATTTAATACTGCTGTTGCAGGAACAGATTCACAGGACTCAATCACTGTGTGTAAAATGTCCGTTCAGTGTCAAAATGTATTATTACATGCTATTTTATCCTTAGATAAGAAAGGGGTGGTGTGAGATGTTATTAAAACTAACAAATAGAAATATATTATTAAAAGCTAGCGAATAGAACAATTACAAAAGAAAAACCTTGAGAGGGGAGGGGGGAGTAGAGAGTGTCTGTGTGTTAGGTGAAGGTTACAGAACACATTTCAACAGTGAGAACTAAATGGAGTCTCTGGTGCTTAAATGAACAATACAGTGCATGTCCATGTCATACCCATAGAAATTATAAGATATAATTGTGCACCAAAAAACAATCTCTTTAGCACACCTGTGAGGAAATGATAAAGGTGTTTAGGTGGAGTCTTTGTATATAACAGCTGTGGAGAATTGCAGATAACGAATTCAGCTGGTGGATAGGCAGTGTTGTATGTGTCAATCCCAGAACAACCTGGTTGTTCGATCCCCCTTCCCCACCTTAGACCCCTTATCAAAGGAACAGTGGGTAGAGTAAGCCCCCGTACACACGGTCGGAAATTCCGATGGAAAATGTCCGATCGGACCATGTTGGAAAAAATTTGAGATCCTGCTCTCAAATTTTCCAACAACAAAATCCGAACAAACTTTTTCCGATCGTGTGTAGAGAACTCCGACGGACAAAGTGCCACGCATGCTCAGATCAAATTACGAGACCAAAGCTATTGGCTACTAGCCTCTACGTAGTTCTGTCATACGCAACGAACGTCACCGCGTTCAAAATGATCGGATTTTCCGACAACTTTGTCCGACCGTGTGTATGCAACACCAGTGTCGGACAAAATCGGTGGGACAAAATCGGTGGGAAAAAATCTGATGGATTTTGTGGTCGGAATTTCCGACCGTGTGTATGGGGGCTTAGAGGGGTTACCCTCGGGTGATCAGGAAGAAAGGTATACCGATTACTCCTCTGCGGAGGAAACAATGGAAGATGATCCTTTTTCAGCTTCGCAATCTGAGAGAATCCTGGCACAATCTCTTACAGAGATGGTTCTTGCCTCTTTCAAGCTACCTCTAGCAGAGTCAGCTGATAGTTCTATTTCTTCTTTAGGTTTCTTAACACCTTCACAGCCTTTTCAGGCGTTTTTTGTACATGCACAGAAGAGCAAGCTTTGGGGTTTTATTCAACAGACCCATTCTAGATCTAAAGAATCTAAATAAGTTCCTGAAGATCTGCTTATTTCAATGGAGTCAATCAGGTCAGTAGCTTCTATCCTACAAGGAGGAGAACTTCTGGCATCTATTGACATCAGGGATGCATATCTGCATGTTCCTACATTTTCCGCTCACCAAAGGGCATTGCGGTTCGAAGTAGAAAACAGCATTTCAGTTTGTAGCGTTGCCCTTCGGGCCAGCTACAGCACCCGAGTGTTCACAAAAGTGCTGGTCCCACCTCTAGCCAGGTTAAGGGCACAGGACATAACAGTCTTGGCGTACCTAGATGATCTATTGCTAATAGACCAATCAATGGCTCGTTTTGGGGCAAAGTGTACGCATTACAACCAATTACCTGAAAAATCTGGGTTGGATTCTCAACCTAGAGAAGTCTTCCTTAATATCGCTAAATAAGCTATATAATAGAGTATTTGGGTCTGATCATAGCTACAGCCCAGAAAAAAGTGTTCTTGCCTCAGGCAAAAATCAACTCCATACGAGAGCTGGTGCGGATGGTCAGGTCGAAAGGAAATCCCTCAATTTGCCTTTGCATGAGGTTGTTAGGAAAGATGGTGGCTTCATTCAAAGCAGTCCCCTATGCCCAGTTCCATTTGAGACTGTTGCCAAACAGTATCCTACCTGCTTGGAACAAAATGATCCAAGCTTTGGACTTGCCAATGCAGCTGTCCCCAAGGGTGTCCCAAAGCCTCAGTTGGTGGTTACTAACCCAGAATCTGCTGAAAGGAAACTCCTTCAGACCAATTACCTTGAAGGTAGTAACAGATGCCAGCCTTTCAGGCTGGGGAGCAGTACTAGAGAAGACGAATAGAATAAAATGAGGGATAGTGGCGCTGTTCAGAATGGGTATAAAAGGTATGCTAAAAATTATTCATGCATGCTGAGTGAGAGAAGGAATAATATATATTCATGTGAACAGTATAAAATATATATATGAAATAAGTGCAGGAATATGTCCTCCAACCTTTAGGTGGGTTGTTCAGAAAAATGTATAAACAATAAATTATGTGCAAAAATGCTAATAACAAATATATGTGAATATATTGCTGTGAATGAATAAACAATAGTAGAGGAAATGTTTAAAGTGACTCCGTGACACAAAACTTATAAGTATATAAAAAAATATTATATATATAAAATGTTAAATAACAATATATATGTATATATGTGATTAAGTGAAAATCCAAGTAAACCGTATGTTAATACAATAAAATAATTAAAGTGCTCAGTTCCGTGTGTACTCAAAAAAAGGTATAATATAAAATCTTTAAGGCATGTCCCAATAAAGAAAAGAGGAAAAACTTTTGTCCAAACAATGATGAAGAAATGAAAATTGAAAATTGATGACGTCCTGTTTAAAACTCAAAAGTTCCTGTAGCAAATGATTCCAGCAGAACATACGGATAACTGGTGATTTTTTCAGTGCTCCCCTCCTTCCACAGAGTGACCCCTATTATGCAAACACTCACCAGAGTGCCCAACCCCTGCAGGGGTAATATGCATGTAAAATCCTCAATAGGTGGTGGGGAAATCCTCCTCTGTGGGGGAAACAATGGAAGAAATCCTCTTCAGTGGATGTGTTCAGCCCGTTCCAATCACTGGAGTTGGGGGATGCACCATCGTGCAATCCGTATATGAAGGAAAAAGGAATTATACTAATAGTGTAATTCTGTTAACTGTTGAGTCTTTATTTGTAAAAAAATGGCTAGTATAATAAAAAAGGGGGGGGGGGGGTAAGCCCACAAGGCTATAACAGAATACAAGGTAAATTTGTAAAAAACAAGGTAAATATATCAAAATAGGCAGAGCGTGCAGCGCTGGGGTATGCGATGATAACACCACAAAGCCCCGGTCTCCAGCGTGCGTTCCAACAGTGAGCTAAGAAAAACCGGAAGTCGCAAGCCGGAAGTGACGTGACGTGTACCAGGGTATCACCTTACGTACGTTTCGTCATTGGACGTCTTCGGAGGTGATGTTGCTGCTTCATTCAAAGCAGTCCCCTATGCCCAGTTCCATTTGAGACTGTTGCCAAACAGTATCCTACCTGCTTGGAACAAAATGATCCAAGCTTTGGACTTGCCAATGCAGCTGTCCCCAAGGGTGTCCCAAAGCCTCAGTTGGTGGTTACTAACCCAGAATCTGCTGAAAAGAAACTCCTTCAGACCAATTACCTCGAAGGTAGTAACAGATGCCAGCCTTTCAGGCTGGGGAGCAGTACTAGAGAAGACGACTGTCCAGGGACAGTGGTCAAGAACCGAAAGAACCTTGCCCATCAACATCCTAGAGATTCAGGCAGTGTGTCTGGCTCTGAAGGCCTGGACTTCCAGGTTAATGGATTGTCCTGTCAGGATCCAATCTCGACAATACCACGGCTGTGGCCTATATCAATCACCAAGGGAGCACCAAGAGTCTCTCAGCACAGAGAGAGGTGAACCATATTCTAACTTGGGCAGAAAGGAATGTTCCGTGCCTATCAGCAGTCTTCATTACGGGAGTAGAGAATTGTCAGGCAAACTACTTAAGTCGCCAGCAGTTATTCCCAGGGGAATGGTCTCTTCACCTAAACATTTTTCTGGCTGTTTGCCAAAGATGGGGGACTCCGGGCGTAGATCTTCTAGCGTCCAGATTCAACATGAAGTTAGTCAACTTTGTGTCCAGGACAAGGGATTAACTCGCATGTGGAACAGATGCGTTGGTGACCCCGTGGGATAAGTTCTCACTGATCTATGCATTCCTCCCTATTCTGTTTCTGCCACAACTTCTTTGCAGGATCAAGCTGGAAAGAAAGCCGGTAATTCTGGTAGCACCAGCAGTACCCAGAAGGTCATGGTATGCAGAAATCCTAAAGATGGCGGTGGAGGATCCATGGTCCCGTCCACTAAGGCGAGACCTGCTCTCACAGAGGCCGATATTCCATCCTACTTTATGAGTGTACGAGTGCTAAATTTAATGGACTGGCTATTGAAACCCACATTCTGAAGAAATGTGGGCTTTCTGGGTCAGTTATCTCTACTTTGATTAATGCAAGGAAGCCAGCTTCCAGAACTACATGTATATATTATAGAGTCTGGAAGGCTTATGTTTCCTGGTGTGAATCCAAGGGTTGGCACCCTCAGAGATATATCATAGGCAGAATTCTTGCCTTTCTACAATTAGGCGTAGAGATTAAATTGGCCTTGAGTAGGGTTGAGCGAACCCGAACTGTAAAGTTCGGGTCCTTACCGGACTTTTGGGTGTCCGGGGCCCAGACCCGAACCCGAACTATTGGCTGTAAGTTCGGGTTTGGGTCCGGTGTTCGGCGATGTATTGGCGCCTTTTTAACAGCTGCAGGGCATCCAATCGTCGCTAGTTTCACTAGTGTGCCCTTAGAAGCCATCACAGCCATGCCTACTAATGGCATGGCTGTGATTGGGCAGTGCAGCATGTGACCCAGCCTCTATATATAGTCCAGACACACAGCACACAGCGTCATTCTGCTATAGACAGGTTCCTGTGCTGCTAAGAGAGAGGATTTTAGGAGTTAGTGTGATAAAGTCAGTCAGTCAGTCAGTCCACATTCCTTTAATTTTCTTCAAATTAGTTAGATCAGTGAGCGATCTAGATAGCTAGAGTAGAGTAGGGAGTTTCTTTATTAAGGAAAAGAAAGAGGCAGAGAGAATTATTGAAGAGATTCCTAAATCAATTGTACCCTGGCTGGGGTGCAGTGCACAGTCTTTTAACAGTGCCATGAGGCCAGTGCCAGACAAAATATAAAAGTTTTACCTGCAAGCTCAGTGCACCATTAGGACCAACCCTGCATATAGTAAGAGATACACCATAGTCTGTGTGTATTCTGCTATTGGAAAAACATTGCAAAAAAATTAAATTTTGCTGTGTTTTTTTTTTGCCCAATAGCATTTTCTGCGTTTTCATAAACGCTTTAGACACTATCCGTGTATTCTGATATTGGAAAAACATTGCAAAAAAATTAAATTTTGCAGTGTTTTTTTTTTTTCCCCAATAGCATTTTCTGCATTTTCATAAACGCTTTAGACACTATCCGTGTATTCTGATATTGGAAAAACATTGCAAAAAAATTAATTTTGCAGTGTTTTTTTTCTTCCCAATAGCATTTTCTGCGTTTTATAAACGCTTTAGACACTGTACGTGTATTCTGCTATTGACAAAAACACCCATTTAGGGCGAGACCATACATTTTGAAAATATAAGGAGATCATCAAAAAGGGGACATGGCCCGGGTCGTGGTGCTGCTGGTGGCGCTCCTGTTGCAGGGAGAGGACGTGATCGATCTGTGCCAGCTACACACACTAGTGAAACACCTTCCTCAGGTGCGAGTAGGCGACAGAGCCTGCAGCAGTATTTTGGCGCGCCTAATGAGGCTGTACGAATGTTGAGGCCAGGACAAGTACAGGCGATAGTAGATTGGGTTGCTGACAGTGCCTCCAGGTTCCTTCACATTGTCTCCCACCCAGTCTCCTGATGAAAGTTCAGAGTTGGCACCTGCAGCCGATGTCCATCAGTCTTTCACCTCACCCCCTTGCAAATCAGCCAATCAGTCTGAGCCCCAAATCATGCAGCAGTCTCTTCTGCTTTTTGATGACTCTGTTAGCAGGGTTTTCCAGGGCCATCCACCTAGCCCTGCCCCAGAAGTGGAAGAGATTGTGTGCACCGATGCCCAACCACTTATGTTTCATGATGAGTACATGGGAGGACCATCGCAGCACGTCTCGGATGATGACGAAACACAGGTGCCAACTGCTGCTGCTTTCGCCATTGTGCAGACCGACAAGGAGGGCAGGGGTGAAGACTAGGTGGAAGATGATGTGGAGGACGATGAGGTCCTTGACCCCACATGGAATCAACGTCATGCAGGTGACCAGTGTAGTTCAGAGGAAGAGGTGGTGGTCGCACAGAGCCACCAGCACAGCAGAAGAGGGAGCAGGGTGCAAAAGCGGAGCGTCCGTCCCCTAGACAGTACGTCTGCTACTGCCCAACGCAGCAAGGGACCAAGCACACCAAAGCCAGGTCCAAGGAGTTCCCTAGCGTGGCAGTTCTTCAGACAATGTGCTGATGACAAGACACGAGTGGTTTGCAGGCTGTGCAATCAGAGCTTGAAGCGAGGCATAAACGTTCTCAACCTGAGCACAACCTGCATGACCAGGCATCTAAGTGCAAAGCACGAGATGCAGTGGAGTAGACACCGCAAAAACCAAGAAAGGTCTCTGGCTCCTCCTGCTTCCTCTTCTGCTGCAGCCTCGGCCTCTTCATCCACCTCTGTAGTGACAGTGACACCTGCCAACCCGCAAACAGAGGATCTGCCAGCAACACTACCACCTGGGTCACCAACCATCTCCACAATGTCCCATGGAAGCTTTCAGCTCTCTATTTCCCAAACACTGGAGCGGAAGAGGAAGTACCCCCCTAGCCACCCGCGATCCCTGGCCCTGAATGCCAGCATTTCAAAATTCCTCACCTTTGAAATGCTGTCATTCCGTCTGGTGGAGACGCAGAGTTTTAAAAGGCTGATGTCATTGGCTGTCCCACAGTATGTCGTGCCCAGCCGCCACTACTTTTCCAGACGAGCTATCCCTTCCCTGCACAACCAAGTGGGGGACAAAATCAGGTGTGCACTGCGCAACGCCATCTGTGGCAAGGTCCACCTAACTACGGATGCGTGGACCAGTAAGCACGGTCAGGGACATTATATCTCCCTAACAGCACACTGGGTAAATGTAGTGGCGGCTGGGCCTGAGGCGGATAGCAGTTTGGCGCATGTCCTTCCACCACCGAGGATTGCAGGGCGCTTCAGTTTGCCTCCTGTTGCTAACTCCTCCTACTCCGCCTCCTCATCCTCTACCGCCTCCTCATCCGGTCAGCGTAACACCTTCACCACCAACTTCAGCACAGCCAGGGCTAAACGACATCAGGCAGTTTTAGAACTTTCCTGTTTGGGGAAAAAACCCCACACCGCGCAGGAGTTGTGGAGGGACATGGAACAACAGACCGATGAGTGGTTGGTGGCAGTGAGCCTCAAGCCCGGCCTGGTGGTGTGCGATAATGGGCGAAATCTCGTAGCAGCTCTGGGCCTTGCCGGTTTGACGCGCATCCCTTGCCTGGCGCATGTGCTGAACTTGGTGGTCCAGAGGTTCCTTAAGAATTACCCCGATATGCCAGAGCTGCTGCAGAAAGTGCGGGCCGTCTGTGCGCACTTTCGACGTTCTCACCCTGCTGCTGCTCGCCTGTCAGCGCTGCAGCGTAACTTCGGCCTTCCTGCTCACCGTCTCATATGTGATGTGTCCACAAGGTGGAACTCCACCTTGCACATGCTTGCCAGACTGTACGAGCAGCAGCAGGCGATAGTGGAGTTTCAGCTGCAGCACGCACGCGCGAGTCGCACCACTTCACCGCCAATAACTGGGCCTCCATGCGAGACCTGTGTGCCTTGTTGCGCTGTTTCGAGTATTCCACCAACATGGCCAGTGCCGATGACGCCGTTCTCAGCGTTACTATACCAGTTCTATGCCTCCTTGAAAAAACTCTTAAGGCGATGATGGAAGAGGATGTGGCACAGGATTTGGAGGAGGAGGAGAAGGAAGAGGGTTAATTTCCAAGGCTTTTAGGGCAGTCATTTACAAGTGGCTACGAGGGTGGGTTCCTGCACCAACAAGTGCCAGGTACACAATTGTCTGGCAGCAAGGGCACAGTTCTGGAGGATGACGAGGTGGAGGATGAGGAGGAGATGGAGGAGGAGGAGAAACCATGTTCACAGAAGGGTGGCACCCAGACCAGCTCATGTCCATCACTGGTGCGTGGCTGGGGGGATACAGAGGACACAGACGATACACCTCCCACAGAGGACAGCTTTTCCTTGCCTCTGGGCAGCCTGGCACACATGAGCGATTACATGCTGCAGTGTCTCCGCAACAACCGCTGAGTTGCGCACATTTTAACTGGTGCTGATTATTGGGTGGCCACCCTGCTGGATCCCCGTTACAAGGACAACATGCCGTCCTTAATTACCTCACTGGAGCGTGATCGTAAGATGCGCGAGTACAAGCGCACGCTGGTAGACGCGCTGCTGGTGGCATTCCCACTTGGAAGCGCGGGTACGGTGGAAGCACAAGGCGAAGACATAGGAGGAGAAAGAGGTCGCCAACACAGCCGAGGCACCGCCAGCACCTCAGAAGGCAGGGTTAGCATGGCCGGAATGTGGAAAAGCTTTGTCAGCACACCACAACAACCAGCACCACCAGCTGAGATGGAACGTCTTAGCAGGAGGCAGCATTTCACCAACATGGTGGAGCAGTATGTGTGCACACGCCTACACGTACTGCATGACGGGTCTGCCCCCTTCAACTTCTGGGTCTCCAAATTGGGCACATGGCCTGAGCTTGCCCTTTATGCCTTGGAGGTGCTGGCCTGCCCTGCCGCCAGTGTATTATCTGAACGTGTATTTAGCACGGCAGGGGGCGTTATCACAGACAAGCGCAGCCGCCTGTCCAGAGCCAATGTGGACAAGCTCACGTTCATTAAAATGAACCAGGCATGGATCCCACAGGACTTGGCCGCACCTTGTGCAGAATAGACACATATATCGGTGTTCTGACGAAAACTGTCTTGCTATCGGATAGTGTCCGGCCACTTACTGCGCAGGTGCAGTGCTTGCGCAGTATGGAGGACAAGGAGATTCACAAAATCTCCAAAGATGAACGTCGCCTGCGCAGTGAGTGCAGGTTCAAGCCCGACCATCCAAGTGGACATACGGTAGCACATAGTAACAGGGCCCCTCACGGGCTCGCTTGGCTAGGCTTCAACCTCGGATAATGTGGCTTGAACCTGGAGTCACCGCGTATCGTCTTCGGAGAGTTTCGAAATCCCCTTGTCCTACGTACTGACCAAGCGCAGTACAGGGCAGACACTATGCGACGGGGGACAGAATTCGACACATCATTCACCACTAGCCTTACCCAGCCATTGTTGTATTTTTGAACCAGTGTTGGCTACCTCGTCCTCCTCCACCGCCGCTTCCACCTACACCGCCACATCCACCGCCACCTCAACCTCCTATTCCATTTGAATTTTGTCCTCCTAGGTCCAGATTATAATGTTTTCATTTTTTTTAATTTCCAAGTATTTTATTTTCCCACTATCTTATCCATTAAATTGAATATTTTTTTCCAGAAAGTGCGTATTCTGGGGTATTCCCACCATATGTGCGGCATCGTGCCGTTGAGTTTCTGAGGTTCTTAATGACTTCATGTACCTCTTCTGCTGAGAAGGGGGCCTCCAGCATTTTTTTTTAATTTTTTATTTTTTTATGTTATTTTAAGTTATTTCCCTATCCACATTTGTTTGCAGATCACTTGCCATGCTCTTAACAACATTTTGTTGCCATTTTCAGCCCTCTAGCCCTTTCCATGACTTTTTTACAGCCATTTTAGTGTTCAAAAGTCCGGGTCCCTATTGACTTCAATGGGGTTCGGAGTTCGGGGTCAAGTTCGGGTCAAGTTCGGTCCCGAACCCGGACTTTTTTCCGAAGTTTGGCCGAACCCACCGAACCCGAACATCCAGGTGTCCGCTCAACTCTATCCTTGAGTACTATTAAGGGCCAAGTCTCAGCCTTATCAATCTTATTTCAAAGACCGCTTGCTACGCATTCTTTAATCTGGGGTTTCATGCAAGGGGTGATGCGGATTAATCCGCTAGTTAAATCACTTTTAACCCCCTGGGATTTGAACTTAGTTTTGTCACTGTTACAAAAACAGCCATTTGAACAGGTACAGCATATTCCCTAAGTCCTTCTGACAAGGAAGCTGATGTTCTTGGTTGCTATATCCTCAGCAAGGAGGGTTTCGGAATTTGCTGCTCTTTCATGTAAAGAGCCATATTTGATTATTCATGAGGACAGAGTGGTGTAACGCCCTCGCCCAGACTTTTTATCAAAAGTGGTTTCAGGTTTTCACCTGAACCAAAATATTGTCCCGCCATCGTTTTTTCCAAAATCATGTTCCATGGAAGAAGAATTGTCTTGATGTGGTGAGAGCAATGAAAATCTATTTAAAGACAACTGCTCATATTCGGAGATGAGTATTCCAGGTGATAATTATAATGCAATTAAAGCCTGAAACAGTAGCGCTAAAAATAAAATCTATATGTGCATAATTAAAAAACAATCATACAAACGTAAATATATCTATCCACGTGGTAGGTGAACGTGATATAAACAAAAGTGCAAAGTGAAAACAAATATATACAGATGATAAAATTATGTATACATGAATCGTGAAACAAAGATGTGTATACAAAATGTTCCAAAAAAGTGATCCAAATATTGCATAAGGTGAACAGTCCCTTTGATGTGACTTTTCTTAAATCAATATATAATCTTCTTCCATCCACCACACCAGTGCTCAAAGTGTCGCTCCCATAGGAGACTCACTCACCAGAATTTTTGCCCCCACTTTCGTGTTGGGCAAATCAGCATAAAAAGATCTCACAGCAGCCAGTGGGTAGCCTTCCTGTATACTTCACTCAGTGTTAACAACAGCTCCACATGTAAGAATAAAAAGTGCTCCAATAGTGTGATAACGTAAAAGAAATTTAATAGCACACTAGTATAAAAAGCTTCAATCGATTCACTCACATTTTGAACAGATATTAAAAGCAAGGAATAATAAAACCACAGCAGGAATCACTCCAATCACTAAAACTTGGCAAATTCACTTCACAGCAAAGTATATGCACAGTGGTCACGGCGGACCCGAGGTGTGTGTGATATTGTAATCAGGATCTCACCGTCTCCCTTCCATCAAGTGTCCATAAAGTAAAGGATGAAAAGAGATCAGCACCGAGATCTGTTTGGAAGTAAAGTTCAGACTCAATCTCACTGAACATCGCTTAGGCCACGCCCGACATGTTTCGCCTAAGCGATGTTCAGTGAGATTGAGTCTGAACTTTACTTCCAAACAGATCTCGGTGCTGATCTCTTTTCATCCTTTACTTTATGGACACTTGATGGAAGGGAGACGGTGAGATCCTGATTACAATATCACACACACCTCGGGTCCGCCGTGACCACTGTGCATATACTTTGCTGTGAAGTGAATTTGCCAAGTTTTAGTGATTGGAGTGATTCCTGCTGTGGTTTTATTATTCCTTGCTTTTAATATCTGTTCAAAATGTGAGTGAATCGATTGAAGCTTTTTATACTAGTGTGCTATTAAATTTCTTTTACGTTATCACACTATTGGAGCACTTTTTATTCTTACATGTGGAGCTGTTGTTAACACTGAGTGAAGTATACAGGAAGGCTACCCACTGGCTGCTGTGAGATCTTTTTATGCTGATTTGCCCAACACGAAAGTGGGGGCAAAAATTCTGGTGAGTGAGTCTCCTATGGGAGCGACACTTTGAGCACTGGTGTGGTGGATGGAAGAAGATTATATATTGATTTAAGAAAAGTCACATCAAAGGGACTGTTCACCTTATGCAATATTTGGATCACTTTTTTGGAACATTTTGTATACACATCTTTGTTTCACGATTCATGTATACATAATTTTATCATCTGTATATATTTGTTTTCACTTTGCACTTTTGTTTATATCACGTTCACCTACCACGTGGATAGATATATTTACGTTTGTATGATTGTTTTTTAATTATGCACATATAGATTTTATTTTTAGCGCTACTGTTTCAGGCTTTAATTGCATTATAATTATCACCTGGAATACTCATCTCCATATCTATCTTTTTAAGTGGCTGCTTACAGTATTTCTTTTTTCCGTGGCGCAGTGGTTGGAATCTGGAGTGTGGCGGCTTTTTTCCTGATTCCTTATTTTACAACTGCTCATATTCGTAAGATTTATTCTGCCAGAGGGTACTAAGAAAGGACAGGCAGGGTCAAAATCCACTGTCGCTAAGTGGATTCGGCAAGTTATAATTTAAACGTATAATTTAAGGGGTAAAATTCACAATTTTCAAGTTAAGGCGCACTCTACCATGGCGGTTAGTGCTTCTTGGGCAGTGTCACAAGGCCTCCATGGCTCAGATCTGTAAGGCTGCAACTTGATCTTCAGTGCATACATTCACAACATTTTATCAGGTGGATGTAAGGAGGTATGAGGATATTGCCTTCGGGCGCAGTGTGCTGCAGGCAGCAGTATAAGTACTCAAGTCTGGGGGTACCCTGCGGGTTGCGTCTCCCTCCCCTCAAGTAGCATTGCTATTGGACGTCCCATTAAGTAATTACTTAAGGTTTTGTTTCTCATGATGTACGATAAATAGGATTTTTATAACAGCTTACCTGTAAAATCCTTTTCTTGGAGTACATCATGGGACACAGTGGTACCTCCCCTCTTTTGGGATTTAAGTATATTGCTTTTCTAAAAAAACTGATGTGCTCCTGGAAAGAGGAGGGAGTTATATAGGGAGTGAAATTCCTGTATTGGGTATACCAGTGTCCATCACCTGAAGGTGGCCCATAACCCATTAAGTAATTACTTAAGGCCTGTGTCCCATGATGTACTCCAAGAAATGGATTTTACAGGTAAGCTGTTATAAAAATCCTATTATATATTAGTTAAATCCCCAAGTGCTTTTTTTTTTACCAATAATATTCCTTTAGATTGGCTTTGGAAATTTCCAAAGCCAAGCAATTTAGAAATTAGATGTTAGGTTTAGTGCTGGGAAACCCTCTTTGAAAGATAAAAAGTGCATTTTATATACAACTATATACATCAGAAAAAAAATGAGGGACAAATGAGAAGGAAAGAGGGACCAATGGACTTCTGTTCCAGGGACATTTGGGACCTATGCGATTTCACTAGACATCTGTGCAGGAAAGTGCACTGATGTCTCTGAAATCTCTCACAAAGGTCGGGCTGAGGCCCCTTTCACATTTGTGCGACTTTTCCTGTGACGTTGGACATCAGAGTTGCAAGACAAGTCATACCCCATAATTTTCAATGAGTACCATTCACATATGTTCGACTTCAAGTCACACCAACTTCAAAGTAGTCCCTGTACTACTTGGTCCGACTTTAATGCAAGTTGGTCCGTAGACCTCAAGTTTACACAAGCATTCCCTGAAATTGCGGCAAAATTGCAGATGCAAAATTGCAGGAAAATTGTGCGACTTTCAGGTCACACAAGTGTGAAAGGGGCCTAAGTCACTGTGCTGAGTACTATTATACCTAGAATATAAAGTAGTCCCACCATCAAACACTAGTAAACATATGTTCTAAATATAATTGTGCTCAAATGACAAAAAATCACACACACATGGTATCACCTACTGAAAGCTTGCATTTTGCATATGCTGAAAAGAGGCGAACGCCTATTAGCCAATGCCACATCAGCATGAGCATGGTTGTTAATATAATATTAATGCCTGAAATGCAAAACATTATTGTATAGAATCAAACATTAGTAAATGTATTTTCTATGTAGATTTGTGCTTAGCTCTGTTACTTTCAAAGGTTCAAGCCATGAGTACAAATCCCACCGACGATATCATCTCCTGAAAATGTACATTGTACTCAGCAGCATAATTAGCCAATGCACATCAGTTTGGTTTATTCCATATGTTAACGCTTCAAATGCATGCAAGGGTATGTACTTATTCAATAAAATTATAGTGTGGAATTCCAAAAATCAAGGAAAAAAACATTGCAGGATCCCCCCTAGTACATACCAGGCCCACACCAAAATAGAAAAAAAATTAACGTGGGCCCCCCCCAAAATCCATACCAGACCCTTATCCGAGCATGCAGCCTGGAGGTCAGGATGGGGGGGGGGGATGAGCGAGCACCCCCCCAAACCATACCAGGCCACATGCCCTCAACATGGGGCAAATGCTTTGGGGTGCCCCCCAAAGCACCTTGTCCCCATGTTGATGGGGACAAGGGCCTCTTACTGACAATCCTGGCCAGTGGTTGTGGGGGTCTGCGGGTGGGGGGGGCTTATCAAAATCTGGAAGTCCCCTTTAACAAGGGGCCCCCCAGATCCCTGCCCCCCCCCCCATGTGAATGGGTATCGGGTACATTGTCCCCTACATATTCACCCAAAAAAGTGTCACAAAAGTAAAAATGACAGTTAACATTTTTGAACAATTCCTTTATTAAAAAAAAAAATGTCCTGCAATGTAAATCCATCTTCGATCACAACACAGACAACTCGAGAAAAAAAACTCGGTGGGAGGAATCCCGCTGACAGCAGCCTTTTTGCTCTGACAGCTCTTTTTTTTGTGCTGACAGCTCTTATATATGACCCCGACCCCTTCTGACATCATGTGACATCACCCATTGACGTCATCGGGTGGCCCCGCCCTCAACTATATAACAGCTGTCATTGCAAAAAGGCTGCAGGCACAGGGACGCTTCCCATCGCGGCTGAGTTTTTTCATATTTTTTTGTTCTCGGGTTGCCGGCACTGTGATCGAAGATGAAGTTACATCGTGGGACATTTTATTTATTTTTTTATTTTTAAATAAAGGACTTGTCCCAAACTGTCTTCTGTCATTTTTACTTTTTTGACACTTTTTTGCTGAATGAGTAGGGGTACACTGTACCTGATACACATTCATATGGGGGGTGGGATCTGGGGTTCCCTTGTTAAAGGGGGTTTCCAGATTCTGATAAGCCCCCCAACCCGCAGACCCCCACAACCACCAGGCAAGGGTTTTAGGGAAGAGGCCCTTGTCCCCATCAACATAGGGACAAGGTGTTTTGGGGGGGACCCTAAAACACCCTCCCTATGTTGAGGGCACGTGGCCTGGTATGGTTCAGGCCACATGCCTGAACCCCCCTTTCCCTGCAGCCTGCCAGGTTTCGTGCACGGATAAGGGCCTGGTAAATTTGGGTGCAGTGTTCCAAAAGACCTTGTATGGACTGAGGGGGGAACCCACAGCATGTTTTTCTAATTTTTTTTTTTAAAGAATAGCCAGTGCCACCTCAGCATGAGCATGGTTGTTTCCATTATATTAATGGCTCATTTGCTAAACATTATTGTATAGTATTAAAAACATCAAACACTAGTAAAAGTATTTTGTATGTATAATTGTGCTTAGCCCAATAGGCTAGTGGTCAGCGCTTATACCTTCAAAAATTCAGTCATTGAAAGACTCATGGGTTTCAAATCCCACAGAGGGATCCTAAAAGATTGCATTGGTTGAAAAAGGAGAATCACAATTAGCCAAAGCAGCATATGCTGAAAATAGGTAAATGCCAATTAGCCAATGCACCTTAGTTTGGCTGTTTCTATTATATTAACTCTTCAAATGCATGCAATGGTATGTAATTATTCAATAATAATATGGTGTGGAATTCCAAACATCACACGCTAGTTAACGGGCAGTTTACATTTTTTTTGTTTGTTTATTTTAATTTGCTTGTGCACTGAAAAAATAAACATAGCTGGTGGATGATAGGTTGGCTGGGATTTGAACTCATACTTTGAGCGCTGTGGAGACATCTGAGCAGGCCACCAAGCCATTGTGCTAAGTATGCTGAGCCCTGCATAATAGTGTAGTATGATTAAAGAATGAACATAAACAATTATTTCTTTATATTCACCTAAATAAAAAATAAAAAAGGAAAAAAAACAACATACAACATATAGGTAACCTAAATGTTCAATAGATGCAAGTTTACAGAATAGTAGACATTACTCTGTAATAATCATTCATAACTGCATTTGTGAGCAAAACAAGGAAAAAAATAGGAATATTAGAGGTAGGGCACATCTCATATAAAAATGTTTCTTTCACATACATGGATCATGGTTGCAGTGCAATGCTGTATAACAACTTAGTAGACACCTGCATGTCTGTGGGATCCCTAATTAGCGCTGATTTCACATTTGCTAACGTATGTTCGCACATACGCCTGTTGAAATTTTAATTGCCTAAAATGGGCGCTATTATATGCAATAGTGCCCAGTGCTTCCCGGCGCTATAGTAAATGACCCCCATTGCTGCTCTTTACTGGCGTAAGAATAGCAATGTTTTATTATTGATTATTATGTCATGTAAATAACAAAATAAGATTTAAAAATGCAGGAAACAGCTTAAAAATAAAATTCTTGACAGAAAACAAGTTCTTAGTCCCAGAAGGATTTGATTCAGGCAACCACTGTAAAATATACCATGTGCATAGCACTTCCACTGAATTTATTATTGAGAATAATTATGTAGCGCTACCCCCAGTTAAGAGAGCCGCTGGTTTGTTTTGGGTCCCTGAGTACAGCTCCACCAACCCCCGGCAATTTGGCTCTACCCACTCTGGCACAGTTAGTAAAGGGGTACGTCCCTATGCACATAAAACTTAGCTTATACTCTAAGTGTAATTGGTATGAACTCACAAGCAGACTGCTGAAATAAGAATAACTGGCTTTACTTTTGTCAGTAAGGAGAAGAAATAGTAACATGCATTTGAACATATGACTTACAATACTTTAGCAGGTCCCTGCAATATGCACTTTAACATGTACACACATATATAACAACTGGCAGTGGGGAAACGGAGCGCCCAGTGTGGCGACCGTCTGCTATGCACCCCTGAGGTGCAATGAATCTATCTGCGCCTACCTAACGGACCAGACCTGATCCCTAGCAATAGAGCTCAGTCCTTGTACTAGTACAGTGTTCTTCACCGGCAATGAATCTGTAGAGGTGGTGCACATGTAGCTTTAAATGGTGTCTTTGTAATCCACAAAAAGTAACATTGCTGCTCTGAGGTAAATTGCGCCTAGGCAGTTCAATAAGCATAAAACGTGTGTGTCAATGCAGGATGAGCCTCTCGGCTCTCTCACCAATCCTTGGGTACCGTCCTCAGCTCCGGTCCCTCCAATGGTGGCTCTGGTCTCTTCAATGGCGGCGTCCGGTCTCCTCAGTCACAGCCCTGAACTCCGGTCATCAGCTCCGTCTGACCGACAGTAAGGGGAAGTCTCCGCTCCGCTGCTGTGGACTCTGAGGGGTGAGAGTCTCACTCCATCGGCTGCAAGGCCCAGGCTTCAGGCCTTCAGCTCCGGTCCGCACAGGTGTCTCTGCTGGCTGTCTTCTCCGCGTCACCAGCTCTGTCAGCAGAGGCAGGCCAGTCCTGTCAGGCCTCAGAAGAGGAAGTGTCCCAAGAGGAAGAGGCGGTCTCCGCTCTTCCTTTTTATAACCTCCCCCAGCAGCCTCTCGGGCGGAAACAAGCAGCCCGGGAGCCTGGGGGATTATGGGAGATGTAGTCTCTTCCAGTAAAAGGGGTAGAACCCCGCTACACACTCCCCCCACTTTGAATCTTTGGTCCCCAAAGACAGTGTTCAAACCACAAACTTTCTCGGGAACAACATTTTCACATAATTTGGACAGAGGAGCCTCCCACCAATTGGCATAAGATGGGGAGCTGTCCTGTCTACAGGTCACTTCAGTGTGGGTGACCTGTTTAACTGTGCCAGAGAGTGAGCTGGGGTTGCCCTCCACTAAATGAACAGCGGAAGGGTCAGGGCTTTCAGCACTTCTCCTTGCTGTGGTAACAGAGTCCTCTGAACTTTCTCCCATCTTGGGGTAAGTTAACTTATTGGGAGGCTTCACAACTCTGCGAGCTCTCTGTTCTCTTGGAACTTCTTCAGGAACACATTCTGGCAACATCTCTGGTTCTGGAACATCTACTTCTTGTTCTGGGTAGAGACCAGGGATATCTTCCCAGCACTCAGGCACAACACTGAATGGCACAAACTCTGTGGCTTCTGGGTTCAATGTGTTATCTTCCACATCTTCAGTAGGTGGAAGGTCTATGGCAGAATTCCCTGGAGTTGAGGAAGGCCATAGCCATTCAAGTTCTCCTCTTTCTTCCTCTGGTTGGGGGTCTTGTCCACCCCTAACTTGGGATGTCTGAGACCTAGTGTTAGGCCTGGGGGTATCCAGAATGGAAACAGATTCAGGTACGTCTCTTGCTGGAGGCATTCTGACTGCTTCAGTGAGTGGGAGCAAATGATTCCTATGCCAGGTCTTCAAAGGCCCCACTTTTCCTTCTGGCTTCAACTTGTAGACAGGCAATCCTGGAAGTTTTCTACAGATGATATATGGCTCTGATCTCCATCTATCAGCAATCTTGTGTTTCCCAGGGATCCCTAGATTCCGTAACAGTACACGGTCCCCAGGCTGTAGGTCCTGTACTCTAACTTTCAAATCAAAGTTCCTCTTGTTTCGGGCCCCCCTCTGGTTAGAGGCCGCTTGAGCTTTCTCATAAGCTATCTTCAGACTGTGCCTCAGTCTGTCCACATATCCTTTGTGGGAGGCAGCAGAGGCATGGTCTAAAGAAATGCCGAAGGCCAAATCCACTGGCAATCTTGCTTCTCTCCCAAACATAAGTCGGTAAGGGGAGAAACCTGTCACATCACTTGTGGTGCAGTTGTAGGCATGCACCAGAGCTGATATGTGTTGACTCCAATGTTGCTTCTTCTCTGTTTCCAAAGTTCCCAGCATGTTCAATAGGGTCCTGTTGAACCTTTCAGGCTGGGCATCACCTTGAGGGTGATATGGTGTGGTTCTAGTCTTCTCTACTCCCAGAGAATCTAGTAGCTTCCTGATCAGGCGACTCTCAAAGTCCCTTCCTTGGTCTGAATGGATTCTCTGTGGCAGTCCATAGTGAACAAAGTACTTCTCCAAAAGTACCTTGGCTACTGTAGAGGCCTTCTGGTCCTTGGTTGGGAAAGCCTGAGCATAACGAGTGAAATGGTCGGTTACCACCAGAACATTTCCCAATCCACTCAAATCGGGTTCAAGGCAGAGAAAATCAATGCATACCAGATCCATTGGGCCTTCACTTTGTAGGTGGCCCATTGGGGCAGCTTGATGGGGTAAAGTCTTTCTCTGAATGCATCTTGCACAGGAATGGCAATACTCCTCCACTTCGGTCCTCATGCAGGGCCAATAAAACCGGTCTCTGACAAGTTGGAAGGTTCTCTCTGCTCCCAAGTGACCATGCTGGTCATGTAAGGCAATCAGCACAGTCTCTCGATGCTTCTCTGGGAGAAACAACTGCCACTTGTCTTCTGGGCCATCAGAGGGGCCCCTTCGGTAGACTACCCCCTGATGCACCTGCAATTTGTCCAACTCTCTCCTCAGTAGGCGAGCTTCTTTAGAAGGGTGAAGGCGAAGTCCCTCTGGACTCTTGTCTTCCAGGGCTTCCAGGACCAATCTCCCCATGGGATCTTCCAATTGGTCACACCTCAGCTCCTTCTTGGACAGCTTCGGTAGGCACTCTTCTTCTAGTTGAGTTACCCCACAGTAACACTTCGGGACTCCCACTGTGGTAACTCCTATCTCTTCAGCTCTGGATCCTCCTCTGGCTTGGAGTTCAGCCCCCTGACAAAGGGCTCGCACTCCATCCGGTGCCACTTGGGTCCAGTCTTCCCATTCATCGACCATGACATGGGATCTTCGGGACAGGGCATCTGCATCCCTATTTCCAGCCCTTGGTCTGTACTTGAGACTGAAATTGAATCCAGACAACGCCGCCAACCATCTGTGTCCAGTTGCATCCAGCTTGGCGGTGGTGAATAGATAGGTCAAGGGGTTGTTATCTGTCTTTACAGTAAACTCGGCCCCATACAAATAGTCTCTCAACTTGTCAACAACTGCCCACTTGAGGGCTAAGAACTCCAACTTGTGGGTGGGATAGTTCTTCTCGGAGGGGGTCAGGCTCCGGCTCACATAAGCCACTGGTCGTAGCTGGTCTTCATGCTCCTGGTAGAGTACTCCACCTAGGCCCTCATGGCTGGCATCAACATGTAGCTCATATGGTCTAGTGGGATCAGCGTAGGCCAAAACTGGGGCTGTGGTGAGACTTCTCTTCAAGGTTCTGAAAGCCTCTTCACACCTTGAGTTCCACTGGTCTTGGACCGACTCACTGGACCTCCTAGGCCCCATTCCATCCTCCTCTCCTTCTGTCTTCAGCAGCTCGTTGAGGGGTTTGGCAATGCGGGCAAATCCATCCACAAACCTGCGGTAGTAGGAGCAGAACCCCAAGAAAGACCGAAGTTCTGTAACTGTTGTGGGCCTTGGCCACGAAGTAACTGCCTCCAGCTTCTCAGGGTCTGTAGACACTCCCTTTTCAGACACTATGTGTCCCAGATAGTTCACAGAAGACTGATAGAACCGACACTTCTCTGGAGAAAGTTTAAGTCCCTCTTCACTGAGCCTCTTCAGTACTTTCTCCAACCTGGCTTCATGTTCTTCCAAAGTCTTTCCAAAGACAATGACATCGCCCAGATACACCAGGACTTCTATGAGGTTCATGTCTCCAACTGTCCTTTCCATTAGGCGTTGAAACGTAGCAGGAGCTCCAGATAGGCCCTGGGGCATCCTGTTGAACTCAAAGAATCCCACTGGGGTTATGAAGGCAGTCTTTTCTCTATCTTCTGGATGCATGGGGATTTGATAATACCCACTCTTGAGGTCCATCACACTGAACCACTTAGCTCCAGATAAACTCTGCAAGGCATCTTCTATCCTTGGCGTGGTGTACTGGTCAGGAATGGTCCTCCTGTTGAGAGTTCTGTAGTCAATGCAGAGCCTCAATGACCCATTCTTCTTCCTGACTACCACAATTGGGGAGGCATAGGGGCTTCTGGACTCCCTAATCACTCCCGTCTTCTTCAATTCCGCAAGCTGCTCCCTCAGATCCTCCAGATCTGCTAGCGGGACTCGCCTCACTCTTTCTCTGAATGGCTTGTCCTCTTGCATGCGGATTCGATGGGTGGCACTCCTCGCACACCCCACATCAAACTCATCTTTGGAGAAAATCTTCTCCCATCTGGTCAGCTGGGCCTTGGCTCTCTCTTTCCAAGCTCCAGGTAGGTTTGGGTTTTCCATGGAGAGTTTCTTCCAAACATCTTCTCCTTCACCCGTCCCCTTCACTTCTGACCAGCCAACTGGGACAGCAGGACTCACCTGTCCCAGAAGCATCCTGGCAGGTATCTCCACAGGCCGTTCCGTGGGGTTCCTCACACTGACTGGGACTCTTCCTCTAGCCTTCTTCAGGTCCTTCAGTGAAATTACTTCTGGTATCACCTCCAGACCTGAGTGACCCTCCATTGGGTCGGGTTCCAGCATCACAAAGGGGCCAGGCTGCTCCCAAGTAAGTTTCACCGTGGCTCTCATGCAGGTCACCTCTCCAGGCTGTAACACTGCTCCTTCTTTTCCAAGCCTCCATACCCTTCCTATCCCCTCACTCGGGGTCTTCTGCTCTAGGACCAACCGCTGGTAGGCTGCCTTCAGCATGGGATGGATCTTGGGAGTTGAAAGATTCTCTTTCTTCACCAGGGGGGTCAGAAGCCTTCTGACTAGGTCCGTGTTCGTCCCTATGATCAGGGACGTCTTGCTGGTTCCTGGTGGGCGGGGACACACCACTGCTAAGGTGTCAAACACTTCAGACTTCCCAGCTACGGATGGGTCAAACGTCAGCCGTATGGGTAGGTAGCCATCATAGGGGAAACTCTGGGTTCCCAATCCCCTTATCTCCAACTCTTCTATCTTCTGTATTGGCAGATGACTCAGGTATCTGTCATAGAAGTCCCTGTACAACAGGGTCACTTGGGCTCCAGTGTCTAGGAGGGCCTTCGTGTACACCCCTTCCACCTGGATGGGTACAGTAGGAGATGGACCAACTAGCTCTTCTGGGTAAGGCTGAGTTGATGCTGTCCTCTTCTTTGGACTCTTCGCTTTACCAGCACTTGATTTGCACTTGCTCCTTTCTTGAGCCTGGTATGCATTAATTTTCTCCCTCTTTGTGGGAGTGTGAACCCGTTGAGGGACATTGTTATCTCTCACTTTGAAGAGTTCACGTTTGGGAGTGCTGTGTCTCTCCGGAGGGGTCTTGCCCCCTTTCTCTGGAGTGCACCTTGGTTGAGGATCCCTGGGCCCCTTCTGAGGGGTTTGGTCTCCTCGCTTTCTCTTCCTGTTGTGCTTCTTGGAGCTCACTGAAGGTGATGGGCACCCGGTTGACTCCTTCACCGGGGCCCTTTGGCGTTTCCCGCCGGCTGGCGGCTTTCTGCCTTCTTCTTCTTGGGACTGGCACATACAGCTGCAATATGGCCCACTCCGCCACAGTTAAAGCAGATCATCCCACCGTAGTCAGGTGGGGATGCTGGTGCTGAAACAGCTGGAAACAATTCCTTCCTGCCTGTTTCTTCTTTCTTGGGACTGGGCGTCTCTTTCGCCACTAGAGACGTCAGTATCTCCATCATCTGGGACATCTGCAACTTCAGGGCATCTACCTCTGTGTCTCTTTCAGGGGTTAAGGCCGACCTGACCGTGGCCACTGGAAGTTTTGTAGACCCCATCACTTGCTTCTCCCTTTTCTCTTCCAACATGGCCTCTTCTTCTCTGACCATTCGGATGAGGTCAGGGTAGTCCAGGCTCTTCCCATCCTGCCGGGTGCGTAGAATTAGTGCGACAGGGTCCAAGGGTTGGGCTCCCCTCATCACCTGCTGGGCACGGGCTTCATCTACCTTCCCTGGATCTATCCCCTTCTTCAGGATAATCCTATGCAGGATCTTGTCTATGCGTCCCATGTACTCTGACAGCTTCTCCCCTGTCTTCTGGTAACAGTGTTCCAGTTGATAGGTAAGTTCTGTGACTTTTTCTGTCCCACCGAACACACCTTCCAGGATGTCTATGTAGTCCTGGGCAGTGCAATCCTTCTTGCTTGTCTTCAGATTGCGTATGGCCTCTAAGGCAGGTCCTTTTAGGCTCTCAACAATCCTTTGCTTCTTTCTGCCTTCTGAGACCTCCCATTCTTCTAGGGCCTGCGTGGCACCATCTAACCACTCTTCAAATCCCTCTTCTCCCGAGGGTACAGGTGACCTCCCTGAAAACATCCGGAGTTTCCTGTATCCCGACATTGGGTAATCCCCGGGGTCTCTTCTGCACTGAGTCACAATTTCCCCTAGGACAGCACACAGTTCTGCACTAAGAGTAGTCTGTGTGGGTGCGGGACTTTCCGCGCCCTTCTGCTCTTCCTTCTTTGGGGATAGAATGGCTTTCATAGGAGAACCTTCTCCCTTGCGCGGCAGCGCATGCAGCAATTGGTAGGCCTGACCATTCGGTGCTTGTATGCTCTGGCTCCTGAACTGCTCTGGAGTCTCTTCCCTCCATTCTATTAAGGCGTATGTGTACCCAGCATCATTTCTCATGTCCATTATCCATGACTTCTGGCATGGGGATAATGACATTATGAGCTGCTTGACTGCCTCTCTCTGCCACATCCCTGGCAGTTCAATGACTGCTGCTGCGGCTGGGTCAGCGGCCCATGTTGCGGACCACCGTCCCACTTCTATTGGGTCCATGCCGGTACCTTCTGGCGGCTTTTCCCGCTGACTCAGGATCCCGGATTACGAGCCCCCACGTGTAGCGCTACCCCCAGTTAAGAGAGCCGCTGGTTTGTTTTGGGTCCCTGAGTACAGCTCCACCAACCCCCGGCAATTTGGCTCTACCCACTCTGGCACAGTTAGTAAAGGGGTACGTCCCTATGCACATAAAACTTAGCTTATACTCTAAGTGTAATTGGTATGAACTCACAAGCAGACTGCTGAAATAAGAATAACTGGCTTTACTTTTGTCAGTAAGGAGAAGAAATAGTAACATGCATTTGAACATATGACTTACAATACTTTAGCAGGTCCCTGCAATATGCACTTTAACATGTACACACATATATAACAACTGGCAGTGGGGAAACGGAGCGCCCAGTGTGGCGACCGTCTGCTATGCACCCCTGAGGTGCAATGAATCTATCTGCGCCTACCTAACGGACCAGGCCTGATCCCTAGCAATAGAGCTCAGTCCTTGTACTAGTACAGTGTTCTTCACCAGCAATGAATCTGTAGAGGTGGTGCACATGTAGCTTTAAATGGTGTCTTTGTAATCCACAAAAAGTAACATTGCTGCTCTGAGGTAAATTGCGCCTAGGCAGTTCAATAAGCATAAAACGTGTGTGTCAATGCAGGATGAGCCTCTCGGCTCTCTCACCAATCCTTGGGTACCGTCCTCAGCTCCGGTCCCTCCAATGGTGGCTCTGGTCTCTTCAATGGCGGCGTCCGGTCTCCTCAGTCACAGCCCTGAACTCCGGTCATCAGCTCCGTCCGACCGACAGTAAGGGGAAGTCTCCGCTCCGCTGCTGTGGACTCTGAGGGATGAGAGTCTCACTCCATCGGCTGCAAGGCCCAGGCTTCAGGCCTTCAGCTCCGGTCCGCACAGGTGTCTCTGCTGGCTGTCTTCTCCGCGTCACCAGCTCTGTCAGCAGAGGCAGGCCAGTCCTGTCAGGCCTCAGAAGAGGAAGTGTCCCAAGAGGAAGAGGCGGTCTCCGCTCTTCCTTTTTATAACCTCCCCCAGCAGCCTCTCGGGCGGAAACAAGCAGCCCGGGAGCCTGGGGGATTATGGGAGATGTAGTCTCTTCCAGTAAAAGGGGTAGAACCCCGCTACAATTATAATAATGTGGATTGCTAATTGAAGTATAATGCAACCTAATTTTATACGTTTTCACTATCAATATTTTTCTGACTTTCCAGTTTGAGAGATTTCCTTATATTTCTGTGTATTTCAACACTAATTAAAAGAACATCTCTCCAAATAGAGGAAATCCTCTGCTAGACAGTTGTTGCTACAATAAATGTATTCATTGGAAATGTCAGGAACATGGAATACAGCAAGAGCTGTACACTCTAACTGAAATATGACTATATACTGTACATTGTTATTTACATCTGCCAATTTTACATAAACATCATATTGTCATCATAGATATATTGGCATCATAATAGTCTTCATTTAAACAGTGGCATCTGGCCCCACCAGATCACAGGTAACTCCACCTCTTACTGGTTTCCTGTTGGGAAAAAGGCTGCCCGTTAAGCCTACACTGCCTGAAAATAGTTGACAAATGGATTTAGGAGGGCCCAAGAAAATGTTTTCCCAGGGTCCAATCAATATTAAAGATGGCCCTGCATGGGAATATTTGTACTTCCCCTAATATCTCTGTAATGGTGAGTTCTTAACATCTTCAGATACGCGCTATAGCCAAATGACGGCTACAGCGCGGATCTACTTTGCCGGGAGGCCATCAATTGACGTTCTCCCCTTTGCACGCTCCCCGCACGCACCCTGCGCTGTGATCACCAATGAGACTCGGGTGATCAAAGATTGGAGTAATGGGCCAATCCCGGCCACCTACCACGTGATCAGCTGTCAGCCAATGACAGCTAATTGTGTGATGAAACAGAAGATCGGTAATCTTTTTTTTTCTCCTCACGCTGACAGCCTGAGGAGAAAAAAAAGCCGATCACTGGCTTCAGTGCAAGGGACATCGGTCTTAAAGAGGAAGAAAGCAAAGCCGCCTCATCTTTGCCCACCAATACTACCTTCCAGTGCCACCTGCCAGTGCCCATACAGTGCCACGAATCAGTGCCACCTATTAATGCCCATAAGTGCCCCCTATCAATGCCCACCAGTGGTGCCAATCAGTGCTACCTAGCAGTGCTGACTTTCAGTGTCACCTACCAGTGCCAATCAGTGCCCATCACTGCCACCCATCAGTGCCCATCACTGCCACCTATCAGTGACACCTATTAGTGCCCTTCAGTGCCACCTATCAATGCCCTTCAGTGCCGCCCATCAGTGCCACCTCAGTGTCCACCAGTGCCGCCTATTAGTGCCCATCAGTGCCGCCTTATCAGTGCCCATCAGTGCAGCCTCATCAGCATACATCAATGTAGGAGAAAAAATAACCTGTTTGCAAAATTTATTAACAAAATATAAAACGGTTTTGTATTTTTTTTAACAAAAAATTAAAAACCCAGAGGTGATCAAATACCACCAAAAGAAAGCTCTATTTGTTGGAAAAAAAATGATAAAAATTTCATTTGGGTACAGTGTTGTATGACCACGCAATTGTCGTTCAAACAGTGACAGCGCTAAAAGCTGAAAATTGGTCTGGGCAGGAGGGGGGTTTAGGTGCCCAGTAAGCAAGTGGTTAACCTGTTTATGACCGCCCACAGTCATATGACGGCGGTGGCTTGGCATTATGCCGTGTACACACGGTCGGAATTTCCGATGGGAGCTTTTCATCGTATTTTCCGACCGTGTGTATGCCCATCAGTCTTTTTCTGTCGGAATTTCCGACGAACTTTGGATTGAGAACCTGTTCTTAATTTTTCCGACGGAAAACCTTTCTATCCAATTTTCCGATCATGTGCATGCAATTCCGACACGCAAAATTCCAACGCATGCTCGGAAACAATTTGCATGCTCAGAAGCATTAAACTTCCCTTTTATAGTGCAGTCGAACGTTTTTTAAGGCGTGGTGTTATTGATCGTCGGAATTTGGTGTGACCATGTGTACGCAAGACAGTTTGAGCGTAATTCCGTCGGAATTCCGACGGGAAAAACATCAGAGCTTTTTCCGACGAGAATTCCGACCGTGTGTACGCGGCATTAGAGTCTGCAAAAGACTTGAAACTGGGGCGGAGGTTCACCTTTTAGCAGGACAACAACCCTAAACATACAGCCAGATCTTTAATGGAATGGTTTAGATCAAAGCATATTTATGTGTTAGAATAGCCCCGTCAAAGTCCAGACCTAAATCCAATTGAGAATCTGTGGCAAGACTTGAAAATTGCTGTTCACAGATGCTCTCCATCCAATCTGGCAGAGCTTGAGCTATTTTGCAAAGAATAATGGGCAAAATTGTCACTCTCTAAATGTGCAAAGCTATTAGAGACATACCCAAGAAGACTGGCAGCTGTAATTGCAGGAAAAGGTGGTTCCACAAAGGGGGCTGAATACAAATGCTTTTACAAATACTTTTCACATATTTATTTGTATAAAAAATTGAAAACCATTTATCATTTTCCTTTCACTTGACAATTATGTGCCACTTTGTGTTGGTCTATCACATAAAATCCCAATAAAATACATTTACGTTTTTGGTTGTAACATGACAAAATGTGGAAAATTTCAAGGGGTATGAATATTTTTTCAAGGCACTTTATACTGTGGGTTTATATTCCTTTCCCTTTTATTACTTCCTGGCCTATTTTCCAGTTTGCTTCACTACATAAGAGATGCTCAGTGCAGTCTTCTTTACCTGAGCAGTTCTCTAAGCTCCTGTTTGCCTATTATTGCTTGTATTCAGTGTCTTACTTCCATGTATCAACCTCAGCTTTGTCTACCATTTTTGCTTACCTGCTGCCTTCCCTGGCCTCAGGTCATTTTCCAGATCCTCCTTTGTCTCCTGCCACCCGTACTCTGCATACAATAGTAGGCTCCTCATTTTCAACTGGGCGTGCCTGGGGGCTGCAACCTGGTTCCAGCTTGCTACAAGTCCATTCCCACCATCATGGGCCCTGGTGAAGAAGCAGGCTGGAGCTTATAATCCATGCCCTGGAAAACCCCAAGTTGGCATTCTGCAAGGGCTCACTACCACAGAACCCTGACAGATATGTTTATAGCCATTATCTATGTTTGAAAGACATCATAAAAGTTGTCCATACAGTACAAAAACAAATCAGTTTTCCCTGATGTGCTAAACAAATAACCCTAATAATCTTTAACTAAGTTATTCCATAATTATAGATGTGTATCTTGCTCAGTATGTGCAAACCACTGTTTATAAATTTGAATATGTAATAGGCTTTGTTATATCTCCTCCAGGAGTAATTATTTGTATGATTTGTAAAAAATGTTTTACATATACTTTGACTTGTTTGCATCAGCAAGAGGTAACAATAAAACAATGATGGTTTGTCATGGTAAAATTATACAAACCAAAATACACTTTAGGGCCACCAAATACAATTACACTGTCTTCTTTTTTTATGTATTTTAAGAGGACATTAAACAAGCTGATTAATGATGAGATCAAAGTCAGACGATGACTTACAGTAATGAACAACATAAAAATGAAAGCTTCTATCTAAGCTCTATTTAACTTAATGTTTTTATTACCAAAATATAGCATCAAAAGTGCTGATGTTACCCTATCAACATACTATAAATGATACCAGTAATGTTTCCCTTTAGATGAACTCTTACTTCTAGGTGTTATTGTAAGCTGTTATCGTGTTATTTTTATGAACACCATAAATAGCTGATATTAAAAATAAACCCATTTAAAATTATTTAAGTGAATTTTGCTTGCCCATAAGTACACAAAGAAATAATATTTTGGAGTTACTTGGCAAGTTTGAAATGTGAGCACACATTCATCTAGTGATATAAATATTGGAATTATAATTTTTTTTTTTTTTTTTAATACTAGGAATTCTAAAAATAGAAGCATATTTAACTAAAATAAATGTTTTTATCTGAAATGCCTGGAACTCAGGGGGTTCCTGAATACTATTTTTAATAGAACTATAGCTAGACATTATTAAATTAAATTCATACATTTACTTTTTCTATTTTTTTTTGTTCCAACAATATTTTATTGAGAGTAAAATTATAGATCGCATCCAAATTATGTGAATAGTACAACAAGAAAAATGGAGGGAAGCACATTACATTTATGAAATCTAAACAGCAGTAGGTCCTAGCGTCCAAAGGAACTTGAAATAGTCTATTTGCTATAGCGCCATGGTGCTAATTAGTGCTACTTACCGCGAATTAGCACCAATTAGCACTAAAACAGTATTCACTATAGCACTGGTAAAAAAATACTCCCAAAAATCTAATTTACTATAGCTCCCTGAAAACAAATAGCGCCCAAACCTGGAGTAGTGCACATGGAAATAATGTTTAGAGCATAATATAATTGCCTAATTGGTACTGGAATATGCAGTATATTGTTTAAAGTTAATCTGCTTTTAAACTGTGTAAAAAAAAAAAAATAGTTTCTACACTGAAATATCTTTAAAAGTCTGATGAGAGGGGGTGTGGCTAACCAGCGGAGCGAATGGCTGCTTTCTGAAACAGCTCTTCTCCACAGCGGGCCAACAGAGCACATTGCAGCGACTCAAAGCCTCGTTTTTACACAAGGACAGCACAACAAGCCTCAGCGGACCTCTGGGATGGCATCCCACAAAAGAAAAGAGATAAAACAACGGGGTAAAATGCCAGATTTCTTCGCCATGCAGCGCCGTTACACGGACCAAGATGGCGGCGACAGCCCGTGTGGAGACACACTCCCAGCGCAGCGCACCTTCTTTGAACTCAATCCGGCCGCAACTATAACAAGCAGGGCTCGGAGAGCCTTCCATCACCTCCATCAGCATCATCTAGCCCAGCTAAAAGCAAGCAGAAGCTTCATGGCATGTCAGAGCCGACTGACCTGGAGGTAAGCTTAGACTCTTCTCTAGATGACACGAGAGAACAGCAGGAGTTAATCTCTGACTTTCCCACATCTAATAAACCTGTAATAGACACAACGCTGAAAGACATGTTAATGTCATTGCGGTCCACTCTTCATGCTGACATAATAGCACTAACTTGTCAATTCAAATCGGAAATATCAGCGGTTAATAAAAGGGTCTCCCACGTGGAAACAAAGAAACGACCTGGTAGATGCCCACAATGACAGAGACGATGAGATATTGCAGATGCAGATGAAACTGGCAAATTTAGAGGACAGGTCCAGGAGAAATAACATTAAAATAAGGGGAATACCTGAAACAGTTAAACCTCCTGAACTGAAAGAATATTTTACCTCAGTTATGAAAACTGTGTTACCTGAAGCTCCTATGGTAGACCTAATTGTGGATCATATCCACAGGCTTCCTAAGCCCAAACACATTGCATCTCATATGCCCAGGGACACCATAGTCAGGATTCAATTCTTTCATACCAAGGACAGATTCATGGCTGCTGTGAGGCACCATGACAATATTCCCTCTGACTTGCAGGATCTCTCCTTCTACACGGACCTGTCAGCATTCACTATGCAACAGCGTAGACATTACAAAACCTCTGAACAACAATAAAATAGTGTACAGATGGATATATCCAGTGAAGCTGCTGATCACTAAAGATGGCCACACCCGGGGCGTGGCCTAGGAGGACATGTGAGCGGACGTCTTTCCGAGCAGCTCCGGCATTCCCCGCTACAATCCTGCACAATCCTGGTTTTATCTGCCCTAATTCCCGAAACGGAGACCACTGCCGACACCAGAGGCTACAGCTGATTCACCGGATGGTGAAATTGCTGGATGGGCAAAAGGCGAAAGCAAGCACCGGTACGAATGAGCGTCAGCACGAGATCGGGCCAAGATGGCCAACGCACTACCGTCTCAGCTCACTGTGCTTCCACGGCCTCCACGCCGGACCTCTTTGGGGACACCTCGGGCACCTCTCCACCCTCCTCCCAGGGAATACCAGCCCCCCAGACCCTGATCTCACAAACATCCGAGGCAGAGGAAGCGGTGGAAGACGACACCGGGCCTACGCTGGCAGAAGTACTACAGACCATTAAGGTAAACCACACTGCTTTAATGGGGACAGTAGCTGAGATAAGGAGTGACTTTACACTGTTACGGCAAGATGTTCACAAGTTGAGGGGCAGGGTGACTGAGACAGAAGACCGCATAAGTGAGCTGGAAGACACAGTTAACCCTATCCTACCCGAGCTGAACGCCACTGGCGGGAAAATATCCTCCCTGGAATCCAAGATGGACGACCTCGAGAACCGCCTCAGGAGGAACAACCTGAGGCTGGTTGGTCTCCCTGAGAAGGTGGAGGGGTCTGACCCAGTCGCATTCCTTGAAAGCTGGCTGGAGCAGGAGTTTGGCCAGGAGTTTTTATCCCCCTGTTTTGTAATCGAACGGGCGCACCGGGTCCTGGGTAGGCCTCTCCCCGCCAGCAACCCCCCACGCACAATGATTATGAGACTGCTGAATTACAGGGACAGGGACTCCATCCTGCGAGCTGCCAGACAGAAAGGCAGTCTCAGAATCAACAATGCTACAGTATCATTGTATCTTGACTACTCAGTGGCGGTACGCAACCAACGTGCACAATTCCAAGCAGTCAAGAAACAACTACGAGATCATGCGTTCCAATACTCCATGCTATTCCCAGCTACCTTACGTGTGGTACATGAAGAGAAAGTTATTTTCTTCCAGTCGCCAAAGAATGTCATCGCATGGTGGGAAGCGCTGCCAAGACCCCCCCCCGAGCACCTGCTGATTGAAGTCTATCGTATGCACTGATGACCACGTTTATTCCATTGTGTCTTGCGGCTTTTTCAGTCTTACCTGAAGAGACCCCCTGCAGGGTGTTTTCCATTATTTATTTATTTTTTGTTACTTTTTTCTATGCCTGCAGTGGTGCTCCAATTCGCTTAGATAGCAATGCAGATCAACCACAGTTGCTTTTCCTGCGGGATACAGCCTACCCCTTTACGGATGGGGGTGCAGGAGCTGCATCCACAGAGAGTTGTTGGCCACAGTATTGGCACTAACTTGCTACTGTTGTGCAAATGGGTTCCAGGCCATGCGCCCCATGCATGGCCCTAGTTTGGGGTACAAGCCATCTCCCTTTTTCAGAGAGCAGGGCAGGGGTGTTGCTGTCAGTTGACAGCGGGACATTCAAGGTTCAACCTTATTTTCTTTTTTTCTGTTGTTGTGTGTGTGTGTGTGTGTTGGTATGTGTGGCGTATGGTTGAAGAAAGGAAGTACATTGCTCTGTCCCAATAGTGGTAATTGTATGAAGCTGGATAACACAATGGTATCAATCTGGGGTGCATTAAGTAAATGTACTGGGCTCTCTGTGGTTCTGGAATATATAAGGCACCTCCATGGCTGATGTAAAGGTTTGCTCGTGAAACGTAAGAGGGATGAATTCTAAATTCAAACGTGCACTGATCTTTGAGCAGATCAAGAAAATGCAACCCCATGGTCTTTGCCTGCAGGAAACCCACTTGACTGGGTCAAAAATCCTTGCGCTCAAAAAACATTGGGTTGCGAGGGGGCGTGGCGACCGAGCTCTGAGATGGCAGCTTGATCTGAGAGCTCCGCTTGCCAGCCAGAGAGATCGCTCTCCATCCGAGCACACCAGCACGTAATTCGGCCCCAAAATAGCTCCGGTACACGGCGGGACGACGCGGAGATGACCAAAAGAAGAAAAACCGCACCACAGCCGCAGAAGATGGCAAACTTCTTTGCAGCCAAATCCCGCGGGCCTACGCAAAATGGCGGCGGAGGCCCGCTGCCGCCGCGCTCTAATGAACAGGCCGCACATCACAGAAACAGAGACGGACGCCTCCGCACACCGCAGGGACACATCCATCCCGCCAGCGAACCCTCCAAATCCAAACCCAGGCTGACCTCACCTGACAGGCCGCAGGCCGCACAAGAGATGGAGGTAAGCGCCCAGCAGTGATATGGGACTGTAGCATCATCGTCTCCCCACTCTCCTGACCCCATAGCAGACTTCCCCACAGCAGACAGACCCATCTCAGACACAATGTTAAAAGAAATGTTACTATCCCTCAGGTCTGCACTGCACACTGACATGGTGAAAGGGATCAACCAATGTCACAAAGAAGTGCAAGCTCTTGGGGTCAGAGTAGACAGAATTGAGCACAAGATGGAGGAGTATGCTACTACTTACAATGTAATGGTGGATGCTCATGCAGCACAGGGGGAGGATATCGCATGGCTGAAGGACAAGGTCTCTGACCTTGAAGACAGAAGCAGACGCAATAACATTAAACTGAGAGGAATCCCAGAATCTGTCCCAGCACCTCAACTCCTGCAATACGCCCAAACACTGTTCTCCACACTAGTACCTACCCTCACAGCTCAGGACTTAATTATTGACAGGATCCACAGGATCCCCAAACCCTCCTTTCTGCCTGAAGGTACACCAAGAGACACTTTGCTGAGAATGCATTTCTTTCACGTGAAAGAACAAATCTTTCAAGCCGCAAGCAGACAAGATGCTGTCCCACAACAATATACGGACCTACAAATCCTGCCGGATTTGTCTAGGTACACACTACAAAGGAGGCGCAACCTAGCCACTATCACTAAGGCCCTGAGGAACCATAGAATCTCACACAAGTGGAAGTACCCAGCCACCCTCATCATTACACACAATGGTGTGACGAAAGCTGTTACCACCATGGAGGAAGGCATTGCCACACTACAGCACTGGGGGATTCTCCCAGACCTAGCAGCGCACCCCCCTTCAATGCCACTGCCACAACCACAGCAGCTCCAAGAAGACTGGCAAGTAGTCTCACACAAACGCCATAGCAAGAAGAATGCTGGAAGTAGCTCATGATCTACGCATAAAGTTTACTCAATTCTCTCTGGCTGAAGGAGTTCAGCTTAAACTCCTATCACCCCGTTACCAAGTTGGCAGATATGTCTGCACACGGATCGATTTTCAGATCTCTTTTTACATTTGTTCAACCCACCCTTGTCTTGTTTTGTTTTTTTTCTTCCTTCCCTTTCTTCAACTCTTGTTTTAGCTACAGTGAAATACTACTCTGGATCTCACCCTCCATCATCTCAGTGACATTCACTACTGCCATGATGTCTGAACCGCACCGAGGACAGAACTTCCTCCACCACTGTGAGTACCTGTGCACCTTGCCACGCACACCTCCCTCCTTTTTCAACAATGTCTTTCACATTTTTATCTCTGAATGTTAGGGGGCTAAACCACCCTGCTAAAAGGTTCTCCATGTGGCAGGAGGCCCACAAACACAAAGCAGACATACTCCTCATCCAGGAGACACACTTCCAGCAGCAAAAAATCCCTGCTTGTTCTAACAAAGCATACCCGCATATATTCTTGGCTTGCACCCCAGGGGTGTTATGGTGGCCATCAAGGACACTGTCTCCTTTACACTCAAAGAATCTTTCATAGACAACAATGGACGGTACATTATTATCACTGGAGACTTGGATGCTATACCGATCACCATAGTGAACCTCTACACACCGAACAGGCACCAAACACGGTTCCTCAGACAGGTCTTAAAGAAAGTCAATTCCTTACTGTACGGTCGGCTTATCATCGGAGGTGACTTTAACCTTATAGCGGATTCTAAGCTGGACACCACCACTGACAAACCGGAGAGACCACCTTACCTGCTGCATCTCCTGAACACGCATGACCTGTTTGATGCCTGGAGATGTCTCCATGCAAATGAAAGAAATTACACTTTTTTTTCCACAAGACACTGCTCATATTCTAGAATAGATATGTTTGTAACTGATAAATGGCTTTTGCAGCGTGTCCGGTCGACTGAGATACACAATATCGGGTGGTCCGACCACGCTGAAATCACGTTATCTCTCAATATGCAGGGTGTCTCCCCCTCACCCCCTATCTGGCGATGCAATGTAAGACTCCTCCAAGAACCTAAACTGTGTCCTACCATATCTCAACATCTCACAGATTACTTTAAAACCAATGATACCCCTGACACAAATCTGTTTTCGGTCTGGAATGCCCATAAGGCAGTCATGAGAGGCATACTTATCCAACTAGGAGCAATAGAGAAGAAAAAATATAACACCAAACTCAACAAAATACTAACTGAAATCCAGACGCTAGAAGCTAAAAATAAAACTCTCCCCACTTCGGCCACAGCCACCACACTATCCAACCTCAGGAATACATTAAGGGAACTCCTTACACAACAGTTTGACAGACACCTGAGAAGGTTGCAACTTAACTCATAAGCTAATGCCAATAGGGCAGGTAAATACCTAGCACACAGAATAAAAGCAGCACGCACCAAAATTAAAATTGCATATTTACTTCACCCTACCACACACAATAAAATTTTTAACCCAAAGGATATTGCGGATCAATTTGCTGATTTTTACGGAGCCCTTTATAACCTGCATGCAGATGCTTCAACCCCCCAACAGACCCCTGACAATATCCAAAAATTCTTACAGAAAATTAACCTCCCATCCCTGTCAGAGGAACACCTGTCCATGCTTAATACCCCATTTACTGTTCCAGAGATTGAAAAAATTACCTCATCATTACCGAATGGCAAATCCCCAGGACCTGACGGCTTCGGGAACGAATACTATAAGGTCTTTAACAGCCAACTTGCCCCACACCTACTCAAGGTATTCCATAAAGCTAGTGAAACGTCCTCCTTCCCTCCTGAGATGCTGAGAGCCCACATCATAACACTCCCAAAACCCGGCAAAGAACCCACCACACCAGCCAATTTCAGGCCAATATCTCTCCTAAACTCGGATATTAAAATTTATGCCAAACTAATAGCGAAACGGTTGACTGACATTATCCCGAATATCATACCAAAAGACCAGATGGGATTTGTGAGGGGGAGACAGACCTCAGACACCACGCGGCATATTGTTAATATCATTCACTATGCTACGTCCACTAAAACGCCTTCTCTGCTTCTATCCATAGACGCAGAGAAGGCGTTTGACCGAGTACACTGGAAATATATGGAAGCTGTATTAGCAAAGTTTGGTTTTGAAGGCTCAATACTCACTGCCATAATGGCCCTTTACTCATGCCCCTCGGCACAAGTCTACACATCCGGTATTCTATCCAAAAAGTTTGAGATATCCAATGGCACTCGCCAAGGGTGTCCCCTTTCTCCAACCATATTCAACTTAATGATAGAACCGCTAGCAGAACATATGCACACAAATGCTGCCATCAAAGGCTTCCAGATAGGTAAGGCCAAACAGGTTATAAACCTCTTCGCAGACGATGTAATACTGCTATTAACTGAACCACTGACTTCCCTTCCCAAAGCACATGAAGTCCTTTTGGAATTTGGGGCAGTTTCCTACTACAAGGTAAACTTCACCAAATCCCAGATCCTGGATCTAGGGGTGCATAAACATGTCAAGCACAAACTACAGAGTTCTATGCCATATTCATGGACCAACAACTGCATCACCTACCTGGGCATCTTAGTATCCAACAACACATCTACTTTAGCAGACATTAATCTCAAACCACTCTTAAGCCCCATACACACGGTCGGATTTTTGCATGGATTCTGTCCAATCGGACAATGTTGTTGAAAAATCAGACCGTGTGTATGCACCATCGGACAGTGTACGTCGGATTGTCCGACGGACAAAGTCCTATCTCCTGCTGGATAGATTTTCCAACAACACGGTCCGATCACACCAAATCCGATCGTGTGTACGGTTGTCCGACGGACAAAGTGCCACGCATGCTCAGATCACATTACAAGACCAAAGCTATTGGCTACTAGCCTCTACGTAGTCCCGTCGTAGGCAACAAACGTCACCACGTTCAGAATGATCGGATTTTCCGACAACTTTGTCCGACCGTGTGTACGCAAAACCAACATCGGACAAAGTATGACGGACATGATCCGACGGACCTGGTCCTCGGATAATCCGAGCGTGTGTATGGGGCTTTAGCCAAAATGAATAATCAACTCACTGACATAGGCAAATGTGAAATTTCTTGGCTTGGCAGAATTGCGGCCTTTAAGATGTCTATATTGCCACAAATCCTTTACATCTTCCGCTCTCTGACAATTCCAATTCCAATGCACTACATATCATCTGCCCTCACCCGATCTACCTGGAAATTCACCTGGGGCGGGAAAAGAGCCAGATGTCCCCGTAGCAGCCTCCTACCACATAAATCCATGGGGGGAGCTGGATATGTGGACATACAGGATTACTTATGGGCCACTAGGCTGGACCAGTTAAAACACTGGTTCTTACACTCAGAAGGTCCGCTATGGGTCGACATTGAAAAAGCACTTACCCCTACAAACGACCTCATTTCTTTTCTTATGGGAGACCCCTGGGATCCTTGGGATACTGGAGGCCTACCCCCTACTTTGAAAATAAATCTCCAAACCTGGAGATTTCTACTATCACATAAGACCACCGATAGCAAGGAGATAGCGTACAAGTTCCCAATCGAACTTTTAGAGGCCAAAATTCCATACCTCAAAACCACTAGTTTTAAAACACACAATGTATGCCATATACAAGACCTGATCACGGACCGCACTCCCAAAAGTACGGCAGCACTTATGACTGAATATGACCTCCCCAGGGACTTATGGTTTTCCTGCACGCGCATTTCCCATTTTCTGAGAGCACACCCTTTGCCTACTATTGCCATACCATTCAAAATCTGGAGATTTTATTCCAAAACAACACATCCAAATAAAGGTATATCCTTATTCTACAACTTTCTGAATAACAAACGCGATTTTACTAAATCCTCAGCTCTCAGTAAATGGGAAAAAGATCTGAACTCTGTTTTCTCAGATGACCAATGGTTACATGCATTCAGCACGATACAAAAAGCCTCACATTGTGTAAACCACTGGGAAATGACCCTGAAGATTGCCAATAGGTGACATTACACTCCATATAGACTCTCCATTTTCTTTACATCTTCATCTCCACTATGCTGGAGACAGTGTGGCCAAATAGGCAACTTAATACACACCCTTTGGGAATGCCAAAGCCTGACCAGAATTTGGAACAAAACCTTCCAACTGCTGTCAGATCTCACAGGCATACTAACTGTCCCCAACCCCTCGCTAGCACTACTACACATAGGCCTAGAACCCTTCCCACGAGAAGATAGGGCAATGGTAACTCATATACTGCTAGCAACCAGGACTATCATACTTCGTAACTGAAAAAGTACTAATGCCATTAATATATCCGAAGTTATTGATCTGGTCAATAAGAATCACTCTTTTGAGAGGTTAATTGCCATAAACGCGCTTCGCTGCAAAAAATTTGATAGCGACTGGAAACTCTGGACTGATAAGTTTAAACATATGTGAGACAATACCATTTGACTTCACTGTTACTGATTTGTTAATGTTAATGATAGTATTAGAACCTTTTGTATGTTATACACATGATACATCACTACTGTTATCGTATGGAGAGTATTCACTGTAACTACAGTTTCTACAGTCGACATTTCCGTTCACTGTACAACCCTCCTTTTTTATTTTTCTCCTCCCATTTTTTCTTTGCTTTCCCTTCTTCATGTATTGTACGCTTTGTAATTTCAATAAAAAAGATTGATTTAAAAAAAAAAACATTGGGTTGCCCATAGTTACACCTCCACATACTCTAATTATGCCCGTGGAGTGGCAATGCTGATACGCAAGGGGCTTCCCTTTGAGTGTCATAGGGTAATCTCTGATCCTAAGGGGCAGTACTTGATGGTTCATGCCTCAGTTCGTGGTACCCCAATGATTATTGCTACAATATATGTCCCCCCACCGGTTTCAGCTGTAATTTTCACAGATCTAAGTACACAACTTTCTTTATTACCTGATTGACCAGTGCTACTAATGGGTGACTTAAACTCCGTGCTGCGGTCATCCATTGATAGACTGAAACCACAAGCTAACGATTCTAGATTGTTTGGTAAATGGTGTGAAGCATATGGATATGTAGATATATGGCGATGGAGGTTCCCCACCAAAAAAATGCTTTCATGTCAATCCAAAACGTACGGCTCTCTTTCTAGAATAGATTATGCACTTGCTAGCAAGGACTTGTTACCGACGGTTAAAGATGTTGACTTTGTCTCGCAGACTATATCAGACCACTCACTTATGACGGTTACCCTAACCTTAGGACATAAACCAACATTTCGGGTTTGGAGACTTAGCCCCTTATGGATATCCACCCCTGAGATACAGGAAGCTATCTCGCTGGATATGCTAGACTACTGGTCCACCAATTTAGATACCGCAGAACCTGGACTCACGTGGGATGCCTTCAAAGCAGTCCTACGTGGGGCCTATATCTTCCGTATCAAGCACTACAGAACTACAGGGGGAGCCCACCGGGTAGGTCTTGAAAAAAACCTTGAGGATGCTAGATCCCAACATACGAGGGACCCGACAGCTGAGACTCGGGGGGCAATATCCAATGCGCACAAGGCATTACAACTTCACTTAGTAGATATGACTAAAAAACAACAACTATACCTATCTGCGAGAATACATGAACATGGGGAAAGAATGGCAGGATGCTGGCTTTTCTGGCCCACACTGAGTATACAAACAGTTCAATACCTGCCATTAAATTGAAGGATGGCTCCATCACTAATGACCCAACATGCATTAACCAGACATTTGCTACTTACTACAGGGACTTGTACACTGACCCGGACCCCCCACAGGAGGCCACGTTTAGGGGCTTCTTCTCTTCCATGGATTTCCCAGCTTTGGACGAAGCGCAGAGGGATCTATTGGAACAGGAGATCACTTTGGAGGAGGTGGAGGCAGCTATAGGCTCTCTGCCCCCTTCAAAGACCCCGGGCTTGAATGGTATTCCCTCCGGGTGGTATCAGACCTATGCGGAGGCGATTGCCCCCAAGCTTTTACATACGTTCCGAAATTCCTTGCAGCAGGGCACTTTGCCTGCTTCAATGAATGAGGCCCTCATCGTAGTTTTGCCCAAACCAGAGAAAAACAAACTGCTATGCGAATCTTACCGACCGATTTCGCTTTTAAATACTGATGTGAAAATTCTGGCCAAAATATTGGCCCAGAGGCTACAAAAAGTTATTTTAGCTCTTATACCCCCTGACCAAGCGGGTTTCATGCTGGGTCGTAACACGTTCAATAACATTCGCAAACTTTATCTACATATCCATAGGGCACACGTAAAGAAACAGAGCCATCTGGTGCTATCCTTAAGCCCCATACACACGCTCGGACAATCCGCGGACCAGGTCGGTCGGACTTTGTCCGACGTACTTTGTCCGATGTTGGCGTTGCGTACACACGGTCGGACTACGTTGTCGGAATATCCGGTCCGGAAGAACGTCGTGACGTAAGTCGTCGTCCACGAGATTACAAAAGGGAAGTTCAGCACCACGTCAGGCACCCGTTGGGCTCCTTCTGCTGATCCCGTGTTTATCGAGAGTTAGTGGAAGTTTGGTGACTTAAGATTCGCGCTTCTCAGTTTTCTGACTCAGATCGTTACTGCTCTTCAGTTTGTGCTTGTCGTGCGTATCTGTTTATTAGTGCGTGTAGTCAGTTCGCATTTGTTGGTCATTGCGGCCTATATCTTGATATAGGACGCTTTGATTTGCACTGCTTATTGTCTGCTCGTTGCTGGTATTCACTTCGTTCTTTCAGGCCTTGCTGTTTATC
The DNA here is from genome assembly GCA_028564925.1 of Lithobates sylvaticus. NCBI lineage: Eukaryota > Metazoa > Chordata > Amphibia > Anura > Ranidae > Lithobates > Lithobates sylvaticus. Next base: position 366,873,552 of record CM053026.1, on the reverse strand, counting down.
GGTGCTTTCTGTTTGTCCGTTCTGACCAGCCGACCTTTTGTGACCTTCTGAGCGATGTTTCCCGTGCGTACTCGTCGCCGAGTTCGTGCTGTACGCGGAATTGGTGTCGGGCTTTTAGCTTTGACCCAAGACCCGTCCATGAACAGAGTGACGAGGAGTATGTGGACCAAGAATTGGTTGCTTCAGCGTGACCAGTTCTCGCACATGCCTTTGCTTCGTGAGATCCGGGAGAATAATCCTGATGATTTCAGGAACTTTCTCAGGATGACGGACCCCGATTTTCACCGTCTTTTGGCTTTGCTGACCCCCTTTATCAGCCGGCAGGATACCTGCATGAGACAAGCCATTACTCCGGAGCAGAGGCTTGTTGCCACGTTGAGGTACTTGGCGACAGGGAGAAGTCTTCAGGATTTGAAGTTCTCTTCAGGTATCTCTCCCCAGGCCCTGGGAATCATTATTCCAGAGACCTGTTCTGCCATCATTCAGGTCCTGCAGGAGGACTATATTAAGGTAACATTTATACTTTACTATTCCCTTCTATGTATGCTCTGTTTGCTAATGTCTTCTATTTTTCACCTCCTTCCCTAATTACCATGATTGCAATATGCTCAAATATGCTGTGCCCCTTTTCTCCTTCATGCATTTTTCCCTTCACTTACCTCACCAGCATGCTCTTCTGCCCCAATAGACACCTATGGCCTAGTCACTTAAGCAATGTCTTTTGTCTGCTGCATAGTATTGTTTGCCCCAAAACACCCCCTAAAATATGCACAAATGTTTGCTGTGTGGTTTACTTCATGTAGAGCCCCCTTTTTTTGTTCTTTTGGTGGGGGGGGGCAAACTCATTAGGAACCCCCTCCCCCAACTGCTCTGTCAGATGGTACCAATCCTTTATCTGCTGGCTTTCCCAAGGTCCATACACACTATATACCTACCTCTTTATAGTGCGCATCTTTAGGGATGAATTCAGCAAAGCATGTAGTGCAAGGGGCTGCCTCCATACATTCCATTTCCTATTTTTTTGTCTTCTTTCCCTCCTATTAGCTTGCTTGGTAATTTCATAATGTCACACTGTGCCTGCCTTTTTTGGGGGGGGGGGGGGGGTTGAAATGTTATTTGATATTTCCTGTGGCCTGCCAATAGTGTTAAGTACAGAGGGTCTGGCCAAACTAGCCCACATTATTGAGCCATTTGCCAATCAATGATGTGCAGCGGGTTAGCTGTCCACCCCCCCCCCCCCCCCAAAACCCCTAGTTATTGCCAATGGCCCATCAGAAGTGGGGGGATTGATGGGGGGGTGAGTAATCTGTGAAGGGGAGCCTCTACTTTTCTGTGCAAATACTTTCCAGCCTCCAATTTTATACAATGCTCTTGTTCCAAGATGTTGATTGTCTAATCTGCTTGCAATGTTTAGGTGCAAAGTGACTAATTTTTTTTTCTTGTTTCACTCCACAGTTCCCTTCCACGCCACAGGAATGGCAGACTGTGGCCTCCCACTTTGCCAGCCGTTGGGACTTTCCTAACTGCGGAGGGGCAATTGATGGGAACACACGTCCGCATCGTCCCACCGCCCAACTCGGGGTCCTACTATTATAATTATAAAGGGTTTAATAGTGTAGTGATGTTGGCGGTGGTGTCGGCAACATACGAGTTTATGTATGTGGACGTGGGGATGAACGGCCGGATATCGGATGGTGGGGCCATTACGCACACGGAGTTCTACTGGCGTCTCCAAAGTGGCAGTCTGTGCTTGCCACCTCCAGAGGAGAATGCCGAAGGACTCCCCTTCGTCTTTGTCGCAGATGAAGCGTTTGCGTTGACTCCCCATGTGATGAGGCCGTTCCCGATGAGGACCCTCACCCCGGACCAGAGGGTCTTCAACTACAGGCTGTCCAGAGCCAGAAGAGTTGTGGAGAACGCTTTTGGCATCCTGGCCAGCCGCTTCCGCCTGTTCCTGACGGCATTTAACTTGGCGGAATACAAACTGAACCACATAGTTCTTGCCTGTTGCATATTGCACAACTTCCTCAAAAGACATAACAGGAACTATGTGGTGCCCGTTGGCCCAGATGTGGAGGGCCCTCCAAATGCCGAACTCACAGCCCTTCGAGTGGCACGTCCAGGCTTGCCCCCTCTAAATGCCCGTGTGGTCCGGGACCAATATATGCAGTACTTTGTGGGTAGGGGGGCCATTGCTCTGCCTGACGATGTGTGAGAGGCATTTTTTAATAAATCTGATATTTTTACCAACCTATGATTTCATGTCATTTCAGTCTTCTTTTTAGCTTATTTTACTTTGACATTTTTGCCCTTTGCCTTCCACAGTGTGAATGCACTTTTTGGGCAAAAGGAGGTAACAGTCTCTTCTTCCCAAAAAGATTATTCTCATGTTGTGTGTTTGCTACCTAATCTTTGGTCTAGAGAAGGTTTGTACTGCATAACTGACACCCAAAATACTCCTTTTCATCACCAGGTCTGACATGTGTGTATTCTCCAAAATGCTGTGCTCCGTGTTTTCGTACAAAGCACTGTGGGTGTCATTTACATAAGTCAAATCCGCTATGCTCTACAAGTGCATTGAAAAAGTTCCCCGGGAAAGAAAATTGGAGTGCAAAGTGGATTTGCCTTTAGTAAATAACACCCATTGCCCCCCATATCCTTTTCATTTTACATACATAATGCATTGGGTTTTTTAAATAAGGAAGCCACACATTTAGAAAAATAAAAGTTTACTAGGAAAACATTCACAAGTGCGTTTACAATCTTCACGCCAAAACTGACAACATCTTGGTTATTTACAACATTGTTTACAAACATTCCGCAATTGGTAAAACCAGGCATGGAGCAAAACAGAACCTAGGAACTTGGAAAGTTCAACTTTGTAAAGTGAAGACAAGATCAGACATGACTATATGTTCAAAGTGTGTTTGATCTTGCCTTCATCACATGGGGGGGGTCACCCCCGAAAAGTGGAAATTTGGAACATGCACACAATTTGGGACTGAAAATGGTCATTAGATGGTAAAACACATGCCTAGAAGCTTCAAAAGTGCCATTTTCCATCATGGGGATGAATGGACGTTTTTTGGGGGTGCAACCCCTTCACCACAACCACTTTCGTAGTTCGTAAAGTGTTTGCACCCCCAAAAAAACGTTGCCATTCATCCACCATGGTGGGAGCTAGCACATGTGGACACAATGTGTGCATGTTCCAAATTTCAGACAGTTTTTAAGTTGCAAATGTGTTCAGAAGCTGGCACAAATGTGTGTTAATTACTTGGTGCGTTTTCATATTTTTCCTAAAACATCAATGATGTTCTTCAATTTTTGTTGAACATCATTGATGTTTTGCTTTATGTAATCTAGATCTCTATTGCAGACCATTATCTCTCCGATGAGTACGTGGGCACTCTCTGTGGTAAAGTGCGATTTTTCTTCCACAACATCCACGTCACCTAAAAACCACAAACAAACAAAAATGGGGTGTTGGAAATGAGGCAGCCATACATGGATTAGCTTACCAGTAGCTGTGTTCTCCCACACTCACCTGTTGTGGTGACAATTTCTCCAAGTTCGATGATCTCTCCTTCCTCCTCCTCCTCCTCCTCTGCTTCTGCTCTTTCCCCTTTTTTGGGAGGTGTTGGTTTGGGGGTTTCCTCAGACGGCCCAAGTTTTCGCTCCCCTATGAGAATGTCCAAAAGGAAGATTTAGCAACACAAGCTATTGAGGGCAGAAATAGGAAATGACAAACATTGCTTGAAAGTGACGGACACTATTTTAGTTTGGCCAGTTACAAATGTCAACTACATGAATGAAGTCACTTTGTAAAGGTGCTAAACTGACTATCTTTTTGGTAGAAGTTTGTGTGATGGAGACCCCCCTCTAGTATCCACTGGAGCACATGTGTGCAAAAGCATAATAAAAAGGGGGTTTGGGTGTCCCAGCACTAGTGCTCTAGAGTCCAGATGGGTAAACAGCTACTGAGTGACCTCTCCTTTACATTGAATAAATTGGCTTTACATTCTTGATGACATTTCTAGTGAGAACAAACTTCCTTTCCCCCAAAAAAACACCAAACATCGTATTATAAGTGGCCGAACGATCGAGGTTGCGTACGATCGAATGCACACACACACGACCATGACAGTGGCAGAAAGATCGAGGCTGAGTACGATCGAATGCACAGACGAACCTGAAAGTGGCCATTTTGGAATGTACAACTTGGTAAAAATCAAAACACAATGGAGCAGTATGCAAGCAAGAAATCAAACACAAAACACAACTACTTACTTTTTTGAAGAATTCTCTTGATCTTTCTATACTGATCGGCCTCCCTCAGTTTCAGGTCTGACCAGCGTTTCCTGAGTTGCTCCTTGGATCGTTGTACCCCAAAATTATTGTACAGCCTTCTCACAACTTTAGACATGATCTTGGCCTTGCGGACATTGGGGTTGAGGTAAGGCCCATACTTCCCATCATAGTCGCTCCTCTTTAATATGTCCACCATCTCCAACATTTCTCCAAATGACATATTTGAGGCCTTGAATTTCAGGTTCCGGGATCGGGACGTTTCTGCCTCCGGACTTTCCTCATCCTCCTCCTCGTTGGTGGGATATTTGTGGCGCACCTGCTGTGTCCCCGCCATGTGCTCTCCCCACTACGCCGTAAAGAGAAGGGGTGGGGAATAGACGAGAAAGATCGTCAGGGGCGGGCGGAGTTTGAAGCATGCGCAGTGTATATAAAACGTCACACGCCTGTGTCGTAGCCACGATCTGGGAGACGAGGGGAGAGAAAACTCACACGAGACGATCGCTACAAACGAAGGTACAATTTAACGCTGGTACATAACTAGCCTAGACTGATTTGAACTTGAGGCTTCTTTATGGAGAAGATTTGGAGAGTTTAGCCTGACATAATTTATAGGGTTTGGTGTGTTGTTGTGTCTTGCAGAGATTGATATGAAGGGATTCAACGACATGAGTTTTCTCCCCCTCTTCATTGCCAAATACAGGGATTTTCCCATATTGTGGCAGGGTATACACCCACATTACACCAACAAACCAAAGAGGCACGCAGCCCTGGAGGAACTTGTGGAATTTGTCAAGCCAAGGTTCCCCACGGCAACTGTTGATGATATTAGAAAGAAAATTGGCAGCCTGAGGAGTGCGTATATCAGGGAGCGGAAGAAGGTCGTGAAGTCTGAGGAAACTGCAACTTCAGCAGATGAGGTCTATGTCCCCAAGCTCTGGTACTATCAGAGTCTCCATTTTCTGAAGGACCAGGCTGATGTCACGGAGCCAACCTCAACTCCTCCTTCCACGCTTCCTTGCGCGCAGCCCACCCCTGATGAGGCTTCCGAGGAGCAACCTGGGCCTTCCAGTCTGGAAGAGGTGGAGGAGCCCAGCTTGTTCCAGGTATAGTAGTTTTGTTACCATTTATGGGAATAATGAATGATGTTCACTTAATTCAGGATCGCCAATTGCTTAGTTCCTAACGTGTTTGACATATCAACAGACAGTGGTGTGGGAGACATTGGGGGCCAGAATCTAAACTGCAGGGCTGAGAATTGTATGGTTTTCTATTTGTAAACATTTTGCACCAGTCACTAGATGAGAATTGTGTGTGTTTGATGAACAAATAACTGAAACTATGTCCCTTTTTCATACACAGGAAGACCTCAGCCAGGAGGTGGCTGTGGACGGTGGCAGTCAGGAGGAGGCAGGGGTTAGTGGCAGCCACCAGCTGGGTAGTGGCAGCCAAGAGGGGGCTAGGCCTCGGAGCCTGACTGACACCCAAACCCCTCCCCTCCGCCCTCCGTACAAAAGGGCGAGAAGGGGGGGTTATGCGGCACAGTCAGCGCTCCGGATGATCAGAGAGGCTTCAGACTCCCTACATGCCACACCCGCCGACGAGGAGACCTTTGGCTCGGTGGTTGTCACAAAAATGATGGGTATGGAGGTGGGGCAACGCAACATGTGTGAGGGGCTCATCCTCCATGTCCTAAATAAGGGTAGGGCTGGGGAGATATCCCCAGTCACACATGTTTGCCATAGTTACCATGCTCCGCCTCCTCCTCCTCCTCCTCCTCCTTCTGCCACCCCACCAGCACGACAGCCACAGCGTGGAAGGAAGCGTGGAAGGAAGACCTGAGAGTGACGACCTGCAATCAGTCTGGTGTGAGAGAAGATGGAGCCTCTTGTAGTACCAGAGCCTGGGGACCTAGATGGCATCTGCTGCAGTTCCGGATACTTTGGACTTCACGACCAGATTGCACTCCCCTTAATATACGTACTCCTCAGGCCCCCAATTTTCTACGCTTGGACAATGATGGTTGCCGTGGGGGGCCAAGACTTTGCAAATTCCCCAAGTTTCACCATGGCTGCGTTCCTCTTTGGTTTGTTGGTGTGACCTAAATAAAGGTTTTTTTGATTTGAAATAATCATTGCCTATGTGTTTTACTTTGCTACAATGACAGTTTTTCTTTGAGTAGGCTGGTACGTTTCACTAATCCTAAAGTAGAATTAACAAGGGGCAACAACAACAAACAACCTCCTAGTAAATTTAAGCAAGAAATACAAATGTAAATAATGTGTTTTTGGTAATTTGAGACACACAACCCCCCTCCAAAAAAAAAAAAAAAAAAAACATTCAAATATGTATTCCCCAAAAAAAAAAAAAAAAAAAAAAAAAAGACAAATCATGGTAAAAAAATAACAAAGATTCTTTTCCGTTCAGAGTAAAAATAAACATGTAGTGTATAAAATGCTGCAAAGTAATAAAGAAGTAAGTTTGTGAGAAGTGCGGGTGAATAGGAGCAGCTAAAAGATGTCATTCTTGTTGCATTGTAAAGAAAAAGAGAATGCGCTGCATTAAAGACATTTTAACATTGCAGCGTGACGAATGTGCTGTGTCGATTAGGAAAGGTAGTTTTACCTGACCGAGCGCTTCCGTCACAGAATTTCTTCTGAGCATGCGTAGCACTTTGTCCGTCGGACAAGCGTACACACGCTCGGATTTGGTGTGATCGGACCGGGTTGACGGCAAATCTTTCCAGCAGGAGATAAGACTTTGTCCGACGGACAAACCGACGAACACTGTCCGATGGTGCATACACACGGTCTGATTTTTCAACAACCTTGTCCGATCGGACCAAATTGATGAAAAAGTCCGACCGTGTGTATGGGGCTTTAGATGTTTTAAAGGCGTTTGATACGGTCCGCTGGACATTTTTGTGGGAAACTATGTCAAATATGGGTTTTGGCCCCTAATTTCTAAAGTGGGTACGCCTACTGTATGCACATGGGTGGTTGAGGAGTTTGGGGAGGTGTCGGGTCTGAGGGTCGGATAGGAGAAGTCTATTGCGTTTCCCATTGGCCCCTCGATTCCATACGAGTACCTTGGGAACTCTAGACTGCAGACTGCTCAATCTTTCAAATATCTAGGGGTTCAAATACATAATGACCTTTCCAAATTTGAAGAACTAAACATTACTCCTGTAGTAAAACAAATGACGGACAAACTTCAAGTCTGGTCAACACTCCCATTAAATTTGATAGGACGTATTAATATTTTTAAGATTATTTTTTTGTCCAAATTTTTGTATTTTTTTAGAGCGGCTCCAGTTTATCTCCCCAAAAAGCTCTTTATAAAAATAGAAGCAACTCTATCCTCCTTTTTATGGCAAGCTGCTCATCCACGAATAGCCAAGTCGTCCCTACAAGCCGCTAAACAGAAAGGGGGGTTGGCGAACCCAAACCTGCGGAATTACTTTATTGCCTCACAGCTCACGTTTATGTATGAATGGATGCATACCGACCCTCGGCCCCCTTCTGCCTCCCTATTGTCCTCATTTTACAAAGAAGGTACTAAGGCACTTGATGTGTTGCACAGGACTCGGCCCAATAAATGCTCCAGATTTTCCCCCAGGGATGTGGGCTTACTAGCATGGAGGGAGGGCAATGGGCTTCTCTCCAAAAATATGGGTACATGGTCGCCGAGTACTCCAATCTGGGACAATCCAAACCTCCCCGAGCTCTATGGTCATCCTGATTCAAAATGGTGGTCAAGGATGCAAGTTACGCATCTGGCACATTTATTTCTAGGAAATGTTTTTGTAACTTTCAAACACTTCAAAGCTAAATATGGTATACCTGACAAATTTTTCTACAAATATCTTCTGATCAGACATGCCATTCAGACCCAATTTGGTACCTTGACCATGGAGCTCGGGGCACCTCCCTTGGAAGACCATTTTTCTGACCAAGGAATAACGAAAATGGTGACAACCTTTTATAACCACCTGAACATGGCGGGGCAGACCCATTCCAAACCTCGTTCACTAAATGGCAAAAGCTGATACCCGCACTAACAGAGGAGGGGTGGAAAGAAGTAACTGAGGTTTGTTTCCAAGACATTATATGTACTGCTGACCAATATGTACAATTTAAATTCATCCATCACTTACATTATACTCCTGTTAGACTGGCACGTATGGGGTTGAGAGTGAATGCTAGTTGTGCACGGTGTACCTGTGATAATGCTAATCTGTTTCATATGTTCTGGAGCTGTCCTGAACTTGACCTATACTGGAGGGACTTATTCGACTTTTTTGAAGAGCAGCTTAACATACCGGTTCCCAGAACACCCGAAGTGGGGTTACTGGGTATACTGAATGACTTAGTCCACACAGTGGCCGCTCGCATCCTAATACGGACTATAATGTTTTATGCACAAAAAGTGATTCTATTAAAGTGGAAAGAATGTGATCCTCCTAAAGTACAAACTCTGTATGGCATCGTTAATGGGGAACTCCCCAAGATTAAGATTGTTTACAATAATAGGGTCTGCCTCAAGAAATTTTATAAGGTCTGGCAACCTTGGTTGGATATCACTGCCCCCTTCTGGGGATCGGTCCTATCCTCGCAGAATTGCTAACACTAGAATGTGAAAACCTTATTGTATGACTATGTCTACTAGCTGGCGAAGTGGAATTTGGCAGGACTGATGGGACAGAGCAATGGCTGCATGAAGTATGAATGGGCGTGAATGGGTTAAGCCCCATACACACGGTCGGACAATCCGCGGACCAGGTCGGTCGGATCCTGTCCGTCATACTTTGTCTGATGTTGGTTTTGCGTACACACGGTCGGACAAAGTTGTCGGAAAATCCGATCATTCTGAACGTGGTGACGTTTGTTGCCTACGACGGGACTACGTAGAGGCTAGTAGCCAATAGCTTTGGTCTTGTAATGTGATCTGAGCATGCGTAGCACTTTGTCCGGTCGGACAACCGTACACACGATCGGATTTGGTGTGATCGGACCGTGTTGTCGCCAAATCTTTCCAGCAGGAGATAAGACTTTGTCCGTCGGACAATCCGACGTACACTGTCCGATGGTGCATACACACGGTCTGATTTTTCAACAACATTGTCCGATCGGACAGAATCCATGAAAAAGTCAGACCGTGTGTATGGGGCTTTAGTGTGTAGGGTATGTGTGTGTGTGTGGGTGTCAGTTTTGCAGTAGGGCATATTGGTCCAATACTATTATTGCCACCCTGAGGAGTAAACGTTGGGGATAAAGCCATAAGCACAAGAAAGTAGTGATGTGATCCTCTTGATTATAAAATGCTACTACTGCTGTTTGCTTGTATTGTTTGTTGTTTGTACTGTTGAAAATCAAAAATCAACACCTTTTAAAAAAAAAAAAAAAAAGATGGCCACAACCATATTATCGCTAGCATCAAAGAAGGCATGTGCCTTATGAGAGACTGGCAAATCATTCCTAATGGGAACAAGGAAAGGAACGGAGATGAAACACCTACACTTACTAGAGGAGATTCAGACACTGAAGCTGGCTGACATTTGGGCTCAAATGCCACTACTTGAATAGCTCTGTTGGCCCAGGTGATGGCCTTGTTGATTTATCCCCTCACCTAGACCCCTAAGTAGAGCGGTTGTTGTACCGAACAGATTCTAACCAGAATCGCAACCTGTTACTCTGTTGTAATATGACTAATTTGTGCATAGACATATTGTTTTTTTTCTTTTTTGTATTTCTACTCTCTTATTTTTCAAGTTTCTCAATGCAGTGTTCCAGGAGACTGCTCAATTCTATGGGCTGGACTCAGTAATCATCTCTGTAGCTCATACCACAACTTTGCCCTCTGGAGGAATCCAGGTAAACTTCTATGACAGGTAACCTACAAATTGCTGATAGACACTTAATTGAAGCAAATACAGTTCTACTGACTACAAAAAGATGCCTATCAATATCTCTTCCCTTAATGTTAAAGGATTGAACAGTCCTCAAAAAAGGCAGATGACATGGGAAGAAGCTATTAAGCTTTGCAGTGACATTTTTTGCATACAAGAGACGCATTTTAGCTCTCTTAAACCTCCTGCTTTTCCGCATCAAAAATTCCCACACGTCTACATGGCCAATTGGCCAAAAAAAAAAGGGGGAGTAGCTATCGCTATCAAAGACTCAGTCCATTTTAAAGACCTGGAAGTACATCTGGATAACTCAGGCAGATACATAATACTGGTGTGCGAACTGGACAATACCGTATATACTGTAGTTAACATTTATCTTCCAAACACAAAGCAGCTTAGATTTCTAAACAAGATATGGAAGAAGGTTTCGTCGATGAGACAAGGACTCACGATTCTCTGCAGTGACTTCAACACCATCCCTTACAGGGAGCTGGACGTCTCTGGCGGAGAAAAATCCAAACAATGACAAATCTCTTTGGACCGATTCATCTCTCTGTCGGGTTTTTATGATGTATGGAGATGCCAACATGCATCAGAGAAGGACTTTTCTTTTTTTTTCACATGTACACAACTCATATTCTCATAGTGATCTGTTTTTGGTAGACAAATTTCTATTACAAAAAATTGTCAAATTGGACATTCATTGTATCACGTGGTCTGACCACGCTCCAATTTCCATTGACGTGGGGATCATCGTACCGAGACCAGAGCAAATAGATGGCGCTATGACTTATATGTTCTATCACAACCTGCTAATTTAGAAGCAATAAATACTGCACTTACAGAATTTTTGGCCATAAATGCTCCCTCCACGGTATGGAATACGCACAAAGTGTATATCAGAGGTTTGCTCATACAGATGAGCACTAGATTTAAAAAACAGCAATCAAAAAAATTTAATGAGCTACTGACCAAAATAAAACATCTGGAAGCTACTAATAAGCAAAACCCCACCCCCACACGAAGGGATGCATTCTTCCTCACTAGGCAAGAATTAAGGACGCACCTGGTAGCCCAACATGACTACCAGTTTCGTTCTTTGAAAGCCCGTAACTACAGGTGTGGCAACAAAGCTGGGAAAACATTAGCAAACCAACTGAAAGAAAAAATGGCCAAACAAAAAATACTCTATATCCTGAACCCTAAAACTAAACTAAAGGTCACAAACCCTAAAGACATTGCTGACGCCTTTAGCGACTACTATGAAGGAATGTATAATCTTAAAGATGACCAAGATACCTCCAAACCCAATGACGAGATAATTAAAGACTTCCTGAAATCAGTGAACCTACCTACTGTATCCCAACCAGACTTAGATAAACTGAACCAACCAATAACGACCCAAGAAATAGAACAAATAATAAAGATCCTTCCACATAACAAGTCCCCAGGCCCAGATGGGTATTCTTCAGAATACTAACAACTGTATAGCAGTATCTTATCATCATACCTGCAAAGGGTTTTTGAAACCGCTACAGCAGTAGCAGGTTTCCCCCCAGAAATCCTCACTGCCACAATAATTACACTGCCTAAACCAGGTAAAGAACCTAATATGCCACAAAATTTCAGGCCCATCTCCCTATTAAATGCAGATGTGAAGCTGTACGCGAAATTGTTGGCACACAGATTGACAAATATACTACCCCAATTGATTGACTATGACCAGGTGGGCTTCGTGTCGGGCCAGCAGATGACAGATGCCACAAGGAGAATGATCAATCTTATCCATATAGTTGGAAAAAAAAGAGAGCCTTCTCTGCTCCTCACGTTGGATGCGTGTCCAGAGCCAATGTGGACAAGCTCACGTTCATTAAAATGAACCAGCCATGGATCCCACAGGACTTGTCCCTACATCGTGCAGAATAGAAATGTATACCGGTGTTCTGACAAAAACTGTCCGGCCATTGGATAGTGTCCGGCCACTTACTGCTCAGGCGCAGCGCTTGCGCAGTACGGAGGACAAGGAGATTCACAAAATCTCTGAAGATGAACGGCGCCTGCGCAGTGAGTGCAGGTTCAAGCCCCACCATCCAAGTGGACATACGGTAACACATAGTAACAGGGCCCCTCATGGGCTTGCTTCGCTCGCCACGCTTCGGGCATGGCCTCGCTTGGCTCGGCTTCAACCTCGGATGATGTGGCTTGAACCTGGACTCACCACGCATTGTCTTCGGAGAGTTTTGAAATCCCCTTGTCCTACATACTGAGCAAGCGCAATACAGGGCGGACACTATCCGACGGGGGACAAAATTCGACACATCACCAGCCTTACCCAGCCATTGTTGTATTTTTAAACCAGTGTTGGCTACACCGTCCTCCTCCAAAGCCGTTTCCACCTACACCGCCACATCCACCGCCACCTCAAACTCCTACTCCATATGGACCTCGTCCTCCTAGGTCAAGATTATAATTTTTTATTTTTTTTAATTTCCAAGTATTTTATTTTCCCACTAGCTTATCCATTAAATTGAATATTTTTTTTCCAGAAAGGACGTATTCTGGGGCCATTCCCACCATATGTGTGGCATCGTGCCATTGATTTTCTGAGGTTCTTAATGACTTACTGTAGCTCTTCTGCTGAGAAGGGGGCCTCCAGCATATTATTTATATTTTTTATTTTTTTATGTTATTTTAACCACTTCAATACAGGGCACTTAAACACCTTCCTGCCCAGACCAATTTTGAGCTTTCAGCGCTCTCACACTTTGAATGACAATTGCGCGGTCATGCAACACTGTACCCAAATGAAATTTTTATCATTTTTTCCACACAAATAGAGCTTTCTTTTGGTGGTATTTGATCACCTCTGCGGTTTTTATTTTTTGCTAAACAAATAAAAAAAGACCGAAAATTTTGAAAAAAAAATGTTTTCTTTTTGTTTCAGTTTCAAAACTTTGTAAATAAGTAAGTTTTCTCCTTCACTGATGGGCACTGATAGGTCTGCACTGATGGGCACTGATAAGGCGGCACCGATGGGCACCGATGAAGTGGCACTGAGGTGGCATTGATGGGCACTGATAGGCGGCACTGATAGGCGGCACTGATGGGCAGCACTGATCGGCGACACGGGTGGGCACTGATGGGCGACATGGATGGGCACTGATGGGTGGCACAAATTGGCACTGATGGCTGGCACAGATTGGCACGGATAGGCGGCACGGATGGGCACGGATGGGCACTGATAGGCGGCACGGATGGGCACTGATAGGCGGCACGGATGGGCACTGATAGGCGGCATGGATGGGCACTGATAGGCGGTATGAATGGACACTGATAGGTGGCATGGATAGGCACTGATAGGCGGCATTGTTTTTTACTGATGGATGCCAATCAGTGCCAAACAATAATGCATGCCAATCAGTGATGCCCATTGTGGGCACTGATTGGCATCCATTTTGGGCACTGATTGGCATCCATTGGGGGCACTGTGTGTCATCCCTGGTGGTCTAGGGTGGCATACCTTTTGATGGGCATCCCTGGTGGTCTGGTGGCGTCCCTGGTGGTCCAGTGTGGGCATCCTCGGGGGGGCTGTGCTGATCGATCAGCACAGACCCCCCCCTGTCAGAGGAGCAGCCGATCGGCTCTCCTCTACTCGCGTCTGACAGACGCGAGTGAGGAAAAGCCGATTACCGGCTTTTCCTATTTACACTGTGATCAGCCGTGATTGGACACGGCTGATCACATGGTAAAGAGTCTCCGTCGGAGACTCTTTACCAAGATCGTAGTTGCGGGGTGTCAGACTGACACCCCGCAACAACGATCGCCGCGATGCGCGCCCCCGGGGGCGCGCAGCGGCTCAAAATCCTGAGGACGTCATATGACGTCCTGTCAGGATTTTACAACCACTTTGCCGACGTCATTTGACAATGGACGGGCGGCAAGTGGTTAAGTTATTTCCCTATCCACATTTGTTTGCAGAGCACTTGCCTTGCGCTTAACAACATTTTGTTGCCATTTGCAGCCCTCTAGCCCTTTCCATTACTTTTTTTAGAGCCATTTTAGTCTTCAAAAGTTTGGGTCCCCATTGATTTTAATGGGGTTCGGTGTCAAGTTTGGGTCAAGTTCCGTCCCGAACTCGAACTTTTTTCCGAAGTTCAAAAAGAACCCGCCGAACCTGAACATCCAGGTGTCCGCTCAACTCTATTTACCATACATCAATATGTACATTATATTGCATGTGTATGTGCACATATCCAGATGCTTTGCATACAGACTTATAGCATAATAATGTAGATTAGTGATTTAATTCATATGTGGAGCAATGGAAAGGAAAAGTGGGGGTTTGGAAGGGGGGGTGGAGGAAAGAGAAAAAAGGGAATGGGGGGTTGGGGGGTTGGGGGAAAAGGAAACATATGGGGTGTAATAAAAGAAAGCTGGCGGGAGGGCAAACAAGAACAGAAATACCTCTAGAAATACTGATAATTACTGGGGAGATGTATGAACCTGCCACCTCATATATAAAAAAGATAAATATAAATAAACCTGTGGTACTTAATGACAAAATATATATGTAAATTTAAGAAAAAAAGAAAATAGTAAAAAATAATAATAATAATAATGATAATAATAAATAATATTAATAGATATGTCATAAAAAATTGGTAAAATAGACAGTAATATGCTATATATTATTAGGTATAGAAACACACACATGAACGTGCTATAGTACTGTGGCTATCTCTATCCCTTCATTTAGGCCACCAGGCGAGAGGACATCTAGACAGTATATCCAAAAATTCTCTCTGGCACATAATTTCTTAAAACGTTCGGCCTCAGTCATTGATTTTTGGATTTGTTCAATGACCCAGACTTGGAGGCCAAGGGTGGATTTTTTATGGTGCTCAGCAAAATGTCGAGGGACACTATGCAAGTCCTTGCCTCCCTCAATGAGTCGTCGGTGCTGGCCGAAGCGTTGCCTCAAGGGACAGATTGTTCGCCCAACATAGATGAGACCACAGGGGCAGGTAAGGCCATAGACAATGAAATCTGATGAACAGTTATAGAAATGATCTATGGGATATGTTTTGCCCTTACAATGAAAATATTTTGGATAAAAAAGCTGTTTTACAGTGAGGTTTTTTGCACTGATACATGCCTATCAGAGATATAAGGGTGTTGGGATTCTGAGAGGGCTGTATGGTTAGAAGTTTACTAGAAACAATTTTGTTTTCAAGGTTAGGGGCTTTCCGGTAAGTAATTTTAGCTACTGGTGGGAGAATAGTTTTGAGTAGAGGGTCCTGTTGAAGAATATTCCAATCTTTGTTTAGAATATTTTCCATTTTCTTATATTGGTAGTTAAAAGTGGTAAGAAATCTCAAAGAGTGGTCCATTTTTTCTCTTTCTTTCTTGACCGGCTTACCCCTGAAATAGAATTTCCATGCTTTATCCACATAAGTTCAGAGGGATAGTCTTTATCAGCAAATTTATTTTTCAGGGGTATGCTTAGAGTATCATAATCGGTATCCAAGGTACAATTCTATCAAAACCGACAGAATTGTCGTTTGGGTATATTTTGTGTCCACTTAGGATAATGGCAACTTTTATAATGCAGAAAGGAGTTGGCCGCAGTCGGTTTTGTATAATTTTTAGCTGTGATGGTCTCTTTAACATGTCCTAGTTCCAGGTCAAAGGCTAAGGCTAAGAAAGGCTAAGCAGGTGGGGTCAGACACATGTGTGAAAGATAGGCCATAAGGATTGGAATTGCAGTGTTCCACAAATGAAGGGATCAGGTCAGGGGAGCCATCCCAGATGACAATTAAGTCATCAATGTAGCGTCCAAAAAATATAATATTCACGGAATAAGGATTGTTCCGCGTGATATCATTTTTTTCCCAATACCACATAGGAGGGGGCAAAATTGGCTCCCAGGGCGGTCCCCTGAACTTGTAAGTAGAACTCGCCATTGAAGTCGAAAAATTTATGGGTGAGACAAAAGTTTGTTGCCTCCAAGATAAATGCAGCTTGGCGAGGGTTAATGAGAGGATCTTGTGCAAGAAAATATTCCAGAGCTAATAGTCCAAAATGAACTGTGAACTTTGGGCAAATGATAAAAATACGGGACTTGATAAAAACGTTTTTTTTAAAAAGGAAGCTTCCGTTTTTTTGATTACTCTGTTGTCAAGAGCCGATTTAACTAAAATGTTCACCTCAGCAGAGAAATCAATGGTAGGGTCCTTTTTTAGTTTTTTGTAAGTGGTTTCATCTGAAAGGAGTCTATAGGCTTCTTTTATATAGTCTGCCTTATTTTGCAGAGCTATACCTCCCCCTTTGTCTGCTGATTTTATGTTTGATTAGGGCATCCAAAGCACAAGTTTCAGACGTAGATAGATTAAATTGGCGGTACAGAAGAGGATGTCTGACAAAGTTTTAAAAAATCAGCATATACAACTCTATAAAAACTTTCAAGGTAAGGGCCTTTGGACTGGGCTGGATAAAAAACCGACTTGGGTTTGAAGGATGAGTGTATTATTGGAGGTGAGGTAGCAAGGTGCTGTGTGTAGAGACTTAGAATGTCATCTTCGGTGGTAAGGGATTCCAGGATGTCAATGATGTCTCCATCATATTCAAAGGAATCATCATTAGAGTTGAGCGGACACCTGGATGTTCGGGTTAGGTGGGTTTGGCCGAACTTCGGAAAAAAGTCCGGGTTCGGGACCGAACTTGACCCCGAACTCCGAACCCCATTGAAGTCAATGGGGACCCGAACTTTTGAAGACTAAAATGGCTGTAAAAAAGTAATGGAAAGGGCAAGTGCTCTGCAAACAAACGTGGATAGGGAAATAACTTAAAATAAAAATAATATGCTGGAGGCCTCCTTCTCAGCAGAAGAGCTACAGGAAGTCATTAAGAACCTCAGAAACTCAATGGCACGATACCATGCCCCAGAATACGCCCTTTCTGGAAAAAATGATTCAATTTAATGGATAAGAAAGTGGGAAAATAAAATACTTGGAAATAAAAAAAATGATAATCTTGACCTAGGAGGACGAGGTCCATATGGAGTATGAGGTTGAGGTGGCGGTGGATGTGGCAGTGTAGGTGGAAGCGGCGGTGGAGGAGGATGAGGTAGCCAACACTGGTTCAAAAATATAACAATGGCTGGGTAAGGCTGGTGGTGATGTGTCGAATTCTGTCCCCCGTCGCATAGTGTCCACCCTGTACTGCGCTTGCTCAGTACTTAGGACAAGGGGATTTCGAAACTCTCCGAAGACGATGCGCGGTGAGTCCAGGTTCAAGCCACATCATCCGAGGTTAAAGCCGAGCCAAGCGAGGCTGTGCCCGAAGCGTGGCGAGGGGCCTTGTTACTATGTGCTACCGTATGTCCACTTGGATGGTGGGGCTTGAACCTGCACTCACTGTGCAGGCGCTGTTCATCTTCTGAGATTTTGTGAATCTCCTTGTCCTCCGTACTGCGCAAGCACTGCGCCTGCGCAGTAAGTGGCCGGACACTATCCGATGGCCAGACAGTTTTTGTCAGAACACCGGTATATGTGTCTATTCTGCACAAGGTACGGACAATTCCTGTGGGATCCATGCCTGGTTTATTTTAATGAACGTGAGCTTGTCCACATTGGCTTGTCTGTGATAACGCCCCCCTGCCGTGCTAAATACATGTTCAGATAATACACTGGCTGCAGGGCTGGCCAGCACCTCCAAGGCGTAAAGGGCAAGCTCAGGCCATATGCCCAATTTGGAGACACAGAAGTTGAAGGGGGCAGACCCGTCATTCAGTACGTGTAGGCATGTGCACACATACTGCTCCACCATGTTGGTGAAATGCTGCCTCTTGCTAAGACGTTCCATCTCAGCTGGTGGTGCTGGTTGTTGTGGCGTGCTGACAAAGCTTTTCCACATTTCGGCCATGCTTACCCTGCCTTCCGAGGTACTGGCAGTTCCCCCAGGTGCGTTGGCGACCTCTTCCTCCTCCTCTGCCTTCGCCTTGTGCTTCGACCGTACCCCCGTTGTCAAGTGGGAATGCCACCAGCAGCGCGTCTACCAGTGTGCGCTTGTACTCGCGCATCTTACGATCACGCTCCAGTGAGGTAATTAAGGACGGCACATTGTCCTTGTAATGGGGATCCAGAAGGGTGGCCACCCAGTAATCAGCACCAGTTAAAATGTGGGAAACTCGGCAGTCGTTAGCAGAATACACCCACAGTATGTACAGGGTGTATCTCAAACTGCAGAAAATGCTATGGAAAAAAAATAATTTCACTCAAATTTTTTTTTGGAATAGCACAATAGAAGGAAAATAGATCGATTGAATATGTCTATCCTGCACACATGCAGAAAACACTGCAACATTAAATTTTTTTGCAATGTGTTTGCAATAGCAGAAAACACCCACAGTATGTACAGGGTGTATCTCACAGTAACATATGCAGTGCTGGTGCACTGAGCTTGCAGATAAAAGTTATATTTTGTCTGGCACTGGCCTCATGGCACTGTAAAAAGACGGCACTGCAAGCCAGCCAGGTCTTAGAATTGATTTATGAATCTGGATAATTCCCTCAAAACAGACACTCTCTAGCTACGTAGATCGCTGACTATTACTAATTAGAAGATATTTCAGGAATGTGGACTGACTCCTATCATGAAATTCTCTCTCTCACAGCAACAGCAGCCAGGAACCTGTCTAAAGCAGAGTGACGCGCTGTGCTGTGTGCCTGTAGCTTATATAGAGGCTGGGTCACATGCAGCACTGGCCAATCACAGCCATGCCATTAGTAGGCATGGCCGTGATGGCTTCTAAGGGCACACTAGTGAAACTAACGTGGATTGGCTGACCTGCAGCTTTTAAAAAGGCGCCAATACATCGCCGAACAACGGACCCAAACCCAAACATACAGTCAATTGTTTGGGTCCGGGACCCGGACACCCAAAGGTCCGGTACGGACCCGAACTTTACAGTTCGGGTTCGCTCAACCCTAATCATCATGCACAATCAGGCTTTACCAAGGGCAGATCGGCAGCATCCAATATTAGAAAGGTACTTACAGCCCTAGAATTCACCAAGCACCGACCAACGGAAGACATAGCAATCCTAACACTAGACGCCAAAAAAGCCTTTGACAGTGTAAACTTCAATTGGCTATCCCTAGTAATGCAAAAATTTGGAATCACAGGACCTTTTCATCAATTCATCCATAATCTATACTCTGCCCCTACAGCCACAGTGATAGCCACAGGCATACAATCCAACCCAATACGATTGCACAAAGGTATGAGACAGGGATGCCCTCTATCCCCCCTACTTTTCAACTTAGCTATTGAACCCCTATCACGACACCTCAACACCACACCCTCTATTCACAGAATCTCACTTGGACAAGAGGATTTGCGGACTGCCCTTTTTGCAGATGACATCCTAATTTTCACCACCTCCCCACTATCGGACATACCCGCCATTCAGGAAATTTTTGATTCTTACCGCAAATGTTCGGGACTGAAAATAAATTTGAACAAAAGCAAAATTCTCCCCCTAGTGGCCAAACCACCAAAAGCATGGTTAACGTCTTCCCCTTTCCGCATCAACACAAAACATATCACTTATCTGGGTATACAAATTGGTAAAGAACCTTCCTCTCTCTATTCACTGAATTATCCCCCACTGCTCACGAAAATCCAGGACGAGCTAGAAACCTGGTCGAAACTACCATTGTCACTCTTTGGGAGATGCGCCTTATTCAAAATGGTCAGCTTTGCCCGACTTCTATACCCCCTCCAAACGTTACCCCTACTGCTAAAACATGAAGATGTACAAACTCTCAACAAGGCAATCACGAATTTCCTCTGGAAGGGCGGCAAGCCAAGAATAGCCTTATCTAAATTATGTCTCCCAAAGAGGGATGGCGGTGCTAGCCTTCCCAATATTAGAGTGTACAACATTTTCTGTCTGTTAAGAAATGGGGTAGACTGGATTCTTCAGTCATGTAAATATTCCAATTATGCTTTAGAATCGTCGATGGCACGCCCAATCGACCTAGCCGCACTCCTCCATAGTAACCTACAGAAACTTCCAACCAACCTTAAACAGAACCTACTGCTCAGCGATACGATTCTGGCTTGGAGAGAGATGAGGAAAAAACTGTGTTTGTCCCCATTCGTCTCCAAGTTCTTACCAATCCAAAACAACCCTATGTTCCAACTGGGGCTACAATATGAACCATTTTCTAAATGGAAAGACAAAGGCCTGATCAAAGCTTACTCTCTTTACCAGGGGACAGATTATACCACCCTTAAAACGTTTGCAAGCATCGCAGAGGAATTCAGTCTACCCCATCACCACTTTCTCAATGTAATGCAATTTGCAGGTTACATCACCAATTCACCACCCTCCACACCACCTCCATGTCCTCCTGGTTATCTAATCTTCTGGGTCAATTAGACATAACCAATATACTCAAGGGATATCAGTTGACCAGGAAAATCACCAGATGTGAAACCTGGAGAGAAACTCAATTCAGACTGATGCATAGAGCCTATTGTCCCTTCTCTTCATCTCATCCCCCTCCGGCAGGCCCTACCTGCCCATGGTGCTCACACCACAAACCCTCTTTAATACACAGTTTATGGTCATGCTCGCGAATGGACACATATTGGTCTTCTATTCTCCCATTCATCCAAGACATAATGACCTTCCTACCCACAAAAGAGCCAATGCTCTTACTATTTGGATTCCCCCACAGACAACTGACTCGCCATTGTCACCGAACGTGATTCCTCCTGACCTCCTCCAGTGCATACTCCTTGCTCTGCTCATAGCCCGAAGAAACATTTTCAAACACTGGATCTCATCGACCTCTCCAGGATTAGCCAAAACAATCAATGACCTAAAACTGTTACTATACCAGGAACAATTGGACACAACAATCTGCAAAAAACGACCTACTAAATCACCTCACAAGAAATGGTCACACTGTCAAACACTGCTTGACAGCCCAGGAACAAAGTCAGCTTTTGAACAACCCTGTTCCATCTACCATCTAATACGAAGTACCAAAGTCTGCCTTTGCCAGCCTACACATACGTTTATTGCCCACCATTAGCACTGGTATAACGTCTAAACACTCATCGACCCTTCCGGACATACTTCCAGATTTAGCAATTTTGCTCTAATTAAAAGGACTGTATTTTTGATTGAATGTAACTCGATGGTACTATATTTGTTCTTCCTTTTTCTTTTTTCTTTTTATATGATGCAACCCGGAGCAAGATGAAGGCCCAATAGCAGACCCCCAGCTTGAAATGAAACATACCGTTTGCCCTTCATCTCCCTCAAACACCGTTCCCCCTCTGGCTATCCTAACCCTTCCCCCCACCGCTTACCCCCCCACTTCCCACACCCCCTTATTCTACCTATATTCCTCCTCTATCCCATTCGGGCTGTAAAAGATTATACCGCCAAGTACCCCCTCTTTTCTTCAACCTACCCATCCCCTTTTACTCTCCCCCCTCCTCCCTGATCTAGAAAATGTTCTTCAATCAATTGATGCAAATTTTTTGTATACAGTTTAAATACTATTACGGACAGCCTGTATAGCTTTCTTGTTTATACTCCCTGTTATTTTCTCAATAAAATATATATTAAAAAAAAACAAAAACTAGCAAATAGAAATATGTTCTTAAAAACTAGCAAATAGATATAGTGTCATAACAGTTGCAAAACTAAAACCTTGAAAAGGGAGGGGAGAGAGAGATAGACGGAGCTTTTAGGAGAAGTTGTGTCTGTGTATTAACCACTTAAGGACCGCCTCCTGCACATTTACGTCGGCAGAATTTCACGGCTGGGCACATCAACGTACAGAAACGTTGCCCTTTAAGAGCCGTGGGTCGATCGCGACCCAGTCCTGAGCTCTTTGACCGAGGGACCCGCGGTCCCAATCGGGTCACAGAGCTGAAGAACGGGGAGAGGTATGTGTAAACAAACCTCTCCCAATGCTTCCTAGTGAGACTGACACTGATCTTCTGTTCTCTGTCATCGGGGGAAGACGATCAGTGATGTTGAACGCCAAGCCACGCCCCCTACAGTAAAAAAACACACACATCACACTTAACCCCTCCCCGCCCCCTAGTGGTTAACCCCTTTACTGCCAGTGTCATTTACACAGGAATCAGTGCATTTAAATAGCACTGATTGCTGTATAAATGACAATGGTCCCAAAAATGTGTCAAAAATGTCTGATGTGTTCGCCATAATGTCGCAGTCACAATAAAAATCGCTGATCGCCGCCATTACTAGTAAAAAAAAATATTAATAAAAATGCTATAAAACTATCCCCTATTTTGTAAACACTATAACTTTTGCGCAAACCAATCAATAATCGCAAAAATATGTAGAAGAATACGTATCGGCCTAAACTGAGGAAAAAAAATTAATATATTTTTTGGGGATATTTATTATAGCAAAAAGTAAAAAATATTGAATTTTCTTCAAAATTGTTGCTCTATTTTTGTTTATAGCGCAAAAAATAAAAACCGCAGAGGTGATCAAATACCACCAAAAGAAATCTCTATTTATGGGAAAAAAGGACACCAATTTTGTTTGGGAGCCACGTCGCACGACCGCGCAATTGGCAGTTAAAGCGACGCAGTGCCGAAACGCAAAAAGGGGCCTGGTCCTTTGGCTGCAAATTGGTCTGGGGCTTAAGTGGTTATGTCAAAGTACAGAACACATTTCAGCACTGCAAACAAGATGGAGTCTCTTGTGTTTAAATTAACAATACAGTGAAAGCCCATGTCATTTCCTGTCTTTTGCTTATTTAACACCATTCTTCTCCGCGTTACATTCAGTTGGTTTCTGGCAGCTCTTAAACCTTTTAAAAGAGGTGATGGGGAGGGTCCAGATGTAGAGCTAGCCAGTATGGAACAAGGTTGCGGGTAACATTGGGAGCATTAGCAGTAGGATAATTGGAATACCAAAATCCAAGGTAAGTAAGTTGGCAAATCCGAATTGCAGCCTCATAACAACTAAAAAGGATATTGTATGTGACCAGACAAAAATACGAGGCTTCTATATCAATGATAGAAGTCTGGCTAACAAGATGGGAGAATTGGAACTGCTAATGTACGAGGATGATTTCGATTTTGTTGGAATTTCAGAGACTTGGTATGACAGCTCTTATGATTGTCTGGCAACTATTCAGGGGTATTCCCTATATCACAGAGATAGGGGGGGTAAAAAAGAGGAGGAGTATGCCTGTATATCAAGAATGATGTGCAAGGGAAACTGAGGGACGCTCTCACTAATGGAGCTAGGAAGGAGATGGAATCCTTGTGGGCAGAGCTCCAAAGGGAGGAAACTAAGGGGAAAGTAATACTGGGCGTATGCTATAGGCCCCCTAACCAGAGGGAGGAGGGAGAGGTTCACCTCCTATCACAGCTTGGAATGGTGGTAAGGATAGGAAATGTCATCATAATGGAGGATTTTAACCACATGCCGACCGGGCCATAGCCGAAAGACGGCTACAGCGCGGTCAGCTTATTCTGGGTGGACGTCCGTTGGACGTCCTCCTCAGAATTTTGCTCCCGCGCGCCCCCCTGGAACATCAGAGCCTTCAAATCGCTGCGTATCCAGCAGCATGTACCCAACACTGTGGTCGAATAATTCTGGGGACTCCTCCGTGCATGATGGTGGGGCTACAGAAGGAGTGACTGTGGACAAGGAGCCAGTGGAATAGGCCGCTTTGGCAGCTGCGTTGGAAGGCAAACTACTCTGAGCCTGGGTGACAGAGGATGAGGACGGCTTTATTATCTACTCCACCAACTCTTCTGCATGTTGTGGCTCAATAACACAGCCAGCAGCAGAAAAAAAGGACAAGCGTCCCCCACGGCCACCTGCAGAGGATGCACCATGTCTATGACCACCACTGTTGACTGTAGACACAGAGGCTGCTTGCCCTCTTTTAGTGGCCTGTGATCGTTTGCATCTCCTTGGTGGCCTTCCAGACATAATGTATTTTTTGTTTTGCAACGCCACGCTACAATGTATTAGATACTGTGTACACCGCCTGAAGTGTATTAGAAACTGTACACACTGTATTAGATACTGTGTACACCGCCTGCACTGTATTAGAAACTGTACTACAGCTGCACTGTATTGTGTACTGTGTACACCACCAGAAGTGTAGTAGAAACTGTACACACTGTATTAGATACTGTGTACACCGCCTGCACTGTATTAAAAACTGTACTAAAGCTGCACTGTATTGTGTACTGTGTACACCACCAGAAGTGTAGGAGAAACTGTACACACTGTATTATATACTGTGTACACCACCAGAAAAGAAGTAGAAACTGTACACACTGTATTAGCTACTGTGTACACCACCTGAAGTGTATTAGAAACAGTACACCACCAAATGCAATGCAGATATAGGCTACACTGGATGCAGAGTATATAAATATATATATAAGACTGTATACTGTATACATTTTTAATGGTCAATTTGTTGAGTTTTTTATGGTCCACACAAGGTCTTAAGGTGCCATCTTTCTTCTCAATGAAGAATATACCAGCTCCAGCCAGAGAAGCGGAGGGGTAGATGAAGCCCTTTTCGAGATTCTCATCGATGCATGACCATAGGGCTTCCAGCTCGGTTTCAGATAGCGGGAATGTACGGCCAAAGGGAATTTCAGAGCCAGGCAATAATTCAATAGGATAGTCATAAGGCCGATGAGGTGGCAGTCTATCAGCTTTCTTTTTATCAAAAATGTCCATGAATTCATGGTAAACTGGGGGAACATTCTGAAGGTTATCAGGTATAGGCTGTACAGTCAGGCAGGAGGCTGAGTTACTAGAAACTGGAACAAAGCAATGTTTTGAGCAGTAGGTAGAGGAGAAGGAAATCTCTTTCTTACTCCAATTTATTTGCGGATCATGGGCCTGTAACCAGGGAAGTCCCAGGATGATGGGGAATATGGGTGAGCATATGATGTTAAAGCATAAGAACTCTTGGTGGCCAGAGTCTGTAATGGTGAGGATAGGTCTGGTTTCTCGAGTAACAGGTCCTGAACAGGGTAGGGAACCATCAGCCAGGTGTATCTGGATGCTTTGTTTTTTGTCCCAGAGAGGAATGTGCTGTCTTTGGGCCAGGGACAAATCCAAGAAGCAACTGCATGCCCTGAATCAATGATGGCTAGCAGCCAGATCTTCTCTTCCACCACCTGTAGGGAGACAGGGAGGACAAAGAGAGACAGGGCAGGACCAGCGACTTGAAAGTTCATGGAATGCTGTTGGTGTGACTTACTAGGTCTCACAGGAAAATTGCACAAGAAGTGGCCAACTCCTCCGCAGTATAGGTACAGATTGGCTTGTCGCCAGCGTTGCCTTTCCTCTGAAGTAAGTGGGGACCGGACCAGGCCTAGTTGCATGGGTTCACCTTCAGAGGTGGTCACAGGAGAGGGAACCGGAAAAGAAGAGTGAGCTGGCGGGATCTTGGGTAAATCCAGGTAGGTCGTGAGGACTGAAAACTTTCGAACTGCTGCTCACGCAGGCATTTATCCAGCTTTATGGCAAGCTGGTTTAAGTCATCTAGGGTGGTAGGAGTCTCGACCCGTGCTAGCTCATCTTTAAGAATTTCAGAAAGACGGTATTGATATTTGAGGGTGGCCTCATTCCACCTGGTATCAGCAGACCATTTTCAAAACTCGACAGTACAGTCTTCTACTGGGTGTCTTCCTTGAGACAGGGTGTGCAGGACGGTTTCAGCTGTGGCTGTGCATTGGGGGTCGTCGTAGTGTTGCACCATTGATTCAAAGAGGGTATCCACAGAGTTTAATATGGGACGCTTTTGCTCCAGAAGGTTATGGGCCCATGCTTGGGGTTCTTTGGACAGCAAGGAGATGATGAACACCACCACACAATTCCTAGACTGGAGGGCCAGATATAATAAACATGCATTTTTGAATGCCCTAAACTTTTATCAGTCACCGAAGAATAGCTCTGGTGTAGGGACTCTGGGTTCGGGGGGGGGGGGGGGGTGTCATCATCACCGCAGGAATTGCACTGGCCCGATCCTGTGAAGAGGAGGCCGAAGCCCCACTGGAAGATGCTGGAACTGAGTCTACAGAAACAGGAGACACTGTCAGGTGCTGGGGACGGCCCTCAAGTTGAAAGTAGCCCTCTTGAACCTCTGTACTACCTGCGTGAGAGCTGTAACCTGCTGGCACAGGGCCTTGAGTGGGGAACCAGCTCTGTCAGCCTCTGACATGGCTGGATTGTACTGTCATGTACCTTGCAGAGGCTTAGATGCTGAGAGCGGCTCCCTTTGCAGTTGAGCGCATTGTACCCCTGGAAATGGTACAGAGGGTATAGGGCACAAAGAGGCACGAGTCATCAGCAGGTTTAGGCAGGACTTGAGTGATGATCACTGGGAAACCACTTGAAGGAGATGAGTCCTGAGAAAGCTGAAACTCTGTGCAGTGGTTAGGCTTGACACCAGTTTGAGTAATGCCGCGTACACACGTTCGGACTTTGTCCGCCGGACCTAGTCCGGCAGATTGTCCGCCGGGACTTCCCCACACACGCCCGGACTTCCGAGCGTGTGACTTGCCCACACACGCCCGGACTTCTCCGGCGGACAATCCGCTGGAAAAAGTCCGCGGGAATGAACGGACTTTCCAATGAGCGGCAAGTCCGTTCATTTCAAAAGTCCGGCGGACTAGCCTACTAACGGCGGGATTGTCCGCCGGACTGCCAGGTCCAGCGGACAATTTTAAAACAAAACTTAAAACCTAGTCCGCCGGACTTTTGGCGCCAAAAAGTCCGCCGACGCCCACACACGAGGGAGCTCTAAGGGAGATCCGGCAAGTGATAGTTGTAGAGGAGTCCATGGAGGGAGCCTGGGTCAAACAAAGGTAATCAGGTAATAGGAGCATAAGCAAGTCTGTATAACTAGTCGGGGCCATACACTGGTGATCAGGCAGATGAGACAGTAGGAAGTCCTTTGTACAAGCCGGGGTCAAACATAGGGAGCAGGCAGGGTGTGCATATTCCTTAAAACAAGCCAGGGTCAAAGTGCTGGAGAGAGATCAGAGCAGGTCAGGGTCAATCCAGGTTACAATAGGTAATCACAAGGTAGCAGGATGCTGAAGCAGGATGTTCTTTGCAAAATATGAATATACAGTGCCTTGCGAAAGTTTTTTGCCCCCCTTGAACTTTTCAACCTTTTGCCACATTTCAGGCTTCAAACATAAAGATATAACATTTTTATTTTTTGTGAAGAATCACCAAGAAGTGGGACACAATTGTGAAGTGGAACGAAATCTATTGGATTGTTGAAACTTTTTTAACTAATAAAAAAATGAAAAGTGGGGCGTGCAAAATTATTCGGCCCCCTTGCGTTAATGCTTTGTAGAGCCACCTTTTGCTGCGATTACAGCTGCGTCGCTTGGGGTATGTCTCTATCAGTTTTGCACATCGAGAGACTGAAATTCTTGCCCATTCTTCCTTGCAAAACAGCTCGAGCTCAGTGAGGTTGGATGGAGAGCGTTTGTGAACAGCAGTTTTCAGCTCTTTCCACAGATTCTCGATTGGATTCAGGTCTGGACTTTGACTTGGCCATTCTAACACCTGGATACGTTTATTTGTGAACCATTCCTTTGTAGATTTTGCTGTATGTTTTGGATCATTGTCTTGTTGGAAGATAAATCTCCGTCCCACTTTCAGGTCTTTTGCAGACTTCAACAGGTTTTCATCCAGAATGGTCCTGTATTTGGCTGCATCCATCTTTCCCTCAATGTTAACCATCTTCCCTGTCCCTGCTGAAGAAAAGCAGGCCTAAACCATGATGCTGCCACCACCATGTTTGACAGTGGGGATGGTGTGTTGAGGGTGATGAGCTGTGTTGCTTTTACACCAAACATATCGTTTTGCATTGTGACCAAAAAGTTTGATTTTGGTTTCATGGGACCAGAGCACCTTCTTCCACATGTTTGGTGTGTCTCCCAGGTGGCTTGTGGCAAACTTTAGACGAGACTTTTTATGGATATCTTTGAGAAATGGCTTTCTTCTTGCCACTCTTCCATAAAGGCCAGATTTGTGCAGTGTACGACTGATTGTTGTCCTATGGACAGACTCTCCCACCTCAGCTGTAGTTCTCTGCAGTTCATCCAGAGTGATCATGGGCCTCTTGGCTGCATCTCTGATCAGTCTTCTCCTTGTCTGAACTGAAAGTTTAGAGGGACAGCCAGGTCTTGGTAGATTTGCAGTGGTCTGATACTCCTTCCATTTCAAAATGATCGTTTGCACAGTGCACCTTGGGATGTTTAAAGCTTGGGAAATCTTTTTGTATCCAAATCCGGCTTTAAACTTCTCCACAACAGTATGACGGACCTGCCTGGTGTGTTCCTTGGTCTTCATGATGCTCTCTGCTCTTTCAACAGAACCCTGAGACTATCACAGAGCAGGTGCATTTATACAGAGACTTGATTACACACAGGTGGATTCTATTTATCACCATCAGTCATTTGGGACAACATTGGATCATTCGGAGATCCTCGCTGAACTTCTGGAGTGAGTTTGCTGCACTGAAAGTAAAGGGGCCGAATAATTTTGCACGAACCACTTTTCAGTTTTTTATTTGCTAAAAAAGTTTAAAATATCCAATAGATTTCGTTCCACTTCACAATTGTGTCCCACTTGTTGGTGATTCTTCACAAAAACTTTTAATTTTATATCTTTATGTTTGAAGCCTGAAATGTGGCAAAAGGTTGAAAAGTTCAAGGGGGCCGAATACTTTCGCAAGGCACTGTATTCTAAGAGACTAGAGTGAGAAGCCTGCAACTGTTGGGGAAAATATAGCCCTGTTTTGTGTGGCCCTCCAAATAAAATCACATAGGGGGACAGCCAATGTGGTTGTTTAGGGGTAGTTGGTACAGAATATAGCGCTATTGGTAAAGCTTCCATCCACCCCTTTCCTGTATCTGCTTTAATTTTTGCACATCTGTTTTTCATTACATTGAGTCTCTCAACTTCACCACTACTCTGTGGATAATGTGTATAGAAAGCTTGCTGTATGTTAAGTACTTCCTTTACCTCTTTCATTACTTCTCCAGTAAAATGGGTTTCTCTGTCACTCTCAATAGTTTCAGGAAATCCATATCTGCAAACTATTTAATTTAAAACTTTCTCTGATGTTGTTTTTGCATTTGCTTTAGCTACTGGCCAGGTCTCTTGCCAACCTGAGAACATGTCAACGTACACTAGAGCATACTCATAGGTTCATATTCTGGGCATTTAAATGTAGTCTATTTGAACTGTTTGGAAAGCAAACTCTGTCTTAGCATAATTCTTTTGGGGAACATGGACAGGCCTCCCTGCACTGTACAGAGCACAAGTGGAACACGAAGCACAAAATCTGGCTACACATGCACTAAATCCAAGTGCTAGCCAATAGCTGTCAGTAGTACAAAATTTGCTGAACCATTTTTGGAAACATATAGTTCCCATAGAGTGTTGCCAACATCCTGGTATAGGTTTTTTTGTGAATTCTCTGAAAAGAAACACCAGTACCCCCCGGTACAGTAGGATTTTAAGGGCGAACAAAAACTTTGTTTAAATCATTTATTTGAAAAAAGATAAAAAGATTTTGCTTTTAAAAAGGAGATGATACATTATTACACAGAAAAATCTTTCTCTGCATACAGTATATCATGGGCAAAAATGTTACATATGAATATAAATATACAGCATCCTTCGATCGCCTAACATGTTTCGGGATGTGATCCCTTCTTCGGAGGCACTAGCCAAAGGAATATACAAATATTCTGAAAGAAAACAAAAACATGGATTTCAGGGAAGATCTGAAACAGAGAAAATAACTTTGCAGTGCTCCGAATATGCCTGACATACATACCAATAACAACTTTGCTGCAAAATAAATGTGCATTGATTGCTTCAGTAGATTACTCAGGGAAAGGAGGAGAAATAGTCCTTCCCTGGGATAAAGCTTTAATCACCAATTGTCCAAAAAAGAACAAAGAGAATCCTACTACCTACTGGTGTTTCTTTTCGGAGAATTCACAAAAAAACCATAGCTGTCAGTAAGTGCCTTAGCAAGATGACTGACGCCTTGTGCCAGTTGTGCTAAAACTGGGAACAAACTCTTGGGTAGACACAACCTGTTCTCAGCACTCCACAGGCCCTGTTTATTTTGTTTTATTAGTTTTTTTATTTTAAAATGAATGTGCATTGATTGCTTCAGCAGATTACTCAGGGAAAGGAGGAGAAATAGTCTTTCCCTGGGATAAAGCTTTAATCACCAATTGTCCAAAAAAGAACAAAGAGAAAATGCCCAAGTATGGATTGACTCTCACAGGGATCATCACATGCCCGTTAGTAATGTGTACTGGTCTTTGCAAGGCCTAAAGAAAAAACATATAAACGTATAATGAATTTTCTAGATGAAATCTAGAAATTAGTTATACAAAAAATATTAATTTATTTAAAAAATGCACCCCAAAATGAATAAGTATGGTGGAGAGGAAAAGAGAAATATCCCCCCACTCATACATATAGGACCCATGTCTGTGATTACAGATTTGTGGATCCAATCATTGGGGGTCAAAGAAAGAAACTGACAGAGAAGCAGCATTTGTAGATGAGAAGCTCCAAATCCACTATTAAGTGGATGGAGCAGATGTAACCTATTTAAATAAAAAGATATATATCAGAAAATATATGAAGGAATAAACTTAGAAATTTGTCAAAAAAGGGAAGGGTTTTACTCACATTTCCAGGTAGAACGGTTGAAAAACAAAAGGTGAAGCCAAACAGGCTACTGACTGCTGAGACGGCCGAACACACACTGAATGTTAGTAACATTGTGTGCAGACTTTTAAAAAGCCAAATGCGCGCTGGCAATTCCCTCGTTTGGTGTCAGCAAAGATTGACCCACTTTTGACGGCGGCGTCATCACATGGATAATGCAGTGACGTCATCATATCGCGCCTATGGAGTAAACGCCATGCGTCGGCTAACGTCACCGGTGCATGTGCAGAGGAATTTGCCTATCAAACATCAGCATAAGATGTAAACCATGAAAGACCGCGGCGCCGCGTCGCGAAAGGCATAGCAGCACCGCTGAAGATCACCTCTCCAAAGGGCCTAACAGCAGTAAAAAATATTGATAAGAATAACATGTATGTAGTATGAAGATAGAGCCAAAAATTGCCGCCCCCTTGGGTCTATCACTCTGCGCTTCTGGATTTTGTTCTTTAAAGTTAGGATGATCAATAAATATATAAATATGAATATAAATAAACATAAATATATAAATATGAATAAATAAATGTGGATATGTTAAAATTATAAGCACATACAATGATTAATATTAATAATCCTATAAAAGCAGCTGCTATATGGTAAAATAGAAACGGTGATATGGCAATATCAAAAAACTGAGTCCCAACACACCCTTTTTAAACTGGGTGCTGTCTCTTTAAATATTGCAGCAGCGCTAAGAGACTTTAATTAAAAAGTTCATCAAAACCCATGAAACCCTGAATACAGTCTGAAAATGGTGCCGTTTAAACAGTTCTTTCTGTGACACAGTGATGAAACTTCCACCCGATAATAATTCTTATCACCACGTGCTGGTCAAACTCCCCTTTGGGGATGCACTCACCAGAGCAAAGATAGAATTGGGCATTTCAATCAGAAAACCACTGCTAACAGACACCTCCTTAGTATGTCCACATCTCCTCCGCCTGTGTACACCAGAGCAGTTCCTCTCCAAATATCCAGCATAAAGGAAACAAAATATTGCGGATAGCGTAGTACAGTTTGGATAAAAGGTTTTATTTAAGCATCCAGTATTCCCCCCAAATAAAACATGCGTACCAGAATAAAATAGATAAACAGCTTTGTATAATAGTAAGAATGCACTCTGCCTGTATAGTTTCCGTCCACCGGAAACTAGCGCCAAAGACCGCCGTGTAGAGATCTCCCTTACACTTCCTGGTGTCTGGCTGTCCAGACACCAGGAAGTGTAAGGGAGATCTCTACACGGCGGTCTTTGGCGCTAGTTTCCGGTGGACGGAAACTATACAGGCAGAGTGCATTCTTACTATTATACAAAGCTGTTTATCTATTTTATTCTGGTACGCATGTTTTATTTGGGGGGAATACTGGATGCTTAAATAAAACCTTTTATCCAAACTGTACTACGCTATCCGCAATATTTTGTTTCCTTTATGCTGGATATTTGGAGAGGAACTGCTCTGGTGTACACAGGCGGAGGAGATGTGGACGTACTAAGGAGGTGTCTGTTAGAATTGGGCATTTCAATCAGAAAACCACTGCTATCTTTGCTCTGGTGAGTGCATCCCCAAAGGGGAGTTTGACCAGCACGTGGTGATAAGAATTATTATCGGGTGGAAGTTTCATCACTGTGTCACAGAAAGAACTGTTTAAACGGCACCATTTTCAGACTGTATTCAGGGTTTCATGGGTTTTGATGAACTTTTTAATTAAAGTCTCTTAGCGCTGCTGCAATATTTAAAGAGAAAGCACCCAATTTAAAAAGGGTGTGTTGGGACTCAGTTTTTTGATATTGCCATATCACCATAAGAATAACATAATTAGAAAAAAGGTGGAACAAAAAATGCAAAAAAGATTTATATATATATGGGAACCTAGTGTTTTCAAAATGATAAAAATCAAATATACCTGTTAAGTGAGCAAAGAATGGGCATGTGAAACGAGATCCCCAGGGGACCGATTGCATGGTGCGTTGCCAAACACACAAATCTTTTGCGGTGGCGAGGCGTCATGTAAAAGGAGCCCACCGACGCTGATAGGCCACTCCCCCATGCAAGAATGCAAGAAAGCTTCTGAAAGGAAACCAACACATGGAGTGTGTGCCATATTTGAAGGGGCACTTCACCTACTAATTGGCAAAATTGGGGTGCCCCCCCGTGCGCCGGGCGGGGACAAACCAAAAACAAGGCTGAAATTCATGAAAAAACTCTTTGGTGATGTTAGTTAAATAAATTCAAAATAGTGTGTTTAACACAAAAAATGTATTACATTAATCCAAAATTGGTCAATTAAAAGGTAGGCATTTCAGTATTGGTCAGGGCACTGCAAGGGGATTCCTCATGATCAGCTGAATAGGGTTACAAAATCATAATTACAGCTGGGTTATGTGTACATTCTTGGACAATGTGCATTGCACAAAACACAGATGTTGAAACAAGTTTAACATTTTGGATTGAGATATTAAAAGATGTTAAATATCCTATTCTTTTTCACAGCCCCCAGAAACAAAACCTTCCAAAAATGGACGGAAGATAAACTGGGTATTTAAACCTGACAAGAAAAAAACCCCTATGGTTGGGACTTTAGATAGAACACCACTCTCACCAAAGATTTTATGAAAATTATTATACATTTTATTGAGAAATAAAATGGTATAAAAATCACCCAAGTATCCGATAGCAGGGTGCACAATACACAGTATGCATGACAGTTCAAAACAAGTAACAGAAAAATTATACAAAAAATGATATAATAATAAAGACAACACTTAAACAAAAAATATGTACAAAGGTACGGTACTGATTCTCTCCCGGAGGTATGCGACCCCCGAAAACTCGACGCGTTTCCAGTTGCCCGAATATGGGAACCTTTGTCAGGAGTAGAGAGTTATTCTATTTGATAAGTACCTGTCGCTCACGTTTGAGTCGATATTCGTGGACCAATGAGTTGTATTTCAACGGGGGAGGGGGAAGGAAAATGCGCCCCCCAAGTGCGGCAGCACACACAGGGTTGAATCCTAATGAAATGTTCTTTTATATGGACTATATGTCCAGACAGCCGGGTCCCAAGGGAAGGGAATGGCGCTGTCCGAGATAATTGCAGCTATCCAAGGTATATCCTTGGAATGGGGCTCATCCCCGAGAATTAATGTCCCGAATAGATGAAGTGGAATCCCAATAGTGGATTCTCAAAGCCCTTTTCCCTGTGGGGTGTCCCCTGTAAAGAGACGTGCGTCCGCTGTGTTCTGACAACCTGGAAAACAGGTTGCATTACAGTCGGCAATCCAGCTGACCTCCCTCTGGAGAAGCGTTTTGTTCCAGTCACCACCTCTATTGTCTCTGTCAAGAATTGTAAATTAAATACGTGGAAATTTTCCAGCGTGGTGATCTCGAACGTGTCGCCCCAGAGGGAGGTCAGGATTGGCACACTTCATGCTGGTGACATGCCGTGCAGCTCTTTTGTGGAACTGGGTTTTAGTTTTACCAATGTAAAAACATTTACACTGGCACGTTAGTAAATATACTACTCCTGGTGTCTTGCAATTGGAAAAGTGTTTAGGTCTATATTTTTTGCCATTTGGTAAAATGAATTTTGGTTGGATGTTCATGTATCTTCATATGGTACAACCACCACATGTGAACGTTCCAAACCTTTTACATACATCGGCTCGAAAAGCGCCGGTGTATTCACTTTTAACTAGGTAGTCCCTTAGAGAGCGTGCACGCCTGAAGGTGATGGCAGGTTTAGCAGATACATGCATTATCAGATTGGGATCGATCAGCAGTAAGTGCCAGTGTTTTTGTAGAATTCTCTCTATCCTTTTGTGCTGTTTATTATAAGTTGTTATTAAATGAGTAATGGGCTGAGATTTGGTCAAAGGTTTATTGGAAAAAAGAACTTCCTGTCTCACGCATCCGTGTGCACGTTTGAACGCTTTTTTCAAACAAGTGTTTGAATAGCCACGATTTAACAAACAATATCTTAGTAGATTTGCCTTGGTAGTGAACTCAGCCTCTGTAGAGCAATTTCGCATTAGTCTTAGGTACTGTCCATAAGGTATGGACAGCACTAAAGACTTCGATTGGGAACTAGACGCGCGTAGGATGGTATTTCCAGCGATCTCTTTGCGAGAGAGACCGCTGGAAAGTGATCCATCTGAAGATTTGGTAACTCTTAAATCAAGGAAAGTGACAGAAACAACATCAGAGGTCATTGTAAAGTACAAATTAAATGCGTTTTTATTTATTGCATCCAAAAATGCATGAAGATGCTCCAGCGTACCGCTCCATCCCATCAGAATGTCATCTATGTATTTATACCATGCCGCCACATGCATGGTATAGATTGACAAGGTTTCATCCGAGAAAATAAATTGTTCCCACTTCCCCAGATACAGGTTGGCATACGATGGGGCACAACATGTCCCCATCGCAACCCCCTGTATCTGGAGGTAGTGGTACCCATCAAACGAAAACACAATATGCGTCAGAATAAATTCTAACTCCTCCAACAAAAACAAATTGAGTTTTCGATCATCCTTGTGGGATTGAGATATAATACGCTTAATCACTGGGAGCCCCAAATTGTGTGGAATGGAACTATACAACGCTTCTATGTCGATTGTTACCAAAAGAGAGTTAGACGGAATGTGTAGTTTTGCAACAAATAAATGGTGTCTTTTATGTAAGAAAATAAGCCGGCAACAAAGGGTCTAAGGTGATTTTCGACCAATTTGCTCAGATTTTCTGTTATCAAGCCGTAACCGAAAATAATGGGACAGCCTGGGAGGTTTATTTGTTTTTTGTGTACTTTAGAAAGACAGTACAGAGTTGGAATGCGTGGGTAAGGGGTTCTGATGTATTCCCATGTATCTTTATCAATGTCACCATTGCAAAAAGCCCCGTCTACTAGATCATAAAAGGAGTCATTGAATTTATCAATGACCCCCTTTGAAATCTTTTTGTACCATGATTTGTTCGACAATTCCTTTTGATACATTGTCACGTATTGTTCATTTGCCATAATTACAATATTTCCCCCCTTGTCAGAGGGTTTCACTGTAAGGGAATTTTTTTTTTCAAAGTCTCTAGAGCAACTTGTTCATCTTTTGTTAAATTGTTACAAGGAACATATGATTTAATGTTCTTAATTTCCGCTGTTGTAGATGCCACAAAAGCAGCCAAATTGGGGTTACCAGTGAATTGAGGAAACTAATCTGATTTATTTTTTATTTTTTTACATAACTTTTCACTAACAAAGGTTCTTTTGTGTGTTTCTAAAAGGGCTTCAATGTCAACTGTATCAATGAGATCACTCGGATCCTGTTCCTCCAACAAAGTTAGAAGATCATTGAGTGCTTCATCTGATCTTTGAGCTTCCATTTGTGAATCAGTTTTTTCCTTTTCTTTAGAAAACAGACTTTTGAAATGAAGTTTCCGAGCAAACAAGTGCAGATCCTTTATATTTTATATTATATTTCAAAAGTATCGGCACCACTGTCTGGACAGAATCTTAAACCCCGTTGTAACAGGTTCCTTTCTGCTTGAGTGAGTATGTGATTTGACATATTAATAATGTTTAAAGTTAAAGTATCATCTGGTGAAACAATCTGTGAGAAGGTTATGTGTCTGGAGGACTCTCCTCCCACCGATGTACTAAAAAATCTTTGTCTGTTAAAGAAAGAGTGGAAAGTAATGAAGCATCACCAAAAAGTGAGTTAACAGTGGAACCAACACCAGAAGATCCTGCAAGAGAAACAGGTTGATGAGCACCACGTGAGTTACCTTTACCCAAAGATAGCAAACCAGGTGTTTGTTGAGAAGATTCAGTGATTCTTTTCTTATTCAGATAAGAATCATCGCCAGATGAAGTTCTTTTTTTTTTGTGATTTGCGATTTATGTGTCTGTTTTGAGAGAAAGATGAAACAGAAGAATAAAGGGATGAATTGGAGCCTGAATCCCTTGCATTTAAAAAAAAATGTTTCTTTTTAGACCGCTGTACTCTATTTGTCTGATTCCACTTATAGGCCTTTCCCTCTTGAAAAGCCCTTTTGTTGCACCAAAACTTTTTGTCCTTCACAGCCAGTTTCTCTTGAGACTTTTGGTTCAATTGTAATCTTATTTTTTCCTGGTTTTCTTTATAAATGGGCAAGTCTTTAAATGGAGACAATTTAGTATAGATTATGTTGATCTCTTGATCGAAAGAAATGATGCGTTTTTTATATTCCTCGCTTAACAATAGCATCATTGTTTTTGTGCATAGTTGTAAATTGCTTTCCCATTTGGTTTTAAAGGAGGAATCAACATCATCTAAGATTGGAAATATTTGAATCCATAAACCTAGAGGGTTTATGTCTTCTTGTATATATCTATCGAAACTGTCTGGATGCTAAAAGCATGCAACTTTTTTATCAACAATTTTACCCAGTTGGAAGAAAACGAGGAACTTTCTGAATGTGATTAAGTTTTTTTACCATAGTCTTTTGAGAAACCCGCCATGAGGGCATCCCATTCTCTATCTCAAAACATTTCCCAAAGCGCATGCAAACTAAATTCCTTCAGAAATATTGACAATAACAAAGCAAAAACAAAAAATACATACATAAATAACATATGGACATACAGTATGTATCACCTAGTTTTCAATTTTTTTATCCAGAAAGAAAAAAGAGAAAAAAAAGTGGGGGGGGTTAATTAATTATGATCGGTTCAAAGCAGGAATGGGGGGATGGGTATTTGCTACCCGGTTTATTTAGTACAAAATTTGCTGAACCGTTTTTGGAAACATATAGTTCCCATAGAGTGTTGCCAACATCCTGGTATAGGTTTTTTGTGAATTCTCCGAAAAGAAACACCAGTACCCCCCAGTACAGTAGGATTTTAAGGGCGAACAAAAACTTGGTTTAAATCATTTATTTAAGAAAAGATAAAAAGATTTGCTTTTAAAAAGGAGATGATACATTATTACACAGAAAAATCTTTCTCTGCATACAGTATATCATGGGCAAAAATGTTACATATGAACATAAATATACAGCATCCTTCGATCGCCTAACATGTTTCGGGATGTGAGTCCTTCTTCGGAGGCGCTAGCCAAAGGAATATACAAATATTCTGAAAGAAAATAAAAACATGGATTTCAGGGAAGATCTGAAACAGAGAAAATAACTTTGCAGTGCTCCGAATATGCCTGACATACATACCAATAACAACTTTGCTGCAAAATGAATGTGCATTGATTGCTTCAGTAGATTACTCAGGGAAAGAATCCTACTACCTACTGGTGTTTCTTTTCGGAGAATTCACAAAAAACAATAGCTGTCAGTAAGTGCCTTAGCAAGTTGACTGACGCCTTGTGCCAGTTGTGCTAAAACTGGGAACAAACTCTTGGGTAGACACCACCTGTTCTCAGCACTCCACAGGCCCTGTTTATTTTGGGTAGCATTACATTTTATCCACTTATCCTTCTCTTTCCCAGGTGCCTGGTTCTGCAACTGAATTAAAGTTTCTGTATCCCACTGAATCTTTCCCAGCTACCTGGGGTTTATGACAATAGACAAAACACTCACTAAGAGACCCTCTTTATCTCTTCTCTGTGGGTTTTATTTGACCCTACCATGCGCCTCAGACCCAGGCCGCTCACAACACATGGAAATGTAGAGTATTCGCCCTATCCACACACAGTCCAACCTGTGAAGGGGGACACAAACACATTCACACACACGTCACCCAACCAGAAAGGTCAGAGAGTGGGCCTGGTTTCTGTGAGATCAGACAGGACACACAGGAAAGGAAGTAAATATAAGCAAGCTTAAGGAGAGCTTACCTAGAGGGTATTTAGAGGTCTGTGTTCCCGATGGTCCCAATCAAACCGCGGTTCCTTCTTGACACTCTGCCCCTCCTGGTATCTGACTCACCACAATGTTATGGAAATTTCTGGTTGAGACTCTGAAAATAAACATTAACTCTGCAATTGCAGGAACAGTTTTACAGGACGTAATCACTGTGTTTAAAGTATCCGTTCTGACCAAATGTATTATTACATTTTTATCTTATACATAAGATAAGAAAGGGGTGGTGTGAGTTGTTTTTAAAACTAGCAAATAGTAATAATGTCATAACCATTGCAAAACTAAAACCTTGAGAAGGGAGGGGGAGAGAGAGATCGAGAAAGCTTTTTAGAAAAAGTTGTGACGTCCCAAGATGGCGCCCAGGCGGAATCTGCTGCGGCGTGCTCGCAGGCCTCAGCCTCATCCCCGGAACACTGTATGGGAGAATGTGAGTACACTAATTAGCTCACCAAAACTGATCTGGAGGATAGCCTTTCCTCGATGTACGATAAGCTGGCCAGGAAATTTCAATCAGAACTGCATAAATCCACTAGCACACTGTCTATTGAGATTGCGGCCCTAGGCACCAGAATCGACATGCTAGAAACCTAACATGACAAACTGTGCCTCTCCCATTCTGACCTGAGAAAAGACCACGAGACCCTCACAGAAACTGTTCAGATCCTGCAAGCCCACCTCGAGGATCTCGATAACAGAAACAGGAGGAACAATCCTGAGGGTGCGGGGGGTCCCAGAAACAGTCACAAACCTGCCCCAGGCAGTTCAAAAACTTTTCCATTCCCTACTGCCAGAGACCCAAATGGCGGCATTCACCTGTGATAGACTTCACAGAGTCCTGCATCCAAAACCTCCTGCTGACAGACCCCCAAGAGACATAGTGTTATGTCTGAAAGATTATCTAATCAAAGAAGAAATACTCAGGGCCTCATGTAACATGCCTAACATCCAGCTGGCCGGCTCGGCGGTACAAATCTACCCGGACATTTCTCCCACCACCCTGGACAAGCGCAGGAGAATGAAGGAGGTCACTACTGTCCTCCAGGCAGCCAGAATCAGGTACCGATGGGGCTTCCCTTTTAAGCTACAAGTCCCACACAATGGTACCACATACACGGTCACCACAATCTCGGAAGGGAAGGATCTTCTGGGGAAACTGGGCCTTTTGAATGCAGCTGACCACCCCAGGATGCCATCGACTCCCCGCTCACCTGCCATATGGGCTACCCCACCTCCCAGAAGGGGCCGACGCACTGTTCACTGATCCCCACGGATCCTGAAACCGCGGACTGACACTTACACAGGCCTGCATGCAAACATGTAACGGATTTGTCTCTTCCTTGGACGGCTGTCCACTCGCGTCCGTTTGATTTTCCCCCCACTCCAAGCAAGCCAGATGGAGACCCTAATGTCCCTGGACCGTTCGCCTGAAGATCCTACAACGATCGAGTCGACTGCACGGTTTCCTCTTCTTGCTTGGAGGTTTGGACTACATGGTCCGAGTTCACTGATGCAGATATGGGTGAAAGGGAGAGGAAAGGGTTTTTTTCTTTTTTCTTTTTGTTTTTGTTGTGCCCTTTCCTGTCTCTTTCTCATCCCCTTTGTTTTTTTGGTCAGGGTGACTGTTTTTCCCCTGACCCCCTTAGCAGTAACACTGCTTAAAATGGTAACACACTTACAAAAGTTGAATCTGCGGCAGTTGCTGCAGCTGTTTGGTTGCTCGTTTTTATGGGTTTTTTTTGTATTTATTTGCTCAAAAATGTATCTACTGCCTCTAACCCACAAATTTCTTTCCACTTACTGGTTGGCACCTTTGCACGCTCAGTCTGCTCTGGGTTTTTTCCTGAGCCGACTGACACCTATGGCCTCAACCTTCGACTTGGGTTATGTGTTAAACTGCTCATTGTTACAGTCACTGTACAGATACTGGGATTTGACTTGCTCTGCCTGGCTGGTACCCACGGATTTTGGACTCTCTTACGCCTCTTAATATGTAAGCTACCCCCTTTTCTGCCCTCATGGGTACTACTGTAATATCTCATAACCTAAAGGGCTTCAACTCCCTGAATAAAAGGAGAAAGGCCTTTAAAACATATAAAAGAATGGGAGCTGATATTTTGCTTCCCCAGGAGACGCATTTTTCTACTCAGAACCACCCACACTATTTTGATAAGGCTTACCAACAAGGATATTTTACCACTTTTGAGTCCAGAACCCGTGGGGCAGCAATTTTCATTAGAAATGTGGTTAAATTTGAACTACAACAACTATACAAAGACCCTGATAGCCGTTTTGTGATAGTCAAGGGCAGTATTCAAGGAAAAAGCATTACCATAGCATCAGTATATGCCCCGAATGATGCCCAAGCCAAATTTTTAGACGCTTCTTTCTCGCCCTAGACAAATTCCATTCCTCACATTTGATTGTGTATTTGGTAGCACATCCAGCCCTCGATAGGAGCAGGACTGGTCATGCTGCTAATGCATTCCCAAGGTCCCTTGTGCACCTTATCAAATCAAACCAACTAATAGACACCTGGAGGCTCATAATGTTGGAGCTAGGGAATACACTTTTTAATCCCACCCACATGATAGCTACTCCAGGTATAACTACATCCTCTCCACAACTGTTATGGTTGCCAACTCTACCTCAGCTAGAATTCATTCTTGCCAGTGGACAGACCACCAAATAGTATCATGCACCTTTTCCCATATAGGTCTCCTGAAAACTCTGGGAACTTGAAGACTTAATGACTCCATGCTCACAGCCCCCATAGCCCTATCCCAGATTGGTACCTATATCACAGAATACTTCACTCACAACGAGGATGGGAAAATTTCCCCTGCCTCATTGTGGGGTGTGCATAAGGCAGTTCTGAGGGGAAGGCTGATGCAGTTGGCCTCGGACTCGGCTACATAAAATTAATTTGCTCACAATAGATTTGGATAGGCTGTATCGCAAACATGGTCTCTCTCAGGAACCAGAGTTGCTAGCACAGATTGATCAAAAGAGGAAAGAGCTGGATGCTATCCTTTTCTGGGCAAACAGAAAAATCTCTGAGATGGTCTAAGGCCAAGTTTCTCCTGTACAGTAACTCTTCATCAACCATGTTTGCGAGAAAGCGGAAATAATCTATACAACCCACACACACCTAAAAATTACGGAACAGTAAGGGCAACCTCACTACACACCCTAAAGAAGTCCTACATCTATTTAAATCTTACTATCAGTCTCTAATGGAGGCCCCCCAGTCTCCTAACCCCTCCAATCCCACGACATGGTTAGACTCGGTCTCGCTGCCTCAGCTATCAGTAGACCAACTTGAATCCTTGAATGCCCCTTGTACTGTGGAAGAAGTATCTGCGGTCATATCCACACTGAAAACTGCAAAGACCCTGGGCCCTGACGGCTTTACAGCCTTGTATTACAAAGAAAATTACCGACCTACTGGCCCCAAGACTGACTAAATTATATAATAAGGTGCTATCGGCTGAAGCCTTCCCGGGAGAAATGCTCATGGCCAGTATGTCTCTAATCCCTAAACCAGGGAAGGATCACACACTTCCCCAAAATTTCAGACCCATCTACTTCATTAACAATGACTTAAAGATATTCAGCCGCATACTAGCAGACCACCTGGCAGCCATGATCACTTCTTTAATCTCCCCCGATCAGACAGGTTTTATCCCAACCAGGCAGATCAGGGATAATATCCGCCTGGCTACCAACATTATTCAAGATGCCAACCTACACTCACGTAAAGTCCTTATGCTTAGTTTAGACATCAATAAAGCTTTTGATAGCGTCCTCTGGCCATACCTAGATAAGATCCTGTACAAATTTGGGATACTAGGTAAGTTTGTAAACGGCTTTCATGCCCTATTCAGACAACCCCAGACGTGTATTAAACTTCCAGGCTCTACTTCCGAATACTTCACCCTGGGTAGAGGAACCAGGCAGGGCTGTCCTTTATCCCCCCCTACTGTTCGCCCTCGCGATCGAGCCCCTGTCTAGATATATCGCTGCTAACCCCAACATAAAAGGTTACGTTAATAAAGGCAACACCTATAAATTGAGTCTGTATGCGGATGATGTCCTGCTTTTTGTGACTGACCCCCTGACCTCTCTCCCGAATCTTCTTACTGCACTAGACGCCTTTCAAGCCGAATCTGGCCTGGGGGTGAATCCCTCCAAATGTGTAGCTATGCCCATCAATTTACCACACTCCCTAGTAGAGTCCCTTCAGAGTAGCTTTCAATTTTCTTGGACCACATCCTCATTGCAATATCTTGGTGTGAAACTAGCCCCTTCCCTTAAACAAATATACACTCACAATTACCCACAGGTCTTCTCCACTATTAAAAGATTACTGACTCAATGGGCCCCTTACCACATCTCATTTCTGGGCCGTCTCCAGGCTGTAAAGATGTCCATTCTCCCCAAGCTGCTATTCTACTTTAGGGCCCTCCCTCTGTATGTATCCCGCTCTACAATTCATACCATACAGTCGGAGCTGCTAAAATTTATCTGGCAAGATAAAAAAAAAACGGTTGAACAAGTTATTGATGTTCAGAGCCCGAGACAGGGGGGGTCTGAGCTGCCCGGATCTATGGAAATATTATTTGGCTGCCAGATTGGTTCAACTAGCCCAATGGCATGTGTCCGCACCTCAGATCCCCTGGCTACGCTTTGAAATAGATTCAGTCAGGCCATACTACCTCCCAGGGGTCTTGTGGGCTGGTTCAATTTGCCATAGAGATATAGTGGCACTTAACGGGGTAGTTGGGCAATCTCTATACCTCTGGACCCTCTACAAGGACAAACTCGGTTTAACCTCTAAACCGGCTCTCTTGTCCTCGTTTCTGGGAGACCCAGATTTCCCTAGAGCCTTTGGAGCAGATTTAGACTTTATACACTGGTCCTTGAGGGGCCTGGTGACATTGCACTCCCTGATTCAGGGTGCTGGACTACGCTCCTTTTGAGGACCTGAACCAGAACTGGGGTATTCCCCATTCAGAGTTCTACAAATACTTGCGGATACGTCATTTCTATCAGCATGCTACCTCACATAGGAGGGAGGGCTCTAGGACAAATTTTGAAACCCTGTGCTTCGAAGGATTCAGAGATAGAGGGGTGATATCCGTGCTCTACCGACACTTAAATGAATACAACTTGGAATCCAAATCCCAGGCTATGATAGCATGGGAGGCTGATCTGGAAGTAACATTCCTGTAGAGGATTGGACCGATATTATTGACAATATGCATAAATGCACCCTATAGCAATTAAGGAGACAGTAGTAAAATTGCACACCAGGTGGTACTACACCCCGGTTAAAATTCACAAAATGTTCCCCTTGCTTCCGGATACTTGCTTTAGAAACTGTGGGGAGAAGGGTTCTCTTATTCACACCTTCTGGAGCTGTAGTGCCCTGGGCCCTTTGTGGCAAAAGGTCTCTGAGAGATTACTACGGATCACAGGGAACGATGTCACCTTGACTGCACGAATGTGCATCCTCTTTGCTGATATCCCAGGGGCCACACACACTGAAC
Organism: Lithobates sylvaticus; assembly: GCA_028564925.1. NCBI lineage: Eukaryota > Metazoa > Chordata > Amphibia > Anura > Ranidae > Lithobates > Lithobates sylvaticus. Next base: position 366,829,116 of record CM053026.1, on the reverse strand, counting down.
AAAGATTGATACACACACTTTTCAGCGCAGTACACTGGGCAATTCCATAAATTGGCATAAACTATCTGTCCCTTGGCCACAGGTACTTTATTGCATGGAGTCGATAAAATTGATGGAACATATTCACCACACTTATGGACTCCATGCAGATATTTGAGAAGAAATGGGACTCCTGGTCCTTGACAGGTTAGTCGCATGGACTGACCCCCCTACTGGGGCACCCTACACTCGGGCTATTAACAGATACTACTTGAGCATTGCCTCCCTATCTCCACACGTCAGGCTTCATAATGCCCCTGTACAGGGGTACTTAAATGGTCATAATTCTACTGTGCAATAAAGCTTCAAACATTGACAACAATTGATCTATGCCACCACATTTTCTATCATAGCAGTATGCTCCAACCTTTTTTCCCTTTTTTTTCAGTTTTGTTTGGTTGTATTTTTGAATTCACGGTTACTCAAGCATGGATAGACGTGCATACCTCAGCAATGGTCTTTAATACTTATTTGTGTCACTGATGAACCACAGGTTCTTGTAGCATTATTGTACTGTACTGTATGTTCAACTCTGATGAGAACCTGAGACTTCTCTGATGCATTGTGTAAACAAAAAAAGAAAAAGTTGTGACTTTGTGTTAAGTGAATGTTACAGAGCACATTTCAACATTGCAAACAAGGTAGAGATTCATGTGCTTAAATGAACAATACTGTGAATGCCCATGTCATGTATTCAGGAAAATGTTACTTTAAGAAATATGTATGTTTTTTTCAGTTATGCAAAATTAGTAAAATATCATGTTGCTAAAATACGGTATATAATCAAAGTAGCTCTTTTCCCATTGTAATTCTTATGTGTAGTCTGCATAACTCTAAGGGTCTAATTAATCTGATTACATTATTTACTACTCAAGATCATCTTATCCAAAGTGGAATGTCTGTTCTCTGCATTTTGTGCAGTCTATGTACAAAATAACCATTACATTTCTGAATGCTCGCAGAAAGTACAACTACAAAAAAATCTGCAGGAAGAGCAGACTAAAGTAATTTATAACAGACATGTCATGGCCTTTTTTGTGCAGCTACTGGTGCATGGCGGAAGGTTGTATAAGAGAAAAAAAACTATACTGTCAAGATTCAGAGGTCTCCCATTTATAGCAGGAAAAATCAGAAGCTAAAATAGCAAACCAAAGAACATGACGGAATCAGACTTGCATAACAGAAGCTGTAATTGTGTCTGTTCAGATTGAGAATTTCCATAAACTTCAGATGGATTTATTCTTTTGCAATACCAATCCTAACATGAATATCTCATAGGACTAGTTTTCATGCTATGTATATCAATTCTTATTTTATACAAACAGCATTGTGAACTGTATGTACAATAAGAATATATTTGGTATTAGTTTATATTCAAACCAGTAAAGGTGTTAACTCATTCTTTTATCATTGAAGGTGAACTCCTAAATATATAAAGTGTGTTTGTAAAAACATGGTTGTTCATAGTAAGGCCTTGCAAATGGTTTAATTCACAAGAGAAAGTTCCAGCTGCAGGGATAGTAGACATGTGCAGAACAAATAAATGTGTTTCATTTTGTTTTGATTTGTAATTTATATAAATTTGTTTAGTTAAATTTGTTCAATCGATTTAATTTGTTTTCTGGAATTTGCTTTGTTTATTCATATTCAAATGTATAAGAATTTTACAAATTCAAATAGTTTTCAAATCAATTTCGAATAGTTTTTGATTTTGATTCGTTTTCAAATTCGAAAAGTTTTAAAATTTTAAAAGTTTTGGAATTTAAATAGTTTTCAAGTTTGAATAGTTTTCGATTTGTTTTCCAATTTCCAAAGAGAATAAAATAGAATAGGAAATAAAGGAATAGAATAGAAAAAAATAGAATAGAATAGAAAATAATATACAGAAAATAATAGAATAGAATAAAAAAGAATAGGATACAATAGAAAGAATATAACCATCTTCTGAAATTCAAATAGAAAAGAATAGAATACAAAATAATAGAATTCAAAAAGCAATAAAATTGAATTTAATAGAAATAATATAAACATTTTCCAAAATGCAAATAGAATCAATTAGAATTTGAATAGAATAGAAAAGAACAGATTAGAATAGAATAGAAAATAAAAAAATAGTATAGAATAAAATTATAGAATAGAATATTCTTATGTATTTTTAATTAGAATTTATTCTATTTGAAATAAAAATTTCAGAAGATGGTTATTCTTTCTATTTTTTTTTTACTATATTCTATTCTATTTGTTTCTATTCTATTCTGTTCTTTTGTCTTCCATTCTGTATTGTTCTGTTTTACTCTATTATATTATATTCTTTTATTTTCTATTCTATTATATTTTTTTCTATTCTATTCCTTTATTTTCTATTCTCTTTGGAAATTGGAAAACAAATCGAAAACTTTTTCAAATTAAAAAAACTATTCGAATTTGAAAACTATTTGAATTGGAAAACTATTTGAAATTGATTTGAAATCTATTCAAATAGTTTCTAATTAAAATTTCCTCTGAATTTTTTTTCGTAATTTTGCATTTGATTAAATTCAGTACTGTTGTAATTTGAAAATTCGGATACATCCCAGTTTCCAAAAACTGAAAATTTGTCTGAATTTCAATTTGAAACAAAACGAACTGCACATGTCTAAAGGATAGAGGACTGGCAGATGGCCAAATAAGGTAATGGGAAGCTACAGGTTCCTTGTTGTATTTCCCCATAGGGATCTTCAAATGCTCTCCCAAGTTTAAGAGGGATCTTCTGACCAGGTAGGGGGCATACAAAGGTCTTTTGGGAACCTGAAATCTATTTTCGGATCTATAATCTATCTAATCTTCTAAATAAAATAGTTGTTGCGGTGAAATCTTAAAAACAGGATCTGTTCATTCTTCTAGATGTTCACACAAAGAGTCAAAGGCAATCAATTTATGGAAATGAAGGCTAATGATTTGAGATTTCTACAAAAATACATGAAAATAAATTCATAAATGGGTGTGTGCATGGGGGAGGACATCTATAGTTTACATGTATTGAATTACATCAAATATGAACTTAATATCATTATAATTTATGATTGCTAATTTTGCACAATTTTATGATATATTGTATTGTTTATTCATTCACTTTTTTTGCATACTTTTGTACATATATTTTTTCACATTATAAATTGTGATAGGACATATTTTATTATTTAACCACTTGTCAACCGCATTCCGCATATATACTGTGGCAAGGCGACTGGGCCGTACAAACCGGCGTACCTGTACGTCAGTCTGTGCGTGTGACAGTGTGGATGCGCCTGCAGGTCCGGTGGACTCGATGTCAGGCGATCCCCTGCGATTGCGATACAGAGAGGCAGAATGGGAATCTGCCTATGTAAACAAGCCATTCTGACAGGGGGCAATACTGAGATCTGCTGTTCCTAGTGATCAGGAACAGCTGTCCCAGTAAGCCCACCCCCCCACACATTTAGTGCACACCCAGGGAACACAGTTAACTCCTTAATTGCCCCTGGTGTTAACCTCTTCCCTGCCAGTGTCATTTATACATTGATCAGTGCATTCTTTTAGCACTGTAATAATGTCACTGGTCCCCAAAAAGTGTCACTTGAGGTCAGATTTGTCTGCAGCAATGTCACAGTCCCACTAAAAATCACAGATTGCCACATTAGCAGTAAAGACAGTACAAAATAAATAAAAGTCCATATAGCATCCCAAAAGAGTGAGAAATATCAAAAATACAACAATTGCTGGGTAAAGCCGGTTATGTGTCGAACTCTGTCCCCTGTCGGATAGTGTCCGCCCTGTACTGCGATTGCGCACTACGAAGGACAAGGGGATTCCCAAAATCTCCGAAGACGAACGGCGCCTGCGCCGTGAGTCCAGGTTCAAGCCCGAAGCATGGCGAGTGTCCGCCAGGTGTCCTGTTATTATGTGCTACCGTATGTCCACTTGGATGGTGGGGCTTGAACCTGCACTCACTGCGCAGGCACCATTTATCTTCGGAGATTTTTGGAATCTCCTTGTCCTCCGTACTGCGCAAGCGCTGCCCCTGCGCAGTATGGGGCGGACACTATCCGATGGCTGGACAGTTTTTGTCAGAACACCGGTATACATGTCTATTCTGCACAAGGTAGGGACAAGTCCTGTGGGATCCATGCCTGGTTCATTTTAATGAATGTGAGCTTGTCCACATTGGCTCTGGACAGGTGGCTGCGCTAGTCTGTGATAACGCCCCCTGCCGTGCTAAATACACGTTCAGATAATACACTGGCTGCAGGGCAGGCCAGCACCTCCAAGGAGTAAAGGGCAAGCTCAGGCCATGTGCCCAATTTGGAGACCCAGAAGTTGAAGGGGGCAGACCCGTCATTCAGTACGTGTAGGCGTGTGCACACATACTGCTCCACCATGTTGGTGAAATGCTGCCTCTTGCTAAGACGTTCCATCTCAGTTGGTGGTGCGGGTTGTTGTGGCGTGCTGACAAAGCTTTTCCACATTTCGGCCATGCTAACCCTGCCTTCTGAGGTGCTGGCGGTGCCCCGGCTGTGTTGGTGACCTCTTCCTCCTCCTCTGCCTTTGCCTTGTGCTTCTACCGTGCCTCCGCTGTCAGGTGGGGATGCCACCAGCAGCGTGTCTACCAGCGTGCGCTTGTACTCGCGCATCTTACGATCACGCTCCAGTGAGGGAATTAAGGATGGTACATTGTCCTTGTAATGGAGATCCAGCAGCATGGCCACCCAGTAATCAGCACCAGTTAGAATGTGGGCAACTCGGCGGTCGTTGCAGAGACACTGCAGCATGTAATAGCTCATGTGTGCCAGGCTGACCAGAGGCAACGAAAAGCTGTCCTCTGTGGGAGGTGTATCGTCTGTGTCCTCTGTATCCCCCCAGCCATGCACCAGTGATGGCCATGAGCTGGTCTGGGTGCCACCCTGCTGTGAACATGGTTCCTCCTCTTCATCCTCCACCTCGTCATCCTCCAGAACTGTGCCTTTGCTGGACAATTGTGTACCTGGCGTTTGTTGGTGCAGGAACCCACCCTCGTAGCCACTTGTGAATGACTGCCCTGAAAGCCTTGGAAATTAACCCTCTTCCTCCTCCTCATCCTCCTCCTCCTGTGCCAAATCCTCTTCCATCATCGCCCAATGCGTATTTTCAAGGAGGCATAGAACTGGGATAGTAACGCTGAGAACGGTGTCATCGGCACTGACCAGGTTGGTGGAGTACTCGAAACAGAGCAACAAGGCACACAGGTCTCGCATTGAGGCCCGGTTATTGGTGGTAAAGTGGTGCTGTTCCACAGAGTGACTCACACGTGCGTGAAACTCCACTATCGCCTGCTGCTGCTCGCACAGTCTGGCCAGCATGTGCAAGGTGGAGTTCCACCTATGAGGCGGTGAGCGGGAAGGCCAAAGTTACGCTGCAGCGCTGACAGGCGAGCAGCAGCAGGGTGAGAACGCCGAAAGTGCGCACAGACGGCCCACACTTTCTGCAACAGCTCTGGCATATGGGTGTTTTTAGAATAGCAGAATAGACCAACAGTATCTAAAGGGTGTATCTCACACATACTGATATGCAGAATTTTTTTGCCCTAAATTATTATTTTTTTTGATAAGCAGAATAGAAGAATAGTATCTAAAGTGTGTATCTCACACGTACAGATATGCAGAATACACTGCAAAATATTTTTCTTTGCCCTAAATGGGTGTTTTTTGAATAGCAGAATAGACCAACATTATCTAAAGGGTGTATCTCACACATACAGATATGCAGAAAATGCTATTCAAAATAAAAAAATGTTGCCCTAAATTATAATTTTTTCGAATAGAACACTATCCAACTGGGGGCGTGGCCTGACCTGGCTTGAAGATGGACGCTTAACTTCGGAGCTCCCGCTGCCTCGAGACTTTTCATCTGCCTATCTGAGGTGATTTTCGCCCAATACCCTCCAGCTTCCATGGGGACTGCCTCGAGGACATCGTCGACCTCCCGATCTCGTTCTGCTCGCAGAAATCCCAGTAATACGGCTAATAACATACCGGACATGTTCCGCTCCGGCAGGGGAAACATGGCGCCCACTCCTCAGGGAAGCTCCCAGAACCCGGCCCCCACTCAGGCTGGCGCGCTGTCCTCCACCCCGCCGCCTCTACCTCACGAAAACGCAAATACAGACAATATTGTGCCGACCTCGCAACCCCATCTCAGCATCCACGATCTCCGGACCATCGCCGCTGACATAAAGGACACCTTGTCAGCGGCCATCTCCGAGCTGCGACTGGACCTCCGCTCCTTAAACGATCGGGTTGTAACGGTGGAAGAGTCGATGGAAAGGCAACATTCCCAGTTGAAAAAAACAACCCACCATGTCGACTCCCACACGCTCCAGCTTCGAGACATGCAAAGGCACCTGGAAGACCTCGATAACAGAGGCAGACGCCACAATCTGAGGGTGAGAGGTCTTCCAGAAGCCGTTGAAGGAGCCAGACTTCAACCTGCAGTGACGGCTCTATTTAACAACCTGATGAATAGACCCCCCCTCACTCCCATCGCTATGGATAGGATTCATCGGGCCCTGCGGCCTAAAGGCAGAGAGACGGACCCGCCACGAGATGTGATCTGCTACCTGCCGGATTTCAAACTTAAGGAAGATGTCCTCAGACAGGCCAGGGGAGCGCAGCAAATCTCCCATGATGGCCACTCTATACAGATCTTCCAAGATCTGTCTGGCATCACCCTGAAGCATCGACGAGATCTGCGACCACTACTGGATACCCTACGTGCCAACAACATAATATACAAGTGGAAATTTCCATTCTGCCTTGCTGCCACCTCTCATGGCCGTACTGCCTATTTGAGAGTACCGGAGGATCTCCCACAGTTCTACCGGACCCTGAACATCCCGGAAACAGAAGTGCCCGAATGGTATGCAGAGTTTCGCCGGTCAGCAGTCAGAAGAGATGCACCGCTGCCGGAATCGATGGAATTTCAACACACCGATCCTCTCAATCGCGCATCTCCACAGGCCCATACCCGCAGTAACCGCTACGGCCGCAGTCCTGGCTCCCCGACTAGCTCACGAAGGTCCAGGAGGGACCGCTGATCCGCCTCTGCTGGTATGTGCTCTCTCCCCCTGACAGGGCCTTTAACCTCTCTATCCCGGCTGATATCGTTTTTATTTTTCTCCCTTTGCCATTTTCTTTTATTTTTACTTTTTACTCACTGCAGTGTTTACCACCGGCTGTTAGCCGGTAAAGACTTCCCTGTCCCCTCTTTAAGCCCTCCCCTGTAGTCCACGACTATCTATTGTGGAGGATTTTGGCGCCACTTTACCTCACGTCAGTGCCTACAATCCCCAAGTTACTTTGCGGTTGAGGAACCGCCCCCTGAACTGTGAACCCTCCAGCTTCCTGCTTACTGCGCCTCATCTTGCTCACCCTCCGGAGGGGCCGTTATCACCACCCCCTTTTGGTCTCTATTAAGGACGCACATTGCACCTCTTCTGCGGAATCTCTCTCCGGGGACATCCGCTCAAAGCAAATTCCCCACACTGGAGCGTGCTATACCTGTGGATGTGCCCACGGGGACTTTGCTTTAAGGATTCCGGTGGACTCTACGGAAGAATGATGTCACCTCACAGTACGGCCCGACTCTTCCCTACCATACGAGGTACCAGGATTCACTCCCCTTCTACCCTCTGGCCCGCTTCATGTTTAACCCTCTTTCATGCCTCCGGGACTGTGTTCTCATGCGGACCACCCCCTGAATACCCCTACCCGCTCCTGAGGCACCCAGTTATGCCTACTCACTCCTATTGTGCCAATGCTTATTTTTTGATGAATGCCACAGGTATCCATATCAGACCTTTTTTGTTTTAACGTTATACTCTAGTCATATCTGTATGTGATTCCTTGTCTAAAATGCCCTGATGCTCACTCGCAGGCATACTCCTCATAGTCTTAGGGGTTATGCTCATTAATATCTGTATGAAACATGTAGTGCACTGATATCCTTGGTTGCTTACCATGCTTTCTGAATATTGTTAGTTACGATTCTCATCACCACATTCTAAGACTTTGCCCCCTTTTATCTGGACTTAGCAATCCCTTAAGATGTCTTAATGTGTTTTCCATGAGATCTCTTTGGTCTTTTATGCCCACCCTCATACTGCACAGTTTTGTACGCCTGATGATTCTCCGGTACACATGATGGTACTTGATAATCCTCAGGGATATATGCTCTTATGCTCCTGTTTATTTTCTTCTCCTTCTAGTCCTCTCCAACAGAGCAACGCAGTCGGGCAGCGGGACATTCTCACATCGTTCTACTCACAGCCTCTACATCTTCTCCAGGTTAGTCCCAACCCCCACACAGCGGTGTCTGGTGCCCCGTCTGCGTACTTAGTGCGTGGGCGGCCCCCTTTCACCCTGATATACTCCCGGAATATATATATTTTTTTCTCTTTTTTTTTTTTTTTTTGTAAGTTAGAGGGCTAACGTTACCCTCTGACTTTTCCGTGAATTCTCTTTTTACTTTCTTTTATCATTTTTTTTTTTTTTTTTTTTTCCTCGGTTGTTACTCCACTCCTAGTGTTTTTTACCGGCGTTCTTCGTTCGCGTTTTGCCCTGCTAGAACTCGGCTCTTGGCTCTTACTAACCGTAACCAATGGCGGAGACCCTACCCTCTTCCCCTACCACGCACCAGCGCCCATCCTCCCATGCCCAACTTAAGCTTTATTCAATTAACATACAGGGTCTAAACACCCCTGAAAAGCGCTCCCTTCTACTATCTACATTACATAAATCCAAAACACACATAGCCCTAGTACAAGAAACCCACTTTCGATCCGATAGCATTCCGAAATTACATGACCACCACTTCCCTTTGGTTTTCCATGCTTCAAACGCTAATGCTAAATCTAAAGGGGTTTCTATACTGATTTCCAAACAATGCCCGATTCAAGACATAACGACCCAATCAGACGCACAAGGGAGATTTCTTTTCCTCAAAGGCACACTTCATAACAAACCTATCACTATCGCCAATATATACGCACCGAACTCTCATCAGGTAACCTTTTTTCGGAACACACTCAGACTGTTGACCACATTTCAGAATGGCACACTTATACTTGGGGGAGATTTTAATGTGGCCCTAAACCCCACCCTGGACTCTTCCAATGGCACCTCTTCCCTGCCCTACAAAGCACTCAAAGCTATTAAGCTGGAATTACACAATCTTTTACTCCACGATACCTGGCGCACCCTACATACCAACGACAAAGATTTTACTTTCTTCTCTGCTCCACACAACAAACATTCTAGACTGGATTATTTTTTTTTGTCACAACCTGATCTCTCTTACCTCTGCAATGCCACTATTGAGCCCATGGTGTTGTCAGACCACAACCCGATTACTCTAATTCTCTCTTTACCTACCACAAGGTCTACCTCTTTCATATGGCGCCTGGATGATTCTCTGCTTTCCGACTCTGACACATTACTCCAAATTTCCAAACATATAAATCATTACTTTACCGAAAACGCGGCATCCGACGTGGACCCTGCTACGCTATGGGCCGCACATAAATGTGTCCTGAGAGGACACCTTGTTTCTCTAGCCGCCGCTCGTGCTAAACTTCGCAGAACCCACATAGACTCCTTAACACAACGCATACGTGTCCTGGAGAGGACTCATAAAGCATCACGCGCGGTGGACACACTAACTGAACTAAACCAAACTAGGGTTGACCTCTTAGAGGTGTTACATAAATCGATGAGACGTAAATTTGCTTTGACACAAAAGGTTTTTTATGAATTCAGTAACAAGTCGGGAAAAATGCTAGCACACGCACTACAATCCAAGAAGTCTGCCCACACGATTCACATGCTGAAAACCGAACATGGCACCTCTGTCAATAAAACCGAAGAGATTGCCCAGCAATTCGTTCGTTACTTCACGAAACCTTACAACCTGCCCGTGTCCCCAAATACTTCTGGTAGCCCAAATAGAACTGAACTGATCCACACATTTCTTCAACAATATTCCCCGGCCCCTCTTTCCCCTGATGACGCCGCTAGTCTCGACTCCCCCATATCCGTAGAAGATGCAATGACCGCTTTAAAACAACTAAAACCCGGAAAGTGCCCAGGCCCTGACGGTCTTACCACTGGTTACTTCAAATCATTTCATGAACCCTTACTGCCCCATTTTGTAAACGCATTTAACGCACTGTCCTCCAACCCAGCGACTACTAGAGACCTTTTGGAAGCCCACATTACCCTCATCCCTAAACCTAACAAGGATGCCACTCTAGTCTCCAACTATAGACCGATCTCACTACTTAACGTAGATGTTAAAATATATGCAAAAATTTTAGCGAATCGCCTTCAACCCCTCCTACCTAAATTGATTGCTTTAGATCAGGTTGGTTTTGTCTCTGGCAGGGAAGCCAGAGACAACACCATTAAGGCCATAAACATACATCATTGGATGACATCCACCTCCACCGAGGGATTCTTTCTTTCCCTGGATGCGGAGAAGGCGTTCGACAGGGTGGCGTGGGACTTCATGGAAGCCACGCTACGTGCAGTGGGAATACCACAAGCTATGCTTACCATGATTATGGCTTTGTATTCATCGCCCATTGCGAAAGTAAGAGTGAATGGGCACCTGTCGAGCGCCTTCTCCATCTCCAATGGTACACGTCAGGGCTGTCCACTTTCTCCCCTATTGTTCATACTAACACTAGAACCTTTTCTTCGTAAAATTAGAACAAATCCGGATGTTGTCGGCATAAATATCAAACAGAAAATTTACAAAGTTGCAGCATATGCCGATGACATCCTCTTATTCTTATCGAACCCCTTAATCACCATCCCTAACCTTCTTAAAGAATTTTCCCTCTTCAAAGATTTATCCAACCTCCTGATTAATTTCAAGAAATCACACGCTCTTAACATATCGCTCCCTCCCACTCTGGTCGCTCATTGCAATGCTGTATTCCCCTTCCATTGGGACCCAGTAGCTATCACGTATTTACGCTAGCTATCACGCTAGCACCCGGATACCTACCAATATTACCGACCTGTACTCCCTTAACTTCCTACCCACACTGAACACGATTCAATCCGATCTTCTACGCTGGCACCGTGGCAACTTTTCCTGGTTCGGGAGGATTGCTATTCTAAAAATGAACGTACTCCCCAGACTCCTGTATCTGCTACAGACTCTCCCGATAAAACTCCCCCCCTCCTTTCACCTCTCCTTTAAACGCATCTGTAGAAGTTTTATATGGGCCACCAAGGCTCCCAGGCTTAGTTGGCAAAGGTTAACACTACCCAAATTACAGGGCGGGTTGGGTCTGCCGGACCTACAGAAATATCAATGGGCTTGTCATATGTCCAGAATTGTTGATTGGCATGTACATGCCAATTGCAAAGATTGGGTTCAACTCGAACGCTCCTTTTCTGACTTGCCATTATCACACCTCCCGTGGCTGCATACCAAACACATTCCTAAACAACTGACTATCCACCCAGTGATCGGTCCCACTCTCTTATACGCCCGCCATGCAAATAACCAGTCAAAGTTCCTGCACGCCCCGGGTCCCATGACTCCGTTGACTCATAACCCCGACTTTCCTGCGGGTCTTCCTCGACAAGTATCTACACACCCAATCATTAATGATATCCCTAGGGCTCGACACTTTTTTAATAATGGTAATTTATCAACGCACCAGTCTATGTCACTCTCCTTGCCAGACTATCGTATTTCATTCTACAATTATTTACAACTCAGACACTTTTTTCTATCCGGTAAACCTGCCGCCCCCTGGCACCACGACTTCACTCCATTCGAGTCCCTTTGTCTCCAACAGGAACCTCAAAAGCACGTTATCTCCGCGACTTACTCGATCCTTTTCTGTTCACACGACATTAAATCTGACAAATTAGTGCAAAAATGGGAATCCGACCTCGGGATAGATCTTACGCCTCAAGACTGGGGCAAAATATTTACGCACATACACAAGGGTTCACTGAACGTTTCTATCCAAGAGAACCGTTTTAAATTATTCTCTAAATGGTACAGGACACCCATGCTCATCCACAAATGTCATCCGAATGTTTCCCCCTTATGTTGGAGATGTGACACTGCCCCTGGCTCCCTTCTACACATCTGGTGGGAATGCCCCCACATTCAGACCTTCTGGACAGAAATTCGCTCACTCATACATCAAATCACCACTTACGATATTCCGTTCACCCCTGCCCGCTTCCTGTTGCACCACACACATTCTGCCGTTGGTACATACAAACGTTCCCTCTCCATTCACCTTCTTAATGCAGCTAATCAATGCATCCCGGCCCATTGGAAGAGTCCCACACCCCCTACCATTGCCGAATGGACCCGTAGGGTCGATAAACTGGAGGAAATGGAATGCCTCATACACCAAGCCAAAGATACCCTCACGCGTCATGAACATACTTGGGCATGTTGGAAACACTTCCGTTCCTCTTCTCCAAATATCCTTCTTGCAAACAGTCCACTACCTCCCTGAATGTTTATTGAATATTATCTTACTGCCGCTCTTGAACCGACAAGGATACACGTATCTATATACTATTACATCTATCGAAATCCTCCGCCCTCAAGGTAGCATACGTTGTGAGTAACGGCATCACGTACCTTATATTTTTCTCCTTTGCTCCAGACTCCTCCCCCATTCACAGCTAGCTCCCTATATAGGGGTGAATGGGGGAGGTTTGCTCTTTGATGCCCCATGATCTCATTTCCCTCCCTCCCTTTCTCACTCCCTTCTACAGAGTTTTAAAAGAGCAACACTGCTACGGTTGTTGCGATGACAAGACATACTACTTATTCTCCCACCTACACACCGATAGGATGTTATATTACCTAGACTGTACCTATTAACCATCTTACAGTCAGATAGTACTTACACACGATTGCTCTTTCGCTTATTGTATTGTTCCTCTGTTTGTTTGAATTGAACTTGTTAACATGCACTTGGTACTGTTCCTCATTGTAACGTATCGGTTCAACATGTATTACTTACCTTGCTGACTTATTTGTAATGTTTGAAAACGTTAATAAAATCTTTTAAAAAAAAAAAAGAACACTATCCAACTATCCAGAACACTATCCAAAGTGTGTATCTCACACGTACAGATATGCAGAAAACACTGCAAAATATTTATTTTTTCCCTAAATGGATGTTTTTTGAATAGCAGAATAGACCAACAGTATCTAAAGGGTGTATCTCACACGTACAGATATGCAGAAAATGCTATTCAAAAAACATTTTTTGCCCTAATTTTTTTTTTGGAATAGCAGAATAGAACACTATCTAAAGTGTGTATCTCACACCGACAGTTATGCACAAAACACTGCAAAATATTTTTTTTTTGCCCTAAATGGGTGTTTATACAATAGGCTGTATCTCACAGTAACATATGCAGTGCTGGTGCACTGAGCTTGCATAAATGCCCTCCGACACCAACCTAACTAACAGACGGATAAAAGTTATCTTTTCTCTGGCACTGGGCTCAGGGCAGTGTAAAAAGATTGTGCACTGCACCCACACAAGAAAATCAAGGTAGATCGCTGAGTAATTTGATTTCTGAATCAGGACTTCTATCTAATTCTCTCCCTCAGAGCAGCAGCAGCAACCTTTCCCTACACTATCTATCTTTTCTCTGGCACTGGGCTCAGGGCAGTGTAAAAAGATTGTGCACTGCACCCACACAAGAAAATCAAGGTAGATCGCTGAGTAATTAGATTTCTGAATCAGGACTCCTATCTAATTCTCTCCCTCAAAGCAGCCGCAGCAACCTTTCCTTACACTATCTAAAGCAGAGTGACGTGCTGTGCTATGTGCCTCTAGCTTATATAGAGGCTGGGTCACATGCTGCACTGGCCAATCACAGCCATGCCATTAGTAGGCATGGCTGTGATGGCTTCTAAGGGCACACAAGTTAAACAGATGTTAATTTGGCTGCCCTGCAGCTTTTTAAAAAGCACCATTACATTGCTGAACACCGAACTCGAACCTGAACATACAGTAAATTGTTCAGGTTCGGGTCTGGGACCTAAAAACCCAAAAGTCTGTTACAAACCCGAACTTTACAGTTCGGGTTCGCTCAACCCTACCAATTACCCATTTTCCCTCCTGGGTGTCATGTGACTTGTTAGTGTTACAAGGTCTCAGGTGTGAATAGGGAGCAGGTGTGTTAAATTTGGTGTTTTCACTCTCACTCTCTTATACTGGTCACTGGAAGTTCAATATGGCACCTCATGGCAAAGAACTCTCTGAGGATCTTAAAAAAAGAATTGCTGCTCTACATAAAGATGGCCTAGGCTATAAGAAGATTGCCAAGACCCTGAAAATTAGCTGCAGCATGGTGGCCAAGACCATACAGTGGTTTAACAGGACAGGTTCCACTCAGAACAGGCCTTGCCATGGTCAACCAAAGAAGTTGAGTGCACATGCTCAGTGTCATACCCAGAGGTTGTCTTTGGGAAATAAACGTAAGAGTGCTGCCAGCATTGCTGCAGAGGTTGAAGGGGTGGGCGGTCAGCCTGTCAGTGATCAGACCATACACCACACACTGCATCAAATTGGTCTGCATGGCTGTCATCCCAGAAGGAAGCCTCTTCTAAAGATGATGCACAAGAAAGCCTGCAAATAGTTTTCTGAAGAAAAGCAGACTAAGGACATGGATTACTGGAACCATGTCCTGTAGCCTGATGAGACCAAGATAAACTTATTTGGTTCAGATGGTGTCAAGCGTGTGTGGTGGCAACCAGGTGAGGAGTACAAAGACAAGTGTGTCTTGCCTACAGTTAAGCATGGTGGCGGGAGTGTCATGGTCTGGGGCTGCATGAGTGCTGCTGGCACTGGGGAGCTACAGTTCATTGAGGGAACCATGAATGCCAACATGTTCTGTGACATACTGAAGTAGAGCATGATCTCCTCCCTTTGAAGACTGGGCCGCAGGGCAGTATTCCAACAAGATAACGACCCCAAACACACCTCCAAGACAACCACTGCCTTGCTAAAGAAGCTGAGGGTAAAGATGATGGACTGGC
Organism: Lithobates sylvaticus; assembly: GCA_028564925.1. NCBI lineage: Eukaryota > Metazoa > Chordata > Amphibia > Anura > Ranidae > Lithobates > Lithobates sylvaticus. Next base: position 366,813,984 of record CM053026.1, on the reverse strand, counting down.
CAAGCATGTCTCCCGACCTAGACCATATTGGGCATCTGTGGGGCATCCTCAAATGGTAGGTGGAGGAATGCAAGGTCTCTAACATCCACCAGCTCCGTGATGTCATCATGGAGGAGTGGAAGAGGATTCCAGTAGCAACCTGTGAAGCTCTGGTGAACTCCATGCCCAAGAGGTTTAAGGCAGTGCTGGAAAATAATGGTTGACACACTAAATATTGACACTTTGGGCCCAATTTGGACATTTTCACTTAGGGGTGTACTCACTTTTGTTGCCAGCAGTTTAGACATTAATGGCGGTGTGTTCAGTTATTTTGAAGGGACAGCAAATTTGCACTGGTATACAAGCTGTACACTCACTACTTTACAGAAGTGTAAAGTATTTATTGTAGCAAAGTGTAATTTATTCAGTGTTATCAAATGAAAAGATATAATAAAATATTTACAAAAATGTAAGGGGTGTACTCACTTTTGTGAGAAACTGAATATGTATTATACATACTGTATGTATATATGTTTTTTTTTACCTAACTTCTTCATCCCCTCAGCTCACTCACATTTTCTTACTTAACAGTCAATCCAATTGCACCACCACATGACTTGCTCCAAGCTATTACTGCTTAGTTTACAGTATCTAGGAAGTAGGTTGGCAGTACTGAGCAATGATGTACCTATTGTTTGCACAGTATGTCAAAACAATTGCATGTACATTTCACAGTGATAGCAAAATGTCCCATACTCTGCAGGTTGACCTTGAGGCTGGGTTCACACTAGTGCGAGTTGGATGTTGATTTCTTGCATCCGATTCGCAATAGCAGGAGATTGTGATCGGCTCTCTATGGATTTGGTTCACATATCTCCGCTGCGGCCCCAGTCCACCTGGGTCCTGTGCATCTTTTGGTCCGTTTCAGGTCCGAATTCAGCCAAAAATTTGTCCTAAAATCAGACATGAAACAGGGAACAGGGATGCACTGGACCCCTGCTGTGAGCTGCATGCGGCTTACATGTGAACTCAGCATAAGACAAATATGTTGCAAATCTGGGAAAAAGACCTATGATAAAAATGCAAAAGCAGATTGTTGGCTTCACTGACCAATACAGAAGTTCAGATGGTAGGAGGGGGTGGGGTTAAGAAAAAATGTAATATCTGTATAAACATTATTCTGACTACACACCTGTGTATGTACACAGATATAATCTGTGAACAGAAGGAGGAGAAAGAAGGCTTTTATTGTGCTAGCAAACAGCAGTCAAAACTGCTTTAACACATTTAGTGCTACAGTACTCGTTCATAAGGCTCTTGATACAATTATTAATTTGACATGTAGGAAGGCAAGGTCTGTTTAATTTAATTTATTTTTAGAACATATTACAGTTGGATATATTAGGTTTGTGACATGTTTATTCTGTAGAGTATAACCTACCCTCAATGATATGATGCTTTTGTATTCACTTAACAATAAACAAAAAATCACCCTGAGGTACTCCAGAGGCCGTAGCTGCTATCCTATGACAACAAAATGATACTAATGCCGCGTACACACGAAGGGACTCTGCTCACCGGACCTAGTCCGGCGGACAATCCGCCGGACTTTCCAGCGGGGCTTCGCCGGACTTTCCGAGCCTGTGACTTGCCCACACACGCCCGGACTTCTCCGGCGGACAATCCGCGGGAAAAAGTCTGCGGGACTTTTGAAAATGAATGGACTTGCCCACACACGGAGCAGTCCGTTCATTTAGAACGTAACTTCAGGTACGTAGCTAGCGTAGGCAGTAAATGCCGGCGCGCTAGCTCCGTCACCTGGCATGGATTTAAAGGGACTCCCCACGCCGAAAAACGGCGTGGGGGTCCCCCTCAAATCCATCTCAGACCCTTATCCGAGCACGCAGCACGGCAGGCCAGGAAAGGGGTGGGGACGAACGAGCGCCCCCCCCCCTCCTGAGCCGTACCAGGCCGCGTGCCCTCAACATGGGGGGTGCCCTGGGGAAAGGGGGGCCGTGCGGCCCCCCACCCCAAAGCACCTTGTCCCCATGTTGATGAGGACAAGGGCCTCTTCCCGACAACCCTGGCCATTGGTTGTCGGGGTCTGCGGGCGGGGGGCTTATCGGAATCTGGGAGCCCCCTTTTATAAGGGGGCCCCCAGATCCCGGCCCCCCACCCTATGTGAATGAGTATGGGGTACGATGTACCCCTACCCATTCACCTAAGGTGTAAAATGTAAAGTAAAAAACACACACTTTTGAAAAAATATTTTATTGCACTGCTCCGGGGGTCTTCTTCCATCTTGGGGGGTCTTCTCGCCGGACTCCTCTGCCATTTACCTAGCTCTTTTACCGAGCGGAGAAGTCCGGCTACCTTCTTCGTCGTCGCCGCCGTCGTCTGGGGGTCTCGATCCGCCTTCGGGGGTCTTCCGGGGTCTCTTCTTCTGTTCTTGCCGCTGTCGTCGCTTTCTGCGCCGCTGGCGCCGCCTTCTTCTTGTTCTTCTTGTTCTTCTTCTTCTTCCGATGTTGACTCGTCGCTCCCTCTGGCCGGAATGCCAGAGCCGCGCTGTGCTGGGACTTATATAGGGACAAGGGGACAGGGTCACATGCTCATGTCACATGGTGACCCCGCCCCCTTGTGATGTCACAGTCCCAGCATCCTCCGGGACTGTGACATCACAAGGGGGCGTGTTCACCATGTGACCCTGTCCCCTTGTCCCTATATAAGTCCCAGCACAGCGCGGCTCTGGCATTCCGGCCAGAGAGAGCGACGAGTCAACATCGGAAAAGGAAGAAGAACAAGAAGAACAAGAAGAAGAAGAACAAGAAGGTGGCGCCGGCGGCGCAGAAAGCGACGACAGCGGCAAGAACAGAAGAGACCCACGAAGGCGGATCGAGACCCCCAGACGACGGCGGCGACGACGAAGAAGGTAGCCGGACTTTTCCGCTCGGTAAAAGAGCTAGGTAAATGGCGGAGGAGTCCGGCGAGAAGACCCCCCAAGACGCAAGAAGACCCCCGAAGCAGTGCAATAAAATATTTTTTCAAAAGTGTGTGTTTTTTACTTTACATTTTACACCTTAGGTGAATGGGTAGGGGTACATCGTACCCCATACTCATTCACATAGGGTGGGGGGCCGGGATCTGGGGGCCCCCTTATAAAAGGGGGCTCCCAGATTCCGATAAGCCCCCCGCCCGCAGACCCCGACAACCAATGGCCAGGGTTGTCGGGAAGAGGCACTTGTCCTCATCAACATGGGGACAAGGTGCTTTGGGGTGGGGGGGCGCACGGCCCCCCTTTCCCCAGGGCACCCCCCATGTTGAGGGCACGTGGCCTGGTACGGCTCAGGAGGGGGGGGCGCTCGTTCGTCCCCACCCCTTTCCTGGCCTGGCGGGCTGCGTGCTCGGATAAGGGTCTGAGATGGATTTGGGGGGACCCCCACGCCGTTTTTCGACCCTTTAAATCCATGCCAGGTGACGGAGCTAGCGCGCCGGCATTTACTGCCTACAATACCTGAAGTCACGTGCTAAATGAACGGACTTTCCGATGAGCGGCAAGTCCGTTCATTTCAAAAGTCCGGCGGACTAGCCTACTAACGGCGGGATTGTCCGCTGGACTGCCAAGTCCAGCGGATAATTTTAAAACAAAACTTAAAACTTTTGTCCGCCTGATTTTTTGGAAAAAAGTCAGTCGAAGGCCCACACACGAGGGGATTATCCCCTGGACTTGAGTCCAGGGGATAATCCCGCGGGATAGTCCCTTCGTGTGTACGCGGCATAAGGCTACTTTCACACTGAGGCACTATGCAGGCGCTAAAGTGCTAAAAATAGCGCCTACAAAGCGCCCTGAAAGAGCCGCTCAATTCACTCCAATGTGAAAGCCCCGAGGGCGCTTGCAGGATGTTCAAAAAAGTCCTGCAAGCCACATCTTTGGAGTGCTGTAGGAGTGGTGTATTCCCCTTCCCATTGAAAACAATGGGGCAGGGCTGCAAACCCGCCGGCAAAGCGCTGCTGCAGTTTTAACCCTTTTTCGGACTCTAGCACAATGGTAGAGCGGCGCTAAACATAGCGGTGCTTTACCGCCGGCGCCCACGTTACTGCCAGTTTAACGCCATATAATTCTGTGTGCGTTACTGCCAGTTTAGCGTCATATAATTTTGCGTGCGTTACTGTCAGTTTAACGCCATATAGTTCTATGTGCGTTACTGCCAGTTAACGCCATATAGTTTTGTGCATTACTGAAAGTTTAATGCCATATAGTTTTGAATGCGTTACAACCAGTTTAACACCATATAGTTTTGAGTGTGTTACTGCCAGTTTAACACCATGTCGTGTTGCGTGTGTTACTGCCAGTTTAACGTCATATAGTTCTGTGTGCGTTACTGCCAGTTTAACCCCATATCATTTTGCGTGCATTAATGCCAGTTTAACACCATATCGTTTTGCATGCGTTACTGCCAGTTTAACGGCATATAGTTCTGTGTGCGTTACTGCCAGTTTAACGCCATATCATTGTGTGCGCGTTACTGCCAGTTTAACGCCATATAGTCCTGTGTACGCCACTGTATGTTTGGCGCATTATATTGCAGTATATTATAGTGTATCCGTGGAGTGTATCTGTGTAGTGTGAGTACTCAAATTAAAGTGCACCAAACACCTCTTTACATTGATTAAAGTGCATCTACATACAGATTTCAACTTCTTCTCTACATTTGCTTATGAGCACCACCCCATCCCTCCCAATAATGTCTCAGGGGACAACAAGGAGAGGCAGACGTTCCCTTGGCACTGTAAGGGGGCCAGCAACAAATGTGTCCACAGGCAAAGGTGGATGTGGTGGTCAGTCCTCAGGCAGGGCATCATTTCCTCTGTTTAGTGAGTTTGCCCATGCTATCCAGCCACAGCATGCAAAGGAGGTGGTGGACTGGCTTATTAAACCTTCATCATCCTCCTTAACCTCTGTAACACAAGAAGAGACAAGTGTGCAGTCCCCTGCAGTTGCCAGAGTGGATAGACCTGCCTCCTTGTCCACATCTATTCCAGCCATAGCCCCAACATCAGCCATTGAGGAGTCAGCTGAGTTATTTGACCACAGCACCAGCCACTTGCTCCTTGATGATGCCCAGCCATTACTGGATTCAGGTATTGGTTCTGAGGTTGAGGATGACAGGAACTTGAGCCTAGAGAGAGGGAGGAACACTGGTAGACAAATTAGCACTCATATTCCCCAAGCTGCAGCGTATTGCCAAGTTGTCTCCAGTGGTACTGATGAAGATGGAGGAGATAGGGATGATGATGATGATGATGAGGTCACTGATGCAACTTGGGTGCCAGATAGAGCAGAGGAGGAAACTGAAGGTAAGGCGGCACAACCCCAAGGAGGCCACCCTATTCCATCACATTCTGCAGCTGTTATCTCCCGGCCAACTCCCTAAAGCTCAGCTGTCTGGGCCTTTTTTCAGCACATCTGCAGCAGATCGAACTGTTGCTGTCTGCAAACTGTGTCTCAGGCACATCAAACGTGGCAAAAACACCAACCATTTGGGTACCACATGCCTAACAAGGCATTTAACGTCCAACCACTCAGCCCGTTGGCAAGAGCACCTAAAAGCCACACAAAAGGGGCACAAATCTGTCCCTTCTCCTCCTTACCCACTTCAGTCTGCCCCTGCGATACTAAGTCATTACCTTTCAGCAGCCTCCACTGACAGGGATGATGGTATAGCACAGGGTGCCCCAGGTTCTAGCAGCACATCTGCCAGCAGAACACCACCAGCTGTAGACTGTAGCTGGCTTTCTCTGCCCCATCTGCTGCAGCGGAAAAAAAAAAAACAGTCCCTGGGGGCGTGGCCTGGCCGCACACGGAGATGGCCGCTTAGAGTCTGAGCTCCGCTTCTCCACAGAGCTACGATTGGCATCCAGCTCAGCTTTGTAGCCCATCACACACTGAGGAGACACATCAGTATCCCTCACACCCGCGGGGACATGACCCGCGGCAGATCAGACGCCCACGGAGCGCGGAAACTGATCAATTACTACATGAAGCCGGCAGGAGCCTCTTCCCAAGATGGCGCCGGCGGAGAAGAAGAAACCGCGCCTCAGGCAACACAGCTGGCCTCACCGCTGACAGACGATCCTCCCTCAGATATGGAGGAATCTGGTGACCAGCATCTGCAGGCAAATCCTTCAATGGCAGACAGAGGTAAGAGAGCAGCTATCTCTCCAGCACACTCTCCCTCTAAACCTCCCCCTGTGAAAAGGCAATATGGCGCTGAGACCTGTAGTCCCACAGCACCAACAGATAACTCTGCCTCACTGGCTACATATACTACCTCAGACAACCCTGCTTCAGAACACACACTGAAAGCCATGCTGCTCTCTCTGCAAACTGACATGCAGAGAGAGTTTAGATCCTCAATTAACCACTTACTGGACAGGGTAGACAACATGGAGGACCGTATGGAGCACATAGAGCAGCATCTTTCTGCAGCTACCATTGCTCATAACACCACAGTAGATATACAGGATGAACACACTGCAGATATACAGCAACTGCGCCTTAAAATCGCAGATTTAGAGGACCGCAGCAGGCGGAACAATGATAAAATCAGGGGAGTGCCTGAAACCGTATCACCCCCTGATATAACACCGTACCTCATCCGTCTGTTCCGCAAACTTGTACCAGCACTTACGTCACAAGATCTCCTCATAGACAGGGCCCATAGGATCCATAAGCCGCAACACTTACCTGACTCCCTTCCCAGGGATATCCTAGCCAGGATCCATTTCTTCCATGCTAAGGAACAAATTATGCGGGCTTCCAGGTCCCTACGCAACCTTCCTGACCCTTACGCCAAGATTCAACTCTATAATGACATCTCAGCTGCCACCTCACAAGCGCGCAAAGCCTTTGCGCCGGTTACCTCAGTCCTCCTGGAACGCAAGATCACATACAAGTGGGGATTTCCTACGAAACTCATTGTTACCTACCAGCACCAACAAGTCGCAATCCTCACACCTAAAGATGGGATCAAACAGCTGCATAACTGGGGCATTGTCCCTAACCTTCCGCCAGCGACTCCCTCAAATAGACGATCCTCCAAGATCCACACTAAATGGGCAGCGCAGGATAAAACCTAATTCTCCATCAGCACTGGAGCGACCCCTCAGGTTGCTCTTACATTTAGCTGGTCTCCACTCATCTTGAAAATGTGGACTAGCGCCGCTCTCACCGTTGAACCCTCCACGCCGTACTGCTATAGTGTGCAAAGCACACGGCATTGTCTCAGGTTCCCACATTCCTTTTCAGTTTTCCTTTCTTATTTACTATATACTGTTTGTAACGGTACTTACTGCCTAAGAATATATTGCCTCTATATTGGTCCTGCTAGTAATATAGAAGTTTCAATTTGACTTTTTTTTTCTACTTTTGTTTATATTTACTAACTGTGCCTAAGGTTGAACATTTTATACCCCCTATATTGTGTATCTAACCATCTCATTCTTCCCCACAGGATACAATCAACCTCAGTACCACCTTGACACCTACTTCTTATTTCACATGGCAATCAAAATTACCTCTCTTAACGTCAAAGGCCTAAATAGCCCGTTCAAGAGATCCCTCTTATGGAGGGAAGCAATTTCTCAACGCGCTGACATACTCTGCGTTCAAGAAACGCACCTCTCATCCACTGACCCGCCACGATGTACACACAAATTCTATCCACATATCTTTCACTCTCATGCTGACAGAAAGGTGAGAGGCGTAATGATAGCTGTTCGCTCCACAGTCTCACTCTCAATCTCCAACATAGAGTACGACCCCGCAGGCAGATACCTTATACTCTCAGCACACTTCAACAACAAACCTTTAGTGATTGTTAATTTGTATGCACCAAACACTCACCAAAAACCCTTTTTTAAATCCATTCTAACCAAAATACAACACTTCCCGAGAGATCAAGTTATCTTATGTGGTGACTTTAATGAAATAATCGATCATTCTCTCGATTCTTCCACACCACGGAGGAGACGGTCTACTACCCTCTCCTCCTGGACGCGCATAGAAGACTTCTATGACCCTTGGAGGTGTCAACATGGTACTGAGAGAGATTACACTTTTTATTCCACTGCTCAAAGAACCTATTCTAGGATCGACCTGTTCCTGACCTCCAAAGTACTACTGCAGTCCATTACCTCCTCAACTATAGGAGTTATATCATGGTCTGACCATGCCCCTATCTCAATTGTCATTAATCCTTCTCCCTCCAACTCCTCTCATACTTTGTGGCGACTGAACGCCTCCTTAATTAGTACCGAGGATAATAGGGAACTGGTCAGATCCACGATTGATGAATTCTTTACTTTAAACAACCACTCTGTTTCCAATGACACCACACTCTGGAATGCCCACAAATCGGTCATCAGGGGTACGTTGCTAAGACTAGGAGCTCAGGAGAAAAAAAAACGCACTGCGACCCTTAACTCCTTCCTAGACAACATAAAGATCCTAGAAAGACGCAATATGCAAACGCCTTCAGTAGCCACCCATGAAGAACTCGGTAAACTTCGATCTGAACTAAGCACTTATCTACAAAACAGACACGAGTTCTATATTAGGAAATTAAGACTAACCTGGTACTCACAGGGAAATAGAACAGGGAAAACTCTAGCACAACAGTACAAACGCAAGGCGGCCCAATCCGCTATACCATACCTCGAGGACTCCAAAGGCAACAGATTGACTAACCCCAAAGATATAGCTAACTGTTTTGGCTCGTTTTACCATAATCTATACAATCTAAAAAACTCCCCAACAGATCCACGACCTACTGATGTTAATATTCAGAACTTTCTCTCTGACCTAAACCTCCCCTCCCTGACCCCCTCTCAGAATGCGGACTTAGCTCTACCCTTTACCAAGCAGGAAATCCAAAACGCAATTAAAACACTGCCACTACACAAAGCCCCAGGACCAGACGGCTTCGGAAATGAATATTACAAAACTTACTGTGAACAACTGACCCCACATCTTTGCAACTCATTTAACAGATTCCTTACTACCGGGGAAATCCCAACAGAATCCTTGGAAGCCACGATCTCCACCATCCATAAAACGGGTAAATCCCCACATGACCCAGCTAACTATCGCCCCATTTCACTTCTCAACACCGACTTAAAAATTTACGCAAAATTACTGGCCACACGGCTATCACAATACATGACCCACCTCATATACCCTGACCAGGTAGGATTCATCCCCCAACGTCAGGCCTCAGATGGAACTCGAAGATTTATAGACCTTATCCACTGGGCAGAACATCATCAAACGCCTTCTCTGCTGATCTCACTAGACGCAGAGAAGGCGTTTGATAGAGTACACTGGGGATATCTGAAGGCAGTTTTACAGAAATTCGGTTTAGAAGGTGATTTCCTAAACGCCATACTAGGACTATATTCTTCACCTAGTGCCAAAGTTCGAACCTCGGGCATCCTCTCCGATTCCTTTACAATCTCCAACGGCACGCGTCAGGGGTGTCCGTTATCACCCCTTATCTTTGCGTTAGTAATGGAGCCCCTTGCACAGACCATCCGCACAAATCCCCTTATCTCTGGCATCACAATAGGCGACTCTTGCCACAAAATAGGCCTATATGCCGATGACGTGATAATAGCACTCACTGATCCGGTTAACTCTCTCCCAGTCTTATCGCAACTCCTTAATAATTTTGGTGAAATCTCACTGTATAAATTGAATCACTCCAAGTCCTCCATGCTGGGCGTTTGCTTACCCCCCGCACTCAAATCAGAGATCTCCAGAGTATCCCCCTTCTCCTGGGCTCCTGGTTCCTCTATAACATACCTGGGCATTCAATTGGTAACCCCCTCTTCTTTACTACTCCGTAGCAATCTTACCTCACTGCATCAAAAGCTAAAAACCATAACCTTAGCTATGTCCTCCATTAAAGCTTCATGGGCCGGAAGAATAGCCCTGACTAAAATGTTCCTTCTTCCACATGTTCTGTACTGCTTTAGGACGCTCCCGATACCAATACTCTCCACTGAACTATCCAAACTTCAACGAGTCCTGGACTCCTTTATCTGGGCTTCCCGTAAACCTCGCTTAAAATCTACAACGCTGTGCGCCCCCACCTCCGATGGGGGGATGGGTGCACCCGATGTCAAACGGTATTACAAGGCCATTATCTTAGAACAAGGGAAGCAATGGTGGTCCTCATGCCCAAACACTAGGTGGCACCAAATTGAATCAACAGCTTTACTTACCACCACTAAATTGATACTCTCAGCGACTTGGATGAATCATCACATGACTCGTTCTTATCTTCCCACAGTGAATGCCTGTATAACACAATGGAGTGCTATCAGCTGCACCCACCATGGAATTCATTGGGACACTTTAAAAAATCTACCGATCCTAGCATTCCAGCTCTTGTCTTCACACCTCTCTATTCAACATTGGTTCGAAGCTGGAATCAAAACCATTGGAGACCTGTTCCTCCAATCGAACCTTAAAACCTACCAACGTCTAACAACGGAATTTGGCTTATCAAATAAGGACTTTTACATCTACCTCCGGATCCGACATATACTCTCAAAGATACCGACCTCTGCTGAAAATACCTCCAAGGGTTTACTCACTTACTATAACCTCCAGACTAACAAACTCAAGGGTATTTCCTACATTTACGCTCTCCTCTCTAAACCAACAGATGAACTTACAACAACGACTGTCACTTACTGGGAAACAAAATTACAATCCTCCTTTCCCATGGAGGTCTGGCATCGGGCTCTCAAAGCCCCTCTAACTATCTCCAAAAATGTATCCCACTGGGAAACTCTTATGAAGATCTTCCACAAATGGTATTATACGCCTGCCAGACTTGCAACCATCTTTCCCTCCCAATCTTCGAAGTGCTGGAGACACTGTAATGATATAGGGGACATATTTCACATCTGGTGGGACTGCCCAATTATTACTAAGTTCTGGAAACAAGTATCCACATTGATTGTAACCGTAACTAACACTTCCCAACAATTGACCTCGCAGATGGCTCTTTTCGGTCTGGACCTCCACCACTGGCCTACTGCCAGCCTCCCACTTATAAATCATATTTTAATTGCAGCACGCCTAGTTCTTGCTCGCGCCTGGAAGAACCCGCTTCCTCCAACCATTCGAGCTCTTATCACCACACTCAATGACCAGTGCCATATGGAATATCTCTTTTCCAAAACAAATATGACAGAACACAGATTTAACAAACGATGGTCACTGTGGTTCGCACACCCAAACAGTTTAAAACTAGCTTGAACAACTTAGGGCCTCCCCCCAGACCGAACAGAGCCGGAAGTGTAAGTCCACTAATTGTTTCTTCTCCCTTTCCTTTATCTGCTTTTCACGATCATACCATAAGATATGCTTGGTTACTCACCACTGGTCATGTAATGCATATTAATACCGAATGTAGACATCCCCCTAATTCTATCTTTGCTAAACACATAGCCATAGCCCCTCCCCGGTATGAGAAAATGAAACCTTAAATCCCTCGAGAACCTCTCAGACTACTGTTAACCATTCATACCGCCTGAGGTGATACTGTAGCATCAGGAGCTCGATGGGGAGGGGAATAGAGGTAAAATAAAAAAAAAAAAGTGTGGTGTCACGCCCCCCCCGAGACACAGTTTGCTCCCTCTGGGGTGTCTGGGGAGGTCGGGATACTACCGAAAGCCCCGGACTCTCTGTCATGTGAATTACAACTATTTACACTGTTTATTGCATTTTCCTGCACTTAGTTATCGTACTGTGATTGTCATCCTCAATAGACCTGTACTCATTATATTGACAATTCTTATATCTTAATAACCTCACTAATGCTAATGTTCATCGTTTGTATGTTATTGTGATAAACTTCAATAAAATCTTTGGAAAAAAAAAAAAAAAAAAAAAAACAGTCCCTGCCACCAACACGCCCAGCGTCTTAATGCAAGCTTTTCAAAGTTGTTGGCTCTCCAACTTCTGCCTTTCAGCCTTGTGGATTCTGCCCCTTCTGTGAATTTGCACAATGTACTGTACCACAATGGCAGTTTCCCAGTTGCTACTACTTTTTATGTAAGGCTGTTCCATCTCTCTACCATCACATGGAAGGGAATGTTTTGACATCATCGGGCAAGGCAGTCAGCCATAAAATATACCTTACTGTTGACACATGGCCCAGCAAGCATGGGCAGGGACGATATATTCCGTTCACAGCACACTAGGTAACTCTGCTTGCAACTCAAAAGGATGCAGGACAGGGTTCGGGGGTGCAACTTGTGCCCCCATGTCTCCATACAGCTGGTGGTGATGATGCCAGACCTGTGAGCTCTACCCCTTCCTCCTCCTCCACCTCCATGCCCTCCTCTGCAGAATTGTCCTATGAACATCAGGTACCCCCTAAGTGTTTAAAGGGCTATTTCCCAGAGCCAGGCTATATGGTGCCATGCAGTGCTTCAGCTGGTGTGTTTATGGGACAAGAACCACACCAGAGCAGAGATTCTTGCAGCTCTGTAGGGACAATCCCAGAGGTGGTTCACACCATGCCAGCTGGAGCCAATAACGGTGTCCGATAATGGCTCAAACCTCCTGTCTGCCCTTTGACAGGGAAAGTTTACACATGTGCCATGCTGGGCACATATCCTCAGTTTGATAGTGCAGTGTTTCCTAAGTACGTACCCAGCGTTGCAAGATGTACTAAAACAGGCCAGATTAGACTGCAGCCATTTCAGGTGGTCATACACAGCCAGTGCAAGGTTGGCTGAAATTCAGTGGGAATTCGACCTGCCCGTATACCGCCTGATTTGTGACATGCCCACCAGGTGGAACTCAACTTTGGGAATGCTGCAGCGGCTATACAAGCAGCAGAGGACCGTCAATGAGTATCTGTGCCAGTATGGCACCACGACAGGCTAAGGCCGCCTTGGCTTTTTTTTCCCACACCAGTGGCTGATCATTAAGGATGCATGCACTATATTGTCACCATTTGAGGAGGCCACAAGGATGATGAGCAGTGACAGTGCATGCATCAGTGACAAAATCCCTGTTGCGTTCCTGCTGGAGCAGACTCTGTGTGGCATTATGGACAGGGCACTGGAGGCAGAGCAGAAGGAGGTAGTGGAGGACTTCCTTTCCTCTCAAGGCCCACTTTATGCAGAGACCATCATGTCACAGAACACACAGGAGGAGAGAGGGGAGGAGGATGATGATGAGGATTTTGGTACTTTCATAGGCTTCGAAGAAGAGGAAGACATGCATCAATCTGTAAGCGATGGCTTTCCAACTCCAGGACCCTTGGGAGTAGTGCGTTGCTGGGAGGAGGAAGTTGCAAATGCTGTCATCCTGAGTGACCCTGATGAGTCTGCTTCTCAAGCCTCTGCAAATTTGAGGCGCATGGGCAACCTCATGCTTCAAATCCTGCGAAAGAACCCAAGAATACGTGGCTTAAAGGAGAAGGATGATTACTGGTTGGCAAATATCCTTGACCTCCGTTATAAGGAGAAGGTCTCAGAACTCATCCCGTCCCCACAGAGAGTGTAGAAGATAAAATCTGTTTAGGACACGTTAAAGAGGATTTTATTGAACATTTTTCTTGACTCCAGTAGGTTACAGTGTGGTGGAAAACGTCATTTTGAGTCTTCTGTTGGTCAAGAGAGGAGTGTTGGAGAAGGCGTCCGTCTAAGTGAGGCATTTCAGATTTTTTTTAGTCCTAGCTGCCCAGGGCTGTCAGCTTCCACATCCCATCGGCAGCATGTGCATCACATGGTGGACGATTACCTCGTGGGCCAAAACAGAGATGGAGAGCTTTCCAGCTGACGATCCACTGACTTACTGGGTCATGAAAAAAAAACACTGGCCAGAACTTACCCAGTAAGCTATTGAGTTATTGGGCTGCCCTGCAGCCAGCATGCTTTGAGAACGGGCATTCAATGCTGCAGGAGGTTTCATTACTGATCATAGAATGCATCTGTCCACAGACTCCGGGGACCGTTTGACTTTTATAGAAATGAATCAGTCCTGCATCTCACCAGCTGATGACGATATCACTGATTAAGCCTTTTTGGGATGTGGAATCTCTGCAGGACTTTGAGTCTGCCTATCTTTGAGGGTGTTCAATCATTTCAACTGGAAGAATGTTTTTGGTATAGGTTTCATGGACACAATTAACACCCAAAGACCAATTTTTCAGCACCTGTTTGACAGGTGCATATCATTGCAATTTTTTTACAGCAAGGCCAATTCTTGCTTTCATCAAGAGTACCTCTATAAGGTTACGGTGCGAAGATGCCCCCGACACCCAAATAGTAATTTTTTTTGCACCAGTTTGACCTGTTTTTTTTTATTGATACATGTCCCCCAGGGCAGGACCCGGAACCCTATAACCACTGTATGCCCAATTACTTGCATATAAGCCTTCAAAATGGACACTTTTTATTTTTGACATTCGGGTGCCATTGACTTTTATTTTTTACTTCATAATCTTTATTTATTTTTCACATTACAAAATTTACATCATACAATAAGGATAACATAGGAAAAAGCAGAAAAAAGAAGAGGCAAGGGAAAAAAGAACAGAAAAAAAAAGGGGAAAAGGAAGGTATACAATATCAAACCTCATTTCCCAAGAGTGAAAGAAGCAAAAATTAATTGTTGTTTTCCGGAGTTTTAGTCTGCCAGTTTTGCGCTATTAGGCGCCATGCTTGATATAAACATCTAATAACAGCTATCCTCACGAGCGGGGAACTCTGCCCTCCTCAAAACTTCCCAGTAGACAAGTTTCGGCCTCTGGCTCCAATGTGGTACTAAAAACTCTATTTATCTTTTGGACAATTTCAATCCAGTATCTATATAATTTGGGGCATTTCCATATCATATCTATCAAGTCCCCCGGGGCCTTACATCTGGGACATTCATCTTTGGGCTTCCTACCAAATTTGAACATTTTTTGGGGTGTATAGTAGGCTCTATGGATAAGAAAAAGGTGGAAGACCCTTTGTGAAGGGGCTATTGAAACCAAACATCCCTGTTCTAAGATCTTGGCACAACGTTCTGAAGTTATCGGCCCCAGATCTTGCTCCCACCCCACTCTACTCCTGTCGGGTCCCTTCCTACTCATTATCTATCAGCCAGATCTGCATATAGCTTGGAGATCAGGCCTCGCGCTGGTCCTATCTCAATCAGTTTATTAAAGAAGGGAGTCCTCATCCATTCAACGGTTAAAGACCCAAATTGGGCCTGCACTCTATGCCTAATCTGCAAATACTTGTAGAACGTACTATTTGATATGACAAATTCTCGTTTAAGTTCTTCAAATAACTTAATCTGGTTCCCCTCATACAACTGAATTAAGCGACCGACACCCTGCCTTCCCCATTCTCGGGGTCTCTCTATACTGGCTATTTCGGCTAAATTCTTGTTGTTTCAAAGGGGGGTGAATGCATTCACCCCACTATAGCCCAACAACGTCTTTATTGCCTGCCACACCTTCTTCATCAGATCGATCGTTGGGCCTTTCTGGGAAAATGAGTCCGCTTCCAACACCTCCATTAAAGAATCATGGGGAGCTCCCATTATAGCCAATTGGTTACTAGGGCTTCCTCCTGCCAAGATTCCACCACTCGCCAGATGTTGTAATTGTGCTGCCAAAAAATATAATCTTGGGTGCAGGATCGCCATTCCTCCCCCCCTGACAGGGAGCTGCATGGTCCCCAAGCCGATCCGAGCTTTGCCCTTCTTCCAGATTAGATCCCTAAAAAGGGATTCAATCTTTTTGAACCATTTCTAAATAATCCAGATTGGCGAATTGTGCAACACATACAGTACTTGCGGAAACCAAATCATCTTAATCAGTCCGCAGTGCCCTGCCATGGATAGGGGAAGGCAGCACCAAATATCTACCTTTTTGCTTCAGTTTCAACAGCAGGGGGACTAAGTTATCACTGGTATATTGCCCTATATCGCTTGAAATCCAGACCCCATCCAGGGAGGGAATTGTTGGCAGTGGTTGATCGTCAGGCCATGCCAGAGGTAATAGAGCAGACTTACTCCAGTTGATAACCGACCCTGAGTGCCGTCCGAACTCCCCCACCATACTTATCATATTTTTAAGGGTGGAATCTATATCTCCGATGAAAAACAAGACATCATCTGCAAATAGTGCACTTTTATCCTCCCCCGTCTGGTCCCGGAACCCCTGGATATCCGGACGGGATCTCGTCAGGATCGCCAGGGGTTCCATTGCCAAGACAAACAGAGGGGGAAAGAGGGCATCCCTGTCTTGTCCCTCTCTCCAGTTGGAATGCCTCGGAGTATTCACTGCCAATTCTGACTTTAGCTCTAGGTTCGTTATAAAACAACTTCACCCATCCAATAAATAAAGGTCCAAAACCAAATCGCTCCAGCACCAACCATAGGTAGTCCCATTCCAGACTGTCAAAAGCTTTAGCAGCATCTAAAGCCAGAATGGCCTTGGGACTATGGTTATCAGTTGATATTTGCATGTTTAAGAAAACTCTCCTAATGTTGGTGCTGGTTAATCTGCCGGGTATAAAACCAGACTGTATATATATGTGTCCCTCGCGCTACTTGGAGTATTCAGGTGGTCAATAATGAATGGTATGGTGTTGTGCAGCAAAATGTGGCGTGTTCACAAATACACAAATAAGAATTGATATAAAAAGAATTTGGGTGGCGCTGGTGCTTATGGACTCAAGTAAGTGATGATAGAGATATTAAATAAATAAATAAATAAATACACATGTGTATGACTAGCAATAAATAAAGAAAGTGACTGGTATTTAAAGTGCCTGACACAGCGCCAGGAAAAAGAAGAAGGGAAGCCTCCACTAGTGTAGTATTTGAAAACAATGTGGGAATATTTATTAGGTAGTATAGGTGGACTCTTACATTAAAATAAATAAAAGCAAGCGAATAGGGTTAAAATTAGCATTTAGGCATTTCAGCGCCTTCTCACGTCCCCTTAGATGCTTCTCTGCCTACGGCCACTCCCTACGTGTTAGGACACGTCACGTGTCTTCATCTGGGGATTGAAGACACGTAACGCGTCGTAACGCATAGGGAGTGGCCGTAGGCAGAGAAGTATTTAAGGAGACGTGAGAAGGCGCTGAGAACACCTAAATGCTAATTTTAACCCTATTTGCCTGCTTTTTTTATTTATTTTAATGTAAGTGTCCACCTATACTACCTAAAAAAATATTCCCACATTGTTTTCAAATACTACACTAGTGGAGGCTTCCCTTCTTCTTTTTCCTGGCGCTGTGTCATTATGACACTGAGCATTACAGGTCCAAGGTTTTAAACGCCCTTAAAGGAGAAGTTCCTTACTATGACACTTGCAAGGCTTTGCTGACATCTGTACCCAAACCCCCTGGGGCTATAGGATACCCCTGAAAGGCTTTATTTTCTCATTATTAAGGTGAGAGTTCTGGGAGACCAGAGATTGGATGCAAAATATATGAAAATCAGGACCAATTTCTACCGAATCAAAAAATCCAGAAAGTGTTGATCATTAATTGGATGAACTGTTATAACAGAATTTATCATTGTCTGACCTCCGTGGTGATTGTGACTGCTATCACATCATTTCACTAGAAGGATCTGACGAATTAATTTGGACTTTGTTTCATTTTTTTATATATACATTCTGGGACTACCTCAATATACTATTTGTATCCATTTTGGAACTACCTCATCACTCATGTATGTTTTTTATAATCACTAAATATATTTTATATATTTTTTATATATATACTATTTTTTATGTAAAGTGATTTTAAATAAATAAAACAGTAGCGCTAATAATCACAGTGTCTGTGAATAAACTAAATATTTAACCTGTGTACACAATACTGAAAAATATGTATAAACAGTGCTAAAAAAAAAAAAAAAAAAAAAAAAAAAACAACAACACAATTAATCACCTATATACATAAAGTGAAAAATTAAAGTGAAGTGTGATTATATATTTTTTGCAGGTGTCCAAAAAAGGAAAACAAATCCAAACAAAAGTCCATAAACTGTTACTTGTAGTGATAATGTTTCAAAAAGTGACAGAAAAGTGAATAAAAAATCCTGAAGCAAATAAAGTTTTGAAGTGTCTTTAAACAAAGTTCTTGAAGTGACTTGAAAAAATATATCTTCCACCACACCACCTGTGTTCAGTGCTACCGCACCCTAAGGAATCGCACTCACCAGCAGTATATGCCTTGCACTCTCATGCTCGGCCAACTCGCTTAATAGCTCCACATGGGTCACAGATGGATCCAGACAGAATGTTAGATAATTGCACTCCACATATAAGGAAAAAAGAGATGCTTCCAATAGTGAAGTAGAGTAAACCATTTATTTCAACAGCACACAAAATTCCTCAAACCATTGTACTCACATCCTTCATATAAAAATAAGGCACTTCAGCATAACTTTTCAACAGGAAACAAGGACCCAGCAGTGGTGACCCGATATATTATGGTCTCGGCGGACCCGGCGTTAATACCAATATGTCTCACCCTCCACGCTGTCTCCTTTATCTTTCACTTCACACGGCACAGCACACCCAGTAACTAGAACGTTGAATGTTAAATGCTCCTCACAGTTGCCATGTAACCATACCCAGACATGTTTCACCGAAGTGGCTTAATCATTGGGGTTGATATATACTATTTTTTATATATATAATCTTTTCCTTGTTTCACCAGTCACGGATTTACTTTATTTTATATTGTTGTATGCACATTTTTTTATGCACAGTATATTATTGCTTTTTTCAGGATTTTATACTTTTTTACGCATATGGCACTTTAAATACCAGACAGTCACTTTCTTTATTTATTGCTAGTCATACACATGTGTATTTATTTATTTATTTATTTATTATCTCTATCATCACTTACTTGAGTCCATAAGCACCAGCGCCACCCGCTGGCCATTTTTATATTGCACTTTATATTTATTCATTTTTGCGCGAAATTCTTTTTATATCAATAATAAAACCAGACTGGTCTGGATGTATCAATTTATGAATACATTTGTTTAAGCGGGTAGCAAGAACCTTAGCCAGGATCTTAATATCTGAGCACAGCAACGAGATTGGATGGTAAGAAGAAACTTCCTGCGGGTCTTTCCCCTCTTTTAATATTAAAATGATATTGGCCTCCAACATTGAAGTGGGTAATGTACCCACATCTAATGCCCACCTCAATGTTTCTAGCAGCTCAGGCAACAGTATATTGCCATAACGCTTATACAGTTCTATCGGGAGCCCATCCGGGCCAGGGGATTTTTGGTTAGGCATTGCTGCGACTGCACATCTTAACTCTTCTATAGTCACTGGTGATTCCATATCTATTTTATCCTGGTTAGACAGAGTTGGAATTGTTATCTGCTGCAAGAATTCAGTTGCAGCAGTCCTATCCTTACCCCTAGTAGATTTATATAGAGATTTATAGTAGTTGCTAATGGCCGCCACTATCTCTGCTGGGACAGTGGTGGGAGCTCCATCTAACCCCCTAATCGCTGAGATCGTAACAGGGGAATTATTTACTTTGGTCAATAATGAAAGCGTGCGTCCCACCCTCTCCCCCTCTCCAAATTAAAACTGTCGTTGAAAAATTTGCCTGTTCTCTGCTCTCTGAATGAGTGCCATTTTTATAAATTTGCTGTTTATTAAGCCATCCCTTCTCACTATCAGAGGTTGGGTTTTCAATGTACCGTCTCTCTGCCTGGGACAGGGTGCCATTGACTTTAATGGGGTTTGTTATACGGGTCGGAACTTTCATGGTGTTCAAAAGTTCTGGTGCAAACCGAACAGGGGTCCATTCGGCCCATCCCTATTGCTGAGTAGTCAACAGTGCTAAATCCTATACTCACATAGCAATTGGTATATATCCAGTAGTGTTGATGCCACATTGAACCAGGTTCTTGTGTGTCTATAAATAAAAAACAAAGTTTTTCCTCCCAGAGTCTTTAACCACTTAATGATCAACATTAAATTGTAATTTTTACTGGAAAGAAAGGGTGAGGGAAATGGCAGGGGACAGAATACCTTAGTTATTCACTGATCCGGAATAGAGGTATTCAGTCGCAGTAGTGTATACACAGGCATTTAAGATGTGCATATGGGGCTCTTAAATCCACTTTCCTAGAGAGCAGGGGAGAAAAGATGCCATAAGAAAAAGGGAGAAGGAAAAAGCTAGGGCTTAATGGATCAAAGTGTACCTGGAGTTATGGTGCTTCTGAGTTCCAGGTGTAGGGCTGCCTGGTTGCCATATCCTGACATATGTGCTAATTCATGGCTACTTTTTCAGCATTAGGGTCCTTGGTCATCCCTGGGGGGTCCGTTTGTGGTTATATGTACCCCTGGCGCAAGTGAGTGTCAAATTCTCTGTTAAGTACTATATTATTAGTGAGTTTTTGCATAGTGTGTATACATATGCATCTATATATTTCTAAGTATTGATATATATTCTATATCCTAATCAAGGTATGTTCTTTTGATTAGAAACATTGAAGCTCCTGTAAAAGCGTCAGTTTATGTTGCGAAACATGTAGAGCACTCCTTTTAATCTATGAGGATATGTGGGAATAAGTAGGGAAGGATGAAAATAACTCTGGACAGCCGCACTCCAAAAAGAATATATTTTCTTGTGCCTTTTATTGTCAAATAAATCTCACATAACACGGTCCACAGCAGAAAGGGTACCAAACAAAATGCTGATGTGTTTCACACTGACATCAGTGCTTACTCATAGCTGAGTCAATGAGTAAGCACTGATGTCAGTTTGAAACGCGTCAGTTTTTTGTTTGGTATCTTTTCTGCTGTGGACCGTGTTATGTGAGTTTTATTTGACAATAAAAGGCACAAGAAAATACATTCTTTTTGGGGTGAGGCTGTCCAGAGTTATTTTCATCCTTCCCTACTTGTGCATGTATCAGCCAGCACCTGGGGCTCCTTATCTGGATAAGAAGTGATTGTCCTGGTGAATCGACTTGGAGTGGTGGTTTCTTTTTCTCCAATATGTGGAAATAACCAAGAGGAATACATACATCTCAGTGTGGCCATTTTCTTGATACCTCCATTATTGCCTAACAGGAAGTATATTACTGAGTATATCCTCCAGGAAAATCACTGTGTCCTGTTCTTTTATATACCATTGTTTATATATGTATGAATTTTATGTGAACTATTAAAATTTGATATCATATTTATACGTTCTTATAAAGTCCATTATTTCCAACTTTAGTATTTTCAGTCTTTAGATGTGGTAACTGCATTTTTCTTCATGTGTTTTTCCTCTAATATTCACATGCAATACTGTGAATAATACACTTTATGTCCCTTAAAGGCTACACTCACTTCTCTGTATCTATCGTGAGCCATGGTTGTCACAACTGATTATGTTTGTCTCCATTACATGGTAGCTGATGGAATTATTCGTTTACACAAGAAAGATAACATTGTTTTTTTCGTGTCTTTTCAGCTCAAAGGAAGTGTCAATGACATTGGAATTTTGGCAGTGCCCGTAGGTATTTTGTGGATTTGGTAAGATTGCTCTGAAAAAATCACTTCATCTACTGTAAATACTTTTAAGCTGCCACATATTACATTTTTTTTTTTTGGGTTTAGCTATGCTTTATACAAAAGTGAATTTGGAAAGATATCAAAATGATCTTCTACAGTGATCAAAATGCAGGTGTTGGGCTTCAGCATTGTTCATGGTTTGTATGCCAATCACTGCATCTCACTATTTGCACATCTAAATTATAATGTGTGTTTGACTTTACATTGATTGCATTGTATCAAATAAATGGCTCTATAAATATACACTGCTTGATGATGAACTCTTTCTGCACTTCAAATATGAACTGTGCTTTATCAATTATATGTATAAATAATTATTGTCTTATGGATTATGTCAGTCTATTTGATTCTTGATTTTTGAATAATGTATAACCTTTACTATGTTTTCATATTAATAATTCTAAACTATGTCTATAACTATAATACTAAATCATATCTGGTGATAAAAGTATAACATACAACAGTGTAAAATGCTAGCTGGATCTCAGTCAAGCTGCAAATATTAGAACCAGTTATTTAAGCCTGCCTACCTGAAGATAAAGTACCATGCCGATAAATAATTGAAAGAAACTGCAAATAATTGAATTCTATTACAAATGCTTTCAATTTATCTTATTTCAAATATATTTATTTAAAATACACATTCACATGAGATGACTGTTGTGTAATAAAATAATATTATTACTTGAAACATTTTCCTTTTTAAGATGTGATAGTTATTGTCAGTAAAAAGGGTACCACAATGTATTATTGCACTGTTCCACCTGCCTATCTGTTGTATGACCTAATGGAAAGAAACAGATACTTACTTAACTCCTTCATTATCTACAACACATCTTGCTGAAGTTGTTAATTAAAGTGTTATTAAACCCAGGACCCTGCATTCACTATATCTGGTCTCCCACAGTACACAGAACATGGGAATGCAATCATTTTAGTAAATATAAACTTGCTAAATACACTTTCTCATCAGCAGTACTGTATATAGCATTCTTGTGAATTCTATCAGCACTGGTTAAAGCTTGTAGGAGGAGTTTTCCTTCTCCTCTGATTGTCCTATCAGGCTGCAGGATCTGTGACCCTTTGTCTGGAAAGTGCTGATTGGCACTGTCCTAATTCCATGCACCCTCCCAAGAAAAAAAAAAAAAAAAACAACTCTCTAGCAATACACATCAAACTGAGCATGTGCAGAGTGCCCATGTGGCTCTTTTCTATCAGCAGATGGATTGGGGACTGTTGAAGAAAGGGAGGATCCGAGAAGACAAAATCAAACAGCATCTTTACAATGTGCAGGATTAACCCCTTAGGCTCCACAGTGAGTATAACAAGCATGATTTACTGCATACAGTGCCTTGAAAAAGTATTCATACTCCTTGAAATGTTCCACATTTTGTCATGTTACAACCAAAAACGTAAATGTATATTATTTGGATTTTATTTAATATACCAACACAAGTGGCACATAATTGTGGAAGGAAAATTATAAATGTTTTTCAATTTTTTTACAAATAAATATCTGAAAAGTGTGGCGTGCATTTTTTTTAGCCCCCTTTACTCTGATACCCCTAACTAAAATCGAGTGGAACCAATTGCCTTTAGAAGTCAACTAATTAGTAAATAGACCGCCTGTGTGTAATTTAATCTCAGTATAAATACAGCTGTTCTGTGAAGCCCTTCGGGAAACTTGGTGAACAAAAACAGCATCATGGAGGCCAAGAAACACAATGGACAGGTCAGGAATAAAGTTGTGGAGAAGTTTAAAGCAGGGTTTCAGCTGTTCAGATGTTTTTTGTAAAACATTTTGAAAACCATTTATCATTTTCCTTCCAACTCACAATTATGTGCCACTTTGTGTTGGTCTATCACATAACATGACAAAATGTGGAAAATTTCAAGGGGTTTGAATACCTTTTCAAGGCACTATATACAGAATGATTTTACTGTTGTGGATTTAGTAACACTTTAAGATAGTATTCTATTAGCATGGTATGAGAGTGATCTACAGTATCTCACAAAAGTTAGTACACCCCCACTTTTTTGTAAATAATTTATTATATATTTTCATGTGACAACACTGAAGAAATTACACTTTGCTACAATGTAAAGTAGTGAGTGTACAGCTTGTATAATGGTGTAAATTAGCTGTCCCCTCAAAATAACTCAACACACAGCCATTAATGTCTAAACCACTGGCAACAAAAGTGAGTAAAACCCTAAGTGAAAATGTCCAAATTGGGCCCAATTCAATTAGCCATTTTCCCTCCCTGGAGTAATGTGATTCGTTAGTGTTACAAGGTCTCAGGTGTGAATGGGGAGCAGGTGTGTTAAATTTAGTGTTATCGCTCTCACTCTCTCATACTGGTCACTGTAAGTTCAACATGGCACTTCATGGTAAAAAACTCTCTGAGGATCCGGAAAAAATAATTGTTGCTCTAATTGTTGCTCTACATAAATATGGCCTAGGCTATAGGAAGATTGCTAAGACCCTAAAACTGAGCTGCAGCATGGTGGCCAAAACCATACAGTCATTTAACCACTTAAGGACCGCCTCCTGCACATTTACGTCGGCAGAATGGCACGGCTGGGCAAATCAACGTACAGGTACGTTGCCCTTTAATGTCCCGTACACACGGTCGGAAATTCCGACCACAAAGTCCGTCGGATTTTGTCTGACACTGGTGTTGCATACACACGGTCGGACAAAGTTGTCGGAAAATCCGATCATCCTGAACGGGGTGACGTTTGTTGCGTACGATGGGACTACGTAGAGGCTAGTAGCCAATAGCT
Organism: Lithobates sylvaticus; assembly: GCA_028564925.1. Classification (NCBI taxonomy): domain Eukaryota; kingdom Metazoa; phylum Chordata; class Amphibia; order Anura; family Ranidae; genus Lithobates; species Lithobates sylvaticus. Next base: position 366,789,574 of record CM053026.1, on the reverse strand, counting down.
TTGGTCTTGTAATGTGATCTGAGCATGCGTGGCACTTTGTCCGTCGGAATTCGTTACACGCGATCGGAAAAAGTCCGATAGGACTTTGTTGTCGGAAAATTTGAGAGCAGGATCTCAAACTTTTTCCTTTGGAAAATCCGACGGAAAAAGTCCAATGGAGCCAACACACAGTCGGAATTTCCGACAACATGGTCCGATAGGACATTTTCCGTCAGAAAATCTGACCGTGTGTACGGGGCATAAGAGCCCAGCCATGGCCGCGGGACCAGCGGACCCAATCGCCGCTGGTGTCCCACGATCGGGTCACAGAGCTTATGAACGGGGTGAGGTCTGTGTAAACAAACCTCTCGCGTGCTTCCTACACTGCCTGTCACTGATCGGCTGTTCCCTGTCATCGGGAAAGCCGATCAGTGACATCAGACGTAAAGCCCCTACTGTAAAAAAACACACACGTCACAGACCTAACCCCTCCCCGCCCCCTAGTGGTTAACTCTTTCACTGCCAGTGTCATTTATACCGGAATCAATGCATTTAAATAGCATTGATTGCTGTATAAATGACAAAAAAAATCAAAAAATGACAAAAAAAATCGCTGATCGCCGCCATTACCAGTAAAAAAAAAATATTAACAAAAATGCTATAAAACTATCCCCAATTTTGTAAACGCTATAACTTTTGCGCAAACCAATCAATAATCGCTAATTGCGATTTTTTTTACCAAAAATATGTAGAAGAATACGTATCGGCCTAAACTGAGGGAAAAAAAAAACATTTTATATAATTTTTGGGGATATTTTTTATAGCAAAAAGTAAAAAATATTGCATTTTTTTCAAAATTGTCACTCTATTTTTGTTTATAGAGCAAAAAATAAAAACTGCATAGGCAAATACCACCAAAAGAAAGCTCTATTTGTGGGAAAAAAGGATGCCAATTTTGTTTGGGAGCCACGTCGCACGGCCGCGCAATTGTCAGTTAAAGCAGCGCAGTGCCGAATCGAAAAAAGGGGCCTGGTCCTTTGGCTGCAAATTGGTCTGGGGCTTAAGTGGTTAACAGGACAGGTTCCACTCAGAACAGGCCTCGCCATGGTCGACCAAAGAATTTGAGTGCACATGCTCAGCGTCATATCCAGAGATTGTCTATGGGAAATAGATGTATGAGTGCTGCCAGCATTTCTGCAGAGATTGAAAGCCTCTCAGTGCTCAGACCATATGCTGCACACTGCATCAAATTGGTCTGCATGGCTGTCATACCAGAAGGAAGCCTCTTCTAAAGACGATGCACAAGAAGGCTTACAAGCAGACTATGGACATGGATTACTGGATCAATGTCCTGTGGTTTGATGAGACCAAGATAAACTCATTTGGTTCAGATGGTGTCAAGTGTGTGTGGGGGTAACCAGGTCAGGAGTACAAAGACATGTGTGTGGCTTTCATGGTCTGGGGCTGCATGAGTGCTGCTTGCACTGGGGAGCTACAGTTCATTGAGGGAACCATGCATGCCAACATGTACTGTGGCATACTGAAGCAGAGCATGATTCTCTCCCTTTGGAAACTGGGCCGCAGGGCAGTATTCCAACATGATAATGACTTCAAGCACACCTCCAAGACGACCACTGCCTTGTAGGGATGAACTCGATGTTCGACTCGAACATCGGGTGTTCGCCGAATAGCGAACAATTTGGGGTGTTCGTGGCAAATTTGAAAGCTGCGGAACACCCTTTAAAAGTCTATGGGAGAAATCAAAAGTGCTAATATTAAAGGCTTATATGCATTGCATTTTTTTTGGTCCGGGGTTCCCCTAAATATTCACACCAGACCCAAAGGGCCTGGTAATGGACTGTGGGGGAATCCCATGCCATTTTTTTTTTCAATTACTTTTATGTGTATTGCCGGGACCGACAATTTATTATAGCTGCGAGTACTTTTTTTCCTTTAGAAATGTCATTTTGTGCAGGGACTGTTGTAAACACGGGAAACATGTGGCATTTTACAGGCATACTATAGACACCCCCAGGTACAAAATTTAAAGGAATATTTCACTTTTATTGTTCCACTTTAAGCATTATTAAAATCACTGCTGCCGAAAACACGGCCATTTTTAAAACTTTTTTTTTGCATTGATACATGTCCCCTGGGGCAGGACCCAGGTCCCCAAACACTTTTTATGACAATAACTTGCATACTGTTTAAAATTAGCACTTTTGATTATTCATGTTCGTGTCCCATAGATTTTAACGGTGTTCGCGTGTTCAAACAAATTTTTTTGCCTGTTCGCATGTTCTGCTGAACCGAACCGGGGGTGTTCAACTCATCCCTACTGCCTTGCTAAAGAAGCTGAGGGTAAAGGTGATAGACTGCCAAAGCATCTCTCCAGACCTAAACCCTATTGAGCATCTGTTGGGCATCCTCCAATGGAAGGTGGAGGAGCGCAAGGTCTCTAAAATCTACCAGCTCCATGATGTCGTCATGGAGGAGTGGAAGAGGACTCCAGTGGCAATCTGTGAAGCTCTGGTGAACTCCATGCCCAAGAGGGTTAAGGCAGTGCTGAAAAATAATAGTGACCACACAAAATATTGACACTTTGGACCAAATTTGGACATTTTATACTTTCTTTTTTAATAATACATTTTTGACATTCATGTAAAGTTTTAATTGCATAAAAAATTTTTTTTTGGATGCATCAATAAACTTTTGAGCTTTTTAAACACAATACAAATGTACACTTTTTGAGCCTAAAAAGTCCTATTTCTATTAGGGGGAAACTTTGTCTTCTATGACCTTTTGGCTTGTTTACTGACAATGCTGCTGTTTGATCCTTATCTTCTCATCTGCTACTGGACCCCGGCTTGCTCACACCCTTTTGGGGCAAACCTTAGGGCAACAACTTGGTACTAAAATGCAGTTAAATCCATCTTCACCATCAGGAGCTCTGGTGAACTCTGGTTAGTACTTAGACTCCACACCTCCTGTGAGCCTGTGTCATCTGCCAAGGTGACTGCCTGTGTACCTATCCTGCTGGTCGGTGGTAGTCCTGCAACTGCTATAGAAACTGGTCTTCAAGCCTGATGCCTGATCGTGACAGAATATCCTGACCTAAAACTTGGAGGCCGCTATGACAAATACTGTGGCTCCTTTCAGGCAGAAAATTGCAGAGCTGCAAAAGTCTCACCTACCAAGAAAAATTTGCCGGACTGGAAAGTGTGGTCAAAGGGCAACACGAAGAGATCTGTGCTCTGAAAAAACAATTGCTGAACCTACGTTCCCGAGATGATGCTAAAGCACATATGACTCACATATGACTCACCCACCCAAGTTTAATGGAGGCAATCTCCATTACAGAGGTTTTCTTAACCAGTGTTGCATATATTTCAAAATGCGACACGCTGCATTCACTTCTGAAAAACAGAAGGTAATGTTTGTTATCAACCTCCTGACTGGGTAAGCTATAGCATGTGCCTCCCCCATATAGAACAAGACAGTGTCACACTGAATAATTCCCAGACTTTTGAGGCTGTGGTGAATTAGGTTTTTGATGATCCCAACCGCTGTGCTACTGATGAAGCAAAGTTGCATAGTTTATGGCAGGGTAAACATTCTGTTGCTGAGCACACAGCTGAATTCAGCCGTTGGATCACAGATACCACTTGGAACCCAGCAGCGCAAAAGTGTCAGTACCGCCAAGGGCTTGCTGAACAGGTAAAAGGTGAGTGGAGACTCCTAATGAGCTTGAGACCTTCATCCAACTATGTATCCAAATTGATCAAAGACTTGCAGAAAGGAGGAAGGAGAGACTGGGAATGTTTGGAAGTAGTGGTGGCATGCGTTTCTCCACTAGTCAATTTGTTCAGAAGGATCCAAGAGTTTCTCCAGATTCTGACACAGCTGAACCTATGCAGGGTGATGCAATTAAGAGATCCCTTTCTACTCAGGAGAAAAAGAGAAGACGTTCGGAAAACCTGCGTTCATATTGTGGGGACTCTGGGCATTACACAGTTAACTGTCCTAACAGGGTTAGAAGAACAATTGTGGCGACGGATGTGATCATGCCTGAACAAATAAACTCTATTACCCAGTCGATCTCCCCATTGATTCATGGAGAGAATAAAGTCAATTCTGTACTATCTCATTTTATCTTCCCTGTTAAACTTATCTCTGATAGTATTGAAATTCCTTGCTCTGCTATGCTGGACTCTGGGGCTAGGGGGAACTTTATGGACATTTCACCCTTAACTTCAGGACCTGTTACCCATGAAACAGTAATTTGAGGCTAACCATCATGAGACCATAGGTTTTCAGCTGATTTCGTCACCCACATTCCTTGTCATCCTGCGCATTCCTTGGTTTTCCACCCATAATCCCTTCATCCACTGGAAAGCATGGATTATTAACTTTACATCCCCTCATTGCGAGGAATTCTGTAGCGAACCTTGTCAAACAAGTTATTTGCTGGTCAAGGAATCACAGGTGGATGTTGTTACTATGCAGTCATATGACAACCTACCTCCACAATATCATGAGTTCTGGGATGTCTGAGATAAGAAGAATGCCAATCAGTTACCGCCTCATCGCCCATATAATTGTCTCATCAAACTGCTCCCAGGGGCTGAAATACCTTTTGGTCACCTTTTCAATCTTTCAGAACCTGAATTAAAGGTTCTCAGGGAATGGATTGATGAGATCTTAGAGAAGGGCTTCATTAGACCCTCAACGTCTCCTGCAGGGACAACCATGTTCTTTGTTGCAAAGAAAGATTCCATCTTGCGTCCATGCATTGACTACCGGGCCCTGAATAAAATCACTATTAAAAACTGCTATGAACTTCCTTTAATCTCTAAAATGTTGTAAAGACTCCGCTCTGCAAAAGTCATCACAGAACTAGACTTACGGGGGGCATATAACCTCATCCGCATGCGCCAAGCAGACTAATGGAAAAAAACACCTTTAGAACCAGATATGGTCATTTTGAGTCCCTGGTTATGCCTTTTGGCCTCTGAAATGCCCCTGCCACTTTCCACACTTCATCAATGATGCTTTTCAAGACCTATTGGACAAGTTTGTGATTTCTTATCTGGATCATATTCTCATCTTTTCTAATAATAACCTGGAGGAACATCACAAACATGTTTGCACTGTCTTTGAAAGGCTAAGGAAGAACCAACTTTATATTAAACTGGAGAAATGTGAGTTTGAACAAACCCAGATGCAGTTATTGGGATATATTATTTCTACTAAAGGAGTAAGCATGGATCTGAGAAGATCAAAGCAGTGATGGATTGGTCTGCCCCTAGAAATGTTAAAGAGATACCACGATTTGTTGGTTTTGCCAACCTCAACAGAAAATTCATAAGAAACCTCTCTAAAGTGATAGCACCGATTACACAGCTGACAAAGAAAGGAATGCCGAGGCACAGCCTGCTTTTATTTAGCTAAAGGCTTTTTTCACTTCTGCACCAATATTGGTATATCCCAATCCTGAAGTTCCTTTTATAGTGGAAGTGGATGCTTCAGACTCTGCTGTGGGAGCTATCCTTTCTCAGCAAAAAGGAGAAAAGATGCAGCTTCATCATTGTGCATATTTCTCTCGCCTAATGTCATCAGCTGAAAGAAATTATGACATTGGGAATAAGGAGTTAGTGGCAATTAAGGAAGCCTTTTCTGAATGGAGGCATCTGCTGGAAGGGGCTAAGCATCCAGTAACTGTTTTCACTGATAATAAACAAACTAGAATTCATTAGTTATGCCAAAAGAATGTCTTCTAGACAAGCATGTTGCTCACTGTTCTTTTCCAGGTTTAATTTTATCACCTCGTATCGACCTGGGTCAAGGAGTGATAAGGCCGATGTATTATCAAGGATGCTGACTGGACCATGCCAGGAAGACAACTCTGAATGTACTATCCTGCCTCAAAAGAACTTCATTTTGGCCATGGGTTTCAAGTCATACTTGAGTCTCCTAAAGGAGGAGTATGAAAATGACCCTCTTTTTAATCATCCGTCTACGGATATTAACCTTGTGTACAACATTGGCTTTTGGACTCATGCACATAGTCTCTATGTACCTGAATCTGCTCGGGTTGAAGCCCTCAGGTTGGTTAATGACTCAAAACTTGCTGGCCATCAGGAACACCGCAGATAGATGAAGAGTCGCATATGCTTTTCCTTCAACAAACAACCACACAGGAAAATGTCATTTGACCGACTTAAACCACATACTGTAATCTCTGTGCATGTACCCTTACCTGTATCTGTAACATCATTATTTTGAATATATTGTTGTAATGGCCATGTGGACCCATGCCCCATTATAAATAAAAAAAAAACTTGCTGGCCATTTTGGGATTTCCAAAACAGAAGAGCTCTTGTCACGTTCCTTTTGGTGGCCCAGCTATAAGAAAGATGTCAAATACTATGTGGCCTCATGCCTGACCTGTGCACGCAGTAAGACTCCCTGAGCTTCTCCTTTGAGGTTGCTCCAGCCACTCCCTGTTCCATCAAGACCATGGGGCCCAATTTCTATGGACTTTGTGGTAGATTTACAGTACCTCCCTTAAAAGAAATGACCACTATTTTGGTAATTTTTGACCATCTCACTAAGATTGCTCATTTTATACCTGTTAAGGGGGTACCTTCAGCTGAACAAAGTGCTGAGTTAATGATTCAAGAACTATTTACACTACATGGAATTCCTGACGATGTGGTGTCTGACAGAAGAGTACATTTTACTTCAAAATTTTGGAAAAACTTTTGCTCAGCCTTAGGTGTAACAATTAATCTACTGCTTTTCATCCCCAGTCTAATGGTCAGACCGAGAGGACCAATCAAACCTTGGAGCAGTACCTTCGATGTTTTGTCAGTTATCTTCAGGATGACTGGGGGGATTATCTTTCTACAGCAGAGTTTGCATATAACAATTCTAAACATAGCTTCACTTCTCAAAGTCCTTTTTATTTAAACAATGGTATCATCCAGTTTTTACTTTCAAAGTATTTTATTTTCATAATGTATAAATCAGAGTAACTGACATCAAAGACAAAGAAAGAACTTGCAAAACATTACAGTGGAGAAGAGAGTTGGGTCGGGAACTGACCATGGCATATTCTGGCGGAGACATGAAAATTAGAGGCGGGCAAAATACAATAAATATGTAATTTAACAAACAATCCTACCATTGCTAGTGACTTGAAGCCACCGCGTAACTCAGTGTATATCTTCGTCCGGGTCTCTCTGTCCCCGGAGCTGAACTGCGGAAATCTACTAATTGAGCAGGTCAGGAACTCTGTGAAAAGATAGGGATAGATCCCTGAAAGAAAGAGACAGTGGGGGGAAAAAAAAAGGGGGGGAGAAAAGAGAGGAGGGGGGGGGGGGGGGGTTAAGGTTCACATCAGTCAGTATTGGAACTAGGTGTGGTCGGAGGAAGTACCTAGGGAGATGCTTATACCCATGTATTGTGCCCATGGTTCCCAGGTCATCTCAAATTTTTGTGTTGAGTCGTTGAGAACGCTCACCAGTTTTTCCTGGGCCATGATCCAGGAGATTTTCCTGGTAGCTGATCTAGCTGAAACTGATGGTTGTTTACAGGCTTTAGCCAATGTTATTTTGGCACCTAAGAGAATAAAGTGGATCAATATTATATTTAGAAATAATTGGGAAGTGTGCATTTAGTAGTGCGATTTCTGGGGACCTGGGAATCTCGCATCCTGTTACTCTTTTGATAGTGTTAAATATTTGTTTCCAGAAATGCCTGATTCTGGGGCACGCCCACCATATATGGGTGATAGTGCCAATAAGTTGGCATCCCCTGAAACATAGGGGTTCAGCGGTTGGGAAGATTTTAGCCAGTCTGGCTGGTGTCATGTACCATCTAGTCATAATTTTTATATTCGCTTCCATTAGGGAAGTGTTGATGATTCCTTTATATGCAGAGGTCAATGCAGATTGCCAGGTCTCCAGGCTCCACTGGAATTGGAGATCTTCCTCCCATGCCAGCATGTAAGAGGACTTGCCTAGGGGATGGGAAAGTGACGCATAGATGACTGAGATCCCTCCTCTCTGCTCCATGGCTTGACCGCACCATAGTTCGTAATTGGAGAATTGTGGGGGGTCTGGTTTATTTAACCATATGCTGCGGAGAAAGTGGTTGATTTGGTTAAGCCGGAACCTTTCCAATAGCGGTAGATCGAGATTACTGATGCAGTGTGCAAGACAAAGGGGTCCCTTAGAAGTGAAATAATGCCCAATTCGGTACAGCCCCTTGTCAAGCCACCATTGGAAAGCCTTTATGTCTAATCCCGGTGGGAATTTCGGGTTACGGAAAAGATGAGATAAGGGTTTCAGTCAGAGGAGAGGTTTGGGTTTGACTTTAATTTGTCCCACATCGTGAAGGAGTGAGAGAGTGTGGGGGCCAAGATAGGAGGTCTTTTTTTTGGGGAGAGTCCATAATAGAAAATCTAGGGTGTGTTGTGGTGCAGCTAGGCGTTTTATCTGTATCCAGTCTGGTTTTTCCCTGTCGGAATAGATCACTGAGAGTTGGGCAAGTCTGGCAGCAAGGTAGTATCTATGAAGATGTGGGAGGCCAAGTCCACCTTGTTTTCGTGACAAATAAAGAGTTTGTTGTTTTAACCTATACCCTGAGCTTCCCCAAACAAATTTTAGAATTTTGCTTTGAAAGGATCGAAGGTGGTCCATCCTTAGTGGGATGGGGAGGGCTCAGAATAGGTAGAGTAGCCTGGGTAACAGGGTCATCTTCACTGCATTTATTCTTCCTAGCCAGGAAAGATTTTGTTTGGACCAGGATTTTAGGTCTAGTTCTAATTTATGGTACATGGGAGGGTAGTTTTTACTGTAAAGAGATTCAAATTTGGGAGTTAGGGATATGCCTAAGTATTTAATAGCCGAGTCGTTCCAGTCGAATTGAAAGTTTAATTTCAGAAGAGAGACCATCTCGGGAGTGAGAGAGATATTGTTGGCGAAGGAGGATAAGGTCTTGCATAGGTTAGGGAGGGAGATAAGTGGGGAGGTGATGGAGAGAATTAAGTCATCAGCAAAGAGGCCACATTTGTGCTCTTGGGCTCCGCATGTTACCCCCTTAATGTCGGGATTTGTTCGGATTGCTATCGCTAGTGTCTCAATAGCTATAGCAAATATTAGTGGGGATAAGGGGCAGCCCTGTCTTGTGCCTCTATCAATGTGGAACGGGGAGGATAAATATCCCTGTGATCTGATAATGGCTGTTGGTGTAGAGTATAGAGCTTTTATGATCCCCATAAAACGTTCGCCAAACCCCCATTGTTCTAAGAGCGGGAATATATACTGCCAGGACACGGAGTCGAATGCTTTTTGAATATCTAGGGAAAGCAGCATACCCTGTTGTTTGGAGCCACCTGGCCAGTTAGATTGTAAAATTGAGACTATATCGATGATTCTTCTGGTTTGGTCAGGTCCCTGTCTACCTGGAATGAATACCAACTGATCCTTGTGAATATATGCACCGATAAAGGTGTTTAGCCTGTTTGCTTTTAGTGAGTGATTTTAGTGAGGATTTTCAAATCATTGTTTATCAATGAAATTGGTCTGTATTTTCCTACATCTTCGGGGTTCTTGTCAGGTTTCGGGATAACGGTGATGAAAGCTGTGTTTAAGTCAGGGTTGAGGGGCTTTCCGTTCACTTTTTCGTTAAAGAATTTAGTCAGGTGGGGCGCTAAGGTCTCTGAAAAGGATTTGTAGTAGGGCACTGATAACCCGTTAGGACCTGGAGCCGAGCCCTTCTTTAAATTTTTAATGACCTCTAATGTTTCTTCTAATGTAATTTGGTCTTCCATGATAGCTTTATGGTTTTCAGAGAGTGTAGGGATGGGGAGGGTGTTGAGGAATTGTGATGTGGTGCTATCAGGTCCTGTGACCTACATCTGCCTCTGCTTACACCGCCACCCGGACCTATATGGTGGCTCATCATCCATCCATCTGTGCTAACTATCACAGATCTGACAGGCACTCCTAAACTCACTGTACTCTCGTGGCCACTGTTCCCACTCCAGTGGCTTCTGAGACAGGACTGTAAGAGAGGTCTCCTCCTACAAGTCAGACTCTACTACTAGGTGCGTAACACAGTCTCATGGAAAATGTAATTGTGAGGCTTCTGTTGGTCAAAGAAGGAGCGGTGGAGAAGCAGGCCACCTAAGTGATGCATTAAACAAAAAAAGTAGTCCTTGGCGCCCAGGGATGTCAGCTTCTACATCCTTTCAGCAGAATCTGCATTATATGTTGGAAGATTATCTAGGGGCAAAAACAGACATGGAGAGCTTTCCAGATGACGATCGACTGGGTTATTGGTCATGGAAATAGACCACTGGCCAGAACTTGCAGTATGCAGTGTGCTTTCCGAATGGGCATTCAGTGCTGCCAGAGGTTTTGTGACAGATAAAAGAGGGTGTCTGTCCACAGACCCTGTTGACTCGCTGACATTTGTCAAAATCAATTAGTCCTGGATTAGCAGCAGCTATCAAACTCCTTATACAGATGTCGCTGATTAAATGTTTTTGTGATCTGGAATCTCTGCAAGACTGTCTAGTCTGCCTAGCTTTGTGGGTGTTGATTTTATCTGGAAGACATTTTTTTGGTGCAGGTTTTATGAGCACAATTAACACCCAGGGACCAATTTTTCCACACCGGTTTGACAAGTGCATAGAATTTCAATTTTTTATAGCAAGGCCAATTATTGCTTTCATCAAGAGTACCTCTATAAGGTTATGGTGTGAAGGCACCACCAACACCCAAAGCCCAACTTTTCCACACCTTTTTGTATGTGCATATACCTAATTTTTTTTTACAGAAAAGCCAATTCTTGCTTTCATCTAGAGCAGTGATTCTCAACCCTGTCCTCAAGTACCTCCAACAGGCCATGTTTTGGGAATTTCTTTTAGATAAAATAGCTGTCCAAAATACCAAGCCATTAACTCTGATTTAAGGCACCTGTGCAAGATAGAGGAAAACCTGCAAACATGGCCTGTTGTGGGTACTTGAGGACAAGCTTCAGAACCACTGATCTAGAGTACCTCTAGTTATTTCCTGCTCTTTTTTGCGTTGTGTTCTAGGAGCATTCTTCCTTTCACTAGTCTTTAGTTCTATGGCAGCTTCAGCTGCAGAATGAGTTTGCCAATAAATGTGTAATAATGTATTGAATATACGAAGAGTAGGAGAGGAGGAAGAAGATGGTGAAATGAGAGAATAAAGCAATTTCCAAATTAGTTTTGTACATTTATTTTGAAACTTCTTTTTTGAGGTTATTGTTGGACATTATTTTTCTTAACAAAAACATGCAAAAACAAAATTTTTTTCAAGAGTACCTCCATAGGGTTACAGTGTGAAGACACCACCAACACCCAAAGCCCAATTTTTCCACACCTGTTTCTTCTTCTTTTTTTTTTTTTTTTTTTTACAAGTGAAACAATGAATACACAATGAGGCTTTCAAAAATGAGCCAGCAGTAAAATACAGTGGAACACAAAGAATAATAGTATCAAGAAAGATAATGGGATGTAATAACCTGTCACGTACCTGGTGGAGATCGAGCCATAGAATGGGCATCTCTTGCACCTCCTATCCATCACCCCTGATAGAGATGACGGGGAGTGTAGGACATAGAGTGACACGAGGGCCAGTATAGCAGGTGGCACCAGCTAAGGCTTGACAGGAACCAGATGGCCATAGATTACCGGACAGGCACTGGGAGCTGGAACTCCATGTCACTGGATCAGCAAGCAGAGGCAAAGCCGGAACATAAGCCAGGGGGTCGTCAACAGCTGGGCAGAGCAGGTACAGGAACGTGAGACTGGAGCCAAGACAGGATACAAGCCGGGTTCGGTACAGAATCGTGCAGCAAGGTACATGAGCATGAGAAAGGAGCAGAGTCAAACACAAGCCAAGGTCACAGGTAGGCAAGCGGAAGTCCAGAGGAAGGTACAGGTGAAGCCGCATCAAACACAGGTAAACTGGAACAGATTAAGGCACAGGTTAACAGGAACAAGCTGAAAGATCACTCAGCAATGTGTATGTGTCATTGCTCAGTTTAAATAGGCTGTCTGGCACCAGTATGTGCACGTGTGTGAGCGTGTGCTCCTGATCGCGCTCATGTGCGCTCACACATGCGCCAATACACATTTCTCTTTGTGCACATGCTGGTGTGTCCATGCCTGGGCGCCAATGCACATTTGTTGACCAGACTTCTCTGACATAACCAGTCAAAATGTGACAAACAAATGAAACTCCAGAGAACGAGAGAAAACCATAGAGCTAAAATAGAGGGTAGCTTTATACAATCAATCAATCGCCACAGCCCTGGACATAGATGAGCAAGGTTGTAAATACACTATACTGGACTCCTGGACAGTGTTGTAAATACCCTAGGGTTATAGAATAGACCAAGCTTTTGGAATGCCCTCTATTCCTTTGGAACATCCTGTATAGACAGGGTCAAACTAACATCCCATAAGCAACTGATGTCTGGTGGTTTCAGACATAAATCCCCCCCCCCCCCCTAAGAAAAAGGGGAGGGGAGAAAAAAAGAAAAAGAAAAAAGACCAAAATAAAGACAAAATAGAAGAGAAAAAGAAGTTAGAAAAGAACAAATCAAGAGGAGAGAGGAGGCAAGGGTGGCAGAGTGGGTAGACACCAATGAGATTATAAGCATAAGTGGAGAGACAGCTGACTAAATTGGATTACGAAAATGATTTTCCCAGGGTTACCATCAGGTCAAGTTTCTGTACTGTACCCTGAAGAATTCTAACTGCTTTTTCCTGGGTCATTATCCAAGAAATGTTACGCTTCGCTGCTGAGAAAGGCACAGATGGTTGTTTCCAAGCTCGGGCAATTGTAAGCTTGGGTCACAATAGCATGAAATAAGTCAGTTTTAAGTACTTTTAGGCCTCATGCACACGAGACGCTGTTAAACGCGCGTTCAGAGGCAGTTGGACACTTTTTTCAACTGCACCTGAACGCATGCAATGTTATCCTATGTGTCCATGTACAAAGTCTAGTTTTTTCCCGTTTTTATGCAGTTGCGTTTAACCTCGTTTTTCCAGAAGCAAAAAAATGCGTTCAGACACTTTGCTTTTCTGCTTTTCAGACGCAAAACGCAGCTAAACGTGGCTAAACGCGGCTAAACGCAGGCACCTGCGTTTAGCCGCGTTTGCGTTTATAAGCCTTTTTAAAGGAACCCAATTTTTTGGAGCAGAAAATATGATGGTAAACCATAAAAAATACTAGAAAAAATTGTTTAAAATGTCGTAATTAGTTTAGATAGTTCAAAGAGCATATATACTCACTGATGCATACATGTTTGTGAAATGCATACATGTTTGTGAAATATTCAACGGACATTCGCTGTGCCATCAACAGATGGGTCCAATATCGACGAGCTCTGATTCTGGACCTCTCATGCAAATTTGCGACGACATTGCTGCCGCATCAAGAGCGACATCAGGAGCATTTCCTGACATATATTTAATATGGGATCCATTTCCAAAAAAAAAACACAGAAAGAGAGGCAAATGCAAGTGTACAACTGCTCTCTCTGCTGCTGCTGCTCACTCTGATCAAATTGGCAGAAATAGTTAATAATACATGCTTTCTGAGCTTGGGGAGGGTCTATATGATGTTATCTTTACAAATGCTTATAGACGCAAACGCGTCTAAACGCGTCTAAACACGTCTAAACGCGACATGAAAACACAGCAAAACGCGCATTTTTAAACGCAGGTTTCTGCTTTTTAAAACACGCGTTCAGCAGAGTTTGCATCTGCGTCTCGTGTGCATGGGGCCTTAGGGATCTTATAGACCCTTTCATTTAAAAGTGCGGTTAGAGGCGAATTGGGGATTGCCACTCCTGTGACCTTCCGCAGCAAAGAGAAAAACTTATTCCAAAATCCTCTCAAACTGGGACAATCTCACCAGGTATCACCTATATGACCACAACCCAGAAAACAAAGGGGAGACGTTCCCCGGTAGATCTTTGCTACGTGGGAAGGAACATGATACCAACGTGTAAGGATTTTAACACCGGCCTACACCAAGGAAATATTAGCAATACCTTTTAACTACTTGCCTACCAGGCACGAACACCTCCTTCCTGACCAGGCCATTTTTCAGCTTTCAGCGCTGTCGCATTTTGAATGAAAATTGCGCGATCATGCAACGCTGTACCCAAATAAAATTTTTATCATTTTTTCCCCACAGATAGAGCTTTATTTTGGTGGTATTTGATCACCTCTGCGGTTTTTATTTCTTGCGCTATAAACAAAAGAAGAGCAACAAGTTTGAAAAAACATAATATTTTTTACTTTTTATTATAATAAATATCCATTTTTATTTTAAACAAATTTTTTCCTCAGTTTAAGCCGATACGTATTCTTCTACATATTTTTGGTAAAAAAAAATCGCAATAAGCGTATATTGATTGGTTTGCGCAAAAGTTATAGCGTCTACAAAATAGGGGATAGATTTAAAGCATTTTTATTATTATTATTTTTTTACTAGTAATGGCGGCGATCTGCGATTTTGATCATGATTGCGACATTGCGGCGGACATATCGGACACTTTTGACACATTTTTGGGACCATTCACATTTATACAGCGATCCGTGCTATAAAAATGCATTGATTACTGTATAAATGTGACTGGCAGGGAAGGGTTTAACACTAGGGGGCGCTGCAGGGGTTAATGTGTTCCCTATGTTAGTGATTCTAACTGTGGGGGGAGGGGACTGATTGGGGGAGGGGACCGATCGGTGTCCCTATGTACAAGGGACACACCATCGGTCTCCTCTCCAGTGACAGGACGTGGATCTGTGTGTTTACATACACAGATCCACGTCCTGCTTGATTACCGGGCAATCGCGGGTGCCCAGCGGACATCGCGGCCGCCAAGCACGCGCATTGGCTCCCCAGCTACGTGGGGTGCCCCCTAAATATTCATACCAGACCCTTCAGGTCTGGCATGGATTTTAAGGGGAACTCCACGCCAAATTTAAAAAAAAAATGGCGTAGAGGTCCCCCTCAAAATCCATACCAGACCCTTATCCGAGCACGCAACCTGGCAGGCCGCAGGAAAAGAGGGGGGGATGAGAGAGCGCCCCCCCTCCTGAACCGTACCAGGCCACATGCCCTCAACATTGGGAAGATGCTTTGGGGGTCTGTGACCCCTCAAAGCACCATGTCCCCATGTTGATGAGGAGAAGGGTCTCTTCCCCACAACCCTGGCCGGTGGTTGTGGGGGTCTGCGGGTGGGGGGGCTTATCAGAATCTAGAAGTCCCCTTTAACAAGGGGACCCCCAGACCCCCCCCCCCCTGTTTGAAATGGTAAGTACCCCTACCATTTCACAAAGAAAGTGTAAAAATATGTTCAGGTGTTTTTAACTAGCCCTGCAGAAAATGTAATTCTTGAATGTGTGTGCTGTAATATGTTCGCTATTGTTTGTTGGTCTTATGGCAGCATCATCTTGAATCGAAATGCATTAGGATGTGCTTCTCAAATATGTTTTTGTATCCTGTAGGAATAGGACATCTAAGTGTTGTGAATGGTAAGATTGAAACAATTTACAGCACTTCACGGTGGAATTTAGTCCCTGCACATTGTGGGAAGCTTTGCGTAGGGGGAACGTGGAAGTTTCAGTCGGCATCATGGATCAGAGGAGAAGCAAAGTTTGTTACATAGCAGAGACTTACCCACAATATGGAGAAGGTGTCCACTGGGCATAATGCTGAGACCGCCTGGGTAACAAAGATCAGGAAATTAATATTCCTAGAATCTCCTTGGTGTCTGAAAAGCAAGAAACAGTATTGTAAAATAGGACAGAAAAAGGATATAAGAAGAAAGAAAGAGAAAGGGGGACCACAGGACATCCATCGAGTTGACATCCTCAGTCCCAAGAAAGTGGGAACGGACCAGCCTGTTCCCACGTAGGCAACTGACCATATACAGTAGAACTTCACTGAGTCGGCAGAATAAAATCTGCCCTGACGATAAGGAAAAACCCTGACATCCAGGCAGATGGAGGAACATGACGGCCACTCCGGCCTAAGCCCCAGCCTTAGAAACATGACCCTAGAAGATTGAACCCAAAAAGACCCCAAAAATTCAGATGACCCCTTTCCGGTGAAGTCCCATAAGGACAAGGCTATCCCCACCATAAGTAGAGAATGTCCCAGAGTGACCCCCCCAGGAGAGGACCAGAGAATGTGGTGAATGAATTCTATAAATAATGATAATGTGGTTACAATCATAACTCATGAGGGAGAGCCTGAAAGCATAACAGGACTGCCACTCAAGCCCTCCTCCACTGCAACAGGCGCCATGGTAGGCCAAACATAGGAAAATCTTTCAAACATATATAAGGACAGCAGAAATAGAGTACGACAAAGGACTGATGAATTGTCCATCAGACATAAAGGGACACTGTGAAGGGAAAACAAATCAACAAAAACGTCTGTGAAGAAGTTGAAAGAATATAGTTCCTGGGGGGTGAAGCGAATCATCAAGGAGTACGAGAGTATTTAGACCGCTTAGATTGCTGTTTTTGTCATACTGGAGGTATAGGGCTTGGTGGGGAAGGATGCTTAGAGGATCCTGGGGTTTTGTGGGAGGAAGATGGAGTGGGGTCTTGAGAAAGGAGGCCCAACTGCAAAAGTAGACATTCCCCATTATGGATTGAAGAAAAAACATGTGTTTTGTTCCGGACATGAAACTCAGCCGGAATGAAAATGACCACTGATATTTAATTGTTTTCTGGGACAGGATCAGCAAAAGTGGTTTGAGAGAGCGCCTTTTATGTATGGTGGTGGGAGATAGGTTGGAGAACACCTGTATTGGATGACCCTGGAGAGAGAGTTGATCTGTATCTCTAGATCTCACCATGACATCCTCCTTCACGCTATAGTAGTGAGGCTTTACCACAATGTCCCTGGGTAGGCAGGGCACTAGATGCCTGGATTTAAAGAGGGTATTTTTTTTATTTTTAAAGCACAGGATTAGAGCCAGAGGTTTTAATAGGCTTCAAAAAAGGGTGGGTTAAGCGCTGCGCCCGAAGCCCACCCGGTTGTGTGACAATAGCGAATGAAAATTCACTATTGTCACATTAATTCTGCCTCCCAGCCAATCAGGAAGTGGGTCCCTTAGACCCATTTCCTGATTGGCCGAAAAATACAAGCTACCCTATTGGCGGTGGGAGGAGGAGTGAGGTGATGCATGGCGGAGGACACCGCTGTGATGCCGAGGAGGAGACACGCGGCGAGGACACTGTGGAGATGGGGGGCTGGCTGTGCACTGTTTGCTGCCCCCCCCAAAAAATATACCACCATCTGCCACTGTTTAGTAGGGAGATGCTCCTGGCAGGTAGGATCATCAGTGGACTTTCCAGGGTTTGGGATCATATTTATGAGGGCCTCTAGGGACTCTCTTGGTAAAGAGCCTGTGGACTTTGTGCGGTTGAAGGCTTTGTACAGGTAGGATGAATGCAGTGTGGAATAAAGCTTATAATATTAAATTCTAAACCCATCCAGACATGGAGCTTAATGCAATGGTAGGGTGGCAATTGTCTTTTGAATTTTTTGAAAAGTGAATGGAGCCAAGAGTTGACTAAGTTGCTGCAAAGTTATAGTTGAAAGGTGCAGAGTGTTTAGAAAAATCGGTATCTCCTCAACTTGAGGAGATGCATCGGTTTTGTATTGTGTCAAGCACCACAGTGAAGCCAGCTGGATTCTTATGCCGCCTACACATGGTCAGAATTTCCGATGGAAATAGTCGGATTGGAGCTTTTCATTGGATTCCCCGACCGTGTGTATGCCCATCGGTATTTTTCTGTCGGAATTTCCGACCGACTTTGGATTGAGAACCTGTTCTTAATTTTTCTGTATCCGCAACCCGTGCTTTAGATGCTCTGTTTAAGATGGCAGATATTGTCATAAAATCATCAGACAAAGGGGGTGGAATAGTTCTGCAAAATAAGGCAGACTATATCAAAGAAGCATATAGACTCCTCTCAGATACTACCACGTACGAAAAACTAAGTAGGGACCCCACCATTGACTTTTCTGCTGAGGTTAACGTTTAAGTAAAATCGGCTCTGGATCACAGAGTGATTAACAAAACGGAAGCCTAATTTTTAAAAAAAAAGTTTTTATCAAGTACCATATTTTTATCACCCAAAATTCACAAAAGCTTGACTAATCCCCCTGGCAGACCCATTGTGGCTGCCATGGATAGCGTCACCACTAGCTTCAGTCAATATATTGACCAATATCTGCAACCCATCGTCCAACAGTTACGATCATATATTAGAGATGGCACACATCTCTTGGAACTCCTGGCACCCTATTCATGGGAACCTTCCTACAGGTGGTTATCCCTTGATGTGACTTCATTATATACATCCATACCACATCTTTTTGGTCTATTAGCGCTGGAGTATTTTCTAGCACAAGACCCCCTTATCAATCCGCGCCAAGCTGCATTTATTTTGGAGGCCACAAATTTTTGTTTCACACATAATTATTTTAATTTTAATGGTGATTTTTATCTGCAAATTCAGGGGACAGCCATGGGAGCCAACTTTGCCCCCTCCTATGCCAATCTCGCCATGGGCTACTGGGAGAAAAACTATATCACGCAGAATAATCCTTATTCTGCGAACATCATATTTTTTGGACGCTATATCGATGATTTAATTGTCATTTGGGATGGCCCCCCTGACCTGGTTCCCCATTTTGTTGAACACTGTAACTCTAATCCCTATGGCCTGTCATTCACACATGCTTCTGATCCCACTAGCTTGGCCTTTCTCGATTTAGAGCTAGGTCATGCTAAAGAGACTATTATTGCCAAAAACTACACAAAGCCTACTGCTGGGAACTCCTTTTTGCATTATAGGAGTTGTCACTACCCAAAATGGACAAAAAAACATACCCAAGGGACAGTTCTGTCGTTTAAGACAGAACTGTACCCTTGACACCGATTATGACACACTTAGCATACCTTTAAAGAAAAAATTTGCAGATAAAGACTATCCATCTGAGCTTGTGGATGAAGCATGCGATTTGTATTCCAAAGGCAAGCCAGTCAAAAAAGTGAGAGAAAAAATGGATCATTCCCTGAGATTTCTTACCGCCTTTAACTATCAATATAAGAAAATGGAAAATATCTTAAATAAACATTGGAATATCCTCCAACAAGATCCTCTACTCAAAACCATTCTTCCACCTACTGCCAAAATCACATACCGAAAGGCCCCCAACCTTAAAAACAAAATTGCACCCAGCAAACTTTCAACCATACAGTCCACTCCAAATACCAATACTCTCATACCTCTGATAGGTATGTACCAATGTAAAAAAACACGTTGCAAGACCTGCTGTTTTATCCAACATGGCAAAAAATCCTTTCAGTGTAAGGGCAAAACTTATCCCATTGACCATTTTTATAATTGCTCATCAGATTTTGTAGTTTATGGCCGTGCTTGCCCCTGTGGTCTCGTCTATGTTGGACGAACAATTTGTCCTTTGAGACAACGGTTCGGCCAGCATCGGCATCTCATTGAGGGAGGTAAGGATATGCATTGTGTCCCCCGACACTTTGCCCAGCATCATGAAATATCCACTAATGGCCTCCAAGTTTGGATCATCGAACAAATCCCTAAATCCATGACTGAGGCCGAACGTTTTAAGAAATTATGTGAGAGAGAAACTTTCTGGATATATTGTTTAGAAGTTCTCTCGCCTGGTGGCCTCAACGAAGGGATAGAAATAGCTACTGTACTATAGTCTGGTCTCATGTCCTTATATTGCTACCAATTTCTTTACCAATTAGTATATGATATGTCCATTTGATTTTTTTAAAAAGTCTACATTTTACCATTATCATTTTTATCGCAGGTTTCTCTCTATATATACTTTTATACATGGGGGTGGCGGGTTCGTGCATCTCCCTAGTAAGTATCGTTCATTTTTTAGGTATTTTTAAGGCTATTTAAGGTACTTCTAATGCCGCGTACACACGTGCGGACTTTTGCCGGCGGACCTAGTCCAGCGGACAATCCCGCGGGACTTTCCAGCTGGGTCCGCTGGACTTTCCGAGCGTGTGGACTTGCCCACACACGCACGGACTTCTCCAGCGGATAATCCGCCGGCCAAAAGTCCGCGGGACTTTTGAAAATGACGGACTTGCCCACACACGGAGCAGTCCGTTCATTTCGAACGTAACTTCAGGTTACGTAGCTAGCGTAGGCAGTAAATGCCGCCGCGCTAGCTCCGCAAGCTGGCATGGATTTAAAGGGAATCCCCACGCCGAAAAAACGGCGTGGGGGTTCCCCCAAATCCATGTCAGACCCTCATCCGAGCACGCAGCCTGGCAGGCCAGGAAAGGGGTGGGGACGAACGAGCGCCCCCCCCCCCTCCTGAGCCGTACCAGGCCACGTGCCCTCAACATGGGGGGTGCCCTGGGGAAAGGGGGGCCGTGCGGCCCCCCCCACCCCAAAGCACCTTGTCCCCATGTTGATGAGGACAAGGGCCTCTTCCCGACAACCCTGGCCGTTGGTTGTCGGGGTCTGCGGGCGGGGGCTTATCGGAATCTGGGAGCCCCCTTTAATAAGGGGGCCCCCAGATCCCGGCCCCCCACCCTATGTGAATGAGTATGGGGTACGATGTACCCCTACCCATTCACCTAAGGTGTAAAATGTAAAGTACAAAAACACACACACTTTTGAAAAAATATTTTATTGCACTGCTCCGGGGGTCTTCTTCCGTCTTGGGGGTCTTCTCGCCGGACTCCCCCGCTCTCTTCTGCTCTTTTACCTAGCTCTTTCACGAGGGGGGGAGTCCGGCTACCTTCTTCGTCGTCGCCGCCGTCTGGGGGTCTCGATCCGCCTTCGGGGGTCTTCTTCCGTCTTGGGGGTCTTCTCGCCGGACTCCCCCGCCATTTACCAAGCTCTTTTACCGAGCGGGGGAAGTCCGGCTACCTTCTTCGTCGTCGCCGCCGTCGTCTGGGGGTCTCGATCCGCCTTCGGGGGTCTTCCGGGGGTCTCTTCTGTTCTTGCGGCGGTCGTCGTCTTCCGCGCCGCCGGCGCCTTGTCCTTCTTCTTGTTCTTGTTCTTGTTCTTGTTCTTCTTCTTCTTCCGATGTTGACCCGACGCTCTCTCTGCCCGGAATGCCTGTGCCGCTCTGCGCTCGGACTTATATAGGGGAATGGGGACAGGGTCACATGCACATGTCACATGGTGACCCCGCCCCCTTGTGTTGTCACAGTCCCAGCATCCTCCGGGACTGTGACAACACAAGGGGGCGGGGTCACCATGTGACATGTGCATGTGACCCTGTCCCCATTCCCCTATATAAGTCTCAGCGCAGAGCGGCACAGGCATTCCGGGCAGAGAGAGCGACGTGTCAACATCGGAAGAAGAAGAAGAACAAGAACAAGAACAAGAAGAAGGACAAGGCGCCGGCGGCGCGGAAGACGACGACCGCCGCAAGAACAGAAGAGACCCCCGGAAGACCCCCGAAGGCGGATCGAGACCCCCAGACGACGGTGGCGACGACGAAGAAGGTAGCCGGACTTCCCCCGCTCGGTAAAAGAGCTTGGTAAATGGCGGGGGAGTCCGGCGAGAAGACCCCCAAGACGGAAGAAGACCCCCGAAGGCGGATCGAGACCCCCAGACGGCGGCGACGACGAAGAAGGTAGCCGGACTCCCCCCCTCGTGAAAGAGCTAGGTAAAAGAGCAGAAGAGAGCGGGGGAGTCCGGCGAGAAGACCCCCAAGACGGAAGAAGACCCCCGAAGGCGGATCGAGACCCCCAGACGGCGGCGACGACGAAGAAGGTAGCCGGACTCCCCCCCTCGTGAAAGAGCTAGGTAAAAGAGCAGAAGAGAGCGGGGGAGTCCGGCGAGAAGACCCCCAAGACGGAAGAAGACCCCCGGAGCAGTGCAATAAAATATTTTTTCAAAAGTGTGTGTGTTTTTGTACTTTACATTTTACACCTTAGGTGAATGGGTAGGGGTACATCGTACCCCATACTCATTCACATAGGGTGGGGGGCCGGGATCAGGGGGCCCCCTTATTAAAGGGGGCTCCCAGATTCCGATAAGCCCCCGCCCGCAGACCCCGACAACCAACGGCCAGGGTTGTCGGGAAGAGGCCCTTGTCCTCATCAACATGGGGACAAGGTGCTTTGGGGTGGGGGGGCCGCACGGCCCCCCTTTCCCCAGGGCACCCCCCATGTTGAGGGCACGCGGCCTGGTACGGCTCAGGAGGGGGGGGGCGCTCGTTCGTCCCCACCCCTTTCCTGGCCTGCCAGGCTGCGTGCTCGGATGGGGGTCTGACATGGATTTGGGGGGAACCCCCACGCCGTTTTTTCGGCGTGGGGAGTCCCTTTAAATCCATGCCAGGTCACGGAGCTAGCGCGGCGGCAGTAACTGCCTACGCTAGCTACGTAACCTGAAGTCACGTGCTAAATGAACGGACTTGCCGATGAGCGGCAAGTCCCTTCATTTCAAAAGTCCCGCGGACTTGCCCACTAACGGCGGGATTGTCCGCTGGACTTCCAAGTCCAGCGGATAATTTGAAAACAAAACTTCAAACTTTAGTCCGCCGTACTTTGGCGCCAAAAAGTCCGCCGGCGCCCACACACGAGGGGATTATCCGCTGGACTTCAGTCCAGAGGATAATCCCGCGGGATTGTCCCTTCGTGTGTACGCGGCATAAGTCTGATCGTTTGTCCTTCTGTTAGTTCTTTTCAATTATTATCCGCATATATGTTTTATTTCCCGCCCCCCTATCCCCCCCTCTTTTCTCCCCCAACTATCCATCACTATGGATATATTATAATTTAAATTATATTACCATCATTTAATTAATTTAATATATTTTTAGTGCACGTACTGATATATAGATATATCTTACATGCCCCCCCCTTTCTTTCCTTGGTTGGTAAGACATGTGTATTTAATATGTATTTATTATGTACCATTTATCATTATTATCATTCTGTTTTCAGCTCTTAATGTTTATATATATATATATATATATATATATATATATATATATATATATATATATATATATATATGTGTGTGTATTTTTTTCTTCTTTTACATATATGTATAGATATATATTTTTTACCACATATATATTTTTTAATATGTATGTATATATAAATGTTCATTATTTTTTAAACTCTGATGCATTAGTATTAATTTAATAATGATTTTATAATTATTATTATTACTCATCCCCCTTTTTATTATTCACAAGTGTATCATTAGATGTCCCTTTGAAATATATGTATAGGTCGGGTTGTACTGTCCGGTCCCTGTGTACCAATACCTCGTAAAACCATGAGAGAAAGAGAGAATGGATGGGGGGGAGACAGAGTCAGGAAGGGAAGAGGGGAAAGGGAGGGAGGGGGGAAATCGGCCTGGGTGAGGAGAGCATATTATCTTCCAAGCTATAGTGTTTATGTGTTCATGTGGCCAACATTGCTACTCCTTCATCTGAGAATATAAACAAATTCCATTGCATCCATGCTGTGGAGTGTTGTTCCTGTTTATTTTGTGCTGTCAGGACACCGCAATGGTTGGTGGTGAGCTTTTTTTCCACAAAAGTGGGATGCAAGATTTAGCTGCATTCAATAGGTGTTGTATTATCGACTTTTTGTAGCTCCGTGCTGGGATTGTAGTGGCATGGAGCAGGATAAAAACAGGATTGTTGCTTATTGTGTAATCTGTGAATTTTTGAGTGATCGTCCGGACTGTCGTCCAGAAATTTAGAAGCAGAGGACAAGACCAGAAGATATGGAGGAGATATGGAGGAGTGTCCCTTTGTCTTTCTGACATCTCCAGCATTTGTCTGTGGTGGCAGGAAAGTATTTGTGTATCCTTTTGAGGTGTGTAGTACCATCTGGTCAGGATCTTATAATTAAGTTCCTGTATCTTTGTGCATATGGATGTTTTTAAGGAGAATCTGAGAATCGTTTGAATTTGGACGTTGGTGAACTTGCGTTGTAGGTCAGTTTCCTATTTCTGTATGAATGCCAGGTCGGGTTGGTCTGTTGGGGAGTTGAGTAGCTCATATGTTTTGGATAGTACTTGAGGTAGAACTCCCTCGTCCCTATAATAATCTTCAAAAGTCATCAGGTCACAGTTAAAATGTGTTGGGTTGGTGATTAAATGTAAAAAGTGGTGTAGTCGTATTGCCTTCCAAAATGGCAGTTGGAATTGTCCCCTGTCTTCAGTTAGGGATTGAATAAAAGGCCATTGGTTTTCTTCTAAGAAGTGCGAGGCTCGGTCCCTGCCAGTTGATGTGAATGTCTCGTAGTCCGATTGTTCCAACCCGGGGGGAAAGTTAGGATTGACTAGTATCGGATATAGAGGGGAGTCTCTAGTGGTGAGGGATGTAGTAAATAAAGTAGATGCACCTACTCGGAGGGTCGTGCCTATTACGGGATGCATCTTCAGTTTTGGTGGTAACTGGTCGAAGCACCAGACCGCACCCTTCAGTGGCACCTCGGACTGGGCCTGCTCTAATTGCGTCCACAGCTTGTTTTGGCCATGCCGGTTCCAATCTATTGTTCTAGCTAGATGGACTGCTATATAATAATTCTGTAAATCTGGGAGAGCTAGTCCCCTGAGGTGTTTGGGCAGTGTTAAATACCACCTACGCAATCTAGGTTTCGAGTTTGCCCATATGAATTTAAAGCGGGATTCCACCCTGAAGTGGAACTCCCGCTTTTTGGAACCCTCCCCCCCCTCCGGTGTCACATTTGGCACCTTTCAGGGGGGAGGGGGGTGCAGATACCTGTCTAAGACAGGTATCTGCACCCACTTCCGGCATAAACTCCCGTGGGAGTTTACGCAAGTTCCTGTCCCGGCGCGCTGTCTGCTGGGACACACACGTGTCATAGCATGCAGGCTGGTTA
Source organism: Lithobates sylvaticus (assembly GCA_028564925.1). Taxonomy (NCBI): domain Eukaryota; kingdom Metazoa; phylum Chordata; class Amphibia; order Anura; family Ranidae; genus Lithobates; species Lithobates sylvaticus. The sequence continues at coordinate 366,764,626 of CM053026.1, read as the reverse complement.
CCATGACGACCCATCTGCTCCTCTGCTCCATACAAGAGAGTACAGGTCCCATATTAAAAGGGGTTTGGCCTGAGTGGGGGGAGGAGGGAGAGGGGGGAAGCCAGTGGGAGGTCCGTGGGCTCTTCACACAGGACCTGCCGTAACGATGAAGAGAGGATGGAGGAGCCCCTCCCTCCTATTTGTGCAGCCCCCCCAGAACTCTCCAAGAGAGGGTATGATAACATTCGGCAGACATGTATAGACAGTGAGTTAAGGAGTGTATGTACCATGTGCTGCCCGTGCACAGCCCCCCCCCCCCCACACAACATCATTGACTCCGGGTGGCTGGTTATATACGACACCGTGGGGGAGAGGGGGGGCAAGCACAAGAAACCCTAGGTCGTGAGGGGGCATCCCGGGGAGAAGGGACAGCACAATAGCTAAACGGGCGGACGCAACCAGGGTGGTAAGGGCTACGTGGTGTATGGAGGAACATGAAGGGGAAGTCTTCTCTGGATGCCTCTGCCGAAGTGAAGCGGGATCTGCGCCGGCTCCTCTGCGGTCTAGGTGATCGGGTCCTCCGCATGTTGTATGTGCCAGAGGTTTAGGAGGGCCATCCGCTGCAGTGTCGCTCTAGACAGGTCCGGCATTATCCAGGACTACAGCCCCGTCAAATTCCATGTCTCCTTTCTCCCATGCCATTCGCTGTATTAGCTCTTTGTGGGCATACTGGTGAATTCGGCATATTACGTCCCACGGTCTGTCCGGGTCTGTCGAGCGGGGGCCAAGGGCTCTGTGAATCCGATCGAAGGACAGGCGAGGGGGGAGTAATTATCACATTAAGTCCCCGAAAATTTCTAGGGCGGACGCTGATAAATCCTCTATCCCAGTAGCCTCCGGCAGACCCCTCAGGCGCAGGTTGTTCCGTTTGCTGCGGTCCTCTATTTCCTCTAGTTGGAGTTGTTGAGTGAGGATAGCATTAGCCTGGGATGTTTGTGATGATTCGACTGCCGACATCTGTCGTTCCAGAGCGGCAATTGAGGATTCTCCAGTCGCTATTCAGTCTGATAGTGAATGCACCTCCTGTCTCACTGCCGTTATCTCCTTGCGGTGTGTCGCTTCCATTCTGCTGACTATGCCTTCTATATCCGACCGCGTTGGGAGAGCTTGTAGCAGTGCTCTTAGCTCGGCTTCAGCACTCAGGAGCAGAGGTGAGGGAGAAGGCTGTGATGGTCCTTCAGGTTCAGTTCCGAACATTGCCGGAGTGGTATAGTCCATGTCTGGGGCAGCCAGCAGTGGCATAGAGGTAGAGGGAGCTTGTAGTTGTTGCTTCTTTGGAATTTCAGGCCTCGTGGCGTCCGCCATCTTGGTGGCCGGGGAGGCCCCTTGATTGTTTGAAAGGTACTTCTGAATATCTTCAGTCCTGCTTGGCTTCAGGGGTACCCTTCTTTGTTGTTTTCCTCTCCGCTTTCCAGCGGAGTACATACCTGGTAAAACGAGGAGGTATGCACTGTATTAAAGCTGATTGAGGCCGGGTCAGATCGGGAGCTCCTCAGGAACACGTCCTCATTCAGTCATGTCCAGACCATGCCCCCCAGTAATCATTTTTATAGCACCGGTCGCTGTATAAATATCAATGGTCCAAAAATATTGTCAAAAGTGTCCGATCTGTCCGCCGCAATGTCGCAGTCATGATAAAGATCACCGGCATAACAAGTAAAACAAAAAAATATATAATAAAAATGCCATAAATCAATAACCTATAACTTTGGCGCAAAACAATTAATATACGCTTATTGTGATTATTTTTTACTAAAAATATGTAGAAGAATACATATAGGTATAAACTGAGGAAAATTATTATAATTTTTTTTTAATTAGGCTTTTTATTATAGCAAAAAGTCAAAAATATTGTGTTTTTTTCAAGCTTGTCGCCCTTTTTTAGTTTATAGCGCAAAAAATAAAAACTGCAGAGGTGATCAAATACCACCAAAAGAAAGCTCTATTTGTGGGGGAAAAAATTGTAAAAATGTAATTTGGGTTCAGTGTTGCATGACCGCGCAATTGTCATTCAAAATGTTACAGCGCTGAAAGGTGAAAATTGGCCTGGTCAGGAAGGGGGTAAAAATGCCCGGTATTGAAGGGGTTAAGCTCTGCATTTAGGCATTCTAACACTTTGTGAAAGCTCCCTTGTGCCTTGTAACTGATCACAAAAGTTGTAAAAGCAGGAGAATGTAAAAGAACGCTGAAAAACAAATACCCTTATAAAATCTCACAGTAGGAAAATTAACTGCAGCTTATTGGTTTTCCTCCTAAAAACTATCAGTAGAATGGAGGAGGTGTTTTTCTGTGGCCCAGCATATTTTAAAAAGGTTTATTTTATTGAATACCTTTTATCTATACCATTTAGTAAAGTATTTACATTTTTGCTTAAAGTATCATTAAGAAGTATTTCAAAGATTTTGTACATAATAATATTCTAACCCATCTGATGTTGATTTTGAACTTTTGGATGTTTTCTTTCACTGTATGTGTATATATGTATTCATTTACCTAAATGCATCTTATCTCATTACCAGATATGTTTTATTCATATTACATTTAGGGGAAAATTGCAAAATAAAGCTTTCATAATGTTTTGATTGCAAAACTTTTGATGACTGATTGCTTTATTACATGCTCCCATCTCCACATACTTTCTACTGACTAAAGCAACTAAAGCAACCAATGGCAATAGATGTAATCAGTGCAAGAATGAAACCTTGGAGGTTAAACACAAAATGCAACAGCACTAGCTGTTTCATAATACTCAATCACCTAAAATATATTTTGTAAATTGTAAGTAAATTGATTGTTACTTTTAAATTATATGCTTTAATTTATACCTCAAAACTGCATGCTACATTTTCACAACTTATGCCCCATACACACGATCGGAAATTCCGCCACCAGCAAAAGTCTGATGTGAACTTTTGGTTGGAAAGTCCGACCGTGTGTATGCTCCATCAGACTTTTGCTGGTGGAATTTCTGCCAGCAAAAGATTGAGAGCAGGTTCTCAATTTTTCGGTTGGAAAAAGTTCCAATTGGAAATTCCGATCGTCTATAGCAATTCCGACGCGCAAAATTCCTACGCATGCTCTGAAACAATTTGACGCATGCTCGGAAGCATTGAACTTCATTTTCTCGGCTCGTCATAGTGTTGTATGTCACCGCGTTCTTGACGGTCGAAAGTTCAGCAAACGTTTGTGTGAACGTGTGTATGCAAGCCAAGCTTGAGTGGAATTCCATTGGAAAAAACATCCACAATTTTTCCGATGCAAAATCCGCTCGTATGTACGCGGTATTAGGTTAGGTTTCTCTGAAATTTTCTTGAACAGATTTGTCCATGCTTACATATTACTTTTTTGTATCTGAGAGTTTAGCATGTATGTCAAAAACATTAAAACGATGGCTACTTAGAAATGATATTGTGAAAAGTATAGTTTTGTCCCACCTGTCTGATATGTAACCTGTTACTGATGAAATCCACAATTGCATGCGACCAAGTCAGTGCCTGATTAGACCTAAGAGTCCTAAACACAATTGTGAGAGTAATGTCTTAATATACTCATTTCTCAGACAACATTACTGATTATTCAGAAAGATAGTATTCTCAACTTGGGGAACACTTACTGCGGTCCTGTAAAAGCAGTGTGCTAATATCCATAGAGGAGGTATCAGGGACGTGGGATAAACGAGAAAGGAGGATTAACAACAGGCCAAAGTCCTTACCATGGCGATTATCAAATCCTGTGTTAACCTGGTTTAAGGGATCATAAGAGATTTAAAGAAAGTTTATAATAAAGTGCATATTTGTACTTTTTGAATATCTGACAGTATCAGCATTTTCTTTTATCACATTAGCAGTACAGTACACTGGTTTATGCTACAGTCCTACCCTCATATGCTGTCTTCTAAGGAACCTCAGATAACATCTCGTATGTTCCTAAGTTCCCTTACTACTTTCTGGATCAGTATCACTCAGCCAAGCATTGTAAACAACATATAAAACCCAAACACAATTACATTGCACTGGTAGCTTTTATTTAACAATTTAGATCCAGCTACACCATTTGGTCTGATTTTGCTGAATCTAAAGAATACAAGCTTTTATTTAACAATTTAGATCCAGCTACACCATTTTGTCTGATTTTGCTGAATCTAAAGAATTCAAGTACGCGGCACAGTGGTGTAGTGGGTAGCACTCTCACCTAGCAGTAAGAAGGGTCGCTGGTTCAAATCCCAACCACGACACTACCTGCCTGGAGTTTGCATGTTCTCCCTGTACCTGTGTGGGTTTCCTCCGGGTACTCCGGTTTCCTCTCACAATCCAAAGACATGCAGGTAGGTTAATTGGCCTCTGTCCAAAAATTGGCCCTAGTATATGTATGGGGACCATGGATTGTGGGCTCCTTGAGGGTAGGGACTGATTTGAGTGTGTAATGTACAGGGATAGGGACAATTGTAGACGCTCATTCAGGTTGAAGTGGATGGACTGATGTCTTTATTCAACTTTACTAACTATGAAGTACAAGGAGACAGCATGCAGCCTTATCTCTTGCATTGTATCTTATAGTGGGCGATCAGGGTTTGACCGATTTGACAGACACTGGTACTACAGTATTCCATTCATTGAGCTACTGGGATTGTCATTACTCAAATGTTGTTGTCTATGTAAACTGATGAATAAAAGACTCTCTAAAACTTAAAACCAAAATAAGAGAGGTGAGGGACAAGTTACTTGTTTTGGGGGGGGGGGGGGGGGGAATCAAAACATGGATATTTCTCTTTTAAACAGTATATCATGTTAAATACTAAATCTTAGAATTTAAGAGCAGCACGTGTTAAATTAAACACTGCTCTGCTCAACAGTTGTTTTACAAAACTGTACATCCAGAATGCCCTCTAGGTTCATTGATCGATTATACTGCATAATCAAGATACAATACTTCCTTTAGGCTTACAAGAACATGACATAGTCTTTGTTACATTTAAAGTTGCCATTGATTCTTTCACATATCATACAATCTACAGCACACAATAATAAAAATGTATTGTCAACCATTTACTTGTGCTCACTGTCTACTCCAATGCTTAAGGCTAAGTTACAAATAGAATTGTTACAGTATCAAGACCAACATAGAAAGCTCCCTTGTGAATTCTATAAGAAAAGAATATTGTGTGATTGAACACTATGACCAAGTCGAAATAGACCCTGTGACATCTGTCAGCTGTGTGGAAATAGCAGATGTGAGAGACTAAACCAACTAAATGCACCTAAACACAGACTTTAATTTGAGACTAATCAATCAAAGTAATAATCATCAGAAAAGCATGATGTTCCCATCTGCAAAAGTCTGCAAGAACACATCAGTCAAGTAAATAAAACAGTGACAATGTTCATTCATGATTAGTCTTCTGGGAAAATATGATATGAGCAAGAAATATTCTTTTGCTTGATGAATAAATAGTAGCATTGTGTAGAAAACAGGAACCAGACCCTTGCCATCAAAACCAATTAATCAACTTCACTTTGCAAAATTTATAGTATCACCATCTGCAGCCTTCTCACATGAATTCACCAGCACTTTTCGCACCTGTTGTCACATCCAGTCCCAAGTGAGGCAATGTCAGCTATTATTTTTCTCTGAGAGTCTGTCCTACTAAATAAGGGAGAAATGCTGCCAGGAAAAAAAAAACATACACGTAGTGTATTTAAAAAAATACTGTATATATACTGTAAATTGTTATGTATATATTTTCTCTCTCTCTCTCTCTCTGTATATATATATTAGACATGTGCAATTCGTTTTTTTTTTTTTTTCGTTTTTTTTTTTCGTTATTTTCGTTCGTTCGTTTTCGTACGAATGAACGAATCGTTCGAATCGTACGAATCGAATAACGAATCGTTCGAATCGTACCAATCCGATTAACGAATCATTCGAATCGAACGAATCCGAAAAACAACGAAAATCCGAAAAAAAATAATTAGAAACAACGAATGTACTAATGAAGAAAATCCGAAAAACGAAAACGAACGAAAAAATTTGTACATTCGTAACTTTTTTTTTTGTTAAATTGGTGATTTTCCGTGTCCCTTACAATGGTGCTACTAAACGTGCTTCGAATGGATTTAACAAAAAAAAAACAAATTCATAACTTTTTTTTTCTATTCGTAACTTTATTTTTATTTTTTTTAGATTTTTTTTCCGATTCGTAACTTTTTTTTTTCGTAAATTCGTAACTTTTTTTTTAAATTATTAAAATGTAATAATAGCATACACATTACATAAAATTATGAATTATGCTCCGATTACGAATCTACGAATGTTACGAATAAATACGAATAAATACGAATGCGTCCGAAAATTTACGAGAAAACGAATCAACGAAAAAATAACTCTTACGAATGTACGAATCATTACAAATACGAACACCAACGACTTACAAATGTACGAATCATTACGAATCCGAACACCGACGACTTACGAATGTACAAATCGTTACGAATCAACGGAAACGAAAAAAAAACGATTTTTTTTTCGGAAATGAAAAAAACGAAACGAAAGTAAACAAATTTTTTTGTTGTGCACATGTCTAATATATATCTATATATATATATATATATATATATATATATATATATATATATATATATATATACATATATACACTATATTACCAAAAGTATTGGGACTTCTGCGTTTACATGCACATGAACTGTAATGGCATCCCAGTCTTAGTCCGTAGGGTTCAATATTGAGTTGGCCTACTCTTTGCAGCTATAACAGCTTCAACTCTTCTGGGAAGGCTATCCACAAGGTTTATGAGTGTGTCTATGGGAATGTTTGACCGTTCTTCCAGAAGCGCATTTGTGAGGTCAGGTGGAGGAACTTGACTGGCCTGCACAGAGTCCTGAACTCAACCCGATAGAACACCTTTGGGATGAATTAGAGAGGAGACTGTGATCCAGGCCTTCTCATCCACATTTGGATTCAAACATTCAAACATTCCCATAAACACACTCCTAAATCTTGTGGACAGTCGTCCCAGAACAGTTGAAGCTGTTACAGCTGCAAATGGTGGGCCAACTGAATATTGAACCCTATGGACTAAGACTGGGATGCCTTCAAAGTTCATGTGCGTGTAAAGGCAGGCATCCCTATACATTTGGTAACATAGTGTGTGTGTAGAGAGAGAGCACCCCCTGTGTGCAGTAAGTACATTTAGTTGGGCTCCTGTTGTAACCAGAGAAGCCTGGGTTATAGTTAGCTGGAAGAGCTCCAAGGGCTGAGTCTCTGTCACCTCCCCCTGGCTTCCAGAATTGCTGTAGAGTTCTAAAACATAGAGGGCAAAGGAGTAGAGATGAGGCCTGAATATTTCTGCATTCTTCTTCAATCCCTAGGTAAGGATAGCCCAGAAGATGGAGAGATAGCCCATACGTATTCTGGAGCCTGGCCATGTGGGAGCAGATTCTAGGGTCCTGTTGCCTGGAAGGGACCCCTATGCTGGGGGCCTCTGCCCCTGGGCAGAAGGAAGGAGCCAGAGGAAGAGAGAGAGAGCAGCAGAGGAATCCTCACACCCTTTCATCCCCAGCTAGGCCTAGCTGAGTCACCCTGAGAGCCATTGAAACCTTTCCAGCAGAAGCCCTGTTCAGCAGTCACCACAGGAGCTATGTATCATATTACTAATTCTAGCCTAACATATCTGTCTGCTAAGTATATCTTTTTTGTATTCACATAGAGGAGAAAAGAATAGGGACATCTGAGGACACCAGTAACCCCACACGGAATGAAGAAAGGCAACTCAGCACACACCCTGAAGATGTGGATGCAGATGTTCAGGAAGTGCTGGGTGAAGTGGTAGAAATTGTGTCGACAACAGGTCAGTGTCTGAGACCACAGCTTCAGGTAATAGATGGATGCCTGCATATTTATAATACATGGTGTGTTTTTATTTTTATTTTTAGGTGATGTGGATGTTGTGGAAGAAAAAACTCACTTTAGCAGTGCAAGTGCACATATCCTGATCAGTGAGATCATGGTGTGCAATCCTAATTTGGAACAAATGAAACAAAACATCCATGATGTTCAAAAAAGACTAAGCAGCATCATAGATATTTTAGGAAAAATCTAAACAAAAATACCATTTTATAGTTGTCATTATGTTGTATGTGTTTTTACAGTTTTAAATGAATCGTAAAGCCAAATTTGGAAGATGCACACAGTGGGGCTGATTCACCATGATGAATGCGCTGCGCCGGTTCATACCACAATTGGTACGCCAGATAAATTATTACTTGAGCGTATGAACCGGCACACACATAAGCGCAACACATAATATACCGGTGCACCGCAAATAGCGCACGCCATTATCATTAACAGTCCATTCACACATGGGCATCACCACATCCAGCGTGACTTACAACACGACTTGGGGCGACTTTACAACACGACTTCCAGCGCTACTTACAACACGACTTGGGGCGACTTTACAACACGACTTCCAGCGCAACTTACAACACGACTTGGGGCGACTTACAACACGACTTTAAGTCGCCCCCAGGCCAGGCGACTTTAATTCCCCTCCAAGAGCATACCAGGCCCTTCAGGTCTGGCATGGATATTAGGGGGAACCCCGCGGCAAAAAAAAATGGCGTGGGGGCCCCCTCAAAATCCATACCAGACCCTTATCTGGGCACGCAACCTGGCAGGCCACAGGAAAAGAGGGGGGACGAGACAGTGCCCCCCCCTCCTGAATCGTACCAGGCCAGACTTGAAAGTGCACTTGTAGGAAAAGTGGATTGGCCTTTCTGAAATAATCCCCAGTGTGTTAAATGTGCTAGCTCCCATCATGGGGGATCAATGGATGTGTTTTGGGGGTGCAACCCCTTCCTCTCACCTACTTTAGTTTGGAGGACCCACAAAACGCACACACATTGATATCCCATGATGGGAGATAGTGTGTTTTGGGGCTTTAGCAAAATAGATGTAGGGAAAAGACACACATTTTAGGCATGGGATAATGAGGAAAATCCAAATTTTGAATCCCAATTTGTGTGCATCTTCAAAATTTGGCTTTTAGAGGGGTGAGCTCACCCCACCTGATAAAGGCAAGATCAACACAGTTTTTACATACTAATGTCTCATATGGCCTTCAATTTAGCATTGTCAAACTTTGTAAGTTCTTGAGTTGGGGATGTGTATGTTATGTTTTTTAAATCAATATGTTTTTATTGAATATTTCACAGAACATAAGTGAAAAAACATGTAGAAAAATATTTGCTTAGACATGCATTTCCTCAGTTTATGACACAGTGTTGAGAATTATTCCATAACAAAGTCTGTATACAATAGACATGTTAACCAAGGTAAAAAGTGTGATATATAATATATAACTTGCTGGATCAAGGGCGAGAAACACTGCATCCCTGCCCAGGCACCCCAACTGGGAACACGCTGCGCTCAGGATGTGAGCGACATCCCCCATCCCTCTTTTGGGGGTTATTGCACTGTTTTCATTGTTAGATAATGTCTAGTGTTCGTCTAAGTAATATATGAAAAGAAGTGATGTTCAAAAAATACAAATAAAAAAAGATATAAAAGGATACAATAATATAAAATACAATTAGGAAAAAACACAGTCAGATTGTTATTTCCCTTTGGATATGGTTTATACATTTATGTTTTACGTTTTATTGTGTACCAATCTACCCATATTTCCCATATTTTTTGGGCTTTACTATGATTGTTTTGGGTTGATGCATATAACCTCTCATACGCTGCATGAGTGTAAAGCCCCATACACACGGACGGATTTTCCGATGGATTCTGTCCTATCGGACAATGTTGTCGGAAATTCCGACCGTGTGTAGGCACCATCGGACAGTTTCCATCAGATTGTATCTCCTGCTCTATAAATATTCTGACAACAAAGTCCGATCATACCAATTCCGATCGTGTGTAGCGTAGTCCGACGGACAAAGTGCTACACATGCTCAGAAGAAATTCTGTGACGGAAGCGCTCGGTCAGGTAAAACTACCGTTCCTAATCGTCGCGGCACATTCGTCACGCTGCAATGTTAAAATGTCTTTAATGCAGCGCATTCTCTTTTTATTTACAATGCAAGAAGAATGACGTGTTTTAGCTGCTCCTATTCACCCTCACTTCTCACAAATGTATTGATTTATTATTTTTCAGGATTTCTTGGCTAGATGTTTTTTTTACGTCAGATCGTAAAAGAATGTTTGTTATATTTTTGGGATGATTTGTCATTATTTATTTTTGGTTTGGAATACATATTTTCTGGATAATTTTTTGAGATTTTTGAGGGGGGTTGTGTGTCTCAACTTAGCAAAACAACATTCTTATCATTTGTATTTGATGCTTAAATTCACTAGGAGGTTGTTTGTTGTTGGTGCACCTTGTTAATTATACTTTATGATTTGGGAAATGTACCTGCCTACTCACAAATAAACTGTCATTGTAGAAAAGTAAAACACATAGGCAATGTTTTTTTGAACTCAAAAATACCTTTATTTAGGTCTCAGCAACAAACCAAAGAGGAACGCAGCGATGGAGAAACTTGGGGAATTTGCAAAGCCTTGGACACCCACGGCAAACATCATTTTTTAAGCTTCAAAACTTGGTGGCCTGAGGAGTACGTATCTTAAGGGGAGTGCTATCTGGTCCTGAAGTCCAAAATATCCGGAACTGCAGCAGATGCCATCTAGGTCCCCAGGCTCTGGTACTACGAGAGGCTCCATCTTCTCTCAGACCAGACTGAATCCAGGTCGTCACTCTCTTGTCTTCTTTCCACACTTCCTTGCACGCTGTGGCTGTGGTGCTGGTGGGGTGGCAGAAGGAGGAGGAGGAGGCGGAGCAAGGTCACTATCGCAAACATGTGTGAGTGGGGTCATCCCCCCAGCCATACCCTTATTTAGGACCTTGAGGATGACATCCTCACACATGTTGCGTTGCCCCACCTCCATAGCCATCATTTTCGTGCAACCACGGAGCCAAAGGCCTCCTTGTAGGTGGGTGTGGCATGTAGGGAGGCTGAAGCCTCTCTGATCAGCCGGAGCGCTGACTCTCCCGCCTCACCCCCCCTTCTCGCCCTTTTGTAGGGAAGGCGGAGGGGAGGGACTTGGGAGACAGTCAGGCTCCTAGGCCTACCCCCCTCTTGGCTGCCACTACCCACCTCTTGACTGCCACTAACCCCTTCCTCCTCCTGACTGCCACATTCCACAGCCACCTCCTGGCTAAGGTCTTCCTGTGTATGAAAAAGTATGACATAGTTTGAGTTATTTGTTCATCAAACACACACTATTTTCATCTATTGACTGTTGCAAAATGTTTACAAATTGAAAATCATACAATTCTCAGCCCTGCAGTTTAGATTCTGGCCCCAAATGTCTCCAACACTACTGTCTGTTGATATGTCAAACACGTTAGGAACTAAGCAATTGGGGATCCTGAATTAAGTGAACATCATTAATTTTTCTCAAAAATGGTTCCAAAACTACTTTACCTGGCTCAAGCTGGGCTCCTCCACCTCTTCCAGACTGGAAGGCCCAGGTTGCTCCTCGGAAGCCTCATCAGGGGTGGCCTGCGCGGAAGGAAGCGTGGAAGGAGGAGTCAAGAGTGACTCCGTGACATCAGCCTGGTCTTTGAGAAAATGGAGCCTGTCATAGTACCAGAGCTTGGGGACATGGACCTGATCTGCTGCAGCTCCAGATGCTTGGGACTTCAGAACCTTCTTGCGCTCCCTGAAATACGCACTCCTCAGGCTGCCAATTTTGACTCTTAACTTACGAACGGTTGCCGTGGGTATCCTTGGCTTTACAAATTCCACAAGTTTCTGCATGGCTGCGTACCTCTTTGGTTTGCTGCCGTAATCAGGGTGTTTAGCCTGCCATAATAGGGGCATTTCCCTATATTTATCAATGAAGAGGGGGAGAAAACTCACATCGTTGAAGCCCTCCATAATCTCTGCAAGACACAACACCACACAAAACACTATAAATAATGTCAGGCTAAACTCCCCTACTCTTCTCCATAAAGAAGCGTTAAGGTCTAATCAGTCTAGGCTAGTTATGCACCAAGTTCAAATTGTACCTTCGTTCTAGCGTTCGTCTCGTGCGTGAGCTTTCTCTCCCCTCGTCTCACAGATCGTGGCTATGACATATGCGTGTGACGTTTTATATACAGTGCGCATGCGTGAAACTCCGCCCACCCCTGACGATCTTTCTCGTCTATTCCCCACCCCTTCTCTTTACGGTGCAGTGTGGAGAGCACATGGCGGGGATACAGAAGGTGCACCCCAAATATTGCAGCAAGGAGGAGGAGGACGAGGAAAGGCCGGAGGCAGAAACGTCCCGATCCCGGAGTCTGAAATTTAAGGCCTCCAATATGTCATTTGGAGAAATGTTGGAGATGGTGGACATATTGAAGAGGAGCGACTATGATGGGAAGTATGGGCCTTACCTCAACCCAAATGTCAGAAAGGCCAAGATCATGTCTAAAGTTGTGAGGAGGCTGTCCAATAATTTTGGGGTACAACGATCCAAGGAGCAACTGAGGAAACGCTGGTCAGACCTGAAACTGAGGGAGCCCGATCAGTACAGAAAGATCAAGCGAGTTCTTCAAAAAAGTAAGTAGTTGTGTTTTGTGTTTGATTTCTTGCTTGCATACTGCTCCATGTGTTTGGATTTTTTCAATATTGTACCTTTGAAAATGGCCACTTTCATGTTCATCTGTGCATTCGATCGTACTCAACATCGATCTTTCTGCCACTGTCATGTTCGTGTGTGTCCATTCGATCGTTCTCAACCTTGATCGTTCGGCCACTTATAATACGAGGTTTGGTGAAGTTTGGAGGGAAAGGAAGTTTGTTCTCAATAGAGATGTCATCAAGAATGTAAAGCAAATTTAATCAATGTAAAGGAGAGGTCACTCAGTAGCTGTTTACCCATCTGGACTCTAGAGCACTAGTGCTGGGATAACCAAACGCCCTTTTTTTTATGCTGTTCCATACTAGGGATGGGCCCGGTGTTCGATTCGAACCCATGTTCGAATTGAGCACCGGGCGTTCGCTCGCTCTGCGAGCCCATAACTATTGGGGCCGCTCGCATCAAATTCGTGTGATGCGAGCGGCCCGCAATGCATTGCGCTAGTCGCAGTGCAATGCTGGCTGATGATTGGCGGCGGCCTCGCATATTATGTTTCAGTCACAGTGTCAGCGTGTTGCTGACTGCTGACAAGATATGCTCTATTTCTGGGGATTTGTGTGTGCGTGCTGTTAGAACAGCATTGCAGTATCACATCTGGGGGGTGTCTATAGGTGGCCTGTGAAGGGGGGCAGGTTTCCTGTGCTTAGAACTTTCCCTGCAAAAAAAGTGTCATTTTTGCAGGAAAAAAGCTATTTTAAAGCACTCGCGGCTAATGAATTGATGGCACCTGTAACACAGAGAACTGTCATTCATTAATAAAAAACAAAAAAAAAAAGCATGGGGGTCCCCCCAAATTCAATAACCAGGCCCTTCAGGTCTGGGATGGATATTAAGGGGAACCCCAGCCAAAAAAAAATGGCGTAGGGTCCCCCTCAAAATCCATACCAGACCCTTGAGGTCTGGGATGGATTTTAATGGGAACCCTAGCCAAAAAAAATGGCGTGGGGTCCCCCTCAAAATCCATACCAGACCCTTATCCGAGCACGCAACCTGGCAGGCCGCAGGAAAGGAGGGGGGGACGAGAGCGCCCCCCGTCCCGCCTGAACCGTACCAGGCCACATGCCCTCAACATTGGGAGGGTGCTTTGGGGTCCCCCCCAAAGCATCTTGTCCCCATGTTGATGAGGATGCCGGACGAGATGCCGGACGAGAAGGACGAGAAGACCAGCGCAAGAAGAAGCGGATCGGAGGAAGAAGAAGATGGAAGAGGATGGAAGAAGATGACGGAAGGAGAAGATGAAGAAACCAAAGGATGAAGAAAGAAGAAAGAAGATTTTAATAAAGGAATTGTCAAAGACCGTCTCCTGTCATTTTTAACATTTTTGACACTTTTTTGGTGAAATGGTAGGGGTACAACCCCCTTACCATTTCACCCAGGGGGGGGGGGCCGGGATCTGGGGGTCCCCTTGTTAAAGGGGGCTTCCAGATATCGATAAGCCCCCGGCCCGAAGACCCCCACAACCAATGGCCAGGGTTGTGGGGAAGAGGCCCTTGTCCTCATCAACATGGGGACAAGGTGCTTTGGGGGGGACCCCAAAGCATCCTCCCAATGTTGAGGGCATGTGGCCTGGTACGGTTCAGGCGGGAGGGGGGCGCTCTCTTTTTTTTTTTCATTTTTTTTTTTTTTTTATCAATGACTTTTTTTTTATGAATGACTTTCAGTTTCAATGAATGACTGTTCTCTGTATTACGGGAGCCGTCAATACACATTAGAGCGAGTGATTTTAAATAGCTTTTTTACTTGCAAAAATTACACTTTTTGCAGAGACAGTTCTAAACACGGGAAAACATGCGCCCCTTTACAGGCATACTATAGACACCCCCCAGGTACGAAATTTAAAGGAATATTACACTTTTATTGTTTCAATTTAAGAATTATTAAAATCACTGCTCCTTTTTTAAAAAAAAAATTTGCATTGATACATGTCCCCTGGGGCAGGACCCAGGTCCCAAAACACTTTTTATGACATTAATATGCATATTAGCCTTTAAAATTAGCACTTTTAATTTCAAACGTTCGCATCCATTATAACTAATAGGGTTCTAAAGCTCGCACGGACTTTAGGTCCGTTCGCAGGTTCTAGTGCGAGCCGAACGGGGGGGGGGGGGTGTTCGGCTCATCACTATTCCACACATGTGCTCCAGTGGATACTAGAGGGGTGTACCAAAAAGGTATTAAGTTTAGCACCTTTACAAAGTGACTACATTCATGTTGTTGTAATTTGTAACTTGCCAACCCAAAATATTGTCCCTCACTTTAAAGCAATGTTTGACATTACCTATTTCTGCCCTCAATAGATTGTGGTGCTAAATCTTCCTTTTGTACATTCTCATAGGGGAGCGAAGACTCGGGACGTCTGAGGAAACCAGAAAACCCACACCTCCCAAAGAAGGGGAAAAACCAGAAGCAGAGGAGGAGGAGGAAGGAGAGATCATCGAACTTGTAGAACTTGTCACCACAACAGGTGAGTGTGGGAAACACAGCTACTGGTAAGCTAATCAATGTATGCCTGCCTCATTTCCAAGAGCCTTTATTTTTTGTTTTGGTGTTTTTAGGTGACGTGGATGTTGTGGAAGAAGAATCGCACTTTACGACTGAAAGTGCACACGTCCTCATCGGGGAGATAATGGTCTGCAATCGAGATCTAGATGAGATAAAGAAAAACATCAATGATGTTCAACAAAAATTGAAGAACATCATTGATGTTTTAGGTAGAATCTGAAAACGCACCAAGTAATTAACACACATTTGTGGCTGTTTGTGACAACATTTGCAACTTAAGAACTGTGGCAAATTTGGAACATGCACACATTGTGTCCACATGTGCTAGCTCCCATCATGGTGGATGAATGACAAGGTTTTGGGGGTGCAACCACTTTACTAACTACAAAAGTGGGTGTGGTGAAGGGGTTGCACCCCCAAAACACGTCCATTGATCCCCATGATGGGAAATTGCACTTTGGAACATTCTAGGCATGTGTTTTACCATCTAATGTCCATTTTGAGACCCAAATTGTGTGCATGTTCTAAATTACCTTTTTCAAGGGGTGCCCCCCCATGTGCTGAAGGCAAGATCAAACACACTTTCAACATATAGTCATGTCTGATCTTTGCAAGTTCCTAGGTTCTGTCTGTTCTGTTTTGCTCCATGCCTGGTTTTAACAAATGCGTAATGTTTGTAAACAATGTTCTAAAGAACCAAGATCTTGTCAGTTTTGCCACGAAGTTTAGAAAGGCACTTGGGAATGTGTTGTAAGTAAACTATTTTAAACCAAAAAATGTGTGGCTTCCTTCTTTAAAAACACCAAAGCATTATTTATGTCAAAAGTAAATGATTTGTGGGGCAATGGGTGTTATTTACTAAAGGCTTTTCCAGTTTGCACTGCAAGTGTATTTTCCAGGGCACTTTTGCAGTGCACTTGTAGTGCATAGTGGATTTGGCTTAGGTAAATGACACCCAGAGTGGTTTGTACGAAAACACGTAGCACAGCATTTTGGTGAATACACACATTTCTGTCATGGTGATGAAAAGGAGTATTTTGGGTGTCAGTTATGCACTACAAACCTTCACTAGACAAAAGATTAGGTATCACACACACAACATGAGAAGATTCTTTTTGGGAAGAAGAGACTGTTACCTCCTTTTGCGCAGAAAGTGCATTCCCACTGTTGAAGCTAAAGGGCAAAATATCCAACACAAATAAGCTAGAATACACCTACAAACAACACAAGCAGGAAATGACAAGAAATCATAGGTATGTTTAAAAAATGCCTCTCACACATCGTCAGGCAGAGCAATGGCCCCCCTACCCACAAAGTAGTCCATATATTGCTTGCGGACCTCGCGGGCATTTAGAGGGGGCAAGCCTGGACGTGCCGCTTGAAGGGCTGTGAGGTCGGCATTGGAAGGCCCGTCCACATCTGGGCCAACGGCCACCACATAGTTGCTGTTGTGTCTTTTCAAAAAGTTGTGCAATATGCAACAGGCAAGAACTATATGGTTTAGTTTGTATTCCGCCAAGTTAATAGCCGTCAAAAACAGGCGGAAGCGGCTGGCCAGGATCCTGAAGGTGTTCTCCACCACTCTGCGGGCTCTCGACAGCCTGTAATTGAAGACCCTCTGGTCTGGGGTGAGGGTCCTCATCGGGAAGGGCCTCATCAGATGGGGAGTCAGCGTAAGCGCTTCATCTGCGACAAAGACGAAGGGGAGTCCTTCAGCATTCTCCTCTGGAGGTGGCAAACACAGACTGCCACTCTGGAGATGCCAATAGAACTCCGTGTGTGCAATGGCACCACCATCTGAGATCCGGCCGTTCATCCCCACGTCCACATACAAAAACTCGTATGTCGCCGACACCACCGCTAACATCACTACACTATTAAACCCCTTGTAATTATAATAGTAGGACCCTGAGTTGGGGGTAGGACGATGCGGACGTGTTTCCCATCAATTGCACCTCCGCAGTTAGGAAAGTCCCAACGGCTGTCAAAGTGGGAGGCCACAGTCTGCCATTCCTGTGGCGTGGAAGGGAACTGTGGAGTGGAACAAGAAAAAAAAATTAGTCACTTTGCACATAAACATTGCAAGCAGATTAGACAATAACATTTTGGAACAAGATCAGACTTTAAAATTGTAAGCTGAAAAGTATTTGCACCCAAAAGTAGAGGGTCCCCCTAGCAGATTACTCACCCCCCATCAATCCCCCCACTTCTGAGGGGCCATTGACAATAACTAGGGGTTGGGGGGGGGCTTTGGACAGGTAACCCTCTCCATTTCATTGATTGCCAAATGGCTCAATAATGTGTGCTAGTTTGGCCAGACCCTCCTTAACAAAACACTATTGGCAGCCCACAGGAAACCTAAAACAACATTCCAAATAACACCCCCACCCCAAAAAAATTATGGAAGCACATTTTGACATTCTGCAATTACCTAGCAAGCTAATAGGAGGGAAAGAACACAAACAATTATGAAATGGAAAGTAGGGAGCCAGCCCCTTGCACTACATGCTTTGCTGAATTCATCCCTAAAGATGCCCACTATAAAGAGGTAGGTATATAGTGTGTATTGACCTTGGGAAAGCCAGCAGATAGAGGATTGGTAGCATCTGACAGAGCAATAGGGGGAGGGGGTTCCTAATGAGTTTGGCACCCCCCCCCCCCAAAACAAAAGGGAAACAAAAGGGGCTCTGCATGAAGTAAAACACACAGCAAACATTTGTGCATATTTTAGGGGGTGTTTGGGGGAAAACAATACTATGCAGCAGACAAAATACATTGCTTAAGTGACTAGGCCATAGGTGTCTATTGGGCCAGAAGAGCATGCTGGGGAGGTAAGTGAAGGGAAAAATGCATGAAGGAGAAAAGGGGCACAGCATATTAGAGCATATTGCAATCATGGTAATTAGGGAAGGAGGTCAAAAATACAAGACATTAGCAAACAGAGCATACATAGAAGGGAATAGTAAAGTAGAAATGTTACCTTAATATAGTCCTCCTGCAGGACCTGGATGATGGCAGAACAGGTCTCTGGAATAATGATTCCCAGAGCCTGGGGAGAGATACCTGAGGAGAACTTCAAATCCTGAAGGCTTCTCCCTGTCGCCAAGTACCTCAACGTGGCAACAAGCCTCTGCTCGGGACTGATTGCTTGTCTCATGCAGGTATCCTGCCGGCTGATAAAAGGGGTCAACAAAGCCAAAAGACGGTGAAAAACGGGGTCTGTCATCCGGAGAAAGTTCCTGAAATCATCAGGATTATTCTCCCGGATCTCACGAAGCAAAAGCATGTGCGAGAACTGATCACGCTGAAGCAACCAATTCTTGGTCCACATACTCCTCGTCACTCTGTTCATGGACGGGTCTTGGCTCAAAGCTAAAAGCCCGACACCAATTCAGCGTACAGCACGAACTCTGCGACGAGTACGTACGGGAAAAATCGCTCACAAATGGTCGGCTGGTCAGAACGGACAAACTTAGTCATAGTTATCACTTCATAAAGAGACAGGGTCAGTTGATCACTCCAATGGCGCATTATCGTTAGTCGTGCACTCAAAAGAATTAGTACTGCTATGGACCTGTACTCTGGTGGAATTAACTCCAATGTCCAAGGATAAAATTGCATTTCCCGGTGAAACAGATACTTTAATATTCAGTACTTGTGAAATTGTACCATAAACTCCCTTCCAAAAGGGAATTATATTAGGGCAAGACCAGAGTATATGGTACAATGTTCCCACAGCACCACAGTTTCTCCAACAGGTATTGGAACTTTGTGGGGAGAATTTAGCTATCCTATAGGGTGTCAGATACCATCTGAAGAGTATTTTCTGCGATAATTTCCATAGATTAACACTCTTTGTCGCAGGGTACATGATGTGTAGTGCCTTTCACCATTGTTCAAGGGAGTAAGAGGTATCCAAGTCCTTCTCCCAGGCAGTCATATGAGTAGTTTTCAAAAGTATATCCTTGTTCTTCAGTATATTATAGAACAACAATATACCTTTAATCTTGGTGGTAGGTAGGGATGATCTTCGAGTTCGAGTTGAACTCATGTTCGACTCGAACATTGCCTGTTCACCGAACAGCAAACAATTTGGAGTGTTCGCTGCAAATTCAAAAAAACACAAACTTTCTACGGGAAAAGTCTACGGGAGAAATCTAAAGTGCTAATTTTGAAGGGGTATATGCAAGTTATTGTCATAAAAAGTGTTTGGGGACCTGGGTCCTGCCCCAGGGGACATGTATCAATGCAAAGAAAAGTTTTAAAAACTGACGTTTTTTCGGGAGCAGTGAATCTAATAATGCTTAAAGTGAAACAATAAAAGTGTAATATTCCTTTAAATTTCGTACCTGGGGGTGTCTATAGTATGCCTGTAAAGGGGCGCATGTTTCCCATGCTTAGAACTGTCCCTGCACAAAGTGTAATTTTTGCAGGAAAAAAGTCATTTAAAAGCACTCGCGGCTATAATGAATTGTCGGCTCCGTAATACAGAGAACAGTCATTGGAAGTCATTGATACAAAAAAAAAATATGCGTAAGGTTCCCCCCAAATTCAATTACCAGGCCCTTCAGGTCTGGTATGGATGTTAAGGGGAACCCCGGGTCAAATAAAAAATGACGCGGGGTTCCCCCCAAATATCCATACCAGACCCTTTATCCGAGCACGCAACCTGGCAGGCCACAGGAAAAAGAGGGGGGGGGTTTTAAAAATAAAAAAATAGAAAAAAAGATTCCAGCGGTGGTAATCCACTCTTGCTATCCAGCAATGGGTGATCCCTTCTCCGGGGGCCAGCGATGGGTGATCTCTCCTGATGGTCCAGCGCAGTGCATCCTGTCTTCACGGAGACACTGCGGGAATCCCGACAGCCTGATAAGGTCTTAGCTGAGGAGGACGGGACACCCGTTACCTGACCCTGCCCCCCTCTGATGCAAGGGCAAACCCAGGCTTCCCCAGTGATATACGGGTGACCCTGCCCCCATCTAATGTAACACAGGTTTCCGTTACATCAGTGGGGGGCGGGGTCACCCGTACATCACTGGGTAAGCCCGGCTTCCCCCTTGCGTCAGAGGGGGCGGGGTCAGGTGACGGGTGGCCCGTCCTCCTCAGCTAAGACCTGGGGTTCCCGCAGTGTCTCCGTGGAGACAGGATGCGCGGCGCTGGACCATCGGGAGAGATCACCCACCACTGGACCCCAGAGAAGAGATCAGATATCACTGGATAGCAAGAGTGGATTACCACCGCTGGAATCTTTTTTTTTATTTTTAATAAAGGACTTTTCCCAATGGTGTCTGTGTGTTTTTTAACAAATTTTTACACTTTCTTTGTGAAATGGTACCCCCATAAACATGGGGACATGGTGCTTTGAGGGGTCACAGACCCCCAAAGCATCCTCCCAATGTTGGGGGGATGTGGCCTGAAGGGTCTGGTATGGATATTTGGGAGGAACCCACGTCATTTTTTAAAAAAAATTTGACCCGGGGTTCCCCTTAATATCCATACCAGACCTGAAGGGCCTGGTAATTGAATGTTCTCTGTATTACGGGGAGCCGACAAATCATTATAGCTGCTTTTAAAAGACTTTTTTTCCTGCAGAAATTACACTTTGTGCAGGGACAGTTCTAAGCACGGGAAAGGGAAACATGTGCCCCTTTACAAGCATACTATACACACCCCCCAGGTACAAAATTTAAAGAAATATTACGCTTTTATTGTTTCACTTTAAGCATTATTAAAATCACTGCTCCTGAAAAAACTTCATTTTAAAAAAAAAAAAATTTGCATTGATACATGTCCCCTGGGGCAGGACCCAGGTCCCCAAACACTTTTTATGACAATAACTTGCATATAAGCCTTTAAAATTAGCACTTTTGATTTTGAACGTTTGAGTCCCATAGACTTTAATACGGTTCTAAAGTTCACACAAACTTTATGTCTGTTCGCAGGTTCTGGTTCGAGCCAAACAGAGGGGTGTTCGGCTCATCCCTAGTGGTAGGGTTTGTGTAGTATTGGAGTACCCTCCATGGCATCTCAATAGTTGTTTCCAAGTTGAAGCGTAGTAGATGAGTTATCCTATGGTATGTGTAATATTCTGAGTTAGCTAGGTTGTTAGAAGGTTTTAGGAGTTGGACCAATCATATCTTCAATTCTTTCTATACCCTTTTCCACCCAGCTTGAGACATTTAAGTCAGGGATGATGTGTGCTAAGCTATAGGTAGGCATTGATAGCGTGGAGGTAATAGAGTCCTGAGAGGGAGTGTTTAACAAGGCTCTCCATGCACGAAGTGATGTTATGATGGTGGGAGAAAGTGATGCATATCTAGGGGTGTATTGTTGGCTGGTAAGAAGAAAGTGATATAGATTGCTTTAATTTGTATACTTTCCATCTAGTATTGGGGCTTTGGGGGAACCATGTTTTGATTTGTGCCAATATTGAGGCAGTGTAGTAATCTTTGAGTACTACTAAGCCCACTCCTCCCGCCTTCCTAGTGTTGATTTGTTTGGAGAATGCACTTCTCGCCCTCCTCCCTTGCCAAAGATATCTGTTTATCATGGATTGAGCTTTAATAGGGTTTAAAGAAGGTATTAGGTACTGGAAGAGGGATGGTCCTAAATAAATATAGAAATTGTGGTAGCAGTACCATTTTAAAGGCTGCTAGTCTCCCAGACCAGGATAGTTCAGTTTTTGCCAAATCTTGAAGTCTGGAGTGTAGTTTGTCTATGAATATGGAGTATACCAGATGTGTTCCACGTGTATGGATATAACTGTTCCATTTTGCGCCTAGTTTTAGGAGGTATATTGATGCCAAGGATGTATGACTTAGTGTAGTTTACTTTGTAATAGGATATACCATTGAACATTTTGAGTGTTTGATGTATCAAGGCTAATAAGGTCTCCACATCTGTGATCATGAGTATAACATCGTCAGTAAATCGACTAATGGTGTGTGTTGAGTTGCCAAACCTATGTCCTGTAATTCAAGGGTGGTTGCGTATGTAACTCGCCAGAGGTTCCATGAGAAGGTTGAATATTAATGGTGAAAGTGGGCACCCCTGGTGAGTTCCATTTGTGATATTAAATGGAGTGGAAAGTACCCCCAAGGTGTAAACCTGGGCAGAGGGCTTGGAGTATAATGCCATAATTGCAGAAAATATAGTGCCACTGAATCCAAACTTCTCCAATACCTTAGCAAGATATCCCCAATGTATCCGATCGAATGCCTTCTCTGCATCCAAAGCTAGGAGCAGAGAAGGCGTTCCCTTTAGATTTGCTTGGGGGATTATAATAATTAGGCGCCTAGTTTGACGTCCTTTTGTAAATCCGGATTGGTCCATATGTATAATCTGTGGAAGTATGTCTATTAGCCTTAGTGCAATCAGTTTGGCATATAGTTTCAGGTCATTATTAAGTAATGATATCGGCCTGAAATTATGTGGAAGAGATGGTTCCTTCCCTGGCTTGGACAGGGTGATTACAAATGCTTTCAACATTTCTGATGGGAAGGAGGAACAGGCAGCTGCAGCGTTGAAAATAGTTTAATAAAAATACCCCTCATGAACGCCTTATGGGCATTCCACAGTGAAAACTTATCATCCACAGAATCTATGTTTTCGCTAAAATATTGCAATAAATGTTGTTCCCATATAGTTTTGGTAGGCTTTTCCTGTAAAAGAAGCAGGTTAGCTCTCCAGATTGGAACAGGGTTCGAGGAGAATAAGTCACTTATTGGCAGCACTACAGACGCGTGGTCTGACCATTTAATATCATTTATGGATACTGCTACAGTTCTGGTCAAGGTCCATTGATCTACTAGGAAGAGATCAATTCGTGAGTATGATCTGTGTGGTGAAGAAAAAAAGGTGAAGTCTGTTTCCCCTGCATGAAGGCATCTTCAGGCGTCGAATAAGTTTTGATGATGTATAGTATTTTGAAGCATTTGAGTTGTTCTGGTGGGGGTGGCAGTTTTTATCAAGGTGTGAGTCTGGAATAAGGTTGAAGTCCCCACATCACCAGAGCTCCTTTTTGGTGGGCCGTATCTTTCGAAAGGTTTTGTTAATAAAGCGTATTTGGTTAGAGTTCGTGGCGTAAAAGATTCACAATAGCGTACGTTGAGAAGTTAGTATCGCAAATTAGTATTATGAATCATCCTTGTGGGTCTGCAATCACTTCATGTTGATGGAATGAAACAGTGTCCCTTATTGCAATAAGAACTCCTCTTTTTTTTGAGTCTGCGTTTGCAGTAAAAATATGGGGGAACTGCTTATTTGTGCATTTTGGGGGGATGAACTATTGAAGTGTGTTTCCTGTGCACATAGGACATCGCTTTTGAATTGTTGGGCTTCCTTCCATAATGACTTACGCTTGACAGGGTGATTAAGTCCTTTGGTATTTATAGAAAGAAATGTCACCCCCATGTGGACAAAGAAGGTTTAGTTGTTTGACATTCTGTTTTGTTAGTGGAGTGCTCTCTCAAGTGGTCAAAACTGGTATAGGTTGTTTTGCTAAGTGTTAGTGCAGACTAGAGTAGTGTTGTACTCACATTTTGAAGTGTAGGCATCTTTCCAGTTCTATTATTAGCCTGGCTATGCTGGTGAGGTCTCTTAGGAGGTGTTGATCTGGGATAAACAGTAGTGGCTCTGTCTGAGAGCTGTAAAGGAATCTGTAAGTTCTGACTGTGTTGTAAAAATATAGTAAGAAGAAAAACAAAACTGACTATGAACATAAAAACTTGAACTTTGAATAACATTTTAAAGCTCTTCAAGTGAACATTGTGATCCAAGTATGGGTATTTCATACCCAAATGCAGCGTTTTGCTGCTCAAGTGGTTTCAAGGGGGTGAGTTTGTGAGCCGAGAGAGGCTACTCTCCCCATAGAACTGAAGAGAAACACTTATTTGCTTTCCAGGTGGTCAGTGTCTTTTAGCCTTCTTAGCCGTGGCCTTTTGCCATTCAGGATCGGAATGAGGAATACTCCTAGGGGAGTCAGGCCTGCTGACAGGCTCTAAAAATATCTGCCATTCTTTGAGCAGAGATAGACCTTTTTCCAGGGAGTCTATGGTGAAGGTATGACCCTCTTTGGTAATCCGTGATTTTTGTGGGAATGCCCCATCTATAGTTGATCTTATGATTCCTGAGGGCTTTGGTGATTGTGGTGAGGCTCCTTCTTTTCTGGAGGGGGTATTGCGATATATCTGCAAAAAATTGCAGATTTTTATACTGTGGGGGAACATGCTCCTTGGTGTGCATTACAGACATTAATTTTTCTTTTGCGTGGTGAAAATGTAACCATAGTATTACATCCCTAGGGATCTTGTCGGGGAGGTATGAAGGTTTAGGCAGGCGATGGATCCTGTCTATGATCACATCTAGATCCGTGAGGTCAGGAAGGATTTCTTTAAACAGAGTAGTGGTGTACTCACGCAGGTCTCCTTGCTGTTTAGACTCTGGGATCCCTCTGATTTTTAAGTTATTCCTTCTATTTCTGTCCTCCATTTTAGATTTGAGCCCTTCTATTACCTCCTCTTTTTCATCATGGGCATCTACTAAATCGTTTACAGTGGCTGCAAACTCCCCCATCTTGTTTTCAATGTGCCCCACTCTGGATTCTACAGCCTGTATCTCCTTATTGAACTTTTGCATGCAGGACATCATGTCAGTTTGGATTGAGCTCCTTAGGGACAGTAACATGTCCTTTAGTACTGTGTCCATAACTGGCTGATTATTCGTTGGGAACACCTCAATGTTGTCAGGCAGCTCTCTAGTGTCCTGACCAGAATCAGTGCAGGGACTAGCTGTGGGGCTGCATCCAGAGCCATCCATCCGGAATTTGCCTTTAGCTGGGCTTGCAGACTGAGGGGTATTAGGGTAGGATTGCTGGCTACCTGGGTACCCACTATTTTTACTGATATATGCAGAGTTAGCTGGGGTAGAGTGTGTGTTATAGGCTGGGGTGGATGTATGGCCTGTGCCATCTTGCCTACCTCCATGTGTCTGTCATGTAACAAAATCCATCAGTTTCTGGGGCTTCCTGAGTTCTTTTCTTTTCCTGGTCATGGTCACCGATGTTATGGTGTGCAGATCGCTCCGGTTTTGAGGTGAAAACCCCCTCTGGAAAGTTGCGGTGTGCTGCAGCTGGCCACGCCCCGTATGTTATGTTTTTAAACATGCCTGTTTAGCCCCAAAAAAGGCAAATTAATGTCAAACATACATGTTATACACAAAGATGTTGGTTGGTTCAAAAAAACGTTTATAACGCACATGTGAATGTGCTTGGAGTAAAATGTTTTTTACTCAACAATGTGTGGCTTCTTGTTTCAATGCTCAATACCAGTGCATTTGTTAATGTAGACATCCTTTTTTTAAATGTGTGTTGCATATAATAATCAAAGTCTATGGACATTTTCTATTGCTTAGTATTTGGTGCCATCTAGCGGCCAAATACTGGTATTGAACTGGACTGATTATTACTGAGAAAAAGCACAAAAGACTAATACAGGAAGTGACTGTTGTTTTGATCAGAAGGTTGACCTTTTTACCTAGGAGGCTTGGTGACCTACCCATGAACACTCTCTCTAGCAGTGCATGCTGGGTAGGGCATAACAGTAACTTTTTAGCTTTAGTTTTAGCTCTCTTGGGAACAGATGGCCTGCCTGTGAGGATTTGTGAACAGGTCTCCCGGAGAACGCGGCCTACAGCCATTGCGGGGTAAAATCCTGCTTGTTAGTGCAAGTGACCTGACTGTGCCTGAGAGACAGTGACCGGATTTAGGAGATCCAGAGACACTCATCCGAGCATCGGAGGATCGGGCTCACCCAGCGGAGCAGAACGGAGCGACTGGCCCAGCTGACGGAGAAGCAAGCTGCAGTCACCGGATCAAAGTTACTACACGGAGCTCCGATCCAGTTGGTGAGCGGGTCACGGCCCACAGTTTGTTAACTTTCACACGCAGTTAGACTCATATACAGGCCTCACTGGAATTTATAGTTCCACGGAGGAGGAGCAGAGCAACTGACACTGAGCAGGCTTGAGGCCTATCTACTCTGACGTCTCAAGCATTGTAAAATAGTTATTGAATTTACACCAGGAGAACCTTCACCTCAACTTAACTTACCTTAAACTGTGGATTACAAATCACAAGGAGTTACTTTAGCTAGCAAAGACAAGAAGACCAAAGACTAAGTACTTTAAGTGAGATCTCACACATAGCTTATAAAGTAGGGGGAGCTCCTAGGTATAAATATGTATATATATATATATATATATATATATTGTTTCAAATTGTTTATATTGAAATCCATTGTGCTGTCATCCTATGTTGGGATGACAGCACAATAAAGCCCCATACACACGGTCGGACTTTTTCATGGATTCTGTCCGATCGGACAATGTTGTTGAAAAATCAGACCGTGTGTATGCACCATCGGACAGTGTACGTCGGATTGTCCGACGGACAAAGTCTTATCTCCTGCTGGAAAGATTTGCCGACAACACGGTCCGATCACACCAAATCCGATCGTGTGTACGGTTGTCCGACCGGACAAAGTGCTACGCATGCTCAGATCACATTACAAGACCAAAGCTATTGGCTACTAGCCTCTACGTAGTCCCGTCGTAGGCAACAAACGTCACCACGTTCAGAATGATCGGATTTTCCGACAACTTTGTCCGACCGTGTGTACGCAAAACCAACATCAGACAAAGTATGACGGACAGGATCCGACCGACCTGGTCCGCGGATTGTCCGACCGTGTGTATGGGGCTTTACTGTAATTACCTTTTTGAATATTTTACTGTAAAATATATTTCTGGTTAAATATCCAGTTGTGTGGCGTACTGTTTTCCCCCAGCAGGTGGAGCCAGTGGATCCTGAGGTTACAATACAGGTACTTTGCATTGTATTATATTGTATTGCATTGCACCACAGCTGTGCCAAGGGGATTGAGCCAAGTTAGTGGGGTTTATTGGTAGAGTGCAGGCCCAAATCAAACCAGCAGCTCCTTCGGGGGTCAGTGCTACATTAGGTTGGTGTAGTGTCAATGAAAGTGACAATGTGCTGTAAAATGTGCCAAAAGGTCATTTTAGGGACTCCACCAATTAAATCAAGCGGTTGAAAAGGATGAATATTTTTATCAATGCATTACATACATTAACAACAATAACATTGTGTGTGTGTAGCAGACCCACACCACAAGATAATAGCTGAAAAAGAGATTGTCACCTCATGTATCAAATAAGTTACGTTTACACTATTTAAGAAAATGGCCAAAACTAAAAGGCCATTTGAGAACCTAGGAGACAGATAAGAAACACAAACAGTAATTCAAATGAAATATGAGTTTATTTAAAAAAAAAATAATATTGCACATCCGCAAGATTTTGTTGTAAACCAATTGCCACTCTACCCACAAAGTACTCTACATATTTGTCTCTGACTTTGTGGGTACTTTGGGGGGTAAGCCAGTTCGGCCAAGTTGATGGACGTGAGGAAGATCCTGAACCGGATTGACATTATGCCAAAGGCATTCTCTAATACTCTTCTGGCACGTGACAGCCGGTAATTAAAAACCCTCTGCTCTGGGGTCATGTTCCTCATGGGGAACGACCTCATGAGATGTTGAGGGCCTCAATACGAAATTGTTTCTGTCGTTTTTCCCAACATCCAGGTAGATTAACTCATAATTGGCTGTCACCGCCACCAACATCACTATACTACTAAACCCCTTGTAATTATAGTAGTACGACCCCGAGTTGGGTGGTGGGACAATCCTTACGTGCTTCCCATCTATAGCAGCACCACAATTGGGGAAAGTCCCACTGGTGGATAAACTCTGAAGCCACAGTCTGTCATTCCTGTGGATTGGAAGGAAACTGTGGAGTCAAACAAGAAAAAAAAATAGTACTTTTGCACATAACATTGCAAGCAGATTAGACACAAACATTTATTGAAATGAGTATTTAAAGACAAAAGTATAAGATCAACTTATCAGATACATCACCCCCTCTGGTGGCCCATTGGAAAAATGTTATGGTGGGGGGGGGGGTGGGTAGATGTTTTGGACAGGTAACCCTCTATACTTCATTGAGAGCTGAATGCATAAATAATGTGTGATACTTTGGCCAGCCCCCTCTTACTTACACTACTGGCAGCCCACTGGACAGGTAAGAAGTGTCATAATTCAAAAATATGAATACACACTGTCCAAATTGAAGCACATTTTTACATTCTGCAATTACCTATCAAGATAATGGGAGAACAAAACTTTAAACAGTAGGATTTGAAAGTATTCAGGCAGGCACTTGCACTACATGCTTTGGTGAATTCATCCATAAATATGACCACAAAATAGGTAGGTATAGTGTATATGGGTTTGGCAAAGTCAGCAGATAGAGTTTGGCATTAATTGACTTAGCGGTTGAGAGGGAGGGTTCCAAATGAATCTGGGCCCCAAAAAAATAGCCTCTTGCAATCTGCCTGAATTTAAGGCCAACAATAACATTTGGACACATTTTGGGGGTGTTTAGGGTAAGCACTAAAATGTAGCTGACAAAAAACATTGTTAAGTTACTAGGCTGGGTGTGTTTGGGCCCAGGATAGCATGCTGGGGAGGTTAGTGAAAGCAAATATGCATGAAGGACAAAAAAGAGCATTAAAAGCTTACAGCAGGACAAAGAGGACATTCACAGCAAATCATGGTAATTATGGAATGAAGAAATTAATGCAATACATTAGCAAACATTAAATACATAGAATGTGATGTTAACCACTTAAGCCCTGGACCATTTTGCTGGCCAAAGACCAGAGCACTTTTTGCGATTCGGCACTGCATCGCTTTAACTGACAATTGCGCGGTCGTGCGACGTGGCTCCCAAACAAAACTGACATCCTTTTTTTCCCACAAATAGATCTTTCTTTTGGTGGCATTTGATCACCCCTGCGGTTTTTATTTGTTGCGCTATAAACAAAAAGAAAGCGACAATTTTGAAAAAAACATAATTTTTTACATTTTGCTATAATAAATATCCCCCAAAAATATATAAAAATTGTTTTTTGTCCTCAGTTTAGGCCGATACATATTCTACATATTTTTGGTAAAAAAAAATTGCAATAAGCGTTTATTGATTGGTTTGCGCAAAAGTTATAGCATTTACAAAATAGGGGATAGTTTTATGGCATTTTTATTATTATTTTTTTTGTACTAGTAATGGCGATCAGTGATTTTTATCGTGACTGCGACATTATGGAGGACTCATTGGACATTTTTGACACATTTTTGGGACCACTGTCACTTATACAGCAATCGGTGCTATACAAATGCACTGATTCCTGTGTAAATGACACTGGCAGTGAAGGGGTTAACCACTAGGGGGCAGTTAAGGGGTTAAGTGTGTCCTGGGGAGTGATTCTAACTGTGGGGGGGGCGTGGCTACGTGTGGGATGTCACTGATCTCTGCTCCCGATCACAGGAAGCAGGAGCAGAGATCAGTGACACTGTTACTAGGCAGAATGGGACAAGGGAGGCAGGTTTTTGTTTTTAAAAGGCTACATTTGCAGCATTAAGGTGATATTGGCCACAGTTTGTTCTCTACATCATTTACACTGCCAAACACTTCATTGCTTTTCAGTGGAAAGAATCTGACCCGCCGTCAATCCAAATGTGGCTTAAAAAGATTGAGGAAGTTAACAAAATGGAGGACCTAGTGCTAACTGCACAAAATTAACATGAATGTTATAAGAAAATGTGGCTTCTCTGGGACATATATAATATATGGGTTCATATATTCGGATGAGGGCAGATCCCTACTGAATGGCCCCACACAGCCGCCTTAAATTTCCTACACTGGCCAGTTCATGGGTTTGTTCCTTATCTAACCTACCTCCCCTTCCCCCCCGTACCCTTCTGTATTCTCTCTTCCTTCTCAGCTACTTTCCCCTTTCTATTTGTTATACCAAAACCTTGGTAGCCAACCTTATGTTTATTTAGTAGTCTTATTTTAGACAAAATAGTAATGTAATAGTAAATAGTCACTGTCCCTTCCATGTTATGATATTTTGTGTCCTCAAGGCACTTAATTTGTCTGTCTACATTTATGCTGTTTGTTGGCTGCCTGTTGTATCCTATACTAAATAAAGAATAAAAAAACAAAAAACAAAAGAAGAAAGGTACGATCCCTATAATAATTAAAATAGAGGAAGTGATATGTAATTTCTATAACCCAGACAACTCTATGCTTAAAGGGATTGCTTTCTTGCTTCAAAAAACTTTACCAAAACATCTACAATGCTAAAGTGGGAACAAGAACTAGGTCAACAATACTCAGCACCTTCATGGAGATCAGCTTTACTCTGGACATATAAATCTACTCTATGCGTAGATCACTGGGAACTTTTCCAGAAAATAATACATAGGTGGTATTACACCCCATGTAGATTATCAAACATATAGCCCAGCAATGCTAGTAAATGCTGGAGAAATATACTATGGTATTGCACATCTATTAGATTATACTGGAATCAGATCTTTAAAATAGTCTCCGAATTCACCCCGCACCCTACTCCTCCTTCGGTTGAGCAAGCCCTCCTGCATGAAACATTAATAATATCCCTCACAAAACTAGGGCCATTGTAGTTCACATCCTTTTGTCTGCTAAGCTCAATATAATGAGACACTGGGGCTCCCTAAACACCCCAAACATATCAGATGTCATCAGAGTGGTAAATAGATGCTGTTCTCTAGAACGGATGTTTGCTATGAAAAATGACTACCTGACAAAGTTTAATTCAAAGAGAGACTCTTGGTTAGCATATCCACACTCTTCTAATGCATGAAAACTACTTTCCCCAATATTCGTGTATCCTAATTAGGGATGAGCCGAACACCCCCCCCGATCGGCTCGCACCAGAACCCGCGAACGGACCTAAAGTCCGTGCGAGCTTTAGAACCCTATTAGTTATAATGGATGCG
Organism: Lithobates sylvaticus; assembly: GCA_028564925.1. NCBI lineage: Eukaryota > Metazoa > Chordata > Amphibia > Anura > Ranidae > Lithobates > Lithobates sylvaticus. The sequence goes on along the minus strand of CM053026.1, from coordinate 366,733,415 downwards.
AACGTTCGAAATTAAAAGTGCTAATTTTAAAGGCTAATATGCATGTTATTGTCATAAAAAGTGTTTGGGGACCTGGGTCCTGCCCCAGGGGACATGTATCAATGCAAAAAAAATGTAATATTCCTTTAAATTTCATACCTGGGGGGTGTCTATAGTATGCCTGTGAAGGGGCGCATGTTTCCCGTGTTTAGAACTGTCTCTGCGCAAAGTGTCATTTTTGAAAGTAAAAAAGCTATTTAAAATCACTTACGGCTAATGTTAATTGACGGCTCCCATAATACAGAGAACAGTCATTCATTGAAACTCATTCATAAAAAAAAAAGTCATTGATAAAAAATAAAAAAAATGAAAAAAAAAAAAGCGTAGGGGTCCCCCCAAATTCAATAACCAGGCCCTTCAGGTCTGGGATGGATATTAAGGGGAACCCCAGCCAAAAAAAAAAAAAAATGGCGTAGGGTCCCCCTCAAAATCCATACCAGACCCTTGAGGTCTGGTATGGATTTTAAGGGGAACCCTAGCCAAAAAAAATGGCGTGGGGTCCCCCTCAAAATCCATACAAGACCCTTATCCGAGCACGCAACCTGGCAGGCCGCAGGAAAAGAGGGGGGGACGAGAGCGGCCCCCCTCCCGCCTGAACCGTACCAGGCCACATGCCCTCAACATTGGGAGGATGCTTTGGGGGTCTAAGACCCCCAAAGCACCTTGTCCCCATGTTGATAAGGACAAGGGCCTCTTCCCCACAACCCTGGCTATTGGTTGTGGGGGTCTGCGGGCGGGGGGCTTATCGGAATCTGGAAGCCCCCTTTAACAAGGGGACCCCCAGATCCCGCCCCCCCCCTGTGTGAAATGGTAAGGGGGTACAAAAGTACCCCTACCATTTCACCAAAAAAGTGGCAAAAATTGTAAAAATGACAGGAGACAGTCTTTGACAATTCCTTTATTAAAATCTTCTTTCTTCTTTCTTCATCCTTCAGTTTCTTCATCTTCTCCTTCCGTCATCTTCTTCCATCTTCTTCCATCTTCTTCTTCCTCCGATCCGCTTCTTCTTGCGCTGGTCTTCTCGTCCTTCTCGTCCGGCATCTTCTTCCGTCGGCGTTGGTGTCGGTGTCTTCTTGGGCCGCTCCGCGCAATGGGAGGCTCCCGCTATGTGAGGCTCCGCTCCGTCTGCCAGGTCTTTTAAAACGGAGGGCACCTGGTGACCCCGCCCCCCTCTGACGTCATGGGGAAAGCCATCATGGAATTCCCCATGACGTCCCTGTGCGTCAGAGGGGGCGGGGTCACCAGGTGCCCTCCATTATAAAAGACCTGTCAGACGGAGCGGAGCCTCACACAGCGGGAGCCTCCCATTGCGCGGAGCGGCCCAAGAAGAGACAGAGACACCGACGCCGACGCCGACGGAAGAAGATGCCGGACGAGAAGGACGAGAAGACCAGCGCAAGAAGAAGCGAATTGGAGGAAGAAGAAAATGGAAGAAGAAGATGGAAGAAGATGACGGAAGGAGAAGATGAAGAAACCGAAGGATGAACAAAGAAGAAAGAAGATTTTAATAAAGGAATTGTCAAAGACTGTCTCCTGTCATTTTTACAATTTTTGCCACTTTTTTGGTGAAATGGTAGGGGTACTTTTGTACCCCCTTACCATTTCACACAGGAGGGGGGGCGGGATCTGGGGGTCCCCTTGTTAAAGGGGGCTTCCAGATTCCGATAAGCCCCCTGCCCGCAGACCCCCAAAGCATCCTCCCAATGTTGAGGGCATGTGGCCTGGTATGGTTCAGGCGGGAGGGGGGCCACTCTCGTCCCCCCCTCTTTTCCTGCGGCCTGCCAGGTTGCGTGCTCGGATAAGGGTCTGGTATGGATTTTGAGGGGGACCCCACGCCATTTTTTTTGGCTAGGGTTCCCCTTAAAATCCATACCAGACCTCAAGGGTCTGGTATGGATTTTGAGGGGGACCCTACGCCATTTTTTTTTTTTTTTTGGCTGGGGTTCCCCTTAATATCCATCCCAGACCTGAAGGGCCTGGTTATTGAATTTGGGGGGACCCCCACGCTATTTTTTTGTTTTTTATTAATGAATGACAGTTCTCTGTGTTACAGGAGCCATCAATTCATTAGCCGCGAGTGCTTTTAAATAGCTTTTTTCCTGCAAAAATGACACTTTTTTGCAGGGAAAGTTCTAAGCACAAGAAAACCTGCCCCCCTTCACAGGCCACCTATAGACACCCCCCAGATGTGATACTGCAATGCTGTTCTAACAGCACGCACACACATATCCCCAGAAATAGAGCACATATTGTCAGCAGCACACTGACACGCTGACACTGACTGAAACAGAATATGCGAGGCCGCCGGCGCGGCGGCCTCTTATACCGCGGGGCGTGTACTAAAGCCCCTGAGCTATAATTGGCTACAGGCATCCTGCCTGTAGCCAATTATGGCTCTCCTCGCTGCCGGCGCTGTGATTGGCCAAGCATGCGGGGTCACAGTGTGTGCTTGGCCAATCATCAGCCAGCATTGCACTGCGCGGGCCGCAATGCATTGCGGGGCCGCTCGCATCACACAAATTTGATGCGAGCGGCCCCAATAGTTCTGGGCTCGCCGAGCGAGTGAACGCCCGGTGCTCGATTCGAACATGGGTTTGAATCGAACACCGGGCCCATCCTTAATCCTAATTACCAAAGACATAACACTTATACTGTTCTATTACCCCTGGCCAGCTGTTCCAAATAGTATACGGTTTGAGTTAATATAATGCACAATGCATGTACCTGATTATATGTGTTTTCAGATAGTGCTGTACTCTTTATCACTTCTTCCCATTGGGCGGATTAGGCACATGTTTACCCTTTTCTTATCCTATTACCTCCCCATATGTGTAAAGCTTCCGTGAAGAACGATGAAAACATAAGGGTTGGCTGTGTTGTCTCCCCCTCAAGACACAGTGTGTTCCCAGATGGGGTGTCTGAAGTGGAAGATAATGCCCTTCTCTTTCTATTAAGCTATTATTAGTACTTATGTGTAGAGTTGAGCCGACACCTGGATGTTCGGGTTCGGCAGGTTCGGCCAAACTTCGGAAAAAAGTTTGGGTTCGGGTCCGAAGTTGACCCGAACTTGAAGTCAATGGGGACCCAAACGGCTATAATGAATTGTCGGCTCCCGTCCCCATAATACAGAGAACAGTCATTGATTTTTAAAAAGTTATTGTCATAAAAAGTGTTTGGGGACCCGGGTCCTGCCCCAGGGGACATGTATCAATGCAATTTTTTTTTTTTTTTTTTAAACGGACGTTTTTTTTGGGAGCAGTGATTTTAATAATGCTTAAAGTGAAACAATAAAAGTGTAATATTTCTTTAAATTTCGTACCTGGGGGGTGTCTATAGTATGCATGTAAAAGGGCGCATGTTTCCCGTGCTTAGAACTGTCCCTGCACAAAGTGTAATTTTTGCAGGAAAAAAAGCTATTTAAAATCACTCACGGCTATAATGAATTGTCGGCTCCCGTAATACAGAGAACAGTCATTCATTGAAAGTCTTTGACAAAAAAAAGCGTGGGGGTTCCCCCAAATTCAATTACCAGGCCCTTCAGGTCTGCTATGGATATTAAGGGGAACCCCGCTTCAAATTAAAAAAAAAAATTACGTGGGGTTCCCCCTAAATATCAATACCAGACCCTTATCTGAGCATGCAACCTTGCAGGCCACAGGAAAAGAGGAGGGGACGAGAGCGCCCCCCCCTCCTGAACTGATCCAGGCCACATGCCCTCAACATTGGGAGGATGCTTTGGGGGTCTGTGACCCCTTAAAGCACCATGTCCCCATTTTGATGTCTGTGGGCGGGGGGCTTATTGGAATCTGGAAGCACCCTTTAACAAGGGGACCCCCGGATCCCGGCCTCCCCCCTGTGTGAAATGGTAAGGGGTACCCCTACCATTTCACCAAAAAAGTGACAAAAATTTTAGAAATGTCAGGAGACGGTCTTTGACAATTCCTTTATTAAAGTCTTCTTTCATCTTCTTTTTTCTGGTCTTCTTCCTTTCTTCATCCTTCAGTTTCTTCATCTTCTTCCATCTTCTTCTTCTTCCGATCCTCTTCTTCTTGCTCTCGTCTTCTCGTCCGGCATCTTCTTCCATGGCATCTCTTCTTCTTTGTCGGCGCGCAATGGGAGGCTTCCGCTGTGTGAGGCTTCGCTTCTTCTGACAGGTTTTTTATAATGGAGGGCGGGGCCACCTGGGGACCCCACCTCCCTCTGACGCACAGGGACTTGATGGGGACTTCCCTATGGCTTTCCCCATGACGTCAGAGGGGGGCGGGGGCCTGAAGGGCCTGGTAATTGAATTTGGGGGAACCCCCACACTTTTTTTTTTTTTTATCAATGACTTTCAATGAATGACTGTTCTCTGTATTACGGGAGCCGACAATTCATTATAGCCGCGAGTGATTTTAAATAGCTTTTTTTCCTGCAAAAATGACACTTTGTGCAGGGACAGTTCTAAGCACGGGAAACATGCACCCTTTTACATGCATACTATAGACACCCCCCAGGTACGAAATTTAAAGGAATATTACACTTTTATTGTTTCACTTTAAGCATTATTAAAATCACTGCTCCCGAAAAAACAGCCATTTATAAAAAAAAAAAATTTGCATTGATACATGTCCCCTGGGGCAGGAACTTTTTAAAAATCAATGACTTTCAATGACTGTTCTCTGTATTACGGAGAGCCGACAATTCATTATAGCCGCGAGTGCTTTTAAAAGACTTTTTAAAAAGCACCATTACATCGCCGAACACCGGACCCGAACCCGAACATACAGTCAATTGTTCGGGTTCGGCTTTGGGACCCAAACACCCAAAAGTCTGGTACTTTACAGTTCGGGTTCGCTTAACCCTACTTATGTGGTTCAAATATGCTTTTTATTTCTACTCTGTCATCTGTAATCAAATGACTATGTACCTTTTACTATGTATTGATGTATGACAGATACTGTTTTCCTCTGTTCTTTTTTGATAAACCCCAATAAAAACATTAAACCATAAAATATTTATGGAATTATTATTAATAATTTGTATTATTTATTTATTTTTTCCCATAAGGCCGCCCCTGCCCTGGTCAAGAAACTCAAGAAGGGATGGCAATGCAAACTGATTAAAAATAATGGCAGCAGCCAGGTGCATGCGCAGCGCTCTGTGTGATGGACGCCTGAACAGCTCCGTCCCACTCCAGAACATTGACGCCCGTAGCAGAGGCTATACTCCCCCCTCAGACCCGGGATCGGGACCGAATATCTCCGGACACCCTCGGGCACATCAGGAGTAGGGATGGGCCCGGTGCTCGATGCGAACCCATGTTCGCATCGAGCACCGGGTGTTCGCTCGCTCGGCGAGCCCAGAACTATTTTGGCCGCTCGCATCACGTTCGTAAGATGCGAGCGGCCCCGCAATGCATTGCGGCCGGCGCGGCCGACGCAGTGCATTGCTGGCTGATGATTGGCCAAGCATGCACTGTGACCCCGCATGCTTGGCCAATCACAGCGCCGGAAACTCGAAGAGCCATAATTGGCTACAGGCAGGACGCCTGTAGCCAATTACAGCTCAGGGGCTTTAGTACACGCCCCCTCTTATAAAAGGCCGCCACGCTGTCGGCGCCGGTCACATGCTGTTCCGACGTAGATAAAGCAGGATCGTTCTGTGTCACTCTGCTAGATTTAGTTAGAGAGATTTACTTAGAGAGATTGAGTTAGATAGATTCATTTAGAAAGATTGATTTAGAAAGAGGGGCTTGTAGTGTGTTTGTGGCAGGCAGGCACTGGCAGGCAGTGGCAGCAAACAGAGCTCCTATATTTTGTTCCCAGAAGCACCTATAGGACTTGTAGTGTGTTCGTGGCAGGCAGGCAGAGCTCCTATATTTTGTTCCCAGAAGCACCTATAGGACTTGTAGTGTGTTCGTGGCAGGCAGGCAGAGCTCCTATATTTTGTTCCCAGAAGCACCTATAGGACTTGTAGTGTGTTCGTGGCAGGCAGGCACTGGCAGCAAACAGAGCTCCTATATTTTGTTCCCAGAAGCACCTATAGGACTTGAAGTGTGTTAGTCCCATCACACAGACCTACATTTTCTTACCAGAAGCACCTATAGGACTTGTAGTGTGTTAGTCCCATCACACAGAGATCATATATTTTGTTCCCAGAGGCACCTATAGGACTTGAAGTGTGTTAGTCCCATCACACAGACCTATATTTTCTTCCCAGAAGCACCTATAGGACTTGAAGTGTGTTAGTCCCATCACACAGAGATCATATATTTTGTTCCCAGAGGCACCTATAGGACTTGAAGTGTGTTAGTCCCATCACACAGACCTACATTTTCTTCCCAGAAGCACCTATAGGACTTGAAGTGTGTTAGTCCCATCACACAGAGATCATATATTTTGTTCCCAGAAGCACCTATAGGACTTGAAGTGTGTTAGTCCCATCACACAGAGATCATATATTTTGTTCCCAGAAGCACCCATAGGACTTGAAGTGTGTTAGTCCCATCACACAGAGATCATATATTTTGTTCCCAGAAGCACCTATAGGACTTGAAGTGTGTTAGTCCCATCACACAGACCTATATTTTCTTCCCAGAAGCACCCATAGGACTTGAAGTGTGTTAGTCCCATCACACAGAGATCATATATTTTGTTCCCAGAGGCACCTATAGGACTTGAAGTGTGTTAGTCCCATCACACAGACCTACATTTTCTTCCCAGAAGCACCTATAGGACTTGAAGTGTGTTAGTCCCATCACACAGAGATCCTATATTGTGTTCCCAGAAGCACCTATAGGACTTGAAGTGTGTTAGTCCCATCACACAGAGATCATATATTTTGTTCCCAGAAGCACCTATAGGACTTGAAGTGTGTTAGTCCCATCACACAGACCTACATTTTCTTCCCAGAAGCACCTATAGGACTTGAAGTGTGTTAGTCCCATCACACATAGATCATATATTTTGTTCCCAGAGGCACCTATAGGACTTGAAGTGTGTTAGTCCCATCACACAGACCTACATTTTCTTCCCAGAAGCACCTATAGGACTTGAAGTGTGTTAGTCCCATCACACAGAGATCATATATTTTGTTCCCAGAAGCACCTATAGGACTTGAAGTGTGTTAGTCCCATCACACAGACCTATATTTTCTTCCCAGAAGCACCCATAGGACTTGAAGTGTGTTAGTCCCATCACACAGAGATCATATATTTTGTTCCCAGAGGCATCTATAGGACTTGAAGTGTGTTAGTCCCATCACACAGACCTACATTTTCTTCCCAGAGGCACCTATAGGACTTGAAGTGTGTTAGTCCCATCACACAGACCTATATTTTCTTCCCAGAAGCACCTATAGGACTTGAAGTGTGTTAGTCCCATCACACAGAGATCATATATTTTGTTCCCAGAAGCACCTATAGGACTTGAAGTGTGTTAGACCCATCACACAGACCTATATTTTCTTCCCAGAAGCACCCATAGGACTTGAAGTGTGTTAGTCCCATCACACAGAGATCATATATTTTGTTCCCAGAGGCACCTATAGGACTTGAAGTGTGTTAGTCCCATCACACAGACCTACATTTTCTTCCCAGAGGCACCTATAGGACTTGAAGTGTGTTAGTCCCATCACACAGACCTATATTTTCTTCCCAGAAGCACCTATAGGACTTGAAGTGTGTTAGTCCCATCACACAGAGATCATATATTTTTTTCCCAGAAGCACCTATAGGACTTGAAGTGTGTTAGACCCATCACACAGACCTATATTTTCTTCCCAGACGCACCTATAGGACTTGAAGTGTGTTAGTCCCATCACACAGACCTATATTTTCTTCCCAGAAGCACCTATAGGACTTGAAGTGTGTTAGTCCCATCACACAGAGATCATATATTTTGTTCCCAGAAGCACCTATAGGACTTGAAGTGTGTTAGTCCCATCACACAGAGATCATATATTTTGTTCCCAGAAGCACCCATAGGACTTGAAGTGTGTTAGTCCCATCACACAGAGATCATATATTTTGTTTCCCAGAAGCACCTATAGGACTTGAAGTGTGTTAGTCCCATCACACAGACCTATATTTTCTTCCCAGAAGCACCCATAGGACTTGAAGTGTGTTAGTCCCATCACACAGAGATCATATATTTTGTTCCCAGAGGCACCTATAGGACTTGAAGTGTGTTAGTCCCATCACACAGACCTACATTTTCTTCCCAGAAGCACCTATAGGACTTGAAGTGTGTTAGTCCCATCACACAGAGATCCTATATTGTGTTCCCAGAAGCACCTATAGGACTTGAAGTGTGTTAGTCCCATCACACAGACCTACATTTTCTTCCCAGAAGCACCTATAGGACTTGAAGTGTGTTAGTCCCATCACACAGAGATCCTATATTGTGTTCCCAGAAGCACCTATAGGACTTGAAGTGTGTTAGTCCCATCACACAGAGATCATATATTTTGTTCCCAGAAGCACCTATAGGACTTGAAGTGTGTTAGTCCCATCACACAGACCTACATTTTCTTCCCAGAAGCACCTATAGGACTTGAAGTGTGTTAGTCCCATCACACATAGATCATATATTTTGTTCCCAGAGGCACCTATAGGACTTGAAGTGTGTTAGTCCCATCACACAGACCTACATTTTCTTCCCAGAAGCACCTATAGGACTTGAAGTGTGTTAGTCCCATCACACAGAGATCATACATTTTGTTCCCAGAAGCACCTATAGGACTTGAAGTGTGTTAGTCCCATCACACAGACCTATATTTTCTTCCCAGAAGCACCCATAGGACTTGAAGTGTGTTAGTCCCATCACACAGAGATCATATATTTTGTTCCCAGAGGCATCTATAGGACTTGAAGTGTGTTAGTCCCATCACACAGACCTACATTTTCTTCCCAGAGGCACCTATAGGACTTGAAGTGTGTTAGTCCCATCACACAGAGATCATATGTTTTGTTCCCAGAAGCACCTATAGGACTTGAAGTGTGTTAGACCCATCACACAGACCTATATTTTCTTCCCAGAAGCACCCATAGGACTTGAAGTGTGTTAGTCCCATCACACAGAGATCATATATTTTGTTCCCAGAGGCACCTATAGGACTTGAAGTGTGTTAGTCCCATCACACAGACCTACATTTTCTTCCCAGAGGCACCTATAGGACTTGAAGTGTGTTAGTCCCATCACACAGACCTATATTTTCTTCCCAGAAGCACCTATAGGACTTGAAGTGTGTTAGTCCCATCACACAGAGATCATATATTTTGTTCCCAGAAGCACCTATAGGACTTGAAGTGTGTTAGACCCATCACACAGACCTATATTTTCTTCCCAGAGGCACCTATAGGACTTGAAGTGTGTTAGTCCCATCACACAGACCTATATTTTCTTCCCAGAAGCACCTATAGGACTTGAAGTGTGTTAGTCCCATCACACAGAGATCATATATTTTGTTCCCAGAAGCACCTATAGGACTTGAAGTGTGTTAGTCCCATCACACAGACCTACATTTTCTTCCCAGAAGCACCTATAGGACTTGAAGTGTGTTAGTCCCATCACACATAGATCATATATTTTGTTCCCAGAGGCACCTATAGGACTTGAAGTGTGTTAGTCCCATCACACAGACCTACATTTTCTTCCCAGAAGCACCTATAGGACTTGAAGTGTGTTAGTCCCATCACACAGAGATCATATATTTTGTTCCCAGAAGCACCTATAGGACTTGAAGTGTGTTAGTCCCATCACACAGACCTATATTTTCTTCCCAGAAGCACCCATAGGACTTGAAGTGTGTTAGTCCCATCACACAGAGATCATATATTTTGTTCCCAGAGGCACCTATAGGACTTGAAGTGTGTTAGTCCCATCACACAGACCTACATTTTCTTCCCAGAGGCACCTATAGGACTTGAAGTGTGTTAGTCCCATCACACAGACCTATATTTTCTTCCCAGAAGCACCTATAGGACTTGAAGTGTGTTAGTCCCATCACACAGAGATCATATATATTTTTTTTTTTTTCTCAATCAAAATCTTTATTAAGGATTGAAACAGAACAGGTAATATAACATGTGATTTTCGTAGGCATACAATATTGAATGTGGTTACATTAACAGTGTGGATATACATATGATATTGCAAATATAGCAGTATGGATGGATAATTGGGCAAACTTAAACATTTTCATTGAGTTAGTGTTTATAAGGGGGAGGTGTGGAAGGGGTGGAGGGGGGGAGGGGGTATTGGTGGGTTTCAGGGCGTAGGGGTGGGCCGAATGGGTCACATTTCATTATATCGTATAGTGTGGGGATCTCTGGTGTTGGTTCAAGAGTGTCGATTAGCCAAGTTGAGGTCTGGTAGATTATGAGGGTCTGGTTGTTGTATATCTTTGTGTCTTTTTAGGGGGCCAGATATCAGTCTGGATGGTGGGGAAATGTGGGACTAGATGATGTGGGATTGTCTGAGTCCTTTGGGCCGGTGAGTGAGGTGTAGTCAGATGAGTACTTAAATAGTACCCATGGTTGCCATGTTTCATTGAAGCGGGGGTTGTTTTCTTGTTTCATTGCGGCTATTTCTTCCATTTTGTGAATATAGTTTGTTCTGTCGATCCAGTCTATGATGGTGGGTGTGTGTGCGGTCTTCCAGTGGAGGGGAATAAGTGTTTTGGCTGCTAGCAAAAGGTGTCTGGTAAGGGATCTTTTGTATCTGCTTATGGTGGCGTTGTTTACATTTATCAGGCAGGCTGCAGGTGTGAGTTCTAATTTGGTGTCTGTTATGACTTTAATCCATGTGATCACTTCTGTCCAGAATGTTAGGATAGGAGGGCATGTCCACCAGATATGGAGGAAGGTGCCTCTGTGTCTGTTGCATCTCCAACAGGAGTCAGTACCTGTGGGGGTCCACTTCCTGGTTTGGAGGGGTGTGATGTACCATTGAGTTAATATTTTGTACGATATTTCTTGATATCTGGAGCTCAAGGAACTTTTGTGGGCTATGATACATGCCTTCTCCCATTGTGCGTCCGTTATTGTAATGTTCAGGTCCCTTTCCCATCTCTTTTTGTGTTTATCATTGTCTGTTTTCTCAGTTTGGCTTAGCCAGTTATAAGCTAGCGAGGTAGTGTTATTAACAGGGGATCCTTTGAGACACATTTCTTCTAAAGGGAGTAGTGGAAGGCAGTATGATGCTCTATATTTACTGTTCAACAAGAAATCTTTTAGTTGCAAATAGAACCAGAAACCAGGAAATGGACCATCCCATTCTGTACGTAAGTCATCTAGTGTTTTTATTTGTGAGTTTGTCACGCATTGAGTCGTCGTTCGTGCCTGTATGTGTTTGAGGTGTAGGCCTGGGAGGAAGTCTGGATTGTTTGTGATTGGTGTAAGTGGGCCTGGAATTGATGCAAGTTTGTGCGTCCCCGCTATTTTGTGCCAGATCTTTAGCGTGGTTGATACCAGTGGGTGGTCTATTTCTTTGTCTGTTTTGGAGTGTCTAGTCCAGGGGTAGAAGGAGAGGTTGTATGGTGTGAGGTATTGTTCCAATTGTATCCAGTCTTTATTTGTCTTATGGCAGTGCCAGTCTATTATGCGTGTGATGTGGGATGCTTGGTGGTATTTCCTAAAATTTGGAAGGCCTATACCGCCTCTGTTCTTGGGGAGTTGCAGTAGTCTGATCTGTATTCTAGGTTTTTTGTCTGCCCATAAAAATCGTCTCTGCGCTCTGGTTAGGGTGGAGAAAAAGGTCTCAGGTATTTTGATGGGGAGGGCATTGAAGAAATAGAGGAGTCTGGGTAGTACCGTCATTTTGAGTATGGCCGCTCTACCGAACCATGAAAATGTTTTCGATTGCCATTTTTGGAGGTCTCTAATTAATGTTTTTAGTAGTGGTTCATAATTGTGATGATATAGAGAGTCTATATCTTTGGTTAGCTTAATCCCTAAATATTTTAACGTATGTGTTACCCATGTGTAGGTGTGGTTGTCTTTCAGTAATCTCAGTTCGTCTGGTGGTAGGTTAATATTCAGGGCTTCGGATTTTGCGCTATTGATTTTAAAATTAGAGATGTAGCCGAAGGTTTCAAATGTTTTTTCAAGGTTGGGGATGGAGATGTGTGGCTCTGTAAGGAAGAATAAGAGATCGTCTGCATATGCTGCGGTCTTATATTCTCCATCCCCAACCTTGAAACCCTTTATGTCCTTGTTGATGTTGATCATTCTAATTAGGGGTTCCAGCGAGATGATGAAAAGGAGGGGGGAAAGGGGGCATCCCTGTCTCGTACCGTTTCGTATTTTTATCGGGTCAGAGAGTGTGTTATTAACTTTGATTCTGGCCTGAGGGTTTTGGTAGAGTGCTGATATCCAAGACATCATATTTTTATCTAGACCGATATGGGAACAGGTACGCATCATGTAGTCCCAAGAGACTCTGTCAAAAGCCTTTTCGGCGTCGGTGGAGAGTATGAGTTTGTCATTCTTGGAGAATTTGGTAAAATGTATCAGGTTAAGTGCTTTGGTGATATTGTCTCTTGCCTCCCTCCCCGGCATGAATCCCACCTGTTCAGGACCGATAATCTTTGCTAAAAGGGGTTTCATTCTATTGGCCAGTATTTTGGCTAGGAGTTTAAGATCAGTATTTAGTAGGGAAATTGGCCTATAGTTTGCGCAGTCTGTATGGTCTTTGTCTGGTTTTGGGATCACTGCTATGTGTGCCATTAGAAAGGGATCTTGGTGGTGTTTGTGTTTAGCTAAGTAGTTGAATGTCGTTAGTAAGGGTTTGGTTAGTTGGTGTGTGTAGGTCTTATAATATTGAGAAGTGAAGCCGTCGGGGCCAGGGCTCTTACCCGGTTTTAATCCTTTAATTGCACCCAAGATCTCTGTAGTGGTTATGGGCTCCTCTAGTTGTTGCACGTCTTCTTGGGATAGTTGGGGTAATTTGCTGTCTTTTAGAACCTGGTCTATTGTTTCTTGTTTTGTGAGTGTAAGGTGGTGGGGTTTATGCTGGTTCGGTAGATTATAGAGTTTCGTGTAAAATTTATGGAAGAGGTCCGCGATCTCAGTAGGGCTGTGTCTGGGTGTGCCGTCTGCGTCTTTTATTGCGTGTATTGTGTTTGTCATCTGTGCGTCTTTGAGGGCCTTGGCCAGTAATTTCCCACTTTTGTCGCCGTGTTCAAAGTAGATGCCCTTCTTAAAGAGTAGTGCTTTCCTAACCCTGATGTCTAGTATTTGTTTTAGTGCAGTCCTGCATCTTATAAGCTCTTCCTCAGCTAGAATAGAGAGTGATTGTTTGTGCAGCGTTTCTAGTTTATGTATTTGTGTGGTCAGACTGGTTATTTCCTTCTCCCTCTCTTTCTTCTTCCTAGCACCCCATTTCATTAGATGTCCTCTTATGACGCTCTTGTGCGCTTCCCAGTTAGTCAGGGGGTCAGTGTCCGAGTCGGTGTTAATCCTGAAGTAGTCATTGATAGCGTTGTGTATGTCGTCTTTTATCTCCTGGTCTGTTAGTAGAGAGGCGTTCAGTCTCCAATTGAAGAATGGTCGTTTAGGGGTTTCAAGTTGTATAGAGATTGCTGTGGGGGCATGGTCCGAGAGCGATATAATGCCTATGTCTGCTGACTTGATGTTTTGGATGTCTCGTTGTGTGACAAATATGAGGTCAATACGGAGATCATATATTTTGTTCCCAGAAGCACCTATAGGACTTGAAGTGTGTTAGACCCATCACACAGACCTATATTTTCTTCCCAGAAGCACCCATAGGACTTGAAGTGTGTTAGTCCCATCACACAGAGATCATATATTTTGTTCCCAGAGGCACCTATAGGACTTGAAGTGTGTTAGTCCCATCACACAGACCTACATTTTCTTCCCAGAGGCACCTATAGGACTTGAAGTGTGTTAGTCCCATCACACAGACCTATATTTTCTTCCCAGAAGCACCTATAGGACTTGAAGTGTGTTAGTCCCATCACACAGAGATCATATATTTTGTTCCCAGAAGCACCTATAGGACTTGAAGTGTGTTAGTCCCATCACACAGACCTATATTTTCTTCCCAGAAGCACCTATAGGACTTGAAGTGTGTTAGTCCCATCACACAGAGATCATATATTTTGTTCCCAGAAGCACCCATAGGACTTGAAGTGTGTTAGTCCCATCACACAGAGATCCTATATTTTGTTCCCAGAAGCACCTATAGGACTTGAAGTGTGTTAGTCCCATCACACAGACCTATATTTTCTTCCCAGAAGCACCCATAGGACTTGTAGTGTGTTAGTCCCATCACACAGAGATCCTCTATTTTCTTTGCAGAAGCACCCATAGGACTTCTAGTGTGTTAGTGGCATCACACAGAGCTCCTATATTTTCTTCTCAGCAGCACCCACAGGACTTCTAGTGTGTTAGTGGCATCACACAGAGCTCCTCTATTTTCTTTGCAGAAGCACCCATAGGACTTCTAGTGTGTTAGTGGCATCACACAGAGCTCCTATATTTTCTTCTCAGCAGCACCCACAGGACTTCTAGTGTGTTAGTGGCATCACACAGAGCTCCTATATTTTCTTCTCAGCAGCACCCACAGGACTTCTAGTGTGTTAGTGGCATCACACAGAGCTCCTCTATTTTCTTTGCAGAAGCACCCATAGGACTTCTAGTGTGTTAGTGGCATCACACAGAGCTCCTATATTTTCTTCTCAGCAGCACCCACAGGACTTCTAGTGTGTTAGTGGCATCACACAGAGCTCCTCTATTTTCTTTGCAGAAGCACCCATAGGACTTCTAGTGTGTTAGTGGCATCACACAGAGCTCCTATATTTTCTTCTCAGCAGCACCCACAGGACTTCTAGTGTGTTAGTGGCATCACACAGAGCTCCTCTATTTTCTTTGCAGATGCACCCATAGGACTTCTAGTGTGTTAGTGGCATCACACAGAGCTCCTATATTTTCTTCTCAGCAGCACCCACAGGACTACCGACTACAATGGCTGGAAGACCGCCAAGGGGAGGCAGAGCGTGCAGAGCCAAGAACACAGGGCAGGCAGGCTCTGTTTCTAGTGGACGTGGCCGTGGACGTGGTCGTGCATCGTCATCAGCACGTGGCCATGGGACACGCGCGTCTTTGTTTTCGGCAGCTGGACATGTGGAGCCGCATCATGCTGAAGGCTTGGTAGAATGGATGACCAAGCCCTCCTCATCCTCCTCATCCTCTCTCACCCAGGCTCAGGGTACTGGCAGAGCAGCTGCCAACGCGTACTCAATGGCATCATCAGCCACCCCTTCCCTAGACCCACCATGTCCTCCTGAGGAGTCCCCCGAACTCTTTGAGCACAGTGTTGGGTACATGCTCCAGGAGGATGCCCAACGATTCGAAGGCTCGGATGATGATACCCAGCTTGAGGAATCTGGCAGTACTGTTCCACCAGCTGCAGCTTACTGCCAGGTTTGCTCTAGTGGTGAAGAGGGAGGGGATGATGAGGTCACTGACTCCACGTGGGTGCCTGAAGGGAGAGAGGATGAGGAGGAGGACGAGGAGGAGGAGGATGCGGCGTCACATGTCCAACGAGGCAGGATGCCCCCTTGAGGCCAGGTAGAGGCCAGCACAGCAACTGTACAACACCGCAGAGCTCCGCCTGTGCAGGGCGCTGCCTCTGCACGTTATCAGAAAAGTTCTTTGGTGTGGGCCTTTTTTGAGACGAGTGCATCAGATCGCACCACTGCTATTTGCAATATTTGTCTCAAGCGTATCTCGCGTGGCCAAAACATCAGCCGCTTGGGCACCACAAGCATGACCAGACATATGTCGACCTGCCATGCAGCTCGTTGGCAGGCACACATAAAAGACCCACACCAAAGAACTAAGCGGACCTCTCCTTGCTCCTCATCAGCTGGGATCTCCATCCCCACTACACCTTCAGTCCTCTCTGAAAGCTGCTCTGAGAGGACTGAAGGTGTAGAATTAGGTGTGTCACAACCAAGTACTTGCAGTACACCGACGTCCGATTGCAGCAGGCAAATTTCCCTGCCCCAGCTGCTGGACCGTAGAAAGAAGTACACTCCCAGCCATCCACATGCCCAGCGGTTGAATGCTAGCTTGGCTAAATTGCTAGCACTTCAACTGCTGCCTTTTCAGTTGGTAGACTCGGCCCCCTTCCGTGAGTTTGTTCAATGTGCGGTTCCTCAGTGGCAGGTTCCCAAACGCCACTTTTTCTCACGGAAGGCGATTCCGTCTCTCTAACGGCATGTGGAAGGCAATGTCCATGCCTCGCTGGACAGGGCGGTCAGCGGTAAAGTGCATATTACCGCTGACTCATGGTCCAGCAGGCATGGACAGGGACGGTACCTTTCTTTCACGGCCCATTGGGTCACTCTATTGGCAGCTGGGAGGGATGCAGGACAAGGTGCAGTAGTGTTGGAGGTTGTTCCGCCACCACGCCTCCAAAACGCTACTACTGCTACTGGTTGTGACACACCTCTCTCCTCCACCCCCTCCTCTTCTTCTTCCTCCAGTGCTCTGTCCTTGGAACCAGCGGTGCTCCGTAGGCGTACAAGGGGCTACGCAAGTACGCAGGCAAAAAGATGCCATGCCGTGCTTGCGCTGGTGTGTTTGGGGGACAGGAGCCACACTGGGCCAGAGGTTCTGGCAGCTCTGCAGGGGCAGGCCGAGAGGTGGTTGACGCCACGTCAGCTTAAGCCAGGAATGGTCGTTTCTGACAATGGCACCAACCTCCTCTCCGCCCTGCGACAGGGGCAGCTCACCCATGTGCCCTGCATGGCTCACGTCCTCAACCTGGTGGTGCAGCGGTTCTTGGGCAGGTTCCCAGGCTTACAGGATGTCCTGAGGCAGGCCAGGAAAGTCTGTGTGCATTTCCGCCGATCTTATAATGCCAGTGCTCGGCTGACTGAGCTGCAAAAGGAGCTGAACCTGCCCAAGAACCGCCTAATATGTGACATGCCCACCAGGTGGAACTCAACGTTGGCCATGCTGCAGCGACTGCACACACAGCAGAGGGCCATCAATGAGTACCTTTGCGACTACGGCACCAGGACAGGGTCAGGGGAGCTTGGTTTTTTTTCCCCACGTCAGTGGAGCATGATCAGGGATGCATGCACTGTCCTCTCACCATTTGAGGAGGCCACGAGGATGGTGAGCAGTGACAGTGCATGCATCAGTGACACTGTCCCTCTTGTCCACCTATTGGAGCATACGCTGCGTGGGATAATGGACAGGGCACTTGAGGCAGAACAGAGGCAGGAAGAGGAGGACTTCCTTGCCTCTCAAGGCCCCCTTTATCCGGACAGTGTTCCTTCTGTCCCACCCATCACACAGGAAGAGGATGAGGAGGAGGAGGAGGAGGAGGATTGTGTGAGCATGGAGGTGGAGCCTGGCACTCAGCATCAGCAGCAGCAGTCTTTTAGGGATGATGTACAGTCCCAACAAACCAGTGGACTTGTACGTGGCTGGGAGGAGGTGGCTGGCGATCATGTCATCCTCAGTGACCCAGAAGACTCCGGACCGAATGCCTCAGCTAACCTACGCTGCATGGCCTCTCTGATCCTGCAAAGCCTGCGGAAGGATCCTCGTGTTCTTCAGATCAAGGAGAGGGACCATTACTGGCTGGCCACTCTCCTTGATCCGCGGTACAAGGGTAAGGTTGCGGACCTTATCTTGCCGTCGCAGAGGGAGCAGAGAACGAGACATCTCAGGGAGGCCTTGCAGAAAGGTCTGTGCAACGCGTTCCCAGAAACTGGGAGGTTACAAACTCCTGGTCCTGGGCGACGAGTTGCTGAGGCTTCGGTCAGTAGCAGAAGGAGCGGTGGGGAAGGTGGACGTCTGACCGATGCGTTCAGACAATTTTTTAGTCCGCAGCCCCAAGGTATGATCGGTTCCAGCAACCATCGCCAGCGTCTGATATACATGGTGCAGGAATACCTTGGGGCAAGGTCAGACTTGGACACCTTTCCCACCGAAAATCCTCTGGCTTACTGGGTCCTGAGGATGGATCACTGGCCAGAGCTTGCACAGTATGCAATTGAGCTACTGGCCTGTCCTGCCTCCAGCGTTCTTTCCGAACGCACATTCAGTGCTGCTGGAGGATTTGTCACTGATCATAGGGTGCGCCTGTCCACCGCCTCGGTTGATCGACTGACTTTCATCAAAATGAATCAGTCTTGGATCACCACCAGCTACCAGGCACCTGAGGCGGATATAACCGAATAATTTATAATGTCACATCCCTTCAAGACTGCCTATGCTGATGCTGAGTGACTGTCCTCTTATGTTCACTGACTATCCTCTTCCTCCTCCTCAATGATCCATGCCACCACACCAGTGCCTAAGGCACAATTTTTCAGCCCCTGTTTAACAGGGGCGTGTACATACAATTTTTAGAAAAAAATGCTTCGCAACACGTGTGACTTCTGTGCTCCAAGTACAGTATCTGTGAGGGGTTGCAGTGTTGTGGCACCAGCACCAGTGCCTAAGGCACAATTTTTCAGCCCCTGTTTAACAGGGGCGGGTAATTACAATTTTTTAAAAAAATGCTTCGCAACACGTGTGACTGCTGTGCTCCAAGTACAGTATATGTGAGGGGTTGCAGTGTTGTGGCACCAGCACCAGTGCCTAAGGCACAATTTTTCAGCCCCTGTTTAACAGGGGCGGGTAATTACAATTTTTTTAAAAAATGCTTCGCAACACGTGTGACTGCTGTGCTCCAAGTACAGTATCTGTGAGGGGTTGCAGTGTTGTGGCACCAGCACCAGTGCCTAAGGCACAATTTTTCAGCCCCTGTTTAACAGGGGCGGGTAATTACAAATCTTGATCTAATAGTTCACAGCAGGGCCCATTCCTGTGCCCACCAAGAGTAACTATGAGGGCCTACAGTCTTGTGGCAACACCGTCCACCACCACCGCCAAAGGCCCAATTTTTCTGCCCTGTTCATCAGGTGCTTGCAATTACAAATCTTGATCTAATAACTCACAGCAGGGCCCATTCCTGCGCCCACCAAGAGTAACTATGAGGGCCTACAGTCTTGTGGCAACACCGTCCACCACCACCGCCAAAGGCCCAATTTTTCTGCCCTGTTCATCAGGTGCTTGCAATTACAAATCTTGATCTAATAACTCACAGCAGGGCCCATTCCTGCGCCCACCAAGAGTAACTGTGAGAGCTTACAGTCTTGTGGCAACACCGTCCACCACCACCACCACCCCCAATTTTTCTGCCCTGTTCAACAGGTGCATGCAATTACAAATCTTGATCTATTAACTCACAGCAGGGCCCATTCCTGTGCCCACCAGTCTTGTGGCTACACCAACATCTAATAGGGCAAATTTCTGCAGAGTATATACGCCAGGCCCCTACTTTCAAACATCCAACTTACAAACGACTCCTACTTGCAAATGGAAAGAGAAAACAGGAAGTGAGAGGAAATTTACCCCTAGGAAGGGAAATTCTATCCTGTTAGATTTAATTTGGGAAAAAGGTATCTCCTCTCTACTGATACTTTATCACCAATCCTTGTTTCAATTAAAACCCCACTTTTTCCAAAAACATTTGTCATTGGGACGGAAAGTGAGGTGACATGTTCTGAACAGATGTGCAAAGACAGCAAATGTTACAGGGGTGATAACCCCTCCCTATGTTCTCCAAAAAGCTTAAAAATAGATTTTTTTGGGATGGAGCTACACTTCATAATGTACCTGTTCAGATTCTACTTAAGAACAAACCTAAAGCCGCAAGTGGTTTTAAATGGCTTCTTTTTTTCCTTTACAAATGTCATTTTGTGCAAGGACAGTTCTAAACACGGGAAACACATGCCACTTCACAGGCATACTTTAGACACCCCCCAGGTACCATATTTAAAGGAAAATTTCACTTTTTTTTTTTTCACTTTATGCATCATTAAAATGACTGCTCCCGAAAAAACGTTAGTTTTTAAAAGTTCTTTTTGCATTGATATATGTCCCCTGGGGCAGGACCCGGTCCCCAAACCTGTTTTATGACATTAACATGCATATTGGCCGTTGTAATTAGCACTTTTGATTTCGAACGTTCGCGTCCATTATAACGTATAGGGTTCGAAAATTCGCGCGAACTTTCGGTCGGTTCGAAGGTTCTGGTGCGAACCGAACCCGGGGGTGTTCGGCTCATCCCTAATCAGGAGACACTTTTTGCCAGCGATACGGCCTCCCACAGGCAGATCTACACTTTAGCTGGGAGCCGCTATACTAGCCAAGATGGTGGCGGAACGGCTGCCTCATGACCTCACAGGCAAGGCCGCCTCCTCTCCCTGGTGGTTAACTCAGCTCAGGTTCACCTCAGACATTACCTCTGATATTAAATCTGATCTTCACATATTGGGCTCTCGCATAGAGCATATTGAAGACAAATTGGATGCCACTATTGATCGGATTAACCAGAACACTGATCGATACCAGGAATTACACGGTCAGCTGGAGGGGGCCATTGCTAAAATTGATGACCTTGAAAATAGGTCCAGAAGGTTGAACTTTCGGATCAGAGGCCTTCCGGAGGATATCATTGACATCCCAGGAGCAGTACATACTTTGATTAAAAGCCTGATTCCGGATATTGGGGCCCACAAATTAGAACTGGACCGGCCCATAGAGCTCTGGGGCCCCAGTGTTCAGATGGTCTACCCCGTGACATAGTAGTGAAACCCCATTTCTACAATGTGAAGGAAGAAGTCATGCGGAGCGCTCGCACAATACCACATATGCAACTTCTGGGACACTCTGTACAAATTTCCCCCTTCACTATACAAAGACGGCGGGCACTCAAACCCCTCCTCACTGTTTTGCAACAGAAAAACATCAAATACATGTGGCTCTTCCCCCTGAGCCTGAAATTTGACTTTAATGGCAAACCATACAAATTCTTCACGATGGCTGAAGGGGAACTTTTGCTGAAGAAACTAGGACTATTGCCTACTGAACCAACTTCACCGATGCAATCATCTTCTTACAACATGTCAAAAAGACCTCCTCCCCCAAGCCCTCTCACCCCAGCGTGGCAAAAACCGAAATACAAGAAGAGCAAGGATTCCGCTACTACCTGAACTGATGATCGGTCCTCATTTTTTCATTCTTCACCCCTTAAGGGGATTTTGGGCACGGATGGCCCTTAGGCTCCAATGCCTACCACATTTTCCATTTTCTATTTGACTGTTTAGATGATACCTCTATATACCCTAAGATTATTTTGTATTTCATAGGCCTCCTCTCATTACTTTGATTGCCTCTGGCAGGGGAGCACCCTATTAGGTGACCTTTTAGGAGGCCCCATAGTACTTTCCTAACCTTGAGCTCCCCCTTTTGGTTTATTCTGGGGAGATCCAGCATTGTTACCGGTATCCTGGGATCTCTGCCAATAACCTTTTTTATTTCCCATCCCGTTCAACTCCTTTCCTATTGCCCCCCCCTGGAACATTCTATTTTTTGCTTAGCTATTTAATAAGCTTTAGGGGGGGGGGGAGTGTACCTCCACTCATAATTTTTTTTGCTATAGCAATATTATAAAGGGCGCCATGTATGGTGCGGTGACCATGCACCTCCTCCTACCCTTGGAGCCAGAAAATTGTTTTCCTGCTTCTAGTTAGGATTACCCCCACTGATTGGGGGGACCATATTTGTACCTCGGAATATGGTGTACATCTTTTCACCATATTCCTGGATCTTTTTGTGTTTTATTCTCTCCTCTGTCCCCTTTCTCCCTTTTTCACACCTTTCCAAATTTGCATTTCTTTCAGTGACAGATGCAATCTCCTTCACCGGCGGCTCCCGGACTCATGATATTTTAGTCTTACCAATGGATGACTCCAGTGGACCACCTCCCCGATATATGGTAAGTGATTGGGGTTTTCTGGCATCTCACCCTACAACGCCCTATGGCTGACCACACCACTTCTACGCAAACGCTGCGTTTCGCTTCCCACAATGTGCAGGGAATTAACTCCCCTATCAAGCGTGGGAAAATATTTCAATACTACCATGACCAAAAAATAGACGTGTTGTTCTTACAGGAAACACATTTCCCGAAATCCTATGTCCCTTCCATCATACACGCCAAATTCCCTGTTTTTTATCTTGCTAACTCCGATACTAAAACCAAAGGAGGCATATTTTTCTCCCGGAACATCCAATTCTCACTAATTTCAGAACACAAGAACCCTGTTTTGGTTAAAGGACTCATAGATAACCAACTTATTTCCCTGATCTCATACTACGCGCCTAATCATGGCCAATCAAAATTTTTCCAATCTCTTTTCCAACCACTTTTTTATTCTGCAAAAACACGCACCATTGCTACAGAAGGTTGTCATCAGGGACTCTGTCTGGTCGGACCACTCTTTCCTTCTCTTGACAATTCACAAACCAACATCTCACCAACGTGATTATCATTGGAGACTGAATGCCTCCATTCTTAGTAATCCTACTCATGTTAATGAGATTGAAAAAGATCTCCGAGAATATTTTGTTCTCAATAATGTCGATAATATTTCAGCCACGACTTTGTGGGCAGCCCACAAAACATATACGCGGCAAGCTGATACAAATTTCCTCCAGGGTACACAAGGCACTCAGACTAGGCATAGAAAGGCTTGAAAGGGAGTTTTTCTGTCTAAGCAAACAACATAAGCACAACCCTTCTCCTAGCTCCAAAGCTAAACTTGAAACTGCTCTCACGGCTAGGGATGAGCCGAACACCCCCGGGTTCGGTTCGCACCAGAACCTTCGAACCGACCGAAAGTTCGCGCGAATTTTCGAACCCTATACGTTATAATGGACGCGAACGTTCGAAATCAAAAGTGCTAATTACAACGGCCAATATGCATGTTAATGTCATAAAACAGGTTTGGGGACCCGGGTCCTGCCCCAGGGGACATATATCAATGCAAAAAGAACTTTTAAAAACTAACGTTTTTTCGGGAGCAGTCATTTTAATGATGCATAAAGTGAAAAAAAAAAAAAAGTGAAATTTTCCTTTAAATATGGTACCTGGGGGGTGTCTAAAGTATGCCTGTGAAGTGGCATGTGTTTCCCGTGTTTAGAACTGTCCTTGCACAAAATGACATTTGTAAAGGAAAAAAAGAAGCCATTTAAAACCACTTGCGGCTTTAGGTTTGTTCTTAAGTAGAATCTGAACAGGTACATTATGAAGTGTAGCTCCATCCCAAAAAAATCTATTTTTAAGCTTTTTGGAGAACATAGGGAGGGGTTATCACCCCTGTAACATTTGCTGTCTTTGCACATCTGTTCAGAACATGTCACCTCACTTTCCGTCCCAATGACAAATGTTTTTGGAAAAAGTGGGGTTTTAATTGAAACAAGGATTGGTGATAAAGTATCAGTAGAGAGGAGATACCTTTTTCCCAAATTAAATCTAACAGGATAGAATTTCCCTTCCTAGGGGTAGATTTCCTCTCACTTCCTGTTTTATCTTTCCATTTGCAAGTAGGAGTCGTTTGTAAGTTGGATGTTTGAAAGTAGGGGCCTGGCGTATATACTCTGCAGAAATTTGCCCTATTAGATGTTGGTGTAGCCACAAGACTGGTGGGCACAGGAATGGGCCCTGCTGTGAGTTAATAGATCAAGATTTGTAATTGCATGCACCTGTTGAACAGGGCAGAAAAATTGGGGGTGGTGGTGGTGGTGGTGGACGGTTTTGCCACAAGACTGTAAGCTCTCACTGTTACTCTTGGTGGGCGCAGGAATGGGCCCTGCTGTGAGTTATTAGATCAAGATTTGTAATTGCAAGCACCTGATGAACAGGGCAGAAAAATTGGGCCTTTGGCGGTGGTGGTGGACGGTGTTGCCACAAGACTGTAGGCTCTCACAGTTACTCTTGGTGGGCGCAGGAATGGGCCCTGCTGTGAGTTATTAGATCAAGATTTGTAATTGCAAGCACCTGATGAACAGGGCAGAAAAATTGGGCCTTTGGCGGTGGTGGTGGACGGTGTTGCCACAAGACTGTAGGCTCTCACAGTTACTCTTGGTGGGCGCAGGAATGGGCCCTGCTGTGAGTTATTAGATCAAGATTTGTAATTGCAAGCACCTGATGAACAGGGCAGAAAAATTGGGCCTTTGGCGGTGGTGGTGGACGGTGTTGCCACAAGACTGTAGGCTCTCACAGTTACTCTTGGTGGGCGCAGGAATGGGCCCTGCTGTGAGTTATTAGATCAAGATTTGTAATTGCAAGCACCTGATGAACAGGGCAGAAAAATTGGGCCTTTGGCGGTGGTGGTGGACGGTGTTGCCACAAGACTGTAGGCTCTCACAGTTACTCTTGGTGGGCGCAGGAATGGGCCCTGCTGTGAGTTATTAGATCAAGATTTGTAATTGCAAGCACCTGATGAACAGGGCAGAAAAATTGGGCCTTTGGCGGTGGTGGTGGACGGTGTTGCCACAAGACTGTAGGCCCTCATAGTTACTCTTGGTGGGCGCAGGAATGGGCCCTGCTGTGAGTTATTAGATCAAGATTTGTAATTGCAAGCACCTGATGAACAGGGCAGAAAAATTGGGCCTTTGGCGGTGGTGGTGGACGGTGTTGCCACAAGACTGCAGGCCCTCATAGTTACTCTTGGTGGGCGCAGGAATGGGCCCTGCTGTGAACTATTAGATCAAGATTTGTAATTACCCGCCCCTGTTAAACAGGGGCTGAAAAATTGTGCCTTAGGCACTGGTGCTGGTGCCACAACACTGCAACCCCTCACAGAGACTGTACTTGGAGCACAGCAGTCACACGTGTTGCGAAGCATTTTTTTAAAAAATTGTAAGTACACGCCCCTGTTAAACAGGGGCTGAAAAATTGTGCCTTAGGCACTGGTGCTGGTGCCACAACACTGCAACCCCTCACAGAGACTGTACTTGGAGCACAGCAGTCACACATGTTGCGAAGCATTTTTTTAAAAAAATGTAAGTACACGCCCCTGTTAAACAGGGGCTGAAAAATTGTGCCTTAGGCACTGGTGCTGGTGCCACAACACTGCAACCCCTCACAGATACTGTACTTGGAGCACAGCAGTCACACGTGTTGCGAAGCATTTTTTAAAAAAAATTGTAAGTACACGCCCCTGTTAAACAGGGGCTGAAAAATTGTGCCTTAGGCACTGGTGCTGGTGCCACAACACTGCAACCCCTCACAGATACTGTACTTGGAGCACAGCAGTCACATGTGTTGCGAAGCATTTTTTTTAAAAATTGTAAGTACCCGCCCCTGTTAAACAGGGGCTGAAAAATTGTGCCTTAGGCACTGGTGTGGTGGCATGGATCATTGAGGAGGAGGAAGAGGATAGTCAGTGAACATAAGAGGACAGTCACTCAGCATCAGCATAGGCAGTCTTGAAGGGATGTGACATTAAAAATTATTCGGTTATATCCGCCTCAGGTGCC
This sequence comes from Lithobates sylvaticus, assembly GCA_028564925.1. NCBI lineage: Eukaryota > Metazoa > Chordata > Amphibia > Anura > Ranidae > Lithobates > Lithobates sylvaticus. The sequence continues at coordinate 366,707,974 of CM053026.1, read as the reverse complement.
TGGTAGCTGGTGGTGATCCAAGACTGATTCATTTTGATGAAGGTCAGTCGATCAACGAGGCGGTGGACAGGCGCACCCTATGATCAGTCACAAATCCTCCAGCAGCACTGAATGTGCGTTCGGAAAGAACGCTGGAGGCAGGACAGGCCAGTAGCTCAATTGCATACTGTGCAAGCTCTGGCCAGTGATCCATCCTCAGGACCCAGTAAGCCAGAGGATTTTCGGTGGGAAAGGTGTCCAAGTCTGACCTTGCCCCAAGGTATTCCTGCACCATGTATATCAGACGCTGGCGATGGTTGCTGGAACCGATCATACCTTGGGGCTGCGGACTAAAAAATTATCTGAACGCATCGGTCAGACGTCCACCTTCCCCACCGCTCCTTCTGCCACTGACCGAAGCCTCAGCAACTCGTCGCCCAGGACCAGGAGTTTGTAGCCTCCCAGTTTCTGGGAACGCGTTGCACAGACCTTTCTGCAAGGCCTCCCTGAGATGTCTCATCCTCTGCTCCCTCTGCGACGGCAAGATAAGGTCCGCAACCTTACCCTTATACCGCGGATCAAGGAGAGTGGCCAGCCAGTAATGGTCCCTCTCCTTGATCCGAAGAACACGAGGATCCTTCCGCAGGCTTTGCAGGATCAGGGAGGCCATGCAGCGTAGGTTAGCTGAGGCATTCGGTCCGGAGTCTTCTGGGTCACTGAGGATGACATGATCGCCAGCCACCTCCTCCCAGCCACGTACAAGTCCACTGGCTTGTTGGGACTGTACATCATCCCTAAAAGACTGCTGCTGCTGATGCTGAGTGCCAGGCTCCACCTCCATGCTCACACAATCCTCCTCCTCCTCCTCCTCGTCCTCATCCTCTTCCTGTGTGATGGGTGGGACAGAAGGAACACTGTCCGGATAAAGGGGGCCTTGAGAGGCAAGGAAGTCCTCCTCTTCCTGCCTCTGTTCTGCCTCAAGTGCCCTGTCCATTATCCCACGCAGCGTATGCTCCAACAGGTGGACAAGAGGGACAGTGTCACTGATGCATGCACTGTCACTGCTCACCATCCTCGTGGCCTCCTCAAATGGTGAGAGGACAGTGCATGCATCCCTGATCATGCTCCACTGACGTGGGGAAAAAAAAAACAAGCTCCCCTGACCCTGTCCTGGTGCCGTAGTCGCAAAGGTACTCATTGATGGCCCTCTGCTGCGTGTGCAGTCGCTGCAGCATGGCCAACGTTGAGTTCCACCTGGTGGGCATGTCACATATTAGGCGGTTCTTGGGCAGGTTCAGCTCCTTTTGCAGCTCAGTCAGCCGAGCACTGGCATTATAAGATCGGCGGAAATGCACACAGACTTTCCTGGCCTGCCTCAGGACATCCTGTAAGCCTGGGAACCTGCCCAAGAACCGCTGCACCACCAGGTTGAGGACGTGAGCCATGCAGGGCACATGGGTGAGCTGCCCCTGTCGCAGGGCGGAGAGGAGGTTGGTGCCATTGTCAGAAACGACCATTCCTGGCTTAAGCTGACGTGGCGTCAACCACCTCTCGGCCTGCCCCTGCAGAGCTGCCAGAACCTCTGGCCCAGTGTGGCTCCTGTCCCCCAAACACACCAGCGCAAGCACGGCATGGCATCTTTTTGCCTGCGTACTTGCGTAGCCCCTTGTACGCCTACGGAGCACCGCTGGTTCCAAGGACAGAGCACTGGAGGAAGAAGAAGAGGAGGGGGTGGAGGAGAGAGGTGTGTCACAACCAGTAGCAGTAGTAGCGTTTTGGAGGCGTGGTGGCGGAACAACCTCCAACACTACTGCACCTTGTCCTGCATCCCTCCCAGCTGCCAATAGAGTGACCCAATGGGCCGTGAAAGAAAGGTACCGTCCCTGTCCATGCCTGCTGGACCATGAGTCAGCGGTAATATGCACCTTACCGCTGACCGCCCTGTCCAGCGAGGCATGGACATTGCCCTCCACATGCCGGTAGAGAGACGGAATCGCCTTCCGTGAGAAAAAGTGGCGTTTGGGAACCTGCCACTGAGGAACCGCACATTGAACAAACTCACGGAAGGGGGCCGAGTCTACCAACTGAAAAGGCAGCAGTTGAAGTGCTAGCAATTTAGCCAGGCTAGCATTCAACCGCTGGGCATGTGGATGGCTGGGAGTGTACTTCTTTCTACGGTCCAGCAGCTGGGGCAGGGAAATTTGCCTGCTGCAATCGGACGTCGGTGTACTGCAAGTACTTGGTTGTGACACACCTAATTCTACACCTTCAGTCCTCTCAGAGCAGCTTTCAGAGAGGACTGAAGGTGTAGTGGGGATGGAGATCCCAGCTGAGGAGGAGCAAGGAGAGGTCCGCTTAGTTCTTTGGTGTGGGTCTTTTATGTGTGCCTGCCAACGAGCTGCATGGCAGGTCGCCATATGTCTGGTCATGCTTGTGGTGCCCAAGCGGCTGATGTTTTGGCCACGCGAGATACGCTTGAGACAAATATTGCAAATAGCAGTGGTGCGATCTGCTGCACTCGTCTCAAAAAAGGCCCACACCAAAGAACTTTTCTGATAACGTGCAGAGGCAGCGCCCTGCACAGGCGGAGCTCTGCGGTGTTGTACAGTTGCTGTGCTGGCCTCTACCTGGCCTCCAGGGGGCATCCTGCCTCGTTGGACATGTGACGCCGCATCCTCCTCCTCCTCGTCCTCCTCCTCATCCTCTCTCCCTTCAGGCACCCACGTGGAGTCAGTGACCTCATCATCCCCTCCCTCTTCACCACTAGAGCAAACCTGGCAGTAAGCTGCAGCTGGTGGAACAGTACTGCCAGATTCCTCAAGCTGGGTATCATCATCCGAGCCTTCGAATCGTTGGGCATCCTCCTGGAGCATGTACCCAACACTGTGCTCAAAGAGTTCGGGGGACTCCTCAGGAGGACATGGTGGGTCTAGGGAAGGGGTGGCTGATGATGCTCTGTCAGTACCCTGAGCCTGGGTGAGAGAGGATGAGGAGGATGAGGAGGGCTTGGTCATCCATTCTACCAAGCCTTCAGCATGATGCGGCTCCACATGTCCAGCTGCCGAAAACAAAGACGCGCGTGTCCCATGGCCACGTGCTGATGACGATGCACGACCACGTCCACGTCCACGGCCACGTCCACTAGAAACAGAGCCTGCCTGCCCTGTGTTCTTGGCTCTGCACGCTCTGCCTCCCCTTGGCGGTCTTCCAGCCATTGTAGTCGGTAGTCCTGTGGGTGCTGCTGAGAAGAAAATATAGGAGCTCTGTGTGATGCCACTAACACACTAGAAGTCCTATGGGTGCTTCTGCAAAGAAAATAGAGGAGCTCTGTGTGATGCCACTAACACACTAGAAGTCCTGTGGGTGCTGCTGAGAAGAAAATATAGGAGCTCTGTGTGATGCCACTAACACACTAGAAGTCCTATGGGTGCTTCTGCAAAGAAAATAGAGGAGCTCTGTGTGATGCCACTAACACACTAGAAGTCCTGTGGGTGCTGCTGAGAAGAAAATATAGGAGCTCTGTGTGATGCCACTAACACACTAGAAGTCCTATGGGTGCTTCTGCAAAGAAAATAGAGGAGCTCTGTGTGATGCCACTAACACACTAGAAGTCCTGTGGGTGTTTCTGCAAAGAAAATAGAGGAGCTCTGTGTGATGCCACTAACACACTAGAAGTCCTGTGGGTGCTGCTGAAAAGAAAATATAGGAGCTCTGTGTGATGCCACTAACACACTAGAAGTCCTATGGGTGCTTCTGCAAAGAAAATAGAGGAGCTCTGTGTGATGCCACTAACACACTAGAAGTCCTGTGGGTGCTTCTGCAAAGAAAATAGAGGAGCTCTGTGTGATGCCACTAACACACTAGAAGTCCTGTGGGTGCTGCTGAGAAGAAAATATAGGAGCTCTGTGTGATGCCACTAACACACTAGAAGTCCTATGGGTGCTTCTGCAAAGAAAATAGAGGAGCTCTGTGTGATGCCACTAACACACTAGAAGTCCTGTGGGTGCTGCTGAGAAGAAAATATAGGAGCTCTGTGTGATGCCACTAACACACTAGAAGTCCTATGGGTGCTTCTGCAAAGAAAATAGAGGAGCTCTGTGTGATGGGACTAACACACTTCAAGTCCTATGGGTGCTTCTGGGAAGAAAATATAGGTCTGTGTGATGGGACTAACACACTTCAAGTCCTATAGGTGCCTCTGGGAACAAAATATATGATCTCTGTGTGATGGGACTAACACACTTCAAGTCCTATAGGTGCTTCTGGGAAGAAAATGTAGGTCTGTGTGATGGGACTAACACACTTCAAGTCCTATAGGTGCTTCTGGGAAGAAAATGTAGGTCTGTGTGATGGGACTAACACACTTCAAGTCCTATAGGTGCTTCTGGGAACAAAATATATGATCTCTGTGTGATGGGACTAACACACTTCAAGTCCTATAGGTGCTTCTGGGAAGGAAATATAGGTCTGTCTGATGGGACTAACACACTTCAAGTCCTATAGGTGCTTCTGGGAACAAAATATATGATCTCTGTGTGATGGGACTAACACACTTCAAGTCCTATAGGTGCTTCTGGGAAGGAAATAAAGGTCTGTGTGATGGGACTAACACACTTCAAGTCCTATAGGTGCTTCTGGGAACAAAATATATGATCTCTGTGTGATGGGACTAACACACTTCAAGTCCTATAGGTGCTTCTGGGAACAAAATATAGGATCTCTGTGTGATGGGACTAACACACTTCAAGTCCTATGGGTGCTTCTGGGAACAAAATATATGATCTCTGTGTGATGGGACTAACACACTTCAAGTCCTATAGGTGCTTCTGGGAACAAAATATAGGATCTCTGTGTGATGGGACTAACACACTTCAAGTCCTATGGGTGCTTCTGGGAAGACAATGTAGGTCTGTGTGATGGGACTAACACACTTCAAGTCCTATAGGTGCTTCTGTGAACAAAATATATGATCTCTGTGTGATGGGACTAACACACTTCAAGTCCTATAGGTGCTTCTGGGAACAAAATATAGGATCTCTGTGTGATGGGACTAACACACTTCAAGTCCTATAGGTGCTTCTGGGAAGAAAATGTAGGTCTGTGTGATGGGACTAACACACTTCAAGTCCTATAGGTGCTTCTGGGAACAAAATATATGATCTCTGTGTGATGGGACTAACACACTTCAAGTCCTATAGGTGCTTCTGGGAAGGAAATATAGGTCTGTGTGATGGGACTAACACACTTCAAGTCCTATAGGTGCTTCTGGGAACAAAATGTATGATCTCTGTGTGATGGGACTAACACACTTCAAGTCCTATGGGTGCTTCTGGGAAGAAAATGTAGGTCTGTGTGATGGGACTAACACACTTCAAGTCCTTTAGGTGCTTCTGTGAACAAAATATATGATCTCTGTGTGATGGGACTAACACACTTCAAGTCCTATAGGTGCTTCTGGGAACGAAATATATGATCTCTGTGTGATGGGACTAACACACTTCAAGTCCTATAGGTGCTTCTGGGAACAAAATATATGATCTCTGTGTGATGGGACTAACACACTTCAAGTCCTATAGGTGCTTCTGGGAAGGAAATAAAGGTCTGTGTGATGGGACTAACACACTTCAAGTCCTATAGGTGCTTCTGGGAACAAAATATATGATCTCTGTGTGATGGGACTAACACACTTCAAGTCCTATAGGTGCTTCTGGGAACAAAATATATGATCTCTGTGTGATGGGACTAACACACTTCAAGTCCTATAGGTGCTTCTGGGAAGGAAATATAGGTCTGTGTGATGGGACTAACACACTTCAAGTCCTATAGGTGCTTCTGGGAACAAAATATATGATCTCTGTGTGATGGGACTAACACACTTCAAGTCCTATAGGTGCTTCTGGGAAGAAAATGTAGGTCTGTGTGATGGGACTAACACACTTCAAGTCCTATAGGTGCTTCTGGGAACAAAATATATGATCTCTGTGTGATGGGACTAACACACTTCAAGTCCTATAGGTGCTTCTGGGAAGGAAATATAGGTCTGTGTGATGGGACTAACACACTTCAAGTCCTATAGGTGCTTCTGGGAACAAAATATATGATCTCTGTGTGATGGGACTAACACACTTCAAGTCCTATAGGTGCTTCTGGGAAGAAAATGTAGGTCTGTGTGATGGGACTAACACACTTCAAGTCCTATAGGTGCTTCTGGGAACAAAATATATGATCTCTGTGTGATGGGACTAACACACTTCAAGTCCTATAGGTGCTTCTGGGAAGGAAATATAGGTCTGTGTGATGGGACTAACACACTTCAAGTCCTATAGGTGCTTCTGGGAACAAAATATATGATCTCTGTGTGATGGGACTAACACACTTCAAGTCCTATAGGTGCTTCTGGGAAGAAAATGTAGGTCTGTGTGATGGGACTAACACACTTCAAGTCCTATAGGTGCTTCTGGGAACAAAATATATGATCTCTGTGTGATGGGACTAACACACTTCAAGTCCTATAGGTGCTTCTGGGAAGGAAATATAGGTCTGTGTGATGGGACTAACACACTTCAAGTCCTATAGGTGCTTCTGGGAACAAAATATATGATCTCTGTGTGATGGGACTAACACACTTCAAGTCCTATAGGTGCTTCTGGGAAGAAAATGTAGGTCTGTGTGATGGGACTAACACACTTCAAGTCCTATAGGTGCTTCTGGGAACAAAATATAGGAGCTCTGCCTGCCTGCCACGAACACACTACAAGTCCTATAGGTGCTTCTGGGGACAAAATATAGGAGCTCTGCCTGCCTGCCACGAACACACTACAAGTCCTATAGGTGCTTCTGGGAACAAAATATAGGAGCTCTGCCTGCCTGCCACGAACACACTACAAGTCCTATAGGTGCTTCTGGGAACAAAATATAGGAGCTCTGCCTGCCTGCCACGAACACACTACAAGTCCTATAGGTGCTTCTGGGAACAAAATATAGGAGCTCTGCCTGCCTGCCACGAACACACTACAAGCCCCTCTTTCTAAATCAATCTAAATGAATGAATCTATCTAACTCGATCTCTCTAAGTAAATCTCTCTAACTAACTAAATCCAGCAGAGTGTCACAGATCTAGCCTGCTCTATCTGCGCCGGAACAGCATGTGACCGGCGCAGACGGCATGGCGGCCTTTTATAGGGGGGGGGGCGTGTACTACAGCCCCTGAGCTGTAATTGGCTACAGGCGTCCTGCCTGTAGCCAATTATGGCTCTTCGAGTTTCCGGGGCTGTGATTGGCCAAGCATGCGGGGTCACAGTGCATGCTTGGCCAATCATCAGCCAGCAATGCACTGCGCCGGCCGCGCCGGCCGCAATGCATTGCGGGGCCGCTCGCATCACACGAACGTGATGCGAGCGGCCAAAATAGTTCTGGGCTCGCCGAGCGAGCGAACGCCCGGTGCTCGATGCGAACGTGGGTTCGCATCGAGCACCGGGCCCATCCCTACTCACGGCCCTTAACTTATCTCACTGCCTTAGCTGAGAAAAGCCTCAGATGGGATGAAGGGAGATTTTATCACCAAAAAGATAAATTGGGGTCCATGCTGGCACGCAGGATCACTCCCAAGGTGAGAACATGCACCTTACCCAAAATACGTCTTCACAACGGCTCTATAACACAAAACCCCCGAAAGATCATGGAAGCCTTCCATGACTTCTACCGCTCTTTATATGGTGAACGCACCACAGAACCCTCCTCTAATTTTATTGACTCCTACCTTAACTCACTGCGTATTCCCAAGCTCCGAGAACACCATAGGGACAGCCTTGAGGACCCTATCACAACGGAGGAAATTTCTCAAGTCGCTCGCAATTTCAAAAATAACTCTGCCCCAGGGCCGGATGGCTTCTCCACCCCATATTACAAATGTTTTCGCCCCATATCATTAGTAAATAATGACCTAAAAATTTTAACAAAAATCCTTGCAAACAGAATATCCTCCTTTATTGGCTTATATGTCCACAAGGACCAAGTGGGATTTATTCCCGGGAGACAGGGTCCAGACCAGATCAGAAGAGCCATAGATGTAGTTTCACTCCTGAAGTCTGGCTGGGAAAAAGGAACTCTGCAACAGGGTTTTTTACTCTCATTGGATCTAATGAAGGCCTTTGACTCTGTCTCCTGGTCCTTTATGTTTCCAATTCTTCAAAAGTGGGGCTTTGGCAGCTCCTTTCTAAATTTGATAAAAGCTTTATATTCCTCACTTTGTGCTCAAATCAAAATGCAAGGTCATTATTCTCAGCCTTTTCGAATCTCCAATGGTACTAGGCAGGACTGTCCCCTGTCCCCCTTGGTCTTTGCCATGGTCATCGAGACACTTGCTATCGCTATACGGGACAATCCCGATATACATGGAGTGCGTTGTGGCCCGCAAACCCACAAATGTGCTCTTTTCGCTGATGACGTGCTTCTTTTCATCACCTCCCTACTCGTCTCCTTACCTAACTTATGCAAAGTTCTTGATAACTTTGGCAAAGTCTCTGGTCTTAGGGTTAATTACTCAAAGTCTCTAGCTCTGAACGTGAATTTACCAGACCCCCTTGTTTCCCAGCTCAAGGAAACTTTTAGATTTAGTTGGGGGCATCTATGATCCCTTACCTGGGAATCAACCTCACAGCATCCATTGACACTCTCTATAAGGCAAACTTTCCCCCTCTCTATCTTAAACTCGTAGCAGACTTAAAGTGCTGGGATACACTAGGGCTCTCGTGGCTGGGCAGAATTAACTCAGTGAAGATGACCCTTCTTCCCCACATTCTTTATTTTTTTCGATCCCTTCCCATACCCATTCTAAAAGATCACCTACGGAAGTTTCAGTCTAAAATTATCAAATTTTTATGGGGAAAAAAAAGGGGCATAGATTGGCTAGGAGTACCCTACATAGACACAGGAATCAGGGGGGTCTAGGAGTTCCCAACCTCCTCTGGTATCACCAGACGGCGCAACTTGTGCAACTATCCACTATCTACTCTAAATTTGAACATCCGGATTGGGTACATATGGAACAACAAGCCATTCCTCAGTACACTCTGGATTATATCCTGTGGTCCTCTGCCAGATCTAGACCTGCCGTCATGGTCTCTACACTATCCCACTCGCTCACATTATGGGACTCTCTCAAATTTAATCCACGGTTGGTTTCACATTGGCGACTGCTATCCCACTTGTTCCGCAATCCTCTATTCCCTCCTGGAATGGACATTAAAGCTTTTCAGTGGTGGTTGGATAAAGGGATGTATAGGATAGGACACTTCACTAACACAACGGGCCCCCTCACTATGGCTCATTGTATTAGCAAACTCGACATGCCCAACGGGGAACGGTTCCGTTACAGACAAATTGCCCACTTTATCCAGTCTCTTCGACCTCCCAAATCTAACTCTCTTTTGGTCATGGATTATGAGCGATGGTGTGGTCAAACTGAGGAGCAAAGGGGTGGGATTACAGTAATTTACCAATCACTTGCTCAAGCTGATACCAAATGGGAAAATGATTTGCAACATACGTGGAGTTTTGCAGAATGGCATAGAGCCTCTATGACAGCATCAAAGGGAATTTTGAACATAACATTAATAAAAGCTAACCTGAAAACCCTCATGAGGTGGTATATGGTTCCACTGAGATTCCAAAATCTATCCTGATGCTTCTCCTTTATGCTTCCGCAACTGTGGACATGTGGGGTCCATGTTGCATGTTTGGTGGGACTGCCCTAAGATCAGCAGTCTCTGGAATAGAATATTCCACATCATTAGGAAAATCACTGGTCTACCGATCCGAAAATCGCCTCACATTGCACTATAAAATTTTCCTTGCCCTAATACTTTCCCGACTGACCCAACGACTCATTATGTTCATGCTTCTTGGTACTAAACTCACAATAGCACGGGCTTGGAAAACACCAACTGTTTCTCTTTTGATGGTTAAAAGAAAGATTTCCTGGATCATGACTCAGGAGAAAACAGTTGGTATTCTTCTTGACTCCACCGCTAAACATGATGCTGTATGGTCTCCCTGGACTAGATACCAGCCGTTGACTAGTTTTACACCGGGTGCCGCTGGTGAATGAGATTTGCACTGTTGTTCATTGGCTCCTCCTTCTCTTTTCTAACCCCTGTCTTCTTTCTTTTTCTCTCTTTTCCCCTTACAGCTCTTCCTTTAGGCCTAGTATACAGGTCATAGGATAGTAATGTTGTTTGGAAATGTCACATAAGCCTTATGCTGCATCTATAGAGATGGACTTTTTCCACAGGTTGATCACACCGCCTAAATATTGTTCTGATCTCTTGTTCTATATCCGTTGGTATTAATATTCCAGGTGTCTAGGTGGTCTATTATATGATTATTGATCCTTACTCTAGACACTTTCTAAACATGCAAACTGTTTTGGTTGAATTTTTATTGTTCCTTTTTTTCTGTTTATTGCTAAGTGTTTCAGGACGCGCTTTTATCGCCTCGTGTCTAGTCTCTGGATGCCCGACCCCGCTTGGGGGGGTGCCTTCCTTGGCACGGCACAGCTAGATCCCTTCAGGGGTGCCAGACTTGGGGGGCGTCCTCTCTTTGCGGGTTCGTCCATCCCAGACGCAACCTTCGGGACACGTCATGCAGATCTTGGTTTTACCACCTTGGAAGTTGATCGTTTGATGTTATAGTATTTATTTTGTGATGCTATTACCTGTATTGCCATTATTTTCTGGGTCTGCTACAATTGTTAGGAGACTAATTTCAATTCCCCATAGTGATTGCCTTTTACTGTAATGCCGCGTACACACGATCGGAAATTTGGCCAGCAAAAGACAGATGAGAGCTTTTGGTTGGAAAATGCGACCGTGTGTATGCTCCAGCGGACTTTTTCTGGCCAAATTCCCGCCAGCAAAAGATTGAGAGCAGGTTCTCTATTTTTCAGTCGGGAAAAGTACCTATCTGAAAATGCGATCGTCTGTATGAAATTCGGACGTGCAAAAAATCACGCATGCTCGGAAACAATTCGACGCATGCTCGGAAGCATTGAACTTCATTTTCTCGGCTCGTCGTAGTGTTGTACGTCACCGCTGTTAACCTCTAAAACCGTATGTATGCAAGACAAGCTTGAGCGCAATTCCTTTAGAAAAACTATTCAAGATTTTTTGGATGGAAATTCCGCTCGTGTGTACATGGCATAAGTCCTTCTTCAAGGTCAAGAGAGGTAGGGCTGTCAACAGCAAAAAAATCAAGCATACAAACCTGCAACTATAGTCTGCCTGCCCTTCCCCAAAATGAAGCCTTGAAACTCAAATCAGTACTTGCCAACACCCATTCCACCATTTCCAATAACAACATTCCCATGCCAGAGCAGAAATAAAACAACATGCCAAGCATCTGTATAATAGCTCTGCACTTCAACTACCCCTTCCTCTAGTTCATGGCTTAAACAGTCCAACATTAAAAAATGTTACCCACCATTACTATTGCTTATGCATTTTTTAATATTACATTATTAAATGTGTCAAGAAAACATGGGAAGAATTGGCAAGACTGTAACTAAAATTCTTTTAAGCATGCATTTAAATGGACTACTAAGTGTCAAGGATGTACCACTGTGTGTGTTTTAACCAGAAGGAGCCCCAAACAGACATTCTCTGAGTCAAAAAGTGTTTTATTAAATCCACAAATGAGAAAAAGAGAAGACAAAAGACAGCGAATGCTTTTCAGGGGCCAATAAAATCCCCCTCCTCAAAGCTTTAGCAATTGTCATAATATTTATAGGACTTAGAGCAAACCTGTATTTCTTAATCTAGACAAGAAGGGTGACCAGTAAGTGAAAGCCTGGTGACTTCATTGGCCAAATATGGTCATGCCCATATTTGGTAAATTACATCTCTGACAATACCTGGCTTGTTTGCAAACATCAGTCAGGGGTCTAGGTTGGTAAGCTGGCCAAATATAGCTTGTCTGTTTAGCCATTTGCTAAAACTGAGAACCGGCTGGGTAGCTCAACCTGAACCCAAAGCCCATCTCTGGTCTCTACATTGAGGTCAGTGCTTGTTGTTTAGAAATGTGGTGCCAGCGGCTAATTTGGCCAAGACAAATGATTGTCCTTTTTTTGTATGCTATATCGAAAACGAATACTAAAGTTATGAAAATTGTCATAAGACAATACAATTTTTTCCAGGGTTTTCCAGAAATTCTCATTGTGTTTACTAGGCATACAGAGCCACCTGGTATTCAAATTAACACCCAACAGCTTTCATGGTGCAGCCCTCAGGTACATCAAGAATGGCATATTCTCTTGGCAAAATTTTTAATTATCAACAAAAAACCATGCCTTGTGTTTTCACATTTTGGTTTATTCACAAGTATTTTCCTATCTCTGATTCATTTTTTTCACAATTGTATTTGATTTACTAAACTTGACTGAACTGTCAGCAACAACTGAATGAGGCACTTCAATAACTCCAAGCTAAATAATATAACAAAGAGAAAAATCCAATTAATACAAAAAGTAGCTAAGGTGTTGACAACTGAAGAGCTAGCTGTCAGTCAGTTATCGAGGACAGATATTGATCCTTAAAGGGATTTTTGGTTGTGCAGATCTGTTCACACAGATAGTTCATGTAAGAAAATATACTTCAGAACTGCTATTCAAAGAACTCAAGTGTTGCTTGTTAAATAGATGTAACCACAAAAAATCTGATATAAGCTTTAAAACTATAGCATTGCTTGAAAAAATTTTTTTTATTTCAACAACATCCTTTCATGAAAATAAAGATAAATGTCCCTGTTTGGGCACTTTGAGTTATGTGGTAACAATGCTCTGCCTCCGTCTCCCACATTCTCCTGTATGTATCCTCTGTCATATGCTCTCCCAAAAAAAAATAAACACTGCTGTGCTAATGCACATTGCCCAGGCATATTTAACTGTTGTCATCATTTTTTATTAATCTGCCTTTCTAAAATACAATTCTTGCCTCCATGCTGCTAAACAAGCCTACTTTGTCTCTCTTATGCCACATACACGCGATCGGACTATCCGGCGGACTTAGTCCCGCGGACTATCCGCCAGACTTTCCAGCGGAGGTCCGCTGGACTTTCCGAACGAGCGGACTTGCCCACACACGCCCACATAGGACCTGACTTTTCCGGCGGACAATCCCCTTTAAATCCATACCAGGTGACGGGGCTAGCAAGGTGTCAATCTCGCCGATGGAGGCGGCGGCATTGACTTCCTTCGCTAGTCCCGTCTACCTGGAGTCACGTTCAAAATGAGCGGTACATGGAACTCCGCGTGTGGGCAAGTCTGTTCATTTCAAAAGTACCGCGGACTAGCACACAGATGGCCGGATTGTCCGCTGGACTCTGCATAATTTTGAGTCAAGACTACTTTCTAAGTCCGCCAGACTTTTGGGAAGAAAAAGTCAGCCGGAGCCCACACACGGGCGGATTGTCCGGCGGACTCCAAGTGTGTACGCGGCATTATTAATACCTTGTCATCCAGTCCCCGTCGGCTCTTCTCGACCTTTAACTCTCTGCTTTGTCCCCCACCCCCCCCTCTACCCACTAACTCACTCACTGCCCAAGAGATTGCCACTCACTTTAAAGACAAGATTGATGCAATTCCTGAGGGCACCTCCACTGTGCATACATCTTCCCCACCCAACATACCTTGCCTAACAGCACATTCAACATTCTCCTCTTTTGAATTGGCTACTACTGAAGAGGTTACAAAACTTTTCTCAGATGCTCACCTACCAATTGTCCCTTGAATCCTGTGCCCTCACAACTATTACAGTCACCCTCTTCTTCTATCCTATGCTCCCTTACTCACTCATCTTCAATCTCTCCCTCTCTAGTGGCACCTTCCCCTCCCCTCTAAAACATGCTCAGATCACTCCCATACTTAAAAAGCCCTCACTAGACCCTACCAACCTGAACAACTTAAGACCCATCTCATTGCTCCCATTTACCTCTAAACTTCTAGAATGCTTAGTCTACAACTGTCTTAGATCTTACCTCCCTGTGCCCCCCTCCCTGACTTTTCCATCTAAATCAACAAATCAACCATCAGTCCCTCCCCTCACACCAGGGTGCTTTGTTGTCACCCTTCTTAGAAAAGGTAGGTCTTGAGTTTTTTCCTGAAGTCCTGATGGTTTTCTTCCATGCGGATGTAGGTTGGTAGAGCGTTCCATAGCCGTGGTCCTTGGACAGTGAATCTCCATTCCAATTTTGCTTTGTAGCAGGATTTGGGAATGAAGAGGAGGTTTTGGTTAGACGATCGAAGACTGCAATTGGGTGTGTAGTGTGTTATCTTTTTGCGTAGGTATTTGTGGAGCGTTTCCATGGGCGCATTTGTGGCAGAGGGTCTTGAATGTTCCCCCAAACCCTTAACGTTTAGCCAATGTAGGCTCCTCAGGGAAGGGGAGATGGATTCCCAGGGTTTTTTTCCTGTTATCAGCCTTGCCACCGTGTTTTGGATAAGTTGTAAGTGCGCAAGTTGATATTGGGGTAATCCTATGTAAAGGGAATTTGCGTAGTCAAGTCGTGAATTAATGACTGTTCCAACTACCACTGCTTTGTCCTCCTTTGGAATGAAGGGGATGAGTCTGCGTAACAGGCAGAGCAGATGGTGAGAACCACTGACTACTACTCCTATTTGTGCATCCATTGACATTTCTGAGTCAAAAATTACTCCGAGACTCTTGACCTTGGTCCTTGGGGGATGGTCTGCCCAAAGATGGTGGGTGGTGTTCAAGGGATCTTGGTTCAGGAGTTTTGGTTTGCATGTAGAATAAGAAGTTCTGTTTTCGATTCGTTGAGTTTAATGGAGCTAGTGGTCATCCAGTCGTCTATCAGGGTGAGGCATTTTTCTAATTGCTGATGATGGTCTTTTTGTCCGGTGATCCGAAAATATAATTGCGTGTCGTCAGCGTATGAGTGGAAGCAGAGGTCTGATCTTCTGATTATTTTGAGGAGTGGGCGGATGTATATATTGAAGAGTACTGGCGACAAGGGTGATCCTTGAGGGACTCCACAAGAGATTGCCCGGGTTTCAGAGGTGAATGCCCCTAGTTTCACTGTCTGAGAACGATTTCCTAAGAAGGATGCAAACCATTGTAGATCTGAGTCTGTGACTCCTGCTACTTCTGTAAGGTGGATGAGTAGAGTATTGTGGTCCACAGTATCAAACGCTGCACTGAGGTCCAACAGCACCAGGAGACATGATTCTCCATCTTCTGCTGCTTCGAGGGCGTCATCCCATATCTTCAGGAGTGCTGTTTCTGTACCATGGCCTGGGCGGAAGCCTGATTGTAGAGGGTCCAGGAGTTTGTGTGTGTCCAGGTGGCGTTGTATCTGTTGTACCATGCCTTCTCCATAATCTTGGAGATGTTGTTAAGGCTTGTTATTGGTCTGCCTTGTTTGAGGGCGCCCGGAACAATCCCTTCTTTGAACGATTGATTTATGAGGTGAGTTATGGTGGGAGCCAAGATGTCAGAACATTCTTTCAGGAGTTTTGTGGGGATGATGTCAATAGGAGATGTGCTGTCTCTAAGGTCCTCTTGTATTTTATTATCTTATAACTGTATTATCTCCCTTTTAATTGTAAAGTGCTGCGTAAACTGTTGGCGCTATATATATCCTGTATAATATTAATAATAATCTTAACCGCTTCCCGACCGCCTCATGTAGATATACGTCTACAGAATGGCACGGGCAGGCAAAACCACGTACCTGTACGTGGCCCTTTAAATGCCTGCCCGTGGGTCGCGCGCTCCGTGACCCTGGTTGCGGGACCAGCAGACCCGATCGCCGCTGGTGTCCCGCGATCGTGCTACGGAGCTGAAGAACGGGGAGAGGTTTGTGTAAACAAACCTCTCCCCGCGCTTCCTACACTGACTGTCATTGATTGGCTGTTCCCGGTCATCGGGAAAGCCGATCAATGACGTCAGACGTCAGCCCCGCCCCCTAATGTAAAAAAAAACACACACACGTCAGAGCCATAACCCCTCCCCTCCCCCTAGTGGTTAACTCTTTCACGACAACTGTCATTTATACAGAAATCAATGCATTTAAATAGCATTGATTTCTGTATAAATGACAATGGTCCCAAAAATGTGTCAAAAATGTCCGATGTGTCCGCCATAATGTCGCAGTCACAATAAAAATCGCTGATCGCCGCCATTACTAGTAAAAAAAAAAAATATTAATAAAAATGCTATAAAACGATCCCCTATTTTGTAAACGCTATAACTTTTGCGCAAACCAATCAATAATCGCTAATTGCGATTTTTTTTTACCAAAAATGTGTAGAAGAATACGTATCGGCCTAAACTGAGGAAAAAAAATGTTTTTTAATATATTTTTTGGGGATATTTATTATAGCAAAAAGCAAAAAAATATTGAATTTTTTTCAAAATTGTCGCTCTATTTTTGTTTATAGCGCAAAAAATAAAAACCACAGGGGCGATCAAATACCACCAAAAGAAAGCTCTATTTGTGGAAAAAAAAGTACGCCAATTTTGTTTTGGAGCCACGTCGCACGACCGCGCAATTGTCAGTTAAAGCGACGCAGTGCCGAATCGCAAAAAGGGGCCTGGTCCTTTGGCTGCCAATTGGTCCGGGGCTGAAGTGGTTAAAAAGGTCTGAAATTTATATATATATATATATATATATATATATATATATATATATATATATATATATATATATATATATATATATATGTGTGTGTGTGTGTGTGTGTGTGTGTGTGTGTGTGTGTGTGTGTGTGTGTTGTTTCTGTCTTAAATGTTATGTGATCAAGGCTAGAATTGCTGAAACATGTTGAAACTTGTTTTTACTGAACCAAATTTTGATAAATTCCAGAAGGTATTCCAGAGTGACGGCTCTCCATTTGTTTGTTTGTTTGAGCTATGCTATATGGATGTGCAGGAGTACAGCTGAGCCTGAACACCTGGGAAAGAACACCGACCATTACTGAATATCATCTTCGCCTCATTGATCAGGGTGGTGCCTTTTCGTGTTGTATCTTATATTACCTCTCCTGCACCATGCTCCATGAAGGCGTTTGTTTACTGTCATTGGCGGTGATTACCTTCTGTCTCCAAATTGAATGTTTATATCGTTTTTGTATGGCTGAAGTTATCAGCGTAAATCACTACAATATATCTGGTCTAGGACAATGGATTTTTGGTTAAAGATCTCACAGGTATACACCAAAGATTTGACACATATATCAGAGGACTCTGCCTGCATTGACCTTTTCAACAAGCTTAAAACAGCTCTTAATAAAGAAACCCAGATTTGGTGGGATGCTGAGGGTCTACAGCAGTACATTGGGGAGTCCGTGATTCCTAGGGGTCTAAGAATAAAGAAACCCCCCTCCTAACATATTTCCATATAAAGTATGTGCCACTTTAAGTTGGTCTATCACATAAAATCCCAATAAAATAAATTTATGTTTTTGGTTGTAACATGACAAAATTTGGAAAATTTCAAGGGGTATGAATACTTTTTCAAGACACTGTACATTTTTACATTTTTCCTTTTTTTCCATTTTATTTTTATTTTTATTTTTTTCTTTATTAGTCGTTATTCTTTGCTGTAATAACCGGATATTGTACATGAAGGGGCACGTGTGTGTCTATTGATTTCATATATATATTTTTTATACAAATTTTCTATTCTATTTTTCTCTACATTGTATTTATTTTTCCATGTATTCCTTCATCTAGATCGATTGTCCAGATCATTGATTTTAAACGACTGTGAAAATTTGCCACCCAGAATCTGCACACTCACAGCGGTGCTTCCAATTTACTTTAATGGAATGATGCCAATTGACTAATGGGAGGGGCCTCTCTGATCACTTGTTTATATATATTTTTGGTCATGGCCCTATGACCGAGAGAGATGTGGATCACATAAACACGCGACAAGACATACAACATAAATATACCTAAAGTATGCCTTGGTAGTCTAGCCGGTATGCCAAGAAAAGGGGGCATACCCAAGGTAAGTAATAGGTAGTTTATAAAGAAGGATGTGCTGAGAAGTGCCCTAAAAAAGGGAAGGGCGGGAGGGTATTGCGCACTGAACCGACAAATAGCATGGGCGAATGGGCTGCTTAAATACTCTCCGGGCTCCTCCCATAAGTTCAGGCCACCATACTGGCCTTCTTATTTATGGTCGTGGCCCTATGACCGAGAGAGATGGGGATCACATAAACATGCGACAAGACATACAACATAAATAGACCTGAAGTGTGCCTTGGTGGTCTGGTCGGTATGCCAAAAAAAGGGGGCAAAAGACTCAGATAGGGGAATAACTCTTAATTGATTCTTGTGTTTATTGAGCCAGCTTGGTAAAGGCTTGTGCCATTTCTTCCTGAGGATTTGGGATGTATATGGCAAAACAAGTGGACTTCTGGACTAGTTTCTTGATTACGCGGTCTGGTACTCCATGTTGGGAGGGAGCTGAGGCTGCTCCGATCCGGAAGGAATGTCCAGAGGACTGAATGGGGTTGAAGCCCAAGTTGCTTAGGAGGGTCCTGACATGCTTGATAAACTGGCTGCAACTCAGGGGGCTGGTTAGAAAGGGTAGCAACGAGCTACCATCAGATTTGCTGGGTAGATGGGACAGTAGTCGGTCAAGCACCATCACTGAGCACCAAGCGTTGTTAGTCTGAAACAGGTTGATGTCAACCCTGAGGCCAGTTTGTTGCATTTTACAGACTGTGAGATGAAGGGTGTAATGGTTCAGAAAGTGAGTCAGATCGCGTTGGAGCAGTGCCTGACTGCCGGAGCAGCTGACGGTAGATTCACTAGTTCGTAGGAAACTGTAGAAGGCCTGGTAGATGGCCGCCTGGATGACTAGGCTGAGCAAAGCCCCAAACTGAGAACGAGTAAGGATTTCAGACATGTCCCTGAAGAGGGCACTCGTGATAGGTAGGCGTTTGCTTATGTATGCCCTGTAGGAGGGACTTAACTGCATGGTCAGTGAATACTGACAGTTTACTGGGGTCCTGTAAGGACAGGAAATGCTGGATGTCGGATAGGTATAGTATTGTGAGAAAGGGCCAGCTGCGTGGGGCAATACGATATGAAGGCTAGGATATATCTAATGTCGCCTATCACTGCTTTGGGGAAAAAGGCAGAAAACTTGCGGTAAGTGTTCCAAGCAGTGCGATAGGCCTTCAGTGTTTTGCATGCCAAGGAGTTGTTAATAAGCTGGGTTGCATTGGCGAGATGCAACTTCAGTCCATCGTCAGTAACGATCAGGGTAGAACAGGAGTAGTTGTTGGGTCAACTCCAGGCTCCTGCTGGAAAAACAAAGTAAGGTTGAAACGGGACAGCACATCGGCTGCGATTTTGCATTGGCCCTGAATATGTCTACATAAGATATTAAACTGGTGACGGAGTGACAGCTGCGCAGGAAGGACATGATGGGGAGTGACTTGGATCTACCTTTACTGATGATGTCGGCCGTGGCCTGATTGTCTGTGGTCAAGAGCACACCACAGACAGACAGAAGTCCTGTTCAAGTGTGGCCCCAGACCTAGGCAGCTGCCACGATGGGATACAGCTCAAAAAGTGATGAAGACTGGGTGCAGGCAGAAATTTAAGTAAATTTCTGGGGGCCAAGGTTCGGCGAGCCAGTGGCAGCCAAAAAAAGGCTGTGAAGCCAGTGGAGGCTGCGGCATCGGTGACCGCCCGTGGAGGCTGTGGCATCGTTGACCACCCGTGGTTGCTCGGCTGGTACTGCCGGGATGAACATTGAAATGCCGTTCCAGCTGGTAAGGAACTTGTCCCACATAGCTAAGTCTGCTACTGCTGCTTGGTCTTGTTTGAGAACTTGGTCTGGATCTTGCACTATAGAAAGGACCATCCTTGAGGAATAATCCTCATTGTGAAGTTCAGCATCCCTAGTAAGGATTGCGACTGCCTCATGGTGCACCCTTGTGACCGGGTGAAGTTGTGGATAACTGTCCTGGTACGGGCTAGTTTGTCGGGGGGGCAGGCTATGGCAAGCGTGTCCAGAGTGACACCTAGGAAGGTGATAGAGTGTGCCAGGCCTTCCACTTTATGCTCAGCTATGGGCACGTTGAGATTTATTAACACTATCCTCAAACTGTTTAGATCTGCTGGTGGTGTGCCTGGTTGTTCAGTGAGCAGGGAGTCAACGAGGTGGTGGATAACTGTCTGACGGTGGGCCTGTTGTGACTTTACCTGAAATGAACTCTCACCCCTGTCATGCGCCTGACCCTGGTGAAGATGCCAACTGTACATTCTTCCTCTCCTATTTATTGATTTATATATGTGGGGAGATAAATTCCAACCTGGTGCCGGATGTAAACCTGAACTAACCTAAAGAAGAAAGATGGAGAAAAGATGAGGGGCCCGTCTGCTACTGGTGATGAATGGCTAACTGGGTGCTGCTGCGTGTTTGTGTGGCTGATTGTTTGTCACTGAGATGTGTTTGCAAGTTAGTTTGTATGCGGGTTTGCACATAGGTGCGTGCCGCAAAGTGTTTTATACTAAATTGCGTGTTTACAAGGGTGTCAGTGAGTGTCAGGTTGCTGGGGCAATATTGCGTGGTCTTGATGAGTATGAAGGTTTGTTTTTTGAGACAACATTGCGTGGTTGCAAGGGTCTCAGTCTGGTTTGCTGAGATGATATTGAGTGGTTGCAAGGATCTCAGTTTGGTTTTGCTGTGAGAATACTGCGTGGTTGCAAGGGTCTCGATGAGTAGAAAAAAATAGTTTTGAGACGATATTGTATGGTTGCAAGGGTCTAGATGAGTATGAGGTTTTATATTTTATTTTTATTTATTTATTTTTATTTTATTTTTTTATGATGAAATTGCATGGTTGCAAGGGTCTCGACGAGTGTGAGATTGCTGAGATGATATTGTATTTTGCAAGGGTCTCAAATGAGTGTCAAGCTGCTGAGACAATATTGCCTGATTTTTTATTTTTATTTTTTCGTTAAAATGAGAACAACTGTAAACGAAACGCTGCTAAAAGCGAGTTACCGCCTAAACGCGGCAATTCCCTTTTAGCAGCGTTTACAAGCTGTTACAGGCATTTGGCGTTTCAAATGCCTCTGAACATCCATCTGAACCCATTTTTTTTTGTGTGTTCCAAAAAGCTTCTAAACTCAACTGCCTAGAAACTACTATAAATGACCCTGTGTACATGTACTGATAAGATAACATAGAGGAAAGTTCAGGGGCAGCTGGAAAAAAAAATGCCCAACTGCTCCTAAACATCTGTTTACCAGCAGCAGTTGTACATGAGGCCTAAGACGATTTGTCTGGATGCAAGGGTCTCAATGAATGTCAGGTTGCTAGGGCGAGACTGCGTGGTCACAAAGGTCTTGATGAGTGGGAGGCTGCTGTGACAGTATTGCATTTGCAAGGGTATCAATTAGGGTGTCAGGCTGCTGAGACGATTTTGTGTGATTGCAAGGGTCTCAACAGGCGTCAGGTTGCTGGGCCAATATTGCATGGTGACAAAGGGGGTATTTATTTATTTGTATTAATTAATTTATTTATTTGGACAAGTGAGAGGTTGCTGAGATGATGTTACGTTTTGCAAGGGTCTTAACAAGAGTGACAGGCTGCTGAGATGGTTTTGCATGGCTGCAAGGGTCTCAACCAATGACAATTGGGTTACTGAGAGAAACACCTGGTTTGTTTGGCGGCTTACCGTACCCCCCCCTAAGCAAGCAGTATTAAGGGATAAGGACAACGTTCGTTTGATTCATAGGTTCCGTAGGGGCAACTAACGAATGATATGGGAGACAACAAATGGTAACGAATTGATAGTATATAAAGAATGTGGTAAAAAATCTTACTTGCGACAGTGGGCCATGCGAGTGAGTTTGCAGCGGACTGTGGCGGGAGTGCAACATATCGGGAAGGTGTGGCGTGATGCCATGCATGAGGCAAAACAACAAGGTTTGGTGTAGAAAGTAAACTTCCAGAAGTGCATACTAATAATTCGGGAACCGAACACATGGTACAGGCGACACCGCGAGTGGCCACGAATTTTGACATGACAAACACGGTAACGAATCCTACCTGCAACAGTGACCATGCGACTGGGTTCGCATGGGACTGGAGTGGGTGTGCAACAAACCCGAAGAGTCTGGTGTGGCACGGTGCATGACGCACAGAAAATAACTTTGGTTTGGTAAATAAATTAAGAACCTTGTACAAATGATTTGTAAGTTCTGCGGGAACTAAAACACATGGCATGGGGGAAACAACAAATGGCAATGGTAGAAAGTATGCAATGTATCTGATACAAATCGGTTGTAAAGAGAAATTACTCTGATACGAATCGGTTGTAAAATGTATGAAATGAATCCGATACGAATCGGTAGTAAGGAGTATTAAATTAATCTGATACAAATTGGTTGTAGAGTGTATGCCACACCTTACTCTGAAACCCAACACCTACTAACCACCTAGCCCCCCAGGCTAATTGAGTGCAGACAAGGTACCAGGTGGGTCTAATTATCACCTCAATCAGCCACAGAACCCGTACAAACAATACATGCTCATCTGCAAATGAATTAGACAGCAACCCCATGGACAGTGAATCTTATAACCAGTGAAGCCTATGGCGAGTGATATCGGACAATGACCGACAGCGGCTCAGAGGCTTGGATTTACAAATAAATGTTGTATGTTTGGCAGAAGGAACTTCTAAATGTACTACGCCTATGCCGAATGATGTCAGGACATGAGCGACAACAACACGGAGGCAAGTTTTTTTACAAAAGGGATGCAGGATAGGAAGCATAGCGAATCACAAGATTTGCAAATGATACAAAAAGGTTTCGAATACTACCTGCGACAGTGAGTGGGAACCGCCGACGAAGACCACGAACGGAGAAGCCGAATGCACAGACTCACGAACATGAGGTGAGCTGGGAAGAATCAGCCCAGTCATGTGTAGTATCGCACACTGAACTGACAAAGAGCATGGGCGAGTGGGCTGCTTAAATACCCTCTGGGCTCCTCCCATAAATTCAGGCCACCATACTAGCCTTCTTTTGTATATGTTGTTTTTTTCTGTCTGTGCTGTGATCAAGGCTAGAGTTGCCAAAACATGTTAGCCATTTGCTTTTACTGAACCACATTTCAATAAATTCCAGAAGATATTCCAGAGTGGCCAGCTCTCCATTTGTTTGTTTGTTTTAACTATGCTTTATGGATGTGCAGGAGGACATCCGAGCCTGGGCAACTGGGAAAGAACAGCCGACCTTTACTGAATATCGTCTTCGCCTCATTGATCAGAGCGGTGCTTTTTCGTGTTGTATCTTAAACTAATAATCAAGATAAAACCCTTCCCCCATCTCCCAATTCTTTATGAATAGGGATGAGCCAACCACCCCCGGGTTCGGTTCGCAACAGAACCTGCGAACGGACCGAAAGTTTGCGCAAACGTTAGAACCTTATTAGTTACAATGGATGCGCACGTTCCAAATCTAAAGTGCTAATTATAACGGTCAATATGCATGTTAATGTCATAAAACAGGTTTGGGGACCCGGGTCCTGCCTCAGGGGACATGTATCAATGCCAAAAGAAGTTTTAAAAACTGACGTTTTTTCGGGAGCAGTCATTTTAATGATGCATAAAGTGAAAAAAAAAGTGAAATATTCCTTTAAATATGGTACCTGGGGGGTGTCTAAAGTATGCCTGTGAAGTGGCATGTGTTTCCCGTGTTTAGAACTGTCCCTGCAAAAAAAAATGACATTTCTAAAGGAAAAAAAGAAGCCATTTAAAACTGCTTGCGGCTTTAATGTCATGTCTTGTCCTGGCAATATGGATGAAAATATTTGAGAAAAATGGCATGGCTACCCCATCCCATTACCAGCCCCTTTGGGTCTTGTATGGATATTAAGGGGAACCCCGCACCCAAAATAAAACCCTATACCTACAACCCTATATACTCTGAACAGCAGTATACAGGTGGTGCAAACAAGAAAGGGACTGTAGGTTTGTTCTTAAGTAGAATCTGTTTGTAATTTTGAACAGGTAAATTTTTAAGTGTAGCTCCATCCAAAAAAATCTATTTTTAAGCTTTTTGGAGAACATAGGGAAGGGTTATCACCCCTGTAACATTTGTTTTGCAGTCTGTGCACCTGTTCAGAACATTTCACCTCACTTTCCGTCCCAATGACAAATGTTTTTGGAAAAGTGTTTTTTTTTATTGAAACAAGGATTGGTGATAAAGCATCAGTAGAGAGGAGATACCTTTTTCCCAAATTAAATCTAACAGGATAGAATTTCCCTTCCTAGGAGTAGATTTCCTCTCACTTCCTGTTTTCTCCTTCCGTTTGCAAGTAGGAGTCGTTTCTAAGTTGGATGTTTGAAAGTAGGGGCCTGCCGTATGTACTCTGCAGAAATTTTCCCCATTAAGCCCTGTAAGCCCTCACAGCTACTCTTGGTGGGCGCTGGAACGCCCTGCTGTGAACTATTATATCAGGAATTGTAATTACATGCCATTGTTGAACAGTGTTAGGAAAAATTGGGCCTTTGGTGGTGGTGGTGGACGGTGTTGCCACAACACTGTAAGCCCTCACAGTTACTCTTGGTGGGCACAGGAATGGGCCCTGCTGTGAATTATTAGATCAAGAATTGTAATTGCATGCACCTGTTGAACAGGGGCAGAAAATTGGGCCTTTGGTGGTGGTGGTGGACGGTGTTGCCCCAACACTGTAAGCCCTCACAGTTACTCTTGGTGGGTGCAGGAATGGGCCCTGCTGTGAATTATTAGATCACGATTTGTAATTACACGCCCCTGTTAAACAGGGGCTGAAAAATTGTGCCTTAGGCACTGGTGCTGGTGCCACAACACTGCAACCCCTCACAGATACTGTACTTGGATCACAGCAATTAGACCTGTTGCAAAGCATTGGATAAAAAATTGTAATTACACGCCCCTGTTAAACAGGGGCTGAAAAATTGTGCCTTAGCCACTGGTGCTGGTGCCACAACACTGCAACCCCTCACAGATACTGTACTTGGAGCACAGCAATCAGACTTGTTGCAAAGCATTGCATAAAAAATTGTAATTTACAAGCACCCAGAAACAAAAATGTTCTTCCAAGCTATCATCAGGATCATTGAGGAGGAAAAGGATAGTCAGTCAACATAACAGGACAGTCACTCAGCATTAGCATAGGCAGTCTTGAAGGGATGTGACATTTCAAAATAAATTATTCTGTTATATCAGCTTCAGATGCCTGGTAGCTGGTGGTGATCCAAGACTGATTCATCTTTATGAAGGTCAGTTGATCAACCGAGTCGGTGGACAGGCGCACCCTGTGATCAGTGACAAAGCCTCCAGTGGCACTGAATGTGCGTTTGAAAAGAACACTGGATGCAGGACAGGCCAGTAGCTCAATTGCATACTGTGCAAGCTCTGGCCAGTGATCCATCCTCAAGACCCAGTAAGCCAGAGGATTTTCGGTGGGAAAGGTGTCCAAGTCTGACCTTGCCCCTAGGTATTCCTGCACCATGTATATCAGACGCTGGCGATGGTTGCTGGAACCAATCATACCTTGGGGCTGCGGACTAAAAAATTGTCTGAACGCATCGGTCAGACGTCCACCTTCCCCACCGCTCTTTCTGCTACTGACCGAAGCCTCAGCAACTCGTCGTCCAGGACCAGGAGTTTGTAACCTCCCAGTCTCTGGGAACGCGTTGCACAGACCTTTCTGCAAGGCCTCCCGGAGATGGTTCATCCTCTGCTCCCTCTGCGATGGCAAGATAAGGTCCGCAACCTTACCCTTGTACCGTGGATCAAGGAGAGTGGCCAGCCAGTAATGGTCCCTCTCCTTGATCCGAAGAATACGAGGATCCTTCTGCAGGCTTTGCAGGATCAGGGAGGCCATGCAACGTAGGTTAGCTGAGGCATTCGGTCAGAGTCTTCTGGGTCACTGAGGACCACATGATCCGCAGCCACCTCCTCCCAGCCACGCACAAGTCCACTGGTTTCTTGGGACTGTAAATCGTCCCTAAAAGACTGCTGCTGCTGATGCTGAGTGCCAGGCTCCACCTCCATGCTGACACAATCCTCCTCCTCCTCCTCATCCTCTTCCTGAATGAATGAATGAATGACTTGTATAGCGCTACCTATGCGAACTGAATCGCCTCAGTGCGCTTTTTACCACTGGTGTCCATCTGTGGAGTGTGGGAGGAAACCGGAGTACCCAGGGGAAACCCACGCAGGCACAGGGAGAACATGCAAACTCCAGGCAGAAGGTGTCGTGGTCGGGATTTAAACCAGCAACCCTATTGCTGCTAGGTGAAAGTGCTAACCACTACACCACTGTGCTGCCATCTTCCTGTGTGATGGGTGGGAGAGAAGGAACACTGTCTGGCTAAAGGGGGCCTTGAGAGGCAAGGAAGTCCTCCTCTTCCTGCCTCTGTTCTGCCTCAAGTGCCCTGTCCATTATTCCACGCAACGTATGCTTCAACAGGTGGACAAGAGGTACAGATGCATGCACTGTCACTGCTCACCATCCTTGTGGCCTCCTCAAATGGTGACAGGACATTGCATGCATCCCTGATCATGCTCCACTGGTGTGGGAAAAAAAATCCAAGCTCCCCTGACCCTGTCCTGGTGCCGTAGTCGCACAGGTACTCATTGATGGCCCTCTGCTGCATGTGCAGTCACTGCAGCATGGCCAACGTTGAGTTCCACCTGGTGGGCATGTCACATATAAGGCGGTTCTTGGGCAGGTTCAACTCCTTTTGCAGCTCAGCCAGCCGAGCACTGGCATTATATGATCGGCGGAAATGCACACAGACTTTCCTGGCCTGCCTCAGGACATCCTGTAAGCCTGGGTACCTGCCCAAGAACCGCGGGACCACCAGGTTAAGGATGTGAGCCATACAGGGCACATGGGTCAGCTGTCCCTGTCGCAGGGCAGAGAGGAGGTTGGTGCCATTGTCACAAACCACCATTCCTGGCTTAAGCTGGCGTGGCGTCAACCACCTCTCGGCCTGCCCCTGCAGAGCTGACAGAACCTCTGCCCCAGTGTGGCTCCTGTCCCCCAAACACGCCAGCGCAAGCACGGCATGGCATCTTTTTGCCTGCGTACTTGTGTAGCCACTTGGACGCCTACGGAGCACCGCTGGTTCCGAGGACAGAGCACTCGAAGAGGCCATGGAGGAAGAATAAGAGGAGGGGGTGGAGGAGAGAGGTGTGTCACAACCAGTAGTAGCATTTTGGAGGCGTGGTGGCGGAACAACCTCCAACACTACTGCACCTTGTCCTGCATCCTTCCCAGCTGCCAAAAGAGTGACCCAATGGGCCGTGAAAGACAGGTAACGTCCCTGTCCATGCCTGCTGGACCATGAGTTAGCGGTAATATGCACCTTACCGCTGACCGCCTGTCCAGCGAGGCCAAGACATTGCCTTCCACATGCCGGTAGAGAGCCAGAATCGCCTTCCTTGAGAAAAAGTGGCGTTTGGGAACCTGCCACTGAGGAACCGCACATTGAACAAACTCACGGAAGGGGGCCGAGTCTACCAACTGAAAAGGCAGCAGTTGAAGTGCTAGCAATTTAGCCAAGCTAGCATTTAACCGCTGGGCATGTGGATGGCTGGGAGTAAACTTCTTTTGACGGTCCAGCAGCTGGGGCAGGGAAATTTGCCTGGTACAATCGGACTTCGGTGTACTGCTAGCAGAGTGCCCGCAAGTACTTGGCTGTGACACACCTAATTCTACACCTTCATTCCTCTCAGTGCAGCTTTCAGAGAGGACTGAAGGTATAGTGGGGTTGGAGATCCCAGCTGATGAGGAGCAAGGAGAGGTCCGCTTTGTTCTTTGGTGTGGGTCTTTAAGGTGCGCTTGACAACGAGCTGCATGGCAGGTCAACAAATGTCTGGTCATGCTTGTGGTGCCCAAGCGGCTGATGTTTTGGCCGCGCGAGATACGCTTGAGACATATGTTGCAAATAGCAGCGGTGCGATCTGATGCACTCGTCTCAAAAAAGGCCCACACCAAAGAACTTTTGTAATAACGTGCAGAGGCAGCGCCCTGCGGTGTGATTCAGTTGGTGTGCTGGCCTCAAGCTGGCCCCCGGAGGGCATCCTGCCTCGTTGGAGATGTGCCACCTCCTCCTCCTCCTCTCTCCGGTCAGGCACCCACGTGGCGTCAGTGACCTCATCATCCCCTCCCTCTTCACCACTGAAGAACCTGGCAGTAAGCTGCAGCTGGTGGAACATAACTGCCAGATTGCTGTCCTTGAGCATCCCCTCTCTGCGCTCACACTACTGCTTTCCTCTAGCTGGGTATCATCATCGGAGCCTTCAAAACGCTGGGCATCCTCCTGGAGCATGTACCCAACACTGTGCTCAAACAGTTCGGGGGACTCCTCAGGAGGACATGGTGGGTCTAGGGAAGGGGTGCCTGATGACATTGAGTACGCGTTGGCAGCTGCTTTGCCAGTGCCCTGAGCCTGGGTGAGAGAGGATGAGGAGGATGAGGAGGGCTTGGTCATCCACTCTACCAAGCCTTCGGCATGATACGGCTCAACATGTCCAGCTGCCGAAAATAAGGACAAGCGTGTCCCATGGCCACGTGCTGATGACGATGCACCACGTCCATGACCAGCACTGTTGTCTCTAGACACAGAGCCTGCTTGCCCTGTTTTCTTGGCTCGTGACTGTCTGCCTCTCCTTGTTGGTCTTCCAGACATTGTAATGGGTAGTGTATATTGTGCTGGAGTCACACAGCACACACACTAACTCCTGCAGATGGCTGCCTTAGATGACAACAGGGCAGAAGGGCAGATACAGGGTGAGGTGGTTTAATGTGCTGTGCTATACTCACACAGCACACACACACTAACTCCTGCAGATGGCTGGATTGGTAGAGAACAGGGCAGATACAGGGTAAGGTGGTTTAGTGTGCTACTGCTGTGCTATACTCACACAGCACACACACACACTAACTCCTGCAGATGGCTGGATTGGTAGAGAACAGCACTGAGAAGAACACACTATCCCTGCCTATTTTTCCTCTTTCCTTAGAATTTCTCCACAAAGAAATGATTCAAATACACTGTGTACATATACAGTACACTATCACTGTTCCTCAAGCCGGAACACACTACACAAGGCCGCTGGCACGGTGGCCTTATATAGTGTCAGGCGTGTACTAAAACCCCTGAGCTATAATTGGCCACAGGCATCCTGCCTGTGGGCAATTATTGCTCTCCTCGCCTCTGGCTCTATGATTGGCCAAGCATGCGGGGTCACAGTGCATGCTTGGCCAATCATCAGCCAGCAATACACTGCGACTGGCGCAGTGCATTGCGGACCGTTCGCATCACATGAATTTGATGTGAACGGCCCTCAGAGTTCTGCCCTCGATGAGCGGACGAACATGGGTTCGAATCGAACACCGGGTCCATCCCTATTTATGAAACACAGCTACCCTTTTGACATTCATTAAGGGGGAAGGACCTAGCCAGTTCCTACAACCCTTTCACTAGTTTCTCCCTATGCAGTTTGTCAGCAGCACTCTCTATGCTTCCCCTATCAAGTACCTTTTATTTGGCTACTGTAATCTCACCCTTTTATAGTGAGGGGACTGGCTTATCCAAAGGCTCCCTTATTAGCCAATGTTACTGACCTAAGTTCAAAAGCCAGGCAGTGCAATATATCTGTTATAGTGATCTCCTGCATTATTTCACAGGTCCGTGAACCTAAAAACACAGGAACAATATTCACCTCAGCTCCAGCGATGCAGCAATCCCTAGCTCCCTTCCTGGCCACTGACATCTTTGGGTAGCTTACTTCCGGGTCTCGATTGCCAGCCATTGTCATTGGAAGGGCAGGGAGGACATCACTCCTGCTCATGAGCATGAGTTCAGTTGGATTTGGCATTGCCGAATTTGTATGGTGAGCTGCGTATGTGTGCCTTACTGTACAAGGGCAGACAGGCAGGTACTGTAAGTAGCTTTAAATACTTCCCGCCCGCCATATAACAATATGATGTGCGCAAAGTGGTTCAGTTATCCTGACTGAATGTCATATGACATCCAGCATGATAAGTCACTTGTGCGTGCCCATGGGGGTGTGCAGCACGGCAATCAGGGGTGTGGTGTGACAGTCTGATGGAGGCTCTTTACCACGCGATCAGTCGTGTCCAATCACAGCTGATCACAGTGTAAACTGGAAGAACCATATATCGGCTTTTCCTCCAATCGCGTTGACATGTGCGAGTGATTATCAGTGCAGCCCCCCCCCCCGAGGATGCCAACCCAGGACCACCAGGGATGCCCACCCAGTACCACCAGGGATGCCCACCCATGACCACCAGGGATGTCAATCAGTGCCCAATAGGGATGGCACTGCCCCAGTGATGCCTAACAGTGCCATCTATCAGTGCCTATCAGTGCCACCCATCTGTGCCACCTATAAATGCCCACCAGTGCCACCTATCAGTGCCACCTCTTAGTGTCCAGGACCACCTAGCAGTGCCCATCAATGCGTGTGCATCAGTTCCACCTATCAGTGCCCATCAGTGCTGCCCTTCAGTGCTGCATCTACGTGCCTCATCATCAGTGCCCATCAGTGCGAAGGAGAAAACGTACTTACTTACAAAGTTTTCTAACAGAAACTAATAAAAACTTTATTTTTTCCAAAATTTTCTCTTTTTTTATTTGTAGTGCAAAAAGCAAAAAACCCAGTGGTGATCAAATGCCGTCAAAAGAAAGCTCTATTTGTAAGAAAAAACTGTTAAAAATGTTGTTTGGGTACAGTGTAGCATGACCGTGCAATTGTCATTCAAAATTTGATAGCGCTGAAAGCTGAAAATTGGTCTGGGCAGGAAGGTGTATAAGTTCCCTGTATTGAAGTGGTTAAGAGACAAAGCATGTCTCTTCTGCATTAAAGATCCTGCCTGTCCACCAATTTTAATTTCCAAGCATAAAGTTCCCCTTTAATTAAGCACCCATCATCACTACCTCTCAAAGAACTACCACCACCTTCATCATCATTTGTATGAATGTTATCACATGAATACGTTATATGTGATCTCATATATTAAGAATATGCTTTCATATAAGATAGTAAAAGTAAAATACAATTGCATAATTTACAACTACAATAGTTTCTTTAATTTTAAGGTATTTCCTTTTTGTGTGTAAAAAATACATTATAAAAAATGGACACACTGAATTTCCCTTTTTTTATAGAAAGTATGATTAATATTGTGTAAAATATGTCTTTTATATTTTTCTACCTCAAAGATCTTAACCTGTAGCCATAAATCTTAGACGTGAAGTCCTCAGATGAACTTGAAATTCCTGTGGTTTGAACTTAGAGCTTCACATTTCTTCTGTATGTATATGGTTTAGTTTTTCATATTCAAGTTTTTTTTCAATATATAATGGTATATTTTAATACTGAAAAACCATGTTTATTGGCTGACATGTATGAGCTGTATGGTCTGTATTCTCCATAAAAAAAAAAACATTATTATATGTATTAATATGATGTCCTTTAACTCTTTTGTGTGTAGGGGTCATTAATTTTTGTATGCCCAGGTCAAATTTATCAGCATCAGTATGTGCTATCAAATAAAACTATAACTCCATAACTTTCTGACTTTTTTCATTTTATTTTTTTAAAGGATAAGTTCACCTTTTAAGAAATAATAATAAATGCCCATATTTTTGAAGAAAAAAAATGTGCATTTATTATATTTTCCTGCACCCTTGTTCAGTGGTTTAGGGGTACAATGCCAGGCTTTTGGGATAAGCCCTTCAGCTTTCAGCCCATACCTCCAATTATGGGCTGACTGTTTACAAACTTCAGGGCTTGTGCGTTAACATCAAGAGCATTCAGCACCCTCGCAGTCCATTCAGGACTACAAGCCATCAGCTGATGTGGGTGACGCTAGTTGTAGTCCATTCATTGACAGGAGACTCTGACTGAAGTGGCCATGTGGACAGATGGCGAGAGGCTGCAGGAACTGGAATATGTTACATGTGCCACGCTAAATACAGGTAGAACATGTAACATATTTCAAAAAGTAAAATTATCCTTTAAGGATAAATAAGGCTTTTATATATTAGAATATTTTCATACATTTTTAGCTAGTGAATTTTTAATGTAAACTGAAATTAATAGTTTTTTCAGATAGTATATTTTCTCCAGATTAAATATTTCACTACCAGCTTTCTGTCAAGGCTCTGGTCTCTGTGTGAGGTACAATGACAGTTTAGCCAGCTAGTACCAGCTTGTTTGCAAGCACAGCCATTTTATTGCTATGATTGGTTATCATAATGTTTGCATGACCAGGAACCATGCTAACTGGTTTCTGATTACTGTGTATGACAGTGAGACAAATACAGTGCCATCAGAGAACTTGCAGCTGACTTGGGTGACAACTGCTAGTTTTTTTGGGGACATTTATTCATGTATTCTAAGAAATATTAATATAGAGATTGCAGGCAGGAAAGAGTTAAAGTTGTGTTCATTGGATCAAAATTTGGCTACATGACTGATTTATTTAACCTAGTATTTCATTTAATTATGTAACAGAGGCACTTAGGCCCTTAAGATGTTCTCTAACCACCCTCAGCTTACATCTTTTCCCCATTCCAGCAGAAATTTTAAAAGGCCTTTTAGCTTTCCAATCTCTTATGAAACACAAAGGAGGTGTTCTGGGAGGGACACAAAGTGAGAGGAGCTGTGATCAAAGTGAGAGAAACACTTTATTTCTGCTTCTGTGAACTTTGAGAATAAACTGTTCCATAGTTTATGCAGCTACAGAAGTCAAAGAGGGCTAAATTAAATGTACAACATGATGTTTTTGTAAGGTAATGACCATCAATTTCATATTTCTTTCCAAAGCTCTGATACAAGTAAATGCCTTTTCCCTGAGCACAAGGCAAAAAAGGATCTATTTGAAAATCCTAATACTCCTGGTACGTCTACAAAGTTAAACCATTTTTTTTTGTAAACAGCAAAATGCTCACAGTTGTCATCCCACATTCCAACACAGCACCCACCTTTTTTTTATTTATTTTTTATAATTTTTTATTTAAAGATGCACAAAAGATGACAATTAAAAGTAAACAGCAAGCAGCTGGTGTGCCAAGAAACAATACAGTCAACAGGGTAATAACATTCAACAAAACTACCACCGTTTAACAGTACCTGAAAATTGGACTAGAAAAAGGAGGCATGTGAATTCAATAAAGATTACGATACATCTGACAAGATAGAATCTAACAAGGACTGAATATATTGAACGGTGCCAAGCCGTGACAATGTTCAATCAATTTTTGAGCTTAAAAAAGATTTTGAAAGAGAGGAGAGGGGTGAATGGGGGTGGGGAATAGAGCAAAGGAAAAAGTAGTGGGAAGAGAAAAAAAAAGGGGGGGGGGGGTAAATGGAGAGGTTCAAGGTAGTGCCCAGATGACCATACACAATTCAGTCCAAGATAGGCATAGGATGGTTCATAAGTATTGAGAATATTCATCAGAGAAACCAAGCTGATCCCAGTAAAACCATCTGGTCTTATGTTCTTCTGATTTGTTCTGGAGAGCAGTGGTCAGATGCTCCGTGCTTTCTATAGCATTCATTCTGGCGAACCATTGTGCAGGAGTAGGAATATATTGTTGTTTCCACAAGGCTGGAATACATGCTCTAGCTGCATTAAGTAAATGTTTAAGCAAAGATTTATGGTACCTTTTCCGGGAAAAAGGGGTCGGGTTAAGAAGAACTGCTGCGGGGTCATCGGACAATGAGATATCTGTGAATTTGTAAAAAATTGCTGCCAGAATGGACGGATGCCAGGAAACTCCCAAAAAATGTGCAACAGTGTGCCCTTATGAGAATCACATCTCCAGCAATGATTTTCCAATTGTGGGAATAGTTTGGCCAGTACAGATGGGGTTCTATACCACCGTGTCACAATTTTGTAGGCTGTTTCCTGGTATTTACTACATAACAATGATTTGTGGGCGAAAAATAGAATCCTATCTTTTTGTTGTTCTGTAAAAGTGACCTGGAGGTCTTTTTCCCATTTGGTAAGAAAGGGGGGTTCTGATTGCGCATGAAGATCTAGCAGAGATTTGTATGAAAGTGACAAAGATTTCCGTATCGGACCATCCCCCAGACAGAGTTCCTCAAACGCGCTGAGGGCCCTCCGAAAAAGTGTGTTAAGGAAATGCCACAATTGGAAAGCTCGACAGTGATCCAGAAACTATGACCCAAAAAACCCATAAGCAAGGTTCTGCTCGGGATCCTGCTGTTTGTACAAAGGAAATAGGATACACGTAAGAGCTTCTGGGGCGAGTGTGTAGTGAAGGCTGGGTCTGACAGTCCTGGACTGAACCTGGAGTGACCTATTATAGGTGTCATAGGAGAAGAAAAACTGAGAGAGGAATGTTAATAAAACCTTTCAGATTCAGTCAAAGTGGGTCCAAATAAGGGGTGGTGGGCGAGGTGAGAAGTATATAATTTTCCTGCCCAAGGAAGGCCCGGGATGGGTGCCTGTACAGCGTCCTGTTCCAGAGAGAGACCCATAATTTTGCGGAGCTATGCCTACACCAGTCCACTACCCTATTCATGTGGACCACGGTATATGAAAGAGCTGGGTCTGGGAACCCTATTCCTCCCTTGAGTTTAGGTCGGAGCAGAAGTGCTCTGGCAAGTCGGGCGGCTTGCCCCGCCAGACAAAGTTAACAAAGGTGGATCTTACTGAATGAAAGTATGTTTAGGGGGTCCTAATAAGCAAATCCTGCAGTAATTATAAAAGTCTGGGCATTGCATTCATTTTAAGCACATTGCAGCAGCCAGACCATGATAAGGCCAGATTGTTCCATATTTCAAAATTGATAGACAAGGAGGACGAAAAGGGCTGGAAATTAGGTTTAAATACAGAGTTTAGATTTGCAGGAATTTTTGTCCCTGGGTATTGGATACAGTGAGTAGCCCATCTAAAGGGAAAATTAGGTCGTAGGCCTGTAAGAGTGGAGTCTGGGAGAGAAGTTTTACGAGCCTCTGATTTTTGGAGGTTTACCTTGAAGTTGGACAGGGAACCATAGTTTTTCAGTTCCTGTAATAGGGAGAGTAAGGAAGTAAGGCCCCATGGTATAAAAAAGAAGGTCATCTGCATAATCTGCCTCCTTCTGGTGGTAAGTAACGGTTTGGACTCCTTTCACATCCTAGTTATTTTGTATGTGTTGAAGAAATGGTTCCAGAGTGAGTATAAAAAGGACTGGTGATAGGGGACAGCCCTGTCTGGTGCCATTAGAGACCACTAGGAGGTCAGAGTTAAAGCCATTGACTCTAACGGTAGCATAAATGGCAGATATCCAAGACAAGATTGAGGTAGGCATACCAAAACATTTGAGGGTTTCAAAGAGACTCTGTCAAAGACCTTTTCGGCATCTGTAGACAGAAGCATCAGAGGGA
This sequence comes from Lithobates sylvaticus, assembly GCA_028564925.1. Taxonomy (NCBI): domain Eukaryota; kingdom Metazoa; phylum Chordata; class Amphibia; order Anura; family Ranidae; genus Lithobates; species Lithobates sylvaticus. The sequence goes on along the minus strand of CM053026.1, from coordinate 366,672,518 downwards.
TGTTGAGTTTCTTGGCTGATGCAATAGTATTTAGGGTTCTAATGGTATTGTCTCTTGCCTCTCTAGATTGAATAAACCCTATCTGATCTAAGAGGATAAGATGTTGCATGTTGATGTTCAGTCTGGTTGCCATGATTTTGGTAAATAGCTTAACATCTCAATTCAAAAGAAAAATCGCATGGTAGCTAGCACAATGTAGTGGGTATTTGCCTGGATTCGTAATAACTGCAATGCTAGCTCTTAGTAGATCAGAGGGGACACTCTGGCCATCTATAATCGAATTAAAGTTTTCTAGGAAGTAAGGCATGAGCTGCAATTGTAAGGCCCTATATATAATATGCAAGTGTAAAGCCATCTAGACCTGGAGCTTTCCCAGGCTGGGTAGTGGCTATGGCAGCTTCAAATTCTTCAGCCGAAAGTGGTTGGGATAAAGATTTACGTTCATCTTGCATAGGCATAGGAAGTTGAGCTTCCTGTAGGTAAGTTGCTATTTCAGAAAGTATAGTAGCTTTGAGAGGCCGAAGGAGTAGATCTCAGGTTATATAAATCAGAATAAAACTTGCAGAAGGCATCAGCTAACTCTGGGGTGGAATGTATTTTAGCACCGGGTGAGGTAGTCAAAGCGGATACAAATGGTTTACAATTTAGGGCTTTTAGAGCTCTAGTTAGCATACGGCAGTAAGACTTGTTGCCATATTCCATTGTCATATAGTATGAGCGACAGACCGAAGGAGAAAATGTTTGGCTTCGTAAATGGAGTGTTCCCTGATCAGTTCCCATAAGTTCCAATTCCTGGGCAGGGTCCTGATTAAGTTTGTGCACTTGTTCCAGAATGTATAGTTTATCAAGCTGGTCAGTCATTGTTTTCATTCTGAGTCGTTTGGCACGCATGTCCATGCGTAATAAAATCCTGCAGATAACGCATTTGTGTGCGGACCACAAGGAAAGGGGATTTTCTATGGATCACGAGTTTGTAGAAAAATGATTATTCAGTTTGCGCAGTATGTCCACCGTAATTTCTGATTCTTTTAGCAGTCACTCATTTAGATGCCATATCGGTATGCTAGATTGTTGTTGTTGGTAGTAGGTGTAATCTCTCTCCTGAGGATGGAAAATCCTCCAAATGTTAACCAGTTGATGTGAGTGGAGAAGATCCTTGAGGCGCAGCCTGGATCCTCTAGAGGTGGAAGTCAGTCCGGCAGAGGAGACTTTGTGAGGATCAATGGTCATGTTAAAGTCTCCTCCTAAAATAAGGTTCCCTTTTATGAAGGAATCATGAGTAATAAGAAAGGATTCAAGAGCTGTCACTTGTTTGTTATTGGGCAGTTATATGTTTGCCAGTGTGAAAGTGTGGTAATACATTTTCCCTTTCAGCAGAATGAATCTGCCCTCTGCATCTTGGTACATGTTTGAAAGTTGCCAGGGGAGGGACTTAGCAATAAGAATACGAGTTCCCTTGGATTTGTAAGATGGGGATGGGCTATGATAGACCGCCGAAAAGTTGTTGTTGTGAAGTTTAGGGATCTTATCCGGTCTGAAGTTAATCTCTTGGAGAAAGAATATGTGAGGCCTTTGAGGCAACTAGTTTGATTCTCTGGGGAATTTAGCCCCTTGATATTCCAAGGGATAATCTTCATGGACATGGCTGATGTGGCATTAGCAGGCTCTCGAGGCAACATCAAGGGAGGAGGGGAAGGGGTACAAGGGTACTGATGGGGAAGGGAAGGGAGGGGGGAGAAGGGAGGAGGGGGAGAAGAGTTAATGAAGGCTTAGTTAAGTCTATGGTAAGTGGCAAAGCAATAAGGGGGGAAAAGGAATTAAACAAGGAGGGAAAGAAGGAAAGAGGGCAACAAAGCTAATGCTCACAAGAGCAGGTCTACTGCCACCAGGGCAGAGAATGTCTAGAGTAGGTAGCGGTAAGGTACTTTTAGATGAAGAGCCCGACCTTAGGGGCTCCCATGAAAGAAACAGAAAACCATAACATAGTAACATGTATAAAACTTTTCTCCCAATAAAAGAACACATAAATGACAAAGCAGCCAATTAGTAATCTGTTTGAACAGCCCATCTAAAGAAGATTAAGCATTGCCCTTAAAAGGCCCTTCTGGTTCGAAAGTTAGTGAAGGTCAAGGGGCCCTGTAAGGGAAAAGCCATCTATGGCCAGTAAAAAAAGCAACAATATAACACTCCAAAGGCATAAAATATACCAACAGGTCAAATGAACCAGGATGGGTGATACAATTTCATATCGCTTATTAACCTCCCTAGCGGTAATCCCAAGTGTGGCTCGGGGTTAATTTACAGTACCAATAGCGGTAACCCCAGGCGACACTCAGGATTGCATCACAGTATCCAGGTACAGTTGCTTACCTTGTCCCTAGGATCTTGCAATGTCCTCCCACTGTGTCCTCCGGCGTGTTCCTCCGCCCGATGCATTAATGTTCTGGGTTTTGTTCCCTGCGAGCGTTGCGACGCATGTGGGCAGAGCACGGCAGCAAATTTAAAATAGTGAAAAAAAATGAACCGAACATATAAGCCCCGCAGTACGCCTCATACTGCACTGCGAGATTGCAGTGTATTATTGTATGAGGATTGGCCAAAGCATGCACCTGATCTGTGAGAGCCATAATTGGCCAAAGGCAGGGTGCCTTTGGCCAATCATGGCTCAGGGAGACTAAGTCCACACCCCACACTATATAAGGCTGCTTACATAGTGGCCATGTATAGTGTGTGGACGGATATAGATTGAGCTAGATTAGGCAGGCAGGTTAGTTAGTGGCAGAATATTTGCTATACATACACAACAGTCTAATACAGGGCTCAAAATTTCAAGTCCTGAGCTACTAGCCAGGCCTCAAGGGTTACTCGCCACCAGTTGCCCCACCCAACCCCTACCATGCCCCGCCCCTAATTCCACCTCTAAACACGGCCTCATAAATTATATCATGAAATTGCTCTTAAATGTTTTATGCAAATTAAGCAACTTTATCCATGCTCATCAATGCAGCCTCACCCGTGTCCACCAATGTAGCCTCACCCGTGTCCACCAATGCAGCCTCACACTTTAACACCAATGCAGCCTCACACTTTAACACCAATGCAGCCTCACACTTTAACATAAATGCAGCCTCACCCGTGTCCACCAATGCAGCCTCACCCGTGTCCACCAATGCAGCCTCACACTTTAACACCAATGCAGCCTCACACTTTAACACCAATGCAGCCTCACACTTGTCCACCAATGCAGCCTCACACTTGTCCACCAATGCAGCCTCACACTTGTCCACCAATGCAGCCTCACACTTGTCCACCAATGCAGCCTCACACTTTAACACCAGTGCAGCCTAACACTTGTCCACCAATGCTGCCTACCTGTGTCCTGAATGAAGGGGAGCAGAGAAGAAGAGCATTGCTGGTCGGATGATATGAGCGCCGAGGGACATGCTGGAACAGCTTTGATTTAAATAGCCGTGTGTTCCCGCCACTCGGCGTCCCGTACAGCCCTGCCCCCTGGACAGGGAACTTTGATACACATCACTTGTCCCGGGTTGGACGGGTGATCTGTGTATCAAATTCCCCGGGACCAGGGGGCGGGGCTGTGTGTGAAAGCAAGTGCAGGGAACACACGGCAATTTAAATCAAAGCCGGCACCGCTAGTTATGTTCCCTGCGCTCATATCATCCGGCCGGCTCTGTCCTCTCTCTTCCCCTTCATGAGCACTGGGAAAGGGACTCGCCGGCCGGCAGTGCTCGCCCCCCCCCCCCCCTCGCTCCCAGACAGCCCTTCCTCGCCAGCCCTCAAAATTTACTCGCAAAATGCGAGCAGGCGAGTGTAAATTTTGAGGGCTGGTCTAATATATATATTTATATATATATATATATATATATACATACAGTATCTCACAAAAGTGAGTACACCCCTCCCATTTTTGTAAATATTTTATTATATCTTTTCATGTGACAACACTGAAGAAATTACACTTTGCTACAATGTAAAGTAGTGAGTGCACAGCTTGTATAACAGTCTAAATTAGCTGTCCCCTCAAAAAAACTCAACACACAGCCATTGATGTCTAAATCGCTGGCAACAAAAGTGAGTACACCCCTTATTGAAAATGTCTAAATTGGGCCAAAGTGTCAATATTTTGTGTGGCCACCCTTATTTTCCAGCACTGCCTTAACCCTCTTGGCCATGAAGTTCACCAGGACTTCATAGGTTGCCACTGGAGTCCTCTTCCTCGCCTCCATGATGATATCACAGAGCTGGTGGATGTTAGCAACCATCTTCCGTTTGAGGATGCCCCATAGATGCTCAAAAGGGTTTAGGTCTGGAGACATGCTTGGCCAGTCCATCACCTTTACCCTCAGCTTCTTTAGCAAGGCAGTTGTCATTTTGGAGGTGTGTTTGGGTTTGTTATCATGTTGGAATACTTCCCTGCGGCCCAGTCTCCAAAGGGAGGGGATTATGCTCTGCTTCAGTATGTCACAGTACATGTTAGCATTCATCGTTCCCTCAATGAACTGTAGCTCCCCAGTTCCGGCAGCACTCATGCAGCCCCAAACCATGACACTCCCACCACCATGCTTGACTGTAGGCAAGACACACCTGTCTTTGTACTCCTCACCTGGTTGCCACCACACATGCTTGACACCATCTGAACCAAATAAGTTTATCTTGGTCTCATCCACAGGACATGGTTCTAGTAATCCATGTCCTTAGTCTGCTTGTCTTCAGTAAACTGTTTGCCGGCTTTCTTGTGCATCATCTTTAGTAGAGGCTTCCTCCTGGGACGACAGCCATGCAGACCAATTTGATGCAGTGTGCGGTGTATGGTCTGAGCACTGACAGGCTGACCCCCCACCCCTTCAACCTCTCCAGCAATGCTGGCAGAACTCATCCATCTATTTTCCAAAGACAACCCCTGTATATGCCCTGTACACATGGTCGGATTTTCCAATGGAAAAAGTGCGATCAGATTGTGTTGTCGGAAATTCCGATCGTGTGTGGGCTCCATCAGACTTTTTCCGTTGGAATTTCCAACACACAAAGTTTGAGAGCTGGATCTAAAATTTTCCGACAACAAAATCTGATCGTTTAAATTCCGATCGTGTGTAGACAAATCCGACGCACAAAGTGCCACGTATGCTCAGAATAAATTAAGAGACGAAAGCTATTGGCTACTGGCCTGTTTATACTCCGGTTGTACATGTTGTACGCGTTCAGAACGATTGGATTTTCTGACAACTTTGTGTGACCCTGTGTATGCAAGACAAGTTTGGCCCAAAATCTGTCAGAAAAAATCTGACGGATTTTGGCGTCGGAATGTCCGACCGTGTGTACAGGGCATAAGAGATCTCCCCTACCCTGTAAAACCTGCAACTAAAGCCCCATACACACGGTCGGATTTTCCGATGGATTCTGTCCTATCAGACAATGTTGTCGGAAATTCCGACCGTGTGTAGGCACCATCGGACAGTTTCCATCGGATTGTCCGACGGACAAAATCCTATCTCCTGCTGGATAGATTTTTTGACAACAAAGTCCGATCACACCAAATCCGATCGTGTGTACCGAATTCCGACGGACAAAGTGCTATGCATGCTCAGATCACATTACAAGACCAAAGCTATTGGCTACTAGCCTCTACGTAGTCCCGTCGTAGGCAACAAACGTCACCACGTTCAGAATGATCGGATTTTCCGACAACTTTGTCCGACCGTGTGTACGCAAAACCAACATCCGACAAAGTATGACAGACATGATCCGACAGACCTGGTCCTTGGATAATCTGCGCGTGTGTATGGGGCTTTAGACATTGGCAGAGCTCCTAACACTGTTAGAGGATCACTTCCAGCCTAAACCACTAGAGATTGCAGAAAGATTTTGGTTTTATCAGCGGCAGCGGCAGCAGCAGCCAGTGCAGCAGCTTGTGCTTGCCCTTCACAGACTAGCCTCAACCTGTTCTTTTGGGGAGTACCTACCTACTGCACTGAGAGATAAGTTTGTCATGGGACTGAATTGTGAGTCTAGCCAAAAGACACTTTTAACAGAGAAAGACCTTACCCTTACAAAGGCAATTGAAATAGCTTCAGTGATGGAAATGGCTGTGAAAGATACAGAGGAATTGAACCCCCAGGGCAGAAGGGAAGAGGTGAAACAGGAAGTTTTCAGAACAGCAGTCAAGCCAACAGCCGCAAACTGGAAATACAGACCCCCACCATCCTGGGAGTCAGCCTGCATGTATGGGCCCGCGGCAAATTCGAAAGCCACACCATTTAAAAGTCTATGGGAGAAATCAAAATTGATAGCTTTAAAGGCTAATATGCAAGTTATTGTCATAAAAAGTGTTTGGGGACCTGAGTCCTGCCCCAGGGGACATGCATCAATGCAAAAAAAGTTTTAAAAATGGCCGTTTTTTCGGGAGCAGTGATTTTAATAATGCTTAAAGTGAAACAATATAAGTGAAATATTCCTTTATATTTCATACCTGTGGGGTATCTATAGTGTGCCTGTAAAGTGGCGCATGTTTCGCTTGTTTAGAAAAGTCCATGCACAAAATGTAATTTCTTAATGAAAAAAAGTAATTTAAAACTACTTGGCTATTAATGAATTGTCAGGTCCCGCAATACAGATGAAAGTCATTGAAAAAAACGGTATGGGGATTCCTCCCAGTCCATTACCAGGCCCTTTGGGTCTGGTATGAAAATTAAGGGGAACCCCAAACCAAAATTTAAAAAAAAAATTGCATGGGGGTCCCCCCAAATTCTAGAGCACATGTAAGAAAGCATAATAAGATGTACCTGTCCTGAGATGCATGTTGGAGTGTACAGTGACCTGAAATAAACATCAGTTTTTCCAGACCAGAGTCTTGTGTCTCTCACAACTCAGAGGATATAACACATATAATCCTTTAAAATGAACACCTTTTGATTTTTCACGTTTGTGTCCCAGACTTTAACGGTGTTCGCATGTTCGCACAAATTTTTTGTCTGTTCGCATGTTCTGGTGCAAACTGAACTGGGGGGTATTCAGCTCATCCCAACTTATCACAAGGGTAGCCACCCCAAGGTCTCATGTAGGTGGGGGGAGCAATTCTGTTCAAACGTGCAGGTCACCTTGTCGGGGATAAATGGTGTACCCAGAGAGCGGGGCCACTCATCTTGATCGACAGAGGAAGATGAGGCAATGTGTTGCTCCAATAAGGGAAATACACCATTAATTTGGAATCCCTTTTGTAGTATGGGCCATGCAGAACTAGGAATGGTGAGAAAGATGGGGGGGGTGACTACTTTCTGAGAGGGGTACTAGTATCAGCTGTCCCCCACTCATAAAACTGTAGGGGCCCCCCACAGAAACATAAAGGATATCACCATTAACATAACTTCACAATGGAGCTAGTCAGGATCCAGGGAGGAACATTAGTGTGAAGCTCTATACTCTTTTTTGGAGAGTCAGTCATTATGTGGACAGTACCAGGGGTACTGACAGCAGTACTAAGTTTTATAGAACAAATGTCTACCAAATGAGCCAAAGACAGTGTTGCAAAACGAAAAAAGTAAGTGTTCCAGATAAAAGGGAGTGTCACTTTTCTTCAAGTGTTTAGAGGCCCCAGGATAAGAAAACCACATAATACAGCTAAGAGGTAATCAGCATCGTTCATTATTCCATGATGCATGTTGTCTGTTTCTTTGGGGTTGGCGATTGTCTTGGACTCGTTGAGGTCTGCCCTCAGGTGCACCTTCTGGGGGATCCAATGACACAGTGGTAAACCAGTTAATGGGCAGGCAAGGGATCCATCTCAGCGAAGGTGAATTGGTCAGGCAACTCGGAAGGGTGACTCAACTTTTAGGTGGAAGACATGCCTCTCAATGATCTTCTCCAGCAAGGGTTTCAAAGCTCTGCGCATTAGCAGGGTTCTTCTGGAGATGTCAAGCAGGAAGTGCTTGGCCTGTCTTGAATGGTAGATCTTGGGCCAAGAGTACAGTGGACCCTATCAATGACAACCTCTGTTTCTGGGGGGGGAGGGGGGCGGTCCAGGTACCAGTTAAAGATGGTAGTAACGTGTCAACAGAGTTACATGCTCTGGGATGCCCCGAAGCCAAATGTTCTGTCTATGGCTGCAATTTTAAAAGTCGTCAAAAATTAGGTGAAGCTGTATGACTTGATCAGCTAGGTCAGTATGAGCAGATTGAATGTGATCAATTGTATGCGCCACAGACCCTTTATACTGTTTCAGTACTGCCACCCTTGAGTCTATCTCGGACACCTCTTGCTTAAGCACCTGCAACACTACTCCTAGTGCAGACTCCACCCAGTTAGCTAGAGCCTCAAATTTGGCTCTTGTCGGTAGCTGCTGAAGAAAGGCCCACAGGGTCTGCTCGGTCAAATTTGCAGCGGGGAGTCTGAGCTGTAAGGTGTCTTTAGGGGAGGTACTCACTGTGGTCTGTGGAGTAGATCCAAATGGCTGGGTGCCTGTATCAGTGTTGTGGCTGCAGTTGAGGCTATGTGAGAGGGTAGCTGCTGCTGGAAAGAGGCATGGGCCCAGACTGAATGTCCCATCCCCCACATCAGGAGACATAGAAAAGGAGCGAGGTAGGCACGGGGGGAGGTCACTAGGAGGGGAGAATGGTGGCACGTCATGTTTCTCTCTGTGATCTCCTTGCTTGGTGACTGCAGGATCCGGAGCAGTGTGGTGTCGGCGTCATCTTGTTCCTGGCCGGAGTAGAGGCCATCTGCAGATTTGGCCACAGGTACCGCTCCATTCCAGTAACGGCTGGAGTGGAACTGTGAGCAGTGTTTTCTGTTACCAGCGGGCTGGGAGAGCTGAAAATACGGGGTTAAAGCTGTGCGGTAAGGCTGGGAAAGCATCTCGGGACGGGAGTTCAACTTGCTCACGTCCTCATCCCTCCATGCCGAGACCATGCCCCCAGCACCCACCCATTTTGAGCAACGAGTAGAAAGGTGTCAATATTAGGTATGAGCTGAATGTGTCTGTGTTTAGGTCCAGGCAGATTTACAGAACTTGAACAAAGTTTGGGTGTTGAATGTGAAATCCACTGAAGTCTATAGGATCCAAATGTTAAAACAAAAGCAAACAAAAAAAAAAACAGTAATGGCCATTTTCAAGGTTATTAGACAATAACCTCTCAAACAAACAAAACATGTCCCATGGTGTAAATTCAGGTCATAATATGGCCATCGCTAAATTTGGTCAGTGTCATTGCCCATGTAATGTGGGTCAGTGATATCATGCTTACCCTACCCCTTTGTGCAGGGCTGCTGATAGAAATCATGGGGCCTTGTACAGCCTACTTGACAGGGCCCCCTTTAGCCCCACCCCTGGTCCCTCCACCAGCCCCACCCCTGGCCCCGCCCCTATACCGAGAGGCTAGGGTATACAGCCAGCACCCCCCCACCAATTTAACACAACTAGAGGATGATTAAATGAAATGGAATCAGTATACAGAGGTTTACTTTTTCTGAGAGATATTAAAGAAACACTCTAACCACAATGACCACTTCAGTGATTTGAAGTGATTAAGGTGGTAGGAGTCAGTATGTGGGATGGCATGAATATACTAAGGTGGTCTAATGATTGGCTTCTAACAGGGAGGGCTAGACAAAGATCAAAATGTGTCTGACCCCCACTAAACTGAATTTTGATGTGTATGTACCCAGCTTTACCTAATTCTTTGCTTTAGCTGGCTTCTTTCAGCGCTGACTGGTTCCCTACAGCACATGTGTATGTTTTACTGACTATCCTCAGTTGCTTACATTCCAGCCCCCTTATCATACCATACGGGGTTAATGTTCCTGTATGATATGTGATGAGGCTGATGTTTGGTGGAGGAAGAGGGCTCTGCAGCTAGCTGGAGCATAGAAACAGGTATGTGAAAGAGTCTATCCTCCCCCCACACACACTGCAAGATTGGACTTTATTTAATTTCCTGGAGATGGCCTGTATTATATATAAGTATACGCTTTCTTTGCTGTTAATGCTCAACTTTATGAATATTTTAGGAATATACTGGGACTTTTCAGGTGCTACATAAATATATTCAACATACACATATATTAACCGCTTAAGGACCGCCTCCTGCACATTTACGTCGGCAGAATGGCACGGCTGGGCACATCAACGTACAGGTACATTGCCCTTTAAGAGCCCAGCCTTGGGTCACGCGGTCCTGAGCTTGGTGACAGTGGTTCCCGCGATCGGGTCACAGAGCTGAAGAACGGGGAGATGTATGTGTAAACAGGTGCTACCTAAGAATTTAATTCTAAACTCTGTTCAGATTGCTTGGGCCCCCCCTGCTGGCCGGGCCCGGTACAACAGGGTCAGTTGTACTAGCTTATCAGCGGCCCTGCCTTTTGTGTTTACATTGCCAGGAATGATAGTAAATGAATGGAGCCAGGTGATGTCACTGGTTGCTAAAGACTAAAGCCCAATACACACTATCAGATTTTCTGCTGATTTTGTCTTCAGATTTAGCAAAACCATGTAGTGCAAGGGCCTGCCTGATTGCATACAAATTTAAACTCCTAAGGTTTGACCTCATATTATATGGTTTTGGTAAATCTGAAGACAAAAATCAGCAGACAGTGTGTGATTACACTTCAAGAAACAGAATTCAACAAGACATCATACAGAGAGGCCCATACCCTTTCAATATGAATGTTTTCTTTTCTGTAATTAATAGAATTCTAGTTATTAGGGATTACTCATTTTAAAGTAGAAAGGAATTTTAAAATGTTGAAAAAGGGTGTGTGTCTGGCCAGCATTGTAGATGCTTCTCTCTGCCTGTAATTATTAGCAGCAGTGATTGGAGAGCTTACTACCACCCCTGAGTCTAGCTCCCAGTGCCATGGAGACATGTCAAAATGCCAGAAATCTGCAAACCTGCCTCAAAAATTGATGCATTTACATTTAGAGATGGGTTTGCAGGCAACCGCAGATGGTGCCAGCTCACCTAACAGTGCCATACCTCCACCGGGTGAGTTTTCTTCCCCTCCCCCATCTGTCATCTCCTCTCAACTGCAGCCACCACTGTCTAGAGTCTGAATAGACACAAATCCCAGCAATACTTTTGTCTCATACGAATGGACATATTCGCTTACTGTAAATTCCTCATGGCTAAGCATACTTAAGGAAGCCCACATTCTTCACTTCTTTACTTTTGTATACCTACTCTTTTATGCCCCTGTGGACACCGTAGCAGCTCCAGCTGCCCATTGCTACTAATTTTGCGCACAGGATGTTCTTAGTTCTGTTCTTTATCTCCACTGTATATTGATCTTATATGTTTATCCAGTTTTATTCTATGCAAGATCCAGCTCAAGGTTGTTTACCATAGACGCTACTATACCCAACCTGTGAACCAACCACTTGCAAAACGTGCTATTACACCCCATCACAAATGGACTTTTTCCTTTTTTCCTATGCTATTTTCTCCAAAATCAGCTTACATTTACCCACAATATGACTGTTAAAATCATCTTCAAAATCTGAAGCTATGGGAGTAATGATTCCTAAAGAGACATTGGAAACATTGAAGTTAAGCTATAAAATTAAGTGGTCAGACCAGGCCTTGAAATACCTGGGAACTCTTATCCCGTCAGACCTTTCATCTACGTATGAACTTAACTTCCCTCCATTACTAGATAACGTGCAAAATCTTCTTGGAAAATGGCAGAAAGGGCTTTTTTCATGGTTTGGGAGGTGTAATATTATTAAAATGAGCATTCTCCCCAAGTTCCTATATTTGTTTCAAGCATTACCGATCAACATACCCAAAAATTATTTTAAGCAAATACACTCCCTATTGATTAGATTCATATGGGCAAATAAACGCCCAAGAATCAGTAGATCTTTATTGAATCCACCTAAAAAGTATGGGGGTTTAGCTATACCAGATCTGTACAAATATTATCAGGCGGCACTTTTGAGCCGACTGATAGACTGGAGCAGACATGGGGAATGAAAGATATGGCCGGGTTTGGAACAGGCACAAAGTAAGGTGATATTGCAAAGAGCTGCTTGGTGTTACAGAGAACTCCCGATCTCAGTAAAGGTACATCCACTGATAGGACCTACTTTAAAGATGAGTCATAGACTATTTTTAGAAGGCAAACTGTCGACAATAGCTTCTCCCTTATTCCCAATACTGGGAAATCCACAATTTAAACCAGGATTAAGGGACGGAAATTTTAGAGTACTGATAGAACAAGGGATATTTCAAGCTATGCATTTTTTGATAAATGGAACATGGCCTACGATACAGGCGATGACAATAGGATCTACAGTACCCCAATTAGATATGTGGCGTGCGATACAGTTGAGACATTTTTTGAATACACTAAAACCAATAGGAGGCTACGATCGCGCGCTAACACTATTTGAGAGGTATTGTAATGTGAAGGGGATTCTGCATCACACACTATCTAGGACGTATGCGTTGTTAGTGGCACCGTCGGAAGACTTTAGATTACCCTTTTTCAGGGAGTGGGAGAGAGACCTAGACCAAACATTTTCGGAGGAACAGTGCAAGAAAATAATAGGCAATATATTTGGATCCTCAATCTGTATAAGAACACAGGAGATGAACTTTAAGATCCTGTCGTGCTGGTATCGGACTCCAGTATTATTGCATAGATGCTATCCGGAGATAACAGATAGGTGCTGGCGATGTGGAGAAGAAAAAGGGACGTTAGTACATATCTTTTGGGCTTGTTCGAGAGTAAGGGATTTCTGGAAAGAAGTAAGGAGAATCTCTCAAAAATTTTGTGAACAAGACCTCCCAGAAGACCCGTCCTTATTTCTACTACAAGATACGAGAAGCTCTACTAAAATATATAAGAGAACGGTTCTATGTCACCTCTTGAACGCAGCTAAGTCTTGAATTCCACTTATGTGGAAGCAGACACAAGCACCATCAGTGGGAATGTGGCTTAAAAAGGTTGAGCAATTAAACTATATGGAGGATCTGGTATGGTCATCCCGACAGAAAAGAGGGAGATATCTGGAAACATGGACTCCTTGGAATCTTTATATTAACTCAGAGGAGGGGAGAAATCTTATAGATATAAATCTGGATAACTGAAAATAGACAGGAAAGCTGAGGACACCCATGGAGGAGGGCTGGGGGGAGAGAGATGGGGGGGGGGTGGAGGGGGGGGAGGGAGAGGGGTAAACCTTTTTTTTTTTTTGGGTGGGTTATGGGTTACTGATTAGGTTACATTTTTAAAAAAAAATTTTTATTTTTTTATTTTATTTTTTTTTTTGGGGGTGAGATATGGGTTACTGATTAGGTTAAATTTTTAATTTTTTTTTTTTTTTTTTGGGTTGGTGGGGGTAATAAAATATAGGAGCAAGACAAGGTTTAACATTTTATAATATACAAAGAAGGAATCCTAGGGCAGAGCTGGAGAGAAGCTCGGGCCTAGGGTAAAGGTAGTTGATATCCCTTCTCATTATTATTTGTTTTATTTAAGAAATTAGAAAACGACAGTGGAGTTGACGGTATCTACTGTATGAGGTTATATGTTTGGGAAATGACTTAATTGACTATTAGAGGAGTACTCATAGATTTGAATAATATGTGAGTTGTGAAGATGGTAAATTGTATCCCTTGTTTTTCCTAGAAATAAATAAAGATTTAAATTGGAAAAAATAAATAAAATCATCTTGATAAAGGGCGCATGCACAGCGCAAAGCTGGGTGGAAGCAGGAGATAAGAGTTCCGCGAGTACCGGAGACGTAAGCTAACTCCCAGGGCTATCAAGCAGCAAAACTAGCCTAGAACTACCCTGCACCCCTGGCTGAACAAACAGCGCATGCTGGGCTCAAAGAATTGCCATGGTAAACCAGGCCAAAGATCCATGACAAACTGTCCCAAGATGGCTCCCAGCCAGACACTGCTCCAACGTGCACAAAAAAACACAGCCTCCACTCTGGCGCACTCCACGCGGGACAGTGAGTCTAATATGCAGCTCACTAAAGCAGATTTGGATGAGTATCACAAATATGTATGACAAGATAGCCAGAAAATTTTAATCTGACTGCAAAAGTCCACAAATACCCAGTCCCTGGAGAAAGCAGCCCTAGGCACTAGGACAGACCTGCTAGAGACGAAACATGATGAGCTTAATCTTGCTCACTCAGACCTCAGAAAAGATCATGAGACCCTCACAGAAACAGTACAACTATTACAAGCCCACCTGGAAGACCTGCACAATAGGAATAGGAGGAATAACCTGAAAGTGAGGGGGGTCCCAGAAACAGTGACCGATCTGCTTCCAGCTATGCAAAAATTGTTTCAGTCACTTCTCCCTGAAACTCACAGGGCCCAAAACCTCCTCCAGAGAGACCCCCAGTGATATTGTACTGTGCCTGAAAGATTTTATTAATTAAAGAGGAGATCCTTAGAGCCTCACGCAACACACCTCATATCCAACTTGAGGGCATCGCAATCCAAATATACCCAGATATTTCCCCTACCACCCTGGACAAACGCAGGAGGATGAAGGAGATAACAGTCAGCTAGGATTAAATATCGCTGGGGTTTTCAAGCTACAGGTCCCACATAATGGCATCACCTACACGGTCAAAACAATCCCGGAAGTCAAAGACTTCTTGGTGAAGCTGGGCCTCCTTGATGCGACGGACCACTTGAGAATTCCATCCACCCCACGTCCATCTGCCATATAGGCTTATTTCCTCCAAGAGGAATTGCCACAACCAACACTAGGCCCCACTCACCAAGGGGATTTTTTTTTTCAGCTAGCCCACTAGGGCTGTCATCATCACCATATAGCTAGCTTGCACAGTAACTTTATATCAGTCTCCACTCCAGGTGGAAGGTCTGTCACACCCATTTGTTTGTCCCCCTACTCCAATGAAGTCGGCTCCGGGACCTGACCCACTGCAGTCGTTCGACTGCCAGGACAGACCTTACCACTTGAGTGGAGTATTGAACCACTTGGTCCGTGTTATAATGGTTCTTTTGGTCAGGTGGAAAGTTACTCCCCTGACCCCCTGGCCAATATGCTGCCAAATGCTGGCATAACTTACAGTTACAAAAGTTTGCAGTTGTTGCTGCATGTTTTTCTTTTTTCTATGTTTTTTTCTTTTCACTTTATTTTCTGTACCCACACTGCATAGTATATCATTTGCATTCACGTATATGGTTAATGAGCTACATGATAATTTAGGTTTTATCTACCGCATCCGCCTAATAAGGCAACTAGTTATTGATGGGCTGGATTGCAAAGATGAGCTTTGGCTGACCTCGCGTATTGGACTTATCCTTAACATTATGCTTCTTCGCATTACAAAAACATGGGTCTTAAGGTGATCACCCACAACCTGAAGGTTCTTTAACTTTCTGAACAAAAGGACAAAAGCTTTTCATTCCTATAAAATGTTGGGTGCTGATAGTCTTCTCCTTCAGGTGACGCATTTCTCCTCTCATAACCACCCGCAGTATTTTAATAGGGCTTTTCAACAAGGTTACTATACCACCTATGAGTCCAAGATGCAAGGGGTTGCTATATTTATAAAAAACTCAGTAATGTTTGATGAACAACATACATATAGAGACCAAGATGGTCGCTTTGTGATAGTTCAGGGCAATATTCAGGGCAAATGCCATTGCCTCAGTGTATGCACCAAATTAATCCCAAGCTTCCTTTTTTCAGAAGTTTTTTCAAACACTAGATAAGTACCATTCTCCCCATATGTTGATAGGAGAGGACTTCAACCTAATAGCTCACTCATATCTAGATAGGAGCTATCTAATACCTTCCCAAAATCGCTCCAGTATCAAATAAAAACGCACCAAATGTTGGACACCTGGAGAACTCACAATGTGGGGGCCCGGGAATCACTTTTTACTCCCACAACAGCTACTCCAGGGTGGACTACATCTACTCCACACCGGTGTTAGCCGCTAACTCCACATCAGCCAAGATTCATGCGTGTCCTTGGTCAGACCACCAGATAGTGTCATGCGTCTTCTCCCACATATGTCTTTCCCGGGATATGGGGGCTTGGCGTCTTAATGACTCCATGCTCACAGACCCCGATGGCGCTTACCCAAATAGCTGAATACATCACAGACTACTTTTCCCACAATGATGTTGTGAGATTTCTTTGACATCCTTGTGGGCGGCACACAAAGCACTGTTGAGAGAACAGCTTATGCATCTGTCTTTGGCATGGAAATGCCAGAAGCTTAAGGACATTCGTTCCCTCACGACAGACCTAGACAAACTTTATCACCAACATGGCCGAACTCCTTCTCAAGAATTGCTGAACCAGATCAATCAGAAACAAAGTGCCCTGGAAACCCCCCTCTCGAAGCAGACGGAAAAATCCCTCAGGTGGTCCAGAGCTCGCTTCCTATTGGATAGCAATTCGGCTTCAACCATGTTTGCGAGAAAATTTAAGCAATCCATACAACCCACACACACATATTAGCTTGGGGAATCTCACCTCTCACCCCAAGGAGGTATTGCAACTGTTCGACTCCTATTATGAAAACTGGCGGACCCTCAGGCCCCAATGCATCCTCCCCCCAATCCTAGCTAGATGCACTTTCACTGCCCAAGATCAATGAGGAACAACTACAATCTCTAAATGCACCCTGTACAGAGGAGGAGATAGCCACAATAATTTCCTCTTTGAAACCCTCCAAGGCCCCAGGCCCAGGTGGCTTTACAGCCCTCTATTATGAAAAATTTGCTGGATTGTTAATCCCTAAAATGACTAAACTTTTTAACCGGGTTCTGGGGGTTGACTCATTTCCTACAGATATGCTTATGGCAAATATCTCCCTGATCCCAAAACCAGGAATGCATCACACCCTCCCCCAAAACTACTGCCCCATATCGGTTATCAATAATAACTTAAAAATATTTAGTCGCATATTGGCAGACCGTCTAGCATTCATTATCACAACTTTAATTTCCCCGGACCAAACAGGCTTTATTCCAACCAGACAAATAACTGATAACATACACTCTGGCCATATCTGGACACTATCTTATCCAAATTCGGTTTCATGGGAGAATTTGTGAAAGGTTTTCGGGCTATGTATGGCCAACCTTGCACCCAAATTAAACTTCCCGGCTGCACCTCAAAATACTTTCCGTTGGGGAGAGACACAAGACAGTTTTGTCCTCTATCCTGTCAGGGAAATTTTAAGCTCCTCCCTATAAGCATATAATTTCTTTGCGCTTAAAAGCACAAAAACAGCTCTCTTGTATAATGCCGGGAAAGCGCGCTTTGTATCTCTCCGAGTAACACAGACAGATGCTGGTATCACCTTGAGCTTAGCAGAATCCTCCAGAGAATAGCCAGGCTCCTTTTATTTATACTAAAAACATGGATAACAAAAGAAGGTGGTGGCTTCAGAATCAGCCAATCAGACACTCGTATTCTTTCAAAAGAACCAATCTCACATACATGTATATATGCAAATAGAAATACAGTAGTGACGTGTGCAGACGCTTGTGTTTAGGGCCATGCAGCAAACATCCTGTGAGACACAAAGGACTCACAATTTTAACACTAACTACATGGCCCTAAACACATTGTGTGCACATTCCCACTGCTACCAATGACATGAACCATATTCTATCATGGCTCAGTGGGCCATAATTTTGTATGGTTATGCTATGGTCCCCATGTACGCAGATCTGCTTACTTAGGAGTTTAGATGCAGTCGCCATGGAGTGGCTAGTCCCTTGGTGAGGAATAAACAAACATCCTTAAAAGAGAAAACATATCTGCCGTGTCCATGGGAAGGTTTCTGCAGTCAATGGTCTTCCACCAACGTCTGTATGTGCGAATACCCTCACATGAGCGTATTGCAGCAAAACTGACACAGGGGGACATCTGACAACATACATTAATAAAAATTTCCACAACAATCCCCTCTTTTATTTGCCCTTGCAATTGAACCTTTGGCCTGGTATATCACTAGCAACCCCAACATTAGAGGATATATCAAGAGCAATCACGAATATAAATTAAGTTTATATGCGGATGACGTAATTCTCTTCCTAACAGACCCTTTAATCTCCCTGCCTAATCTACTCACTGCTTTAGACACCTTTAACCACCTATCTGAATTAGGAGTTAACCCCTCTAAATGCGTAGTCATGCCAATCAATATACCACACCCATTGGTGGCCTTCCTCAGGGTCAAGTTTGAGTTTTCCTGGAACTTAGATTCCTTACAATAATTGGGAATCCACTTGGTGCCACCCCTTAGACAGATGTACACAAACAATTACCCCCATGGAAATTTTCCAACATTAACAGGCTGCTCACCCAATGGTCCCTATATCATATCTCATTTATGGGCTGCATACAGGCGGTTAAAATGTTGATTCTCCTGAAACTGTTATTTTACTTTAGAGCCTTACCTCTATATGTGTCCAGATCAACCATAGAAGCAACACAATCTGATCTGCTAAAATGTATCTGGCAGGGCAAAAAACCTTGCCTAGGTAGATTATTGATGTATAGATCACAAAACAGGGGGGGGGCCTGGATTGTCCTGACCTATGGAACTATTACCTAGGGGCAAGGCTAGTACAATTAGCACAATGGCATACATCCCTGACTAATATACCATGGCTCTAATTTGAAAGGGCTTTGGTTAATCCATTTTACCTACCGGGCCTTCTGTGGTCTAATGCAGTAAACCAGAGAGACATTGCCCAGCTTAATAGAATCATTGGTCAATCTCTCTATCTCAGGACCCTCTGTAAGGAAACGTTTATGCTTCTCTCTAAACCTTCCCTATTGACATCCTTTTTGGGCGACCCTAACTTCCCTGCAGCCTTTCATGCAGAAGTGGTGACTAGTGACGCTGCATTCATTGCTACAGGACACCACATTTTGTTCTTTTGAACATCTACATCAAAATTATGCCATACCTAACTCTGAATTCTACAAATACCTTCAAATCAGCCACTTCTTCCAATTTACCCTTGCCCAAGTAAGGGATGAAGCTAGAACACCCTTTGAGAACCTATGTCACGAGTGGTCCAGAGATAGAGGGATAATTTCCACCCTATACTTGCACCGCAATGACCACCACACCAAAGCTAAATCCCAGGCAATGCTGGGGTGGGAGGTAGAGGCGGGCCAGGAGTTTTCAGCTGAAGTTTGGCTGGATATGGTTAATAACATGCATAAACGGATTTGACTAGCCAAGATCCTGGACACCCCACATCCCCGCCTTTCTGTCTATTGCGGGATCACAGTTCTTCTGTCCCTGGGAAGACCTCCTTCCCCCTTCCACCGGTTGACCCGGCACTCTCTGTTGGCACCACAAATTCTGCTTGGGAGGGGTAGCAAGGCGTGACCATCGCTCACATCCACATAATCCCGTCTCACCTCTCCCATCCCTCTGTGCCCCCCCCTCCCCCCTCCAAACACCCCACCCTGATGCCCACCATACTCCTGGTAAACTGAACCTGACAACATCACCATATCCTATCTTACGCTACTGACACCCTCCACATAAGCCAATGCTGATCAAGATCACTTGGATTCCCAAATCCTTATGCCCCTACTGTGGTGACGATGCCTTCGCCCCACAAAGTACATCTGTCCTGAAGACTTTCTTGATGATACACCCAGATACCCAATTTTAATCCCGGAACCAATGCCCCC
The DNA here is from genome assembly GCA_028564925.1 of Lithobates sylvaticus. Taxonomy (NCBI): domain Eukaryota; kingdom Metazoa; phylum Chordata; class Amphibia; order Anura; family Ranidae; genus Lithobates; species Lithobates sylvaticus. The sequence continues at coordinate 366,652,831 of CM053026.1, read as the reverse complement.
CACTTGAATCAGGGAAATCCTGCCACATCCTTCACCACCTCTCCTAACATTACACACGACACGAGTCGTTCTCATGGCTGAGAATCCTGTTCAGTTGACCACAGGTCTTCATTGATCTCTCAATGTCGGATTCACTTGTTTTTCTACTTACCTTGGTTTTTTGCTGTTATTTTTTTGCTTACTTGCCACCTCTGATGCTTGGTTACTGCTAATGTACACATTATAATGTGGTTACCATGCTTCATACACCCTCGAAGAGTTTGCTTTAACCATACCAATCAATTGGAACGAGACAATTGTATTGATGACTTGAGTTAACTCCCACATTGGACACAGATTGTTCCCGGTTGGGGTGTCTAAGTGGGAGTTGGTTCTCTCTTTTCGTTTCGAGATGTCTCATAGTAGCGTTGATTCTGAATATGTTCTATGTTTTCTATTGTAATACATTACGCATCTTTTAGTATGCATTGTATAATTGGATATGAAGATGTTGTCTACTTATCTTTTCTGTAACTCTGTTCAAAAACCCAATAAATTTTTTTTGGAAAAAATAAATAACATGCATAAATGTACCCGCTCGGCAGCCATTAAAGAAACCATGGTAAAACTGCACACCGGGGGCGTGGCCTGGACGGAGACCGAGATGGCTGCCTGATCTCTGAGCTCCTGCGTGACTGGGACGAGAAACCTGCCTGACCGGGAGCCTACCGGGTCTATCTTGCTATGAACAGGTCTACCAGAAGCTCGTCCACCTCCCGCACCCCCAAGGACTCTCACCCCCACCTGGGGAGGAACATCCCGGACATATTCCGATCCCAAAAGATACAGGCGTCCGCGCCACTACAGGCCCAAACTGCGGCCTTGCCTGATAGATCGCCATCCGCCCTGATGCCGGGAGCGGCGTCACCTAGCCCCAGCGGGGCTCTTCCCCCCAGCCTCTTCGACCTGGAAAAGGTCGCATCGGACATCAAGAACACTGTGACAGCAGCAATTGCGGACCTGAAGGTCGACATGCAAGCCGTTGCCCACCGCATCGATAATGTGGAGCAGACCGCCCAAACGCACGCGGCGGCCATTCGCCAAGTACAGTCGGCCTACGACTCTCAACTTGCCCAGGTATTCGAATTACATAGGCACGTAGAGGACCTTGATAACAGGGGGCGGAGACACAATATTAGGGTACGGGGGATCCCCGAGAGTGTGGACTCGGGCGCGATACAGCAAACCCTGGGCGCCATTTTCAACGACCTCATCGAGCGCCCCGCCGACTCCCCCATTGACATGGAAAGGGCTCATCGTGCTCTCCGTCCCCCACCACGCGACAATGAACCCCCAAGAGACATAATTTGCTGCATTGTAAGCTTCCCCCTTAAAGAAGAAATCCTCCGCAAAGCCAGGGAAAGGGGACACATTCTCTTTAACGGGACTGAAGTGAAGCTATTTCAAGACCTCTCACAAATCACTTTTCAAAACAGAAGAGCATTGCGCCCATTATTAGATGCCCTAAGATCTAGAAATATCCAGTACCGTTGGAAATTTCCTTTTGGCCTATCTGCATCCGCAAGGGGGCGCTCTGCCCTGCTCCGCACCCCAGAGGACCTCCAGGCATTCTGTGACCAACTCGACTTGCCCAATATTGATCTCCCTGAATGGTATGCTCTCTACTTTCCGGCGGAACCCTGGCTTCCAGTGTCTCTTAACCCATCCCCGAAAGCCTCCCGCCAGAGATCGCGCCGCCGCAGACCAGGACCGATGTCCCCGAACGCCCGCTCATCGCGCCGAGATCTGCACCAACACAGCCCTTCACCTCCACACATGAGACGAGAAGCGCCAGATGATTAAATGATCGCTCCATAGACTGTGGCCTACGGCTTGTGAGTACCCCCACCCCTCTGTCCCCCTACTTCCTCTGAGACTAACCTCGACCTGCATGGTCCCTGCCTCGAGGCCTCTGACCTCGTTAGACATACGGCCCCCTCGAGAGTTCAACAGACACCGTCCCAGACCCGCACTAGCATGACTGCATTGGTCTCCCTAGACCCTGGACTGCCTGTCTCCCATCCATAACCACACCATCCCCCTGTAACAATGGCCCGATCACAGAGTCCTCATTCCTGATGGATGGGGAACCTGACCACCGCCAGGATTGGCACCTCCAGCTCTGCTCTAGTCACTCTACCGAGATCTACCCACCCGCAAGCAGCTCACCTCCAAGCTACCTCCGATCCTCGATTGACTCCCCGCACCTTCGTTACTTGCCGGAATCCCTATGTCTCTACTCTACCGTACTGGGGCCCTTACACGGACACACCGCTAATGCCCCTGACATGAGAGGGCTTCCGTTTTTAACTGCCTGGACGACAATGATTCCATCTACCCGGGGACAGCTCAGGTATTTAATCCCCTTGTGAACGCTCTTTTTGTCCTTCTTTTTTCTTTTTTTCTTTTTTTGCTTGTGTTCCCTCTTCTGGACACTAGATGGATGGACCCTCAACGCCTCATCAATACCTCTGCAAACCACCTATGGGACCCAGACGGACTGATACTAATGGCATCCCTCCTCAGGCAATGTATCCTCCCCCTTTTTCCCCCTTGTTTTTTTTTTTTATTTTATTTTATTTTATTATTTTTTTTTTATTCATTAGATGTAATTGTGTCTTACACTCCAGAGACCTATATACCCTGTTATGTCCATTGCTAAACTATAAGCTTTGTTACTTGGGAGACTGGATAGACTCGTAACTGAGTCCTTCTGATTCCCACTACCATGTATGTCAGGCCTGCCGCACCTGATTCAGTCTTATATTCAGGAAGCCCCCCCCCTATACCAAATCTCTGTGAAGGGCTCCCAATACCCCAACTCCCCCCCTTTCCCATCCTCCCCCTCTCCCACCCTCCCCCTCTTCCCTCCCCCCCCCTCCTACCCCCTTCCTGCTGCCCCCCCCCCTTCCCCTCCTTCTCTCCCTCCCCCCCCTCCCCCCCCCTCCTCCTCCCCCACCCCTATCCCCCCCTTCCTGCACACTCCCAAGCCTCCATCCCCAAGAAGGACCCTATAGATGGTCCAGGGGGGACCAACACTCTATCCTGCTCAATTCCAAGCCGTAGTCCTAGTCGACATTCACCCTATGTTTACTGTATCTAAGATGCATGTTGTTTATGTAAAGTAGTGCTTATCTACATTGACCCAGGTTCTTTCTCCTAGGCATGCAAAGTTTGGATGCTAGGAACAGGTTATTATGTGTTTTATGTTTATACCTTTCCTGCTCTCCACGCACGGTAGGCTCCCTACTACACCACACCGGTCCTCACATCCGATGAGGTCCTTTTCTATCACCCGCCTGACTCCCATGTCCGCAGCCATGCTGTGGTTACCGTTCACCCTACTTCCCCCACACAGCGGTCTCACTGAGACTTTGCTGACACACCAGAACTTCTCCTTGACCCCCCCAGGTGGCTAGTTAGACTATACCCACCTCTGGCCTTTTTTTTTTATTTTCTTCTTCCCTCCTATACATCTCTCTTCCTCTTCTCCTGCTTCTTTTCTTTTTCCTCTTCTCTCCCCTCCCCCCCTCATCCCGCCCCTCTAACTCCCCCTCCTTCCTCCACCCACCGCTCATCTCATCCTCTACCCTCGCTCCGACTACTTGCCTCGTAAAGGGGGGTGGCCCTCACCCGTAGCCTCTGCATAATACCCGCCCCACACGAGAGTAGGGTATCTACACCCTCCCCTCTCAAGTCTCCCACGATGCAGACCAACTCTACCTCCAACAGCCCTCTGACACTGAAATGCGTATCACTTAATGTGAAGGGCCTGAATGTCCCTGAAAAGAGATCCCAAGTGTTATCCTCCCTCACCAAGCACAAAGCCCATTTTATCTTTCTCCAGGAGACCCACTTTCGGTCGGACGCCATCCCGAAGCTCTCTAACCATGTGTACCGTTCTGCTTTTCACGCCACTAACCCAGAAGCAAAAACAAAGGGTGTATCGATCCTTATCTCAAGACACGCAAATTTTCTTGTAACTGACTCCCTAGTGGACCCAGAAGGCAGATTTGTCTTCATTAAGGGTACATACGCCTCTAAACCAGTTACACTGGCGAACATTTACTGCCCCAATGAACACCAAGTCACCTTCTTCCGCAAGATCTGCACACTCCTGACCTCATTCAAGAGCGGGCTGGTTCTCCTGGGTGGTGACTTCAATGTTCCCCTGAATCCACTTCTGGATACGTCCACGGGCTCATCCTCCCTCACATACAAGGCCTTGTGCCAAATTAAGGCTCACCTCCAGACCCTGACTTTACACGACGCCTGGCGCACCCTGTACCCATCAACAAAAGACTATACCTACTTTTCACCCCCCCATCAAAAATACTCCAGAATCGATTTCTTTTTCCTGTCCCAGACCGACCTCCCCGCCCTACACCAATCTACCATTGAACCAATGTTCCTCTCAGACCACCACCCCATCACAATCACACTCTCTTTTCCGGATACATATCCCAGATCTAAAATCTGGCGCTTTAACCCCGCCCTCCTCAACGACCCAGTCGCCCTTGATCGCGTTAGATCGTGCATTGAGTTATATTTTCAAGAGAATACCACTCCGGACGTTTCACCTATCTCCCTTTGGGAAGCGCATAAGTGCGTGATACGGGGCGAGCTGCTAGCCCTCTCCTCACAGGCCAAAAAACTTCACCAGGAACGCATTAACACCCTCCTTTCGACACTGCGTGCGCTAGAACTGTCCCACAAACAGACACAGGCACAGAACACCTTAAACGAACTGATCCATACCCGCACACTCCTAGCAGAAGAACTAGGCAAGCACACGAGGAGACGTTACATTCTGGGCCAGAGGATATTTTATGAACATGGGAACAAGAGTGGACGACTCTTGGCAAGGTCAGTTCAGTCGACCAAACCATCATCCAATATACATGCCCTACGAGACTCCAAGGGTACCATGCTAGCCAAAAGTGAGGATATTGCAAAGGAATTTGAAAGTTTCTACTCCAGACTATACAACCTTCACCCTAACCAACCGCCGCGTACTTCCCGCGAGACACGCCAAGCACTAATTGCAGATTTCCTCTCCCGATACAGCCCCAAACCCATCTCCCCACAACAGGCACATTCTCTAGAAGGGGAATTCTCAACTCTGGAATTGGAATCTGCTCTGAAGCAAATGAAATTAGGTAAAAGTCCTGGCCCCGACGGGTTCACCCTTCAATACTACAAATCCTTCCCAGAAGTCCTCAACCCCAAACTCCTTCAGACCTTTAATGCCCTGGCCAACCCTCAAAACCGACCAAATAGATTACTAGAAGCGCACATCACTGTGATCCCCAAGGAGGGGAAGGATCCCCTCCTTGCGGCCAACTACAGACCGATCTCGCTTCTTAACGTTGACATAAAAATCTACGCCAAAATCCTCGCCAACAGATTGATGCCCCTGATACCCGGCCTTATTTCCAACGACCAGGTGGGTTTTGTCCCGGGCAGGGAAGCCAGGGACAACACCATTCGTACTCTCAATTTACACCACTGGCTTACTTCTACCAAATCCCAGGGTTTCCTGCTTTCTCTTGATGCGGAGAAGGCGTTTGACAGAGTGGCCTGGGACTATATGCAGGCAGCTCTTGCAAGCCTGGGTCTGGAAGAACGCATGCTCACCTCCATAATGGCCCTATATTCCAGACCCACGGCAGCAGTAAGGGTTAACGGCCACCTGTCAAACGCCTTCCCCATCAGCAATGGCACACGCCAGGGTTGTCCCCTCTCCCCCCTGATATACATTCTCACTCTAGAACCCCTCCTAAACAAGCTCAGGGAGAATCCAGACATCAAGGGGCTGCTGGTTGGGGATAGGGAATTCAAGGTTGCCGCGTTTGCGGATGATATTCTCCTCTCTTTAACATCCCCACGCACCTCACTCCCCTCTCTCCTACAGGACCTGGAAGCCTTCGGCCTAATTTCGAATCTTAAGATTAACTACTCAAAATCGCAGGCCCTCAACATAACCCTCCCCCCCCAGGAAGCAGCTCATTGCCAAGAGTCCTTCCCTTTCCGATGGGAAAAGTCCGCCATCACGTATCTCGGAATTCGAATCCCACCCCGTCTCACAGATCTTTACTCGCTCAACTTTCACCCTGCCCTATGCTCAACTCAAGCCCTCCTCAAGGAATGGTCGTCCCTCAATGTCTCTTGGTTTGGTCGTGCCGCCCTGATTAAAATGATCATACTACCTCGACTACTGTACCTGATACAAACCATCCCTTTAGCCATCCCTCCAGGGTTCTTCTCCTCCTATCGAAAGGCATGCTCTACTTTCCTATGGAAGGATTCCCCGCCTAGAATCAAATACACTAGACTCACACTGCCCAAGTCCAGAGGTGGCATAGCCCTTCCAGACCTGTATAAATATTATGTTGCCTGCCACCTTACCAGGATTGCAGACTGGAACATTCATGCCCCTGAAAAGGTCTGGGTATCCATTGAAAATGCCTTCTCGCCCACCCCTCTTCACCTCCTCCCATGGTTACTCTCGAAACACTGGCCCCAACAGCTGACCCCACATCCATTCATCTATACGTCTCTAACATTATTCAGGAAAGCGTCGGCCGGAAAAACCCTTGCTCCCATTCCAGGCCCACTGACCACGCTGAGAGGAAATCCCGATTTTTCCCCGGGTAGCGCACCTAACTTTCTCAGACAGGAATGGCCCTACCAGGACGTCCTAGCTTCCCAGTTTTTTATCGATGGTAAACTTGTCTCGATAGAATACCTCAGGACCATATCTAACACATTAACCTTTGACTTCTGGACCTATAGACAAGTACGCCACTTCCTATCCTTACACCCTACTCAAGACACCTGGGCGAGACAGCTCACCCCATTTGAAGCCCTATGCCACCGCAAGACGCCCCAAAGACACCTCATATCCCTCATCTACGCTCTTCTAGTAGAACCCAATGACTTGGCCCCTCCCCCATCTCAATCCTCCTGGAATAGAGACTTCCCCACCCCCCTGACGCCCCTGGAATGGTCTAGGGTATATGAATATACACACAAGGGGTCATTGAATGTCGCCATCCAGGAGAACGGATACAAGGTGCTGAACAGGTGGTACAGAACCCCGTCCCGCCTACACAAGTTCTCACCCTCAGTCCCCAACACCTGCTGGAGATGTAACACAGAAGTTGGTACCATGTTGCATATATGGTGGAGCTGCGTGCATATCCAACCATTCTGGAAGGAGGTCCACAGACTTATCTCATCAATTAGCACCTACACTTTGGACTTCTCCCCAGCGCAGTTCCTCCTGCATCATACGTCCTTATCTAGAAAGGCCTACTACAAATCCCTGGCCATGCATATGGTCAATGCGGCCAGACTATGCATCCCCAGACACTGGCGCACTGTCCAATCACCATCAATCAAAGAATGGTTTACGACCATCTCGACAATTTGCGACATGGAAGAATTGATCCACATTTCCCAAGAGAGAATGGAGAAATTCTCGACCACTTGGGCGTGCTGGTTACACTTTAAAACAACCCCTGAATACAAACGGCATGTCCCCTCTGATTAGATAAAGTTCCCCCAGGGAGACAATTGCTCCCACGCCCCCACCTGAAATCTCCCCCAAAAGAGGCCCGGATGAGAGGTCACCCCCCTTGTCCCTGCTATCACTCTTTCCTCCCCCTCCCATCCCAGCTCTCTCCCCCCCCTTTTTTTATTTCCCCCATCTATTCCCCTCCCCCCCTCCCCTTCCTTCGTCCCCCCCCCCCCTACCTCCTGGTACTCTTTCTCTCCTACCACACTGGTCAGCCCTGTTCCCCCCCCCCCCCCTATTTCCACCTTGCTATCCTATAGGTACATCCCCCCAGACACCCTAGACACTAAACTACGTAAGGATGTCAACATATAGTCGGAACTGGAACCGAGACAATAAAGGCTCAGGCCCTAATATTTTCCGATATCTGTTCATATGTGTTCCAGATACAACCATGTGCCTATGGTTTACGTTTTTGTTCTGCTGTACCGTTTTGCCGGCCTGCCCGGATTGCACTGTTCCCCTTTTTTTCTTTATTTTTTTCTCTTCGTTTCCCTCCCCCTCATTTCTCTCCTCTGTATTCGATGTATATTGTTTGTTACTTTTGCTCAATAAAAACTTATGGAAAAAAAAAAAAAACTGCACACCAGCTGGTATTACACACCGGTTAGAATTCATAGGATTTACCCTGTTATTCCAGACAACTGTTTCAGGGACTGTGGTGATAGAGACACTCTTCTCCATACCTTTTGGAGCTGTAAGGCCCTAAGCTCTCTCTGGCAACAGACGGCCACAAAAGTGCTCCAAATAACTGGAACAAGTATCACCTTGACATACCAAATGTGTATCCTGCTTGCAGATCTTCCAGAGGTTCCCCCCCACGAGCAAAAGCTGGTGCACATGCTATTTAGTGCTATCCACTGGGCAATAGCCCTGAATTGGCGCACCTCTACAGTTCCATGGTCCTAGGTGCTTCTTCGTATGGAATCTATCAAATTAATGGAACGAATACTCCACACTCTCATGGATTCCATGCACATTTTTGAACACAAATGGGGTTCCTGGCCTGCCCCATAGTTGGTTATTAGGAGCAGATCCTTCTCTCCTAAGCCGGATTACACATCTAGATGTTAAAAAGGAGCCATGTCCTGAGTTAGATATAGGTACTATCACCACAAAAAGTGTCCTGAGTATATGTGAACTCAAATGTTATGTTGCACTAAGAAATGTATGCAGTAGTATTTTTCTAATGACTTATGCACATGTAACAGTTATTGTTTTAGTCTTCTGTTTTATTATCGTTATTAGTATTGCTTTTTATATACTAGCGCATAGACACTTCAAATCTACATTGATACCTGCACTAGAGTCAGAGGAAAGATTGGAAGTATTGTGATTCTAGTCATGTATAGCTCTCTCAATGCTCGTACATTTTTTTTTATTTTCCTGTAATTGTCTTTATTACCTCAATAAAAACGTTTGTAAAGAAAAAATCATCTCTATAAATGCTAGAGGGCTCAGTAGCCCCTAAAAGATCACACTTCTACTGAAGGAAGCCCGATCATTCATAGGAGATGTTCGCTTTGTCCAAGAATGCCATTTTTTCTTCTTCTAAATGCCCACATCTACAATTTAAATGATTCCCCCATATTTACATGGCTAATGTTCCCTAAAACGTTTTTATTGCACCTAATGAGTCAATCAGCTTTAATCACACCAAAGACCTCTCTGGCCCCCAGGGCAGATACATTATTTTAGTTTGTATAATTAACAATGCTCTTTACACTTTAGTAAATGTCTACTACCTAAACACAAGGCAAATCCAATGTCCTACTAAACTACTAAATTATTAGTGATATCCAACAAGGACAATTGATCATAGGAGGACATTTTTATACAGTTGATGACACTGCCGTGGACTCTTCTTATACTAGTAGACCTCTATTTCAACAAACTTTACACAAGCATAACCTATACAATATTTAGTGCTGCCACCATGGTTCTAAAAGAGACTAAACCTTTTTTTCAATGTCCCATGCCTCTTACTCTAGGACAGACTATTTCCTGATGAATAAATGGTCCCTTTAAGTGTCTCTGTAAAGACTTGGTTTAAATGCTGGTGGCACTGTGGGCTGCAGTTCTGGTGTACACTGGTGGGTGTCTCTCAGCAGCCAGAAGCTCATGGTAATCAGTCCTCACCTGATGCTCATTTCAGGAAAAGCATTTAAGCTCTGCCTGTGTTACTCCCTATTGCCTTGCTGTTTGTTCATGTGCCTCTGACCTGTGTTCCTGCATTCTGCATCCTGATCCTGATTCCTTAACCGCCTGCTTGTTCCTACTCCCATATACCCTTTCCCTATCCTGGCTTGCTCCCTGCTCCTTCTGCCTGATCTTCTGTGTATGACCCTGGCTCTGACACCAGCTATGCATCTCATATCCTGCTGCCTTTATATATGTGATTTACTGTAGTTGCTCATTGTTTGTTCACTCACTTATTACATTCTCTGGTTTTGGTTTATCCAGTTCTGGTATATTGGAGGTACATTTGTATTTTTGTTATTCACTTTATTCTTGACAGATTACATTATTTTACATTATACTTGTGCTTGGTGTTCTCAGTTCAAGTCCATACATTTCTGGCCATGCCTGTTTCACAGTATACCAGCACTCTGTATCCTTGACAGTCTCCTTCTCAGAGACTGGCACAATTACATGGCCAGACCCTACTCCTATCAATTAACGATTACCAGCAGGTCACCACTGTCTTTAGGGTAACTTAATCCATCACTTCTATCCAATCACCTACCAACAGATAATTGTAGCCCACCACCATTTTTTTAATTGTAACAACTTCCCTGAAACAGACCATTTTACTCTTTGGAATACTTACAGTATAAAGTCTACATGTGTGGACAACTAATACAAATTTCTTCCTTGAAACCATATTAGAATTTATTAGCGATAAAGAGAAACTAAACACATCTAACCAATCCCCCCAGCTATCATCTTCTATAAGGGAAGATAGACAAAAATTGAGTAGACTGCTTTTATATAAATACAAAATCAACTTAGAATATATAAAAGCTGACTGTTATGGTGTTACTAACAAACCTAGAGCTATGTTAGCCAGGGAAGTAAAATCTCAACAACTAAAACAGAAAATATCACATAATGCTCCACCTCTTACTAAATACAAACTTGTCAACTTCAAAGATATTGTGAATGCATGACTACTATCAATCACTATACGACAAAATGATGATTCTACTTCACAACCTACTATTCCTATTATTGAAACTTTTCTGCAGGGATCTAACCTCCCAACACTATCTCTGAACATCTTGAATTGTATTGTAAGGAGCTGAAAATGTCATTTTAAACCTATTGTACCAAAAGCTGTACTTTTTCTGGGCAGTGTGGGCATTTTTTTTTATTATAGGTTTGTTTTCACAAAATAGTGGTGTGTCCTTCGCGCTACTAATCAATATGAAATGTGTATGTCCCTACCAACGGTGGAGGTGATAAGTGAACTACTACAATAAATAGATACACATAAATAAGGTGATAACAATGAATAAATAAATAAATGTTTAAATTAATATAGATAACTCTGTATATCTTACGGTATATTAAATAAATAAATACCTGCTGCAAAATCTAATAATGTGCACAATCCACAAATTAATAGAAAAATGGTGAAGAAGTGATTTTGCGCATAGTAAAAACATTCAAGTGATGTCTAAAATTGACATAAAAGTGCTAATAAACCACAGTGTTACATATGACAAACATAAACATTAAACAATGGTGCATAAGAAAAGAAAAAAATATTAAATATTGGGATGGATGTAAAGGTGTCTCTAAACCACTATATAGGTGGTATCTGTTGCTCAGATGGAACAATGTGGTAAAAGTCCGTGCCAAAGAGAAGAAATGTCTCTATATTGAGCAAGGCTCTAGTGGCTCTCTTCTAGTATTTAATGGTGATGTCCAGGGATGAGTGTACACCAAAACAATCCTAGGCTATGCTCCCAGAACTCTCACCTCCAGGTTTCTTTATAACTGCAAAGAATCGAGTAATCTCCTCCACTGTTGGTCAGCCTTTGATGTACTCCTCCACGCGGTGGGGTATGGTCCTAATATGCCCGAACCTAATGGTCTAGTATGCTGCAAAGACTCATCAAAAAAAGAAGGGGATGGAGGGCAAGAGAGACAGGGAGGAGAGAATGGATCAGTGATACTGTTGTAAGGTTTTTTTATTCCTTACTTGTAGTCCTTTGGAGCATTTTTTGTTACTGTTAATTTTTTTCTTCCTCTGGCCTATTTGTCCCTTTCCCCATTGGTTCTAAGAGAATTCACCCCATTGTCTCCATCCACCATTTTTTTAAATCAATGTTTTTTATTGAAATTTCACAGTTTTACATGACAAAACAATACACAGGGGAAAAATAAAAAAAAACGTAAGAAGGGAAATACAGTGAATATACCGTGTTTACAGCGAGTACCATCTACGTTTGAGATAACAGAATATCCATAACATTCGAAAAACGATCAACTTCAATTAACTTTAAATCTATCAGTCCATATTTTCCATTCGCTATCAAATTTTTTACAGCGAAGCGAGTTAATTGCTAATAACCTTTCAAAGGAGTGATTCCTATTGACTAATGCGACAACTTCTGATATATTAATGGCGTTAGTGCTCTTCCAATTGCGTAGAATCAGATTTCTGGTTGCCAATAATATGTGTGTTACCATTGCCCTGTCTGCATGTGGAAAAAGTTCCACGCCTATGTGTAACAGTGCAAGGGAAGGGTTAGGAGGGGTCAGTATACCCGTAAGGTCGGAGATTAATTGGAAGGTTTTGTTCCAAAGGCTAGTTAGGCTTGGGCAGCTCCAAAGTGTGTGTAGAAGATTGCCTATCTGCCCACAGTTTCTCCAGCATAGTGGGGATGAAGATGGGAAGAAAATTGAGAGCCTATAAGGAGTGTAATGCCATCTATTGATAATTTTCAAGGTCATTTCCCAATGGTTCTCACAGTGTGATGCCTTCTGAATAGTTCGGAATGCGAGTAACCACTGGTCATCAGAAAAGAAGGTGGCTAAGTCCGTTTCCCACTTACTGAGGGCTGTAGATTTGGAAAAGTTGCGTTTGTCATTTATAAGGTTGTAGAATAATGATATACCCTTAGTGGTATGGGTGGTGGAGGAGTAGAAACTCCAAGCCTTAGAGGGTATAGAGACAGTGGGCAGTGGATGTGCTCTCAGGAAGTGGGAAATTTGCATACATGAGAACCATAATTCCCTAGGGAGGTCGTATTCAGTCATAATTGTTGTCGTTGGTTTAGGTACTTGGCCAGTGAACAAGTCTTGTACGTGGTGAATTTTGTTGTCTTTTAACCGTGTTATATTTAGGTGAGGAATTTTAGCCCCTAGAGTTTCAATCGGGAATTTGTATAAGATCACCTTATGTTCTGTGGGAGTACATGTCTGGAGAAATCTCCAAGCCTGAAGGGATATCTGTAGGGTAGGGGATAAACCTCCAGGGTCCCATGGGACCCATATGTCTGTCATTAGGAAAGTAGTAAGGTCATTTGTAGGTGTAAGAGCCTTTTCAATGTCAACCCATAGTGGATGATCTGCTTGAGAGAACCAGTGTCTCAACTGATCAAGTCTGGTGGCCCATAAGTAGTCTTGTATGTCCACATACCCTGCTCCCCCTACTGATTTGTGAGGTAAAAGGTTGTTTCGTGGGCATCTGGCTCTTTTGTCTCCCCATGTAAATTTCCAAGTAGCTTTGGAAATGGAGGTAACATAGTGTGCGGGTATAGGGATTGGGAGCGATCGGAAGATATATAGGATTTGTGGCAATATTGACATTTTGAAGGCCGCAATCCTGCCTAGCCAAGAGATTTCATTCTTACTCAAGTCCTTGAGTTGTTTCTCAAGCTTGACTAACAGCGGCTTGAAATTGAGGTCCGCTAGGGAAGATGTATTGGTGGACACCTGAATGCCTAAGTATGTGATGCTTTTGTTGGTCCACGAGTACGGAAGGGAGTTTTGTAATCTGTGTTTGATGTGTTTATGCACTCCTAAATCTAGGATCTGGGATTTGGTGAAGTTTACTTTATAGTAAGAGACTGCCCCGAAGTCCGTGAGTGTCTTGTGTGCCTGTGGTAGGGAAGTCATGGGGTCTGTCAAAAGCAGTATCACATCATCAGCAAAGAGGTTAATAACCTGTTTGGTGTTGCCTATCTGGAAACCTTTAATGTCGTCATTTGTGCGCATAGCTTCCGCTAGGGGTTCTATCATTAAATTGAAAATGGTCGGAGAGAGTGGGCACCCCTGCCTGGTACCGTTCGATATGGTGAACGGTTTGGATAACAGTCCTGAGGTGTAAACTTGTGCCGAAGGGCAAGAGTAAAGGGCCATAATCGCCTTGAGGATTGAACCGGTGAACCCAAATTTTTCTAGCACAGCTTCCATATATTTCCAGTGCACTCTATCAAACGCCTTCTCTGCGTCTATAGATAGAAGCAGAGAAGGCGTTCTCGAGGTTGTGGCAAGGTGGATAATATTGACAATGCGCCTTGTGGCGTCTGAGGTCTGCCTCCCCCTTACAAAGCCCATCTGGTCTCTTGGTATGATATTTGGTATTATATTAGACAATCTGTTCGCTAAGAGTTTTGCGTAAATTTTTACATCTGAATTTAAGAGAGAGATTGGTCTAAAATTTGCTGGGGTGGTAGGCTCTTTACCAGGTTTCGGAAGTGTTATGATGTGGGCTTTCAGCATCTCGGGTGGGAAGGATGAAGTTTCACTCGCTTTATTAAATACCTGTAGTATGTGTGGGGTAAGTTGTTCTTTGAAGACCTTGTAGTATTCGTTTCCGAAACCATCAGGTCCTGGGGATTTACCATTTGGCATTGATATTGTGATTCTATTAATTTCCTGTGTTGTGAATGGAGCGTTGAGCGTTGATAACTGTTCTTCTGACAGTGACGGGAGATTGAGGTTCCGTAGGAAATTATGGATGCTATCTGGGGATGGTTGGGGTGTGGAGGTGTCTGCGTGTAAATTGTAAAGAGCTCCATAAAAATCGGCAAATTGGTCAGCAATCACCTGGGGATTCAAGATCTTATCTCGTGTATTGGGATGTATCAGGTAAGGGATTTTGGTTCTGACACGTGCCGCTTTGATTCTATTTGCCAGGTATTTCCCCGCCCTATTGGCATTTGCGTATGTGTTGAGTTGCAGCTTCCTGAGGTGTTTGTCGTATTGGTATGTGAGGAGTTCCCTCAGAGTTTCCCTGAGTTCGGTGAGGGTAGCTGCTGTGATCGGATTGGGGAGTGATTTGTTTTGGGTTTCTAATGTGTGTATTGAGGTTAACGTGTCATTAAGCTTAGTATTGTATTTTTTTTTCTCTATTGCTCCTAACTGAATGAGTATGCCCCTCATAAATGCTTTATGAGCGTTCCAAATGGAGAACGGGTTTGCGTCAGGTGTGTTGTTGGAGTGAAAGAATTCTGTGAGATGTTGAGATAAAATGGGGGACAATTTGGGTTCCTGAAGTAATTTTACATTGCATCGCCAGATAGGTGGAGAGGGGGAGGCACCCTGTGTATGAATAGTCAATGTGATTGCAGCGTGGTCAGACCACCCGATATCATGTATCGTGGAGGACCGAACACGCTGCAAGAGCCACTTGTCAGTTACAAACATGTCTATCCTAGAATACGAGCAATGCCTCGTGGAAAAAAAAGTGTAGTTTCTTTCGTTGGCATGCATACACCTCCAAGTGTCGAACAAATCATGCTTGTGGAAGAGGTTGAGTAGCTTGGACGGTCTTCTAGGGTCCACAGTAGTAGTATCTAGTTTCGGGTCAGCTATGAGGTTAAAGTCACCGCCAATTATGAGGCGACCATATAGCATGGAGTTTATTTTTTTAATCACCTGCTGAACAAAACGCATCTGGTGCGTATTGGGTGCGTAAAGAGTCACAATTGTGAATGGCTTAGCGTCCAAGTCTCCTGTGACAACTATGAACCTTCCACTGTCTGCAATAAAGGAGTCCTTAAGTTGGAAGGAGACAGTATCTTTAATTGCCAGCATGACACCCCCTTTTTTGCCATCCGGTGTGCAGGCTAAAAATACATGCGGGTAGTTCTTGTTTGTGCAAACAGGGGTTTTAAGTGTCTGGAAGTGAGTTTCTTGTATGAGGAGTACATCCGCCTTGTGTTTGCGGGCCTCCTTCCACATGGAGAACCTCTTAGCGGGATGATTCAAACCCCTGACATTCAGGGATAGAAAGTTAAGGGTCATTCCTGGCAATGGGGGTCTGTGTGTGTGGCGAGGTGCTTGGTGTACTCACTGTGGTGGCGGTTCTCCTGTCCGTTGGGTGTCACAGAAGACTTGGTGGTGGTGATTTTCGCTGTGCTGCTGGAAAGCTGGTCCTGAGTTGGGTATTCACTGTGGTCAAAAAAAAAATAAGGAAAAAAGAGGAACAATAGCAAAGGGTAATGCAAACATGTAAAAAGGGATCTGATAACTGATCCGCGTGCAGGCATAGCTGCTGAACTAGGTGTCAGGGTGATAGGAGTCTAGGTACTAACTCCTTCAGCCAGAGAGATTTGAGAGTGACTAATTAGACTTGTTATGAGCTGCTCCCAGCTTGTTTCTTATTGTTGCGCTTGTGTGAAACCACCTGCCAGTCTTCCTGGATCTGTTGGATCTGTTGGGGCTGTGGCGGTGGCGACGGGTACGCTGCCTGGTCAGGAAGAATCCCCCATTGTTGTAGGGTGGCAATGCCGTCATCCAGCGTGGTAACTGATCTGGTTACACCATTGTGTGTGATGATGAGGGTGGCTGGGTACTTCCATTTGTGTGGAATCCTATGGTTCCTCAGAGCTTTTGTTATGGTGGCCAGGTTTCGCCTCCTCTGGAGCGTAAATCTAGATAGGTCTGGTAGAATTTGCAGGTCTGCATATTGTGATGGGACCTTGTCTTGTTTACGTGTTGCTTGGAATATCTGTTCCTTCACATGGAAGAAATGGATTCGTAACAGGGTGTCCCTTGGTGTGCCCTCCGGCAGAAAGGAGGGTTTGGGGAGCCTGTGGATCCTATCTATGATCAAGTCCTGAGCTGTGAGGGTAGGCACAAGTGTGGAGAATAGGGTTTGGGCATATTGCAGGAGCTGAGGTGCTGGGACAGATTCAGGGATTCCTCTCAATTTAATATTGTTGCGTCTGCTTCTGTCCTCAAGGTCTGAGACTTTGTCTTTCAACCATGCAATATCCTCCCCCTGGGCTGTGTGAGCATCCACCATTACATTATATGTGGTAGTGAATTCTTCCATTCTGTTCTCAATCCTGTCCACTCTGCCCCCAATAGCTTGCACTTCCTTGTGGCACTGATTTATCCCTCTCACCATGTCAGTATGCAGTGCAGATCTGAGTGACAGTAACATTTCCTTCAGCATGGTGTCTGAGATGGGCCTATCTGCTGTGGGAAAGTCTGCTATGGGGTCAGGAGTGTGAGGAGATGCTGCAGCTTCCTGTGTGCTTACCTCCATTTCGTGTGGAATCTGAGGCCTATCTGGGGAGGTCAGCCTGGGCTTCGATTTTGCTGGGCTCCTCGTGGAGGGGCTGGAGGAGCCGGATGGCGGATCGCTGTGGGAGATGATGTGTCCCTGAGACGAGCGGAGGCCTCCCCCTCCGTTCTTGAGGTGAGCGGCCTGGTTAGCAATGTGCGGTTGTAGCGGCCCGCCGCCGCCATTTTGCGTAGGCCCGCGGGACTTGGCTGAGAAGAAATTTGCCATCTTCTGGGGTTGCGGCGCTGTTTTCCTCCGCTTGGTCATCCCCACGGTGTTCCGTCGGTCTCAGATGGTGGATTGGGGCTATTTAGATGGCCGGTGCGCTCGGATGTTGTTAGATCTCTCTGGCTGGCGAGCGGAGCTCCAAGATCAAGCGTCCATCTTAGGGCTCGGTCGCCACGCCCCCCCCATCCACCATTTTTGAACCTGGGGACAGTGACCGAGACAAATGTTCTTTTATGTTTAATGTTTCCTCAACTTGTGTCACTCCTTTTCCTTCTCTTTTTTGTTTGCTCTCTCCTCCTTTTTTTCTTCTATCTCTCCTTCCCCCTCCTCTTTTTCTCCTTCCCTACTTTTCCTGGTTCCACTTTCTCTGCCGAGAGCTGCTGATCGACGAGACACCTGGATTGACTACCTCCCCCTCTATCCCCCCTACCCTAATAAATGACTTATGGCCACTGTTTGCCCGATTAATTTAGCATCTTTTAATTGCAGGGGGTTTAATGTGACGGAGAAGCGGAGCCAGATCCTTTACCACTTTCATAAAATGCGCTCTAATATTCTATTACTACAGGAAACGCTTTTTCGCACAGGCTCCATACCTGCCTTGCGTATGAGATATTATCAAAATTGGTTTTACAGTACTAACCCTCATGCCAAATCTAAAGGGGTTTCCATCGCTTTCCATAAATCTTTCAACCCTGAGGTCCTAGAATCCCTTATTGACATAGCTGGTCGCTTCATCTTTCTTAAACGGAAAATAAATAATTTTCTCTTTACGGTGGCCAACATTTATGTACCTAACGTGGATCAGGCTCGGTTCCTCTCCTCTGTTTTCACCAGACTATCCTCCTTTGGAGGCCCCTGTTTTATAATGGGTGGAGATCTCAGCGTTGTCCTTTCCCTGTATGCAGATACATCCTCGGGTAAGTCCTCTTTTCCTTTTTCCTCACTGACACGCATCAAATCCTTACTGCACTCCTCACCTTTGGTTGATGTCTGGCGTATTCAGCATCCCACAGAGAGGGATTACAGCCACTATTCCGCAGCACACAACTCCTATAGCAGACTTGACCACTTTTTTTATCTCACAATCCCTGCTAGATCACGCCCCCCGAGAGCCCATAGGGGCACACACAATGCCCGTTGAGACCTACTTCAACTCTTAGACAAGCATTCCCTAATTGCACGTGACATAGAACGCAATTACCATTAAGCCCTAGCTAACAAACGCGGCACGCACAAATGCGACCCTCCACCCTAGACCTCCCCGATACTCCATTTAGTTTATCACCCAATCCAATCAAGACAGGACATTTAATACAAAAGCCATTTCTTCCTCCTTTAGACACTATTATTACCAACTCTACAACCTATCACCTAAAGTTCCCAACGCTCCTACCCTCTCCTGTAGCAACAAGATGCGAGACTATATCCTGGAAATGGCTTTACCCACTATCGACACCAAAGACTCCTTTGAGCCTGACAGGCCCTTGGTCATACCTGAGTTTCTGGGCGCCATCGGAGACCTGAAGACGGGCAAATGTCCTGGACCAGATGGGTCCACCCCTCGTTTCTGGGTGCCATCGGGGACCTGAATACGGGCAAATGACCTGGACCAGATGGGTACACCCCTCGTTTCTATAAAACTTTTGCCTTCCTGTTAGCGCCACTCTTGACTAAAGCTTTAAATGCCATAGACAACTCTCACCTGCCTTCTAATGGGCTATTATCTGAAAATGTCTCTATTATACTGAAGCCTGGCAAAGATCCATCACAATGTAGCAGCTGTCGGCCGATATCTTTGCTCAACATAGATCTTAAATTGTTTGCAAAGGTATTAGCTAATCACTTATCTCATCTTCTTCCAGGGGTGATTCATAAAGATCAGCTAGGATTTGTTCCCGGTCGTGAGGCAAGGGACAATACCACCAAAACAATCCACCTTATCTCATTTATCCAGCGCCAAAATCTGAAAGCCTGCCTCCTGTCTTTTGACACCGAAAAGGCATTTGATAGAGTTTGGAGATTTCTAGGACTCTCACTAGAGCAACTAGGCCTAGGAACATCTTTTATCTCCAAGGTGATGTCCCTGTACTCCCAACCTTCTGCCTCTGTGTTAGTAAATTGCACTTCCTCAGAACCATTTGACATTTCGAATGGCACACGGTAGGGCTACCCCCTCTCCCCCATCTTGTTTGTCATTGTCATTGAACACCTGGCTTGTGGAATTTGACAGAACACCTCTATCCAGGGTATCTAAACACCCTCTTCCCATCACAAGCTGTCTTCATATGCTGATGATCTCCTGGTCTACCTACAACAACCCCATATCTCCCTACCATCTCTTTTCCTGGAATTCCACCGTTTTAGCTCCTTTAGAAATTTCAAACTCAATATATCCAAAACAGAGGCTCTCAATATCTCCCTCTCTACCTCTACGATGTCCTCATTATGAACAAACTTCCCTTTCCAATGGCAAACAAAAGGCATATACTACCTAGGGGTCACTATCCCCTCCAATCTCTCCAATTTATTTTCACTGAATTATAGTCCCCTACTTTCCCGTACACGGAAAGACTTAGAAGAGTGGGGAGGTTCCCCTCTGCCATGGTTCTGGGCAAATTAATGCTCTTAAGATGGAGACCCTGCCCAAACTACTGTATCTTTTTCAAACAATCCCCATCATGGTACCCAAGTCCTTCTTTGTCTCCCTACACTCCCTCGCTATCCGGTTCATGTGGAAATGTGGGTTACCTAGGGTGAAGTACAAGTTACTCACCCCTCCGAAGCTACAGAGTGGGGCGGGTCTACCTGACTAGGAGCGCATTCTAGAGTGGTTTCCCCATCCCTTCCTGAAAGCTTCTGTCATGGTAGAGCAGGTTTTAGCCCCCGTAGACCTCTGGGCTCTTCTATGGGGATACAGAAACAACCTTGCCCACCTATCCACCTCCTCACCGCTGGCACTTGCCACCCTTAGACTCTGGTATACAAGGGGCGTGTGCTCTATTTTATCCTCTGACCCCCCTCCCCATTGACCTCTCTGTTTGACAACCCCGCTTTTCCCCAGGGCACGGGAGCAGCAACATTAGGGTCATTCAAATGCTCTGAGTGGCCACAAGCACACTCTTTTGTACACCCACTACATGGGGCGCCAGCTACTCCAGCATGCTCTCACGATTGGCTTACCACCCTTCACTTATCCACGTTCACAAAATGCTTATATGCTTCCTCACAAATACACCGTTCCTATACTGAATATGAAAGGTTGTGCTACCTCTCTGAAACGCCCAAACATCTTCTCTCATCTCTATACAGTCTCCTACAAGCCCTTACACATGATGACTTACGACCTTATACCAGGATGTGGTCTGCAGACTTGGGAAAGGACATCTCCATAGTGGATTGGCAAACCTCATTCCATTTTTGGATTCAATGTGACAGCGCTATAAAGTAAATAAACAAATGGAAAAAAAAAAAAAAAACTAATCCCAACAGTGAAAGTAGGTGAACTACAACACACAATTACATGTGAAAAATTCATCAACAATCCATAAAAAACACATCAGTGTAGGTTCTTGTGAAATGCACCTCCACCACATAGAATGCGCGCTTACCAAAAGGCAAGCTTTAGTAAGCCTGCGGCTAAATTACCCAACCAGGGCCTCTATCCGGGGAGATGTTGAATGTCCACAGGAAGGGCAACTGGAACAAGACACCAAAATGACCGGGGAGACTCGAGCATCAGCCACCAGGGGGGTGGATCAGACGTTACCCAGAAAAGCAAGAAGGATCTCCATAGTGTAAAACATAACAAAGATTTATTTAAAACTAATAAAATTGCACTTATAGATCGGCCGTCTTGGAAACACCTGTCCATTGTCATATACTGACAAGTCAACAATATCCTGCTATTCCCAAGAAAAGAATTACAAAAGAAAAGAATTACAAGATTCTGTCTCGATGGTACAGGGACCCATCCACCTTACACAAAAAAATTCCATCAACTCCAGCCTTCCGTTGGCATTATAACTCCACTACAGGGACATATCTACATGTCTAGTGGGAATGTGAGAGGATCTGCCTCTTCTGGACCCAGGTATTTGAATGTTACAATAGAATTTATGAGGAAACGTTATCACCTACCACAATGATCGCCCTACCACAGCTCATTCCATCATTTTGGAAGACAACCACCACTCCTCCTCTGTCATGATGGGTCTCTCAATCATGAACGATACTATGAGAATGGAGGAGATGCTGGCCTTAGACAGCGACAAATTTGATAAGTACAAGGTGTTGTGGTGCAATTGGCTCCACTTCTCCGCTTCTTATACCCTCACGACTATGCTTTTGACCCCAACAGGGTCACCCTAATACGCAGCCTAACCATAGGGAGGGTTGAGGTGTCTACCCATTGGGTTCCTACCCTCTGACCATTATCTACGAGTGTCTCCCCAGGAGCTTTCTCTCCCCTTTACGATCTTTTTTCCCCTTCTTTACTTCCCTCTCTTAGTCTATCTATGCCCTTACTTGGGTCACTTCCCCCCTTTATCTGATTTGGTCTCCCCTTTTATTTTCTAATTATTTCTCCATATAGTTTTATTATCAACAACATGGCTCTCCAGCCAGAACTACCCCTCACAACAAACGACAGTTGTCAACTCTAATGCCCCATACACACGGTCGGAAATTCCGACCACAAAATCCGTTGGATTTTTTCCGAAGGATTTTGTCCGACACCGGTGTTGCATACACACGGTCGGAAAAAGTTGTCAGAAAATCCAATCATTCTGAACGTGGTGACATTCGTTGTGTACTACGGAACTACGCAGAGGCTATTAGCCAATAGGTTTGGTCTCCTGAGCATGCGTGGCACTTTGTCCGTCGGAATTCTCTACACACGATCGGAAAAAGTCAAATCCGATTTTGTTGTCGGAAAATTTGAGAGCAGGATCTCAAATTTTTTCTGTCTGAAATGTCCGATGGAGCCCACACACGGTCGGATTTTCCGACAACATGGTCCGATCGGACATTTTCCGTCAGAGATTTCCGACCGTGTGTACGGGGCATTACAATACATTGTTTGTTAGTGGGAGTCAAGCTATGGGCGATAGCCATCAGGCTGACTCATTGCCTATGTTTACTAGCGGTAGTCACTAAGTTGTAACTTTTATATCTCCACACCGTGGTAGATCTGGGCTACAAATACGGCGGGTTCTCATTTTCTGACTACCACCGCTCCTTTTCCGCAAAAGCAGCCGCCAGGATGGCGCAATTCCAGTCACCCACAGATTGGAGCCTAATGGACACAGAATTATTCTGTCGCCATTTCGCCGGTCTGCGCTCACCATTGTGCGCAGTCTGCCAATCCTCCACGCACACCGCCGCCTGGTGCTCCAGTGCAACACTCCGCCACTCGGTCGAGTTTCCCTCGACCTCGGCTCCAGCACAAAACCCGCCAGCACCGACACAGAAACCCCAGCTCGACAAACTCGGACTCCCACCCCATCCCCTCACTAGCCACGTTCCTCATACAAGGATTCACGGCGGGCTTCCATACCGGCCTTGTCTCCCTGCCCCACACTACTTACGAGTGTGGGAATCTCAGATCAGCGGCCACCGACGAGCAGGCCATAGACCAACTACTCCTAGCCGAGCTGGAGCGAGGTTTCGTCATTGGTCCCTTCACACAACCCCCCTTCAACACCTGGAGAGTCAGCCCTATTGGGCTTGTCAAGGGCAAATTCTCAAATAAAGTTCGCTTGGTGTACGACCTGTCTGCGCCTCATTCTTGCCACGTCCCCAGCCTCAACTCCCTAATTCCCTCCGAGGAGTTCTCCTTAAAATACGCCTCCGTCGACTTGGCGATCCAGGCCATCCTCAAAGCAGGCACAGGGGCCTGGCTGTCCAAAGCCGACATATCGGACGCCTTCAAACTTCTGCCGATTCACCCGTCTCTTTGGTGTTGGCACGGTATCAAGTGGAGAGACAGGTACTACTTCGCCACCAAGCTCACGTTCGGCTCCAAAAGTAGCCCCTGGCTCTTCGACACGTTCGCTCAATCCCTCACCTGGATTCTCCTACACAAGGCCAATGCACAGAAGTCATCCACTACCTAGATGACTTCCTACTGATAGAGCAGCCTAACGTTTCACCAGTAGACTTCGACAAATTAAGAGTCGTCTTCCAGAATATCAATGTCCCCATAGCCGAGCACAAGGTCGACGGACCCGCACACTCCATCACCTTCCTCGGAGTTGTCTTGGACACATGCTCCATGCAGGCCAGCCTACCCCTCGACAAGCTGACCCGCATCAGGGCAGTTCTTCAGGACTTCACCCGCACGAGAGGGTGCACAAGACGACAGCTCCAGTCACTACTTGGCCTCCATTGGTTCGCGGGCCCTTGGCCCCCCGCAGATACTTTCAATTCCAGGTTTCAGCCGGACTTCCCCCCTTTTCGAGCTCTACCCAATCGTGGCAGCTGCCAAACTTTGGGGTCACAGTTGGACCGGGCAGACGGTAAACTTCACAACGGACAACCAGGCCACGGCAGACATCATCAACAAAGGCAGGTCCAAGTCACTCCAGGTGATGTCCTTCTTACGCAGGCTGGTCCAACTGTCGCTACGGCTCCAATTCAACGTCCATTGCTCTCACATCCCAGGTAAATACAACGTGGCAGCAGACGCGCTGTCACGCTTTAACTTCATCTCCTTCTTTCGACAGATACCAGAGGCCGATCGGGTGTCCGCCCCTATCCCCGCTTGGTCTCAGCTGACCCTAGACTAGACCGATACCTACGTGGGGCCACCCAGCTCATCAACCAGTCCCTGTCTCACAACACACTCAAAGCCTACCACGCAGCCTGGGACACCTTTAACAAGTTCCTAACCACCAACGCCGTGCCAACACCCACAGACACCAGGCATATTTTGGCCTTCGTCTCACATTGTCACACACAGCTGGCCCTTCAAGATCCTACTACACCGTCTGTCTTCTCGTCCCACGCCGTCCGAGCCATCCAGCACTTTTTGGCCCTTCAACCAGCCAAACCCTGTGCAGACACCACCTAGTTCGCCATCAATTGTGCTCCACCTCAACGTCTCCAAGACTCAGCAAGCTGGCCACGGGGTGGACATCCATCTATACCAGCAAACAGAACCAGACGTCGCCCCATCACTGGCGCCATCTTCCGCGAGATGTCCGCCATACTCGCTGGTTCCCCTTTGGTGTCCTCCTCAGCCAGGTCATACAAGCCGCCATCTACCTGGCCTTTACTATGGGTACTTACGTCCCAGCGAATTCACCCGTAACAGCTCCATCAGGCTGACTCATTGCCTATGTTTACTAGCGGTAGTCACTAAGTTGTAACTTTTATGTTGTTCCTTGAGATATTTGTGAAATTGACACATTTTCAACCCTAAAATAACATTGCTGACAAACACTAGAAGAGAACAAAGTGTTAATTTCCAGGTAAGCTGTGCCTTTCTCTACTAATTTAAAGTTTAATGCATTTGTACATTGTTAGTATGTTTTAAGGGAGTATAAATGGATTTTATAGACAATCAAATAAATCATCCAGAAACTGTTGAGAATGAGACCTACTTAAAAAGAACAGAAGAGATCAATCAAGGACATTTATGATAAAAAAAAAATCCAAGTTTTAAATTCCAATCTTAAGATTTAATCACCATTATGTCTGAATATAATTCTAGAACAATTAAATTTTAATGAACAATCTGTTTTAGTGTTGCTGAAGGACAAAATAATGATATACAGTAATGATTTTCATGTTCTTAAAATGGAACAGTATTACTATTGTGAGTATAACAAAACAGAAGGTTTCAATGTAAAAATTAGTTTTCATAAAAATACAAATGCGTATTCATGACTACTTTTAAAACATAGCATTGTCATGAGTGCAAACATATTTAATACTTCTGTTAAATAATAAATGCACTTTTAATGACTTTTGAACCTTGACCATAGACCATAGAGAGAAGCCCTAAAAAAAATGAACAAAGTTCCTAGTGCAGCATTCCCATTCCCTGCTACTTCCCCACTGTCCAATATCAAGTGTCACAGTTAGGGGCAAGGCTCGGCTACCAGTAGCTGTAGGGACTCCCAGCTACAAGCAGGATTGGCATACAAGCAGGTCACCCTGGCAAATGACGCTGGCTCATCTGAGGTGTGGAGTCTAAGTACTAACCAGTGTTCACTAGAGCTCCTGATGGTGGTGATGGGTTTAGCTGTGTTTTAGTACCAGGTAACGGTCCTCAAGATCACCCCACCAGGAGGTGAGCAAGCCATGGTCTAATAGCTGATATAGCAGGTAAGGATCAAACAGAGGCATTGTCAGTAACAAGTAGTCACAGGTTGGGATCAGGCAGAAGTGTAGTCAAACAAGCCATGAGTCAGTAACGAGTGGTAGCAAACATATGGACGGCAGCAGGGTAGACAAGAGCGAGATATTGACTGGAGGGAGCATAATAATCTGACAAACAGGAAGTTCAGAGACATAGCTTAAATCAGGAAGTTTATGGGAGGAGCAAAGCATTCAAGGTTCAAGGCAGGATCATTCAAGGTATTGTCCAGGGAACTGTCCATCATTTTAGGTGGCTCAAAAAGAAGATACATTGTGTGAAGCAGCAGAGGTTCCGGATTCAAATCCAAGCCTGCCGAGTGTACAGCAGTGAATAGGTTGTTAAGAAGCGGGTCGGGAAGTCGGATGCTGTGTCCTAAACGGATGAGTCATCAGCTGTCAGCACGCTTCCCCCCAAAATCCATAACCAGACCCTTATCCGAGCATGCAGCCTGGGAAGCCAGGAAAGAGGGGATGAGCGAGCACCCCCCTTCCTGAACCGTAACAGGCCACGTGCTCTAAACATGGGGCGGTGAAGAGCAGAGCCCCCCCTGCCACAAAGCACCTTGTCCTGATGTTAATGGAGACAAGGGCCTCTTCCCCACAACCTTAGGCAGTGGTTGTGGGGGTCTGCGGGCAGGAGGCTTATCGGAATCTGGAAGCCCCCTTTAACAATGTGGCCCCCAGATCCCAGCCCATTGTATCCCTACTCATTCACCAAAAAAGTGTCAAAAAGAAATAAAAAACACACAGTTTTTGACAATTTCTTTATTAAAAATTAAAAAACAATATGTAGATCCATCGTCTATCATAATGCTTGTGGCACTATTTAACAACTGTCAGATGGAGGAGCAGGCAGTCGACGGTTAGCCTTCATTGCAGACAGATATTTTTGGATGGATCTACACTTGGGTACATTGTTTTTTAATTTTAATAAATGAATTGTCAAAAATTGTTTTGTTGTGGGGGACGTGGCTTGCGCACGCACGAGAATGGCTGCCTAAGCTGCGGGCTCCGCACAACAGACCGGACTACAACGACAAACGGGTACCACAGCGGCTACAATCAGACCCCAAAGCCTCTCATCCTTCTCCCCCGAACTCCGCCACGGGATGTCCCGAAAACAAAACCAAGACAAGGGTCTTAAAAAGCTGGAGACCCTCTCCTTCCAACCGCGCCACACACAAGGAAAGGCCCAAGATGGCACCGCCGGAGGAACATTGCGGCATTCCCTGAACTACACTGACGCCCCAGGACCACATTCACGCAAAATATACAATGGATTTTCGTCCTCTCTCCCTCCTGCTTCCTCATCTGAACCCCTGGCCTCACAGAGCCCAGCCAAATCGTGGATGCGGATGGATCTAACTGACCAGGCCTCAGACACAGTGAGTATAGGCCTCCGCAATGATAATGCTATCTCCTCACTGCAATCCTCTATAGCACAGTTTCTGACCTCAGGACAACCAGTGCTAGACACTGCAATGAAAGATATGCTCCTGTCCTTACAATCCTCTCTCATGACTAACCTGTCAGCGCTGATTAACAGGTTCTCATTAGAAATGAAGCATATGGACAGCAGGATGCAATTCATAGAAAACAAAATGGAGGATTGCACTAAAACTGTCAATGACCTGGTAGATGCATATACAGAACAAAAAGATGATACTCTTTGGATCAAAGCAAAACTCACAGATCTCGAAGATCGATCCAGACGCAACAATATAAAAATTTGCGGCATACCAGAATCTGTCCAGCCCAAAGAATTACACAACTTTGCTAGCATAGCACCATGTTTCCTAGTATGCTTCCTGAACTATCTCCAATCGAACTCACTATTGATCGCATCCATAGACTACCTAAACCCCGCCATCTTGAAGCGGAAGTACCTAGAGATGTGCTTCTAAGAGTTCATTTTTTACAAGCAAAGGAACAAATCCTGATGAAAGCAAGGGAGATATCACCACTCCCAACACCGTACTCAGACATTCAACTGTACGCTGACTTGTTACAATACACTCTCCAAATGCGGAGACAACTTAAAACCATCACCAAAGCCATGAATAACCACAAAATCACATAAAAATGGCCATCCTGCCACAATCCTGGCTACGTACAATGGAATACCGCACACCATCTCCACGCTGGAAGGTGGCATGAAACTCCTACACGCCTGGGGAATCCTTCCAGACCCCCAACATAACCATCTTGACCCTCAAGGTAGACCAAATCCTTTCACCTTTGGAGTGAACCAGGAGAAATTCAAAAACAAGCATCATTAATTAACTAGCCCAAACTACTAGACATGTGCACACTGAAATATTTTGTTTCAGTATTTTGTTTTCGTCCGAAAAAAATAAATTTATTTAGTTACTCCTGAAATTTGTTTTTATTTATTTCGTTTTTCGTTAAAAATTGCATTCGTACAAAAATCCAAATGAATTGAGGTCAAATCTGTCATTGAAGGCTTATGGTGTCTGTCGAATGTTCAAAGAAGGTTCGATGGAGCAGCTAAACTGTAAGACTCTGTATAGTTTAGCTGCTCCGTCAAATCTTCTTAGAACTTTCGACAGACACCATAAGCCAAAGATTTGACGTTTGTATGTTTTTCGATGCTTTGTCGCATCTTTGTCGTACATGTTGAATGTATATAGTTCAAACAGAAAATGGACTGGTGATAGTGGTCACTGATCAGACAGGTAACAAGATAGGGTATATAGAATCTATATAGAATCTCAATCTATAATATAGAATCTATAATAATAAATCCCCCCCAGCCTCTGATGCTATCACAACACTAGCAACACTAGTATCACTATCAAGTTCACAACACTAAAACAATAGCAGCAGATTATTGTGAAAAAGTTAGGTTGAACTGTAGCTTGCTTCACTATTGTTCTGCTGCTGTGCTTATGCTTAATTGCTAAATAATTCAGGTTCTCTGACAAACGGACCAGCTAAGATTGATTGTCTTCTGAAATGATTCAGTGTGTGTCTCTCTCTGCTAGCAAAAGTAAGTTGGCTGTACGTGTGTACTTAGTTCTAGCTATTTTACTGCTCCTCCTCTTTGGTTAAAATCAGCCAATAACATTCATCATCGTCATTTTTTTTATTTTACTTTCCCCACCCATTTCCAGCAGCGATCTTTTTTCTCTACGTCAAATCTTTTCTCTCTACATCAAATCTTTTCTCTCTACGTCAAATCTTTTTTCTCTATGTAGAATAATCTTGGACTAATAGAGTTAAGGTTAGGCACATTCGACCACAGGCAGGTTCGATGGACACAGATTGTTATTGTCAACGTTGAATCTCCTATCTATATCAAACTGTTGTCACAATGAAAACAAAAATAAAGCATTTGTTTATGTCGGATCTTCTTTTTTCGGATTCTGCACTTTCGCTATCATTTGTTAAAGTGGATGTCATGATGTAGAGAATAAGATTTCCTTTCATTTGAGCCCAGTCTTGCCACACAGATTTACTCCAGCCCTGAGAAATCCTCTTTTATTTTAGGTTAGAAATATCTTGACAAAGTGCTGAAAACTTTGTCAAAAACGCCCCCTTGCTGTGAGTGACAGGTGATTTACATATCTCATGCACTAGCCTGAGACAGGCACATCCTGTGTAATTATAAAAAGTGAGAAATTCACCCCTCCCCCACATAACAAATCCTGGTGATGAAAAGGAATGTTATCTGTGATTAGGTAAAAAGGAAAAGACACACACGGAGGTGGATAGGTTGCTGCTCACCCCAAAAAGGTAGATTCAAAAGGGAATTTCCCCCCAGGGAGGTGGGGTTTTTAGGCAGCAAAGTATAAAAGGTTGAGTAATTGATACAATGTTTGTCAAAATAAAATGTATAAATGTTTATTATAATGACACAAATGTGGCAAAATGGGTAAAAGACATGAGCCCCAGTAGAAAATACAATACAGCAAAAATAAAAAATACACACAAGCATCGGCAGACAAAACTTTCAAAACAACATAGTTATTCAAAACATGTCGGTGTAAGGAAAGTAAAACTGACGCGTTTCAACCCGTAGCTATATGGGTCTTCTTCAAAGGATTTTGTCTGCTGTAATAGAAAGCAATAGGCATACATATATCGCAATTATCTCATTGTGAACTAACACAGGGAGTATAAGGAGCATCTATTATGGAGATGCGACATATATTTACCAGAGCATGTATGATTTATGCAATAGGGATCCCTTAAAACGATTCCTTCTCTCCAGGTGGCCCCGAAGCGCTCCTCACCCGTGTGGGGCAGGTCGGGACAAACAGCAAGGATGCGTGGCTTACAAGAGGTCACAGCCAATGTTTGACCCTCCACATACAGATAGATCGGGCAGTAGTCGGGGCTGGAGGGGAAGAGGCCACACACCTGTTGCAAGAGTCCAAACCCAAATAATTATAAGTCTACCAATTGATATGGTTTGAGACAATTAGTCCAACTAGAGCCATGAGTTTGAAAGGTACCCAAACGGCACGACAGCACAACATTTATTGCAGGCCATCCATAAAAAAAATGTTGGGGTTTACATCCACTTTAAAACGATAATGAAAATACCTGAAATTTGGACGAAAACAAATGCACATGTCTACAAACTACGACATTGAGCAACTTTCATAGTCTGGTCTGGAACTACGCTCAAACACCTGCTTGCTGAACTTACCCCCATTATTGGTCAGCTGCTCATCAGAGCTTCTTGTTGCTGACTCACTTGTTTGTTGCACCTCAGTGTGCGTTCTGTTTGTTATTTTCTCCCAGTTCTTCTACTTTTATCATAACTGCATATCCAACTCCTACAGGCAAACACAAATTCATAGCCTACACCTATGAGTATCCATCACATATAACATATATTGCATACTGTAGGTTTGGTTGGTAACTTGTTTCTTCTTCTAGCATTCTGACAAACCCCAACGTCAGCCTTCTCATCCCGTATCAACCAAATTCTGAAAAGTTAACCCATCGTCCATCGAAACCAATCCTGATACTACTCGTTACCGGATCTTCTGCATCACTGCTAACAACCTTCTCATCCTCATCATCCAAGCACCTGAATCCCAGAGCATCATCACCTATAACTGTGAGTACCTCATCTTCTCTGCACCACCTCTCCACTCACCATGGGGATCACTATCCTCTCCCTCAATGCCAGAGGGCTAAATCACCCAGCAAATCGTACATCTTTGTGAAAATCCGCATTGGCCCACAATTGTAACGTACTATGCGTCCAAGAGACACGCTTTGACATAAAAGCCTCCCTTAATTGCCAACATAGACAGTTCCCTCATGTGTTCCAGTCCTCCTACCCAAAAAACAATGCGGTGTACTGATCGCTGTCAGAGACACTGTTCTGTTCTTTTTACGCTACAACAATGTGTCACAGAACCGAATGGCCGTTTTTTTTGAACTGTACAATCAACAATATACCTTACACCATAATCTCCATCTATGCCCCAAACCAGTGCCAAATAATTTTCCTCAGGAAAACCTTGCAAGCAGTTCGGAAATTACAACAAGACCATCTATTGCTATGTGGAGACTTAAATTTGGTACCGAACATCTCAATGAACTCTACAGCAGGAATCAAAAGACAAGCTTCTTCCTTAGATGCCTTTATATTCTCCAATGATTTGTATGATGTGTGGAGGTGTTGTCACACGAGCGAGAGAGACTTCACGTTCCTTTTGCCATTTCACAACACCTACTCTGGAATTGATTTGTTATATGGACTCTCAAATGGAGAGGCAACAATTATTTACTCAGCACACCCTGCTACTCCACACCTTTTAAACAACAATTGGAAGAGTATTTCTCGCTCAATCAAGCATAAGTGTCTGACCCGCTGGTGGTGTGGAATGCCCATAAGGCAGTGATAAGAGGGGTATTTCTACAAATGTGAGCTAGGACAAAGAAAAAAAAGAAAACCCAAAAACTTGACGAACTCACGACTGAATCTTTAAACAAAACCAACCCCTCCCCTCCCCTACAAGCTAAAATCTTCACGCTTCGACACTAATTACCCTCCTTGGCGGTAATCCCGAGTCTGGCTCGGGTCCAGCTTTTTCTGCTGGGGGCGGTAAACCTGAGCCAGACTCGGGCTTGCGTGCAGGATGCAGGGGGGAAGTTACTTACCTTTTCCCCTGGATCCTGCGATGTCTCCCCGCTGTGTGAGCGAGCCGTCCGCTCGCTCGATTCACACAGTGCCGGTCTCCGTTCCCTGCGACGTTCCGACGCACGGGAGCGGAGATCGGCGCCAAATTCAAAAAAGTTTAAAAACACAACACACATACAGTACTGTAATCTTACAGATTACAGTACTGTATACCAAAAATACACACCCCCTTTGTCCCTAGTGGTCTGCCCAGTGCCCTGCATGTCATTTTATATAATAAAAAGATTTTTTTTCTGCCTGGAAACTGGAGATTGTCCATAGCAACCAAAAAGTGTCCCTTTATGTCAAAAGTGGTTTTAGACCAGCTAGAAAACACTGATAAAAAATTAG
Source organism: Lithobates sylvaticus (assembly GCA_028564925.1). Taxonomy (NCBI): domain Eukaryota; kingdom Metazoa; phylum Chordata; class Amphibia; order Anura; family Ranidae; genus Lithobates; species Lithobates sylvaticus. The sequence goes on along the minus strand of CM053026.1, from coordinate 366,620,578 downwards.
AATCACAATTTATCATCAAACAATAAATTTAATGACAGCGACTATTCTGCAACTGAGCAAATTTCAGTGTTTTTGATTTGATTACATTATTGAATCATTTTTATATATATTTTTATTTTATTATAATTTATGATTTTGTGTTTCAAACTTTATCATACCCGGGATGTCTACTAGACTCTGGTTCGGACAGATTTAAGTGAGTTATTCATAAGAATTGCATGCCTACAATATAAAAAACGCCAAATTTCCATGCAAAATAATTGTACCGCTTTCAGCACAAAATTCCAGACAGAATCATACCGCCAGGGAGGTTAAGATCCCTTTTCCTCACAAAATACGAAAAATCATATAAGATTCTCAAAGCCACCTCATATACTACAGGGAATAAAGCAAGTAAAGCAATGTCCTTATGAATTAAAGGTCATAGAAGCAAAACAAAAATTCTGTATTTACATGATCCACACACCAACGAAAAACTCCTCAAACCCCACTAAATAGCAAACGGATTTAGCAAATACTATGCAGACCTATACAATCTTAAAGATGACACCTCCACCTCCCAACCTTCACCTGCACTGATCCAATCATTCCTAGATAGCGTAAATCTTCCATCTGTTACCCCTGAGCAACTCTCAATACTAAATGACCCCTTTACGGTTTGTGAAATTCTAACAACAATAGACAAACTCCCTAGCCACAAATCCCCTGGTCCGGATGACTTCACTGGGGAATACTTCAAAAAATTCAAACACATATTAGCCCCCACACTATGCCAAACATTTAACCTGTCTGCTAAATCCGCCTAAATCAGCAGTACTGAACAAATTTGGAATCACAGGTAGTATACACAATGCAATAATGGCCTTGTACTCTAACCCCTCTGCTCGAGTATTCTCAGCAGACACTCTTTCCTCACCATTCCAGATCTCCAATGGCACAATACAAGGTTGTTAATTATCTCCCATAATTCAACCTTGTCATGGAACCCCTAGCAGAAAGTATAAGATCCAATAACAAAATCTCCGGTATACCTCTAGCCGACTTAGAACATAAAATCAGCTTTTTCGCAGACGAAGTGATCCTCGTGATCACCAACACTGACCGCTCCCTTCCTGAGATCCAAAGGATGCTTGCCTGGTTCAGTGATATCTCTTATTACAAGCTCAATGAGACTAAATCATACATACTTAACCTGGGACTAGATGGTACCACCTGTGATCGACTTAAACTACGATTCCCATACACCTGAGCGGACCATAGCATAACTTACCTGGGAATCCAACTAACCTCATCTACTAAAACATTGTTCTCCACCAACTACTCGCCGATCCGCCCTAAGTTACAAACAGATATCTCCAGGTTGGTATCCTTTGAGTTCTCATGGTTGGGACGCTTAGCGGTGTTCTAAATGTTACATCTCCCCAAATATTATATTTATTTCGCACAATCCCTATCCCTCTACCTATTAGATATTTCAACTCACTCCAATCAATCCTATCAAAATTTGTATGGAAAGGTAAGAAACCCAGATGTGCCCATTCTCAATTAATTAAATATTGTTCAGCAGGGGGACTAGGATGTGTCAATTTCCAAGACTACTACATGGTGTCCATCCTCACACAATCAAAAGAGTGGTTTCTACCTTCCCCCCTCACACAATATGGGGAAAAATTGAATCATCCCTAACTCAAAGTAATAAACTGTCTCCTTGGCTTTTCACTACCACACTAGCAAATGCCCCCCCCCCCGCCTATCACCAACAATAGTAGCAACTATTAAAGTATGGTCCCGATTTTTACAAATCACCTCGACCCACCCCATACAATCAACGGTACAAATTCCTATAGAATCTCTGCAACGACTGATGTTCTCGACCTCTTATGCCCACTGGAGAGACAAAGGTATTTCCTACATATTCGATCTCTTTGACAATGACAAACCCAAAAAGTTCCCCGTACTGCAAAGAGATTACCAACTCCCGAAATCGGACATATTCCTGTACATACGTACCCAACATTGCCTCAATTCACTCAAAACATGGACATGTAAACTACCCCAAAAAGCATGGATCTACTTCAAATCCCCTACTACTTACCAGAAAGGTATAACAATGTTTTATAATTTGCTCCACTCTAAAACTATGTTCTCTAGCCCCACTGCAATTACCAGATGGGAAAAAGATCTAAAACAAAACTTCACACTAGCCCAATGGGAAAAGGCTGGCCAATCCACCTACAAAGCCACCTGCTGCTCCACTCTCTGGGAACTTACGTTCAAACTGACCTATCATTGGTACCTGACACCTGACAGACTGTGCAAATTTGACACAACGCTAGATAACTCCTGTTGGAGAATATGTGGACATACAGGCAATATACTTCATACATTCTGGAACTGCCCCAAACTTTCTCTCTTTTGGCACTCTGTGTTCCAATTATTGTCTGACGTTACAAAAATAACAATAGAGGAAAAACCATCCCTGGCACTGTTATCTCTGAACATGGACCGCTTCCCCAATCCGACAAGAACTGTCATAACTCACATACTCTTGGCAGCACGCCTCAGTATAGCTAGGAAATGGAAAGATCCAGATCCCCCCCCCCCACTCTTAACGATGTACTCTGCACCACACACGATCACTTTATATATGAAACGACCCTGGCATTACGACATAACGACAAAACACGTATGCACCAAAAGTGGCAACAATGGATTGACTGGGTTAGCTCTCCTGAACTGGTTAAGACGTTATATCCCTAACTCTGATTTAATGCCCTCTAATTTCTTCTACACCCCAACAACTGTTAATGTTTACTCCTTGTAAATCTCTTCTATCAAAACTCTGAATACAGATATAACATTAAAGGTTAACCTGCAGAAGGGTGGGGAGTTCCCTCACACGGACACAGTCTTGCACCCTACGGGTGTCTCGGGTGGGGGAACTCCTTCCCTCCATCCAATTAAGTAACAACTCTATAACACAAACCACCTATGATATCTGTTCGTATGTTATACCATATTGCTCATTGCATTCCTTGAATTAATGTGTTTGCCGTACACCAATTACTTCACCATTTGAAGAGATGTACTGCTGTATTATGTTGTTGTTAAACCTATTTCTTTGGATAACAAGCTATACATAATCTTGAACCTGCAACTTTCAAAATATGCCAATAAAAATCTATTTAAAAAAAAAAAAAAACTGTGTGTGTTTTCTATTTCTTTTTGACACTTTCTTTTGGTGAATGAGTAGGGGTAAAATGTAATCCATTTTCATTTACATAGGGTGGGCTAGGATCTGGAGACCAGGTGCTTTGGGGTGGGGGACAGAGCCCCTTTGCATTAAATCACCCCCATGTGGTCTGGTATGGTTCAGGAGGGGGGCTGCTCACCCCCCTCTCTTCTGGCCTGTCAGGCTGCATGCTCGGATAAGGGTCTGGCATTGATTTTGGGGGGACACCACATTGTTTTTTTTTTTTTTGCTTCGGGGTTCCGCTAAAATCTATACCAGACCCAAAGGTCTTTCTATGGATTGGGGGGACCCCTATACCATATTTCGTTTTTTTGGGTTGCCGGCAATAGCTTGCAGCCAGGAAAATCAATTTAAATTTTTTTTTTTTCTTTATTTATGTCAGTTTTGCTGCAGCAGGTTCTATACATGGTATAGATACACCATTTTACAGGCAAACTAAGGGGACCTCCCATGCACTATATTTAAAATAATTTTAAATGTGTATTGTTTCACTCATTAAAATCACTGCTCCTTTAAAAACTGTATCTTTAAAAACACTTTTTGAATTTATACATGTCCCTCAGGACAGTGCCCGGGCACCCATACCTTTTCATGGCCAATAACTTACATATAAGTGTTCAGCCCATCACTATTAACTATTATTAGTTAACCTTTTTAAATTTTTATGTTTTGTTCCTTATTTTTTGTGTCTTATTAAAAGTGCAAAATTAGAAACAAATTAAATGACTTTGTACAAGAATAATACCAAAGAAGAGCTGGAGTAGACCTTGTGGTTGCATTGGGGCACAATTTTTTTTGGAGTGTTTCTGATGCAGAATGGAAAGTGAGCTAAGGTCATCTACTTTGCCTAAGCTTCCCTCCACACCAGAACCTCCAGAGGGAGTAAACCCAGGAGTGAGGGACAAGGTAAAGTGTTTGTGAGAGTCTTCTGGTAGAGTCAGGGTACTGTCCAGGAATGAAGGGGCAGAAAAAAGAGAGGGGAATTAAGGGAGATAACTAGTAGTGTGGAGTAATTGTTGGATGCATGTGAAAGAAAGATTATGACAAGTGTGACAGTTAATGGGGTATCGGCAGAAAAATGATGAGGTGGGGGGTTACTCTGGGGTTGAGAAGAGGCCTCTACACTCCAGTGAGGTTGATCTCAGACTCTCAAGTAGGGGCTGGCTTTGGGTGCATTGGGTTGTGGTTGACTGACCCCCGTTCTGAGGGAAGGGTGCCCAGTTGTGGACATCATGGTAACAGAAAGGAAGTTGGTTGACTAAGCATTAAAATAAAGGCTTGTGGGTGCATGTTGTGACTGAATGTAGTAGCGTTATTGCAGAGGTCCCATGTGGCTCAGATTTGAAAAATCACCCGTGCAGACTATACACAATAAATTATATATCAGAGTCCATCAATAAAGAAAAACAAATCCAATCTTCAACTGTGAAACGTGTTCAATCCACCACCACCGAACTATATGACCCCCTGTTACAGAGGGTCACAGAAGGCATGTGCTGATAATATATCTCCTGGGCCATCAGATATTCCTACTGGTCTCTTTATTGCACACTTCCCAAACCATAGATGGTATGCACAGCGCTCTTCACATCATCCCGCATGAACCCAATCTCGTTGGCATTATGAATGGCATGAAAGAGATAGATGCTCCAACAGTGTAAAAAAAACCTCAAATTTATTCAGAAATAAAAACAGCAATTACACTTACAAGAATGAAGATATTAGAAACCCAAAGTCCAGTGCGCCGACCGGCACACACACGAACAACCCATACTTCCTGGATCTTCAACCACATACATGAGGTAGCGTCAGTGCTTCGCTCCGCCCTACGCGTTTCGTAATAGAGTTAGGTTGTTATGCCGCACACAGACAAATTATCTCTGTCCAGTGTGAGACATTCCCTGTGAAGAAATGACATATCCTAAAATTCATCAATTTCTCAGCCTGGCGCTTGTGCAGGGGAGAGCTATACAGCAATTAGATCTGACACATACACAAGCAAGCAGATCATTCACAGAAACACAAAGCTTACAATGCAGCTGGAAGTTTTTTTTATTTATTACATAATCACTTCCACATTTGTGTTGCAACACAAAGTAGATGGCAAGGCATGCAATGGATGCTGGAAGTTATTTTTTCCATTTGATGAATAGGGACAGGCTAACTGAAGTAAAACATGGACATAGGGGCATCAATCAGCCATGACACTACAAACTGCACCCACATCATGTGAGCCCATTAAATAAGATAAATAAATGGAACATGGAATATAACTACACTAATACCAGGGACGTGCAGTGAGGTCAGTGGCTGGTGAGGCACTGGCTAGTAGGGTGGAGCTTGAAGTTTGGGTCGAACATAAGTTCGACTCAAACATCGGGTGTTCGCCTGTTCACGAACAGCGAACATTATGGGGCATTCGTGGAAATTTTGAGCACCGCAGGATGCCCCATAATGCGAGATAGCAGTGCATTGCTGTATGATGATTGGCCAAAGCATGCACCTAACCTGCATACTTCGGCCAATCACAGCGCACTCTGCTAAGAGAGCCATAATTGGCCAAAGGCAGGATACTTTTGGCCAATCATGGCTCAGGGGGACTAAGTCCACGTCCCACACTATAAAATGCTGCTTACACGGTGGCCGTATGTAGTGTTGTTGGCGTGGACAGAGAGTTAGCTTGATTTAGATTAAGCAAGCAGGTTATTCAGTTAGTGGCAGTGTATTTGATATATATATATATATATATATATATATATATATATATATATATATATATATATATATATATATTTATGGTCTAGAGCCCTACGGACGACATGAGTAACGATGACACATAGGGACAACACAAAACTCACCAACATGAAATAGACCTGAAAGTGTGCCTTGGTCTACCGTATGGTACGCCAAAATAAGGGGGCATACCCTAGATAAAGAATGATAAGAAGTAGTTATGGAATGTGGAATGAGTATTCAGTCTGGGGTAAGAATACTTAGAAGAGGTTTTAAAAGGGGAGGGTGGGCGGGTATCACGCACAGGAAACCGACAAAGACCGGCGGCCTTTGGGCTGCTTAAATACCCTCCGGGCTCCTCCCATAACTTCAGGCCGGTACCCGGCCTTCCAATTTATGGTCTAGAGCCCTACGGACGACATGAGTAACGATGACACATAGGGACAACACAAAACTCACCAACATGAAATAGACCTGAAAGTGTGCCTTGGTCTACCGTATGGTACGCCAAAATAAGGGGGCAAAACCTTCAGGTAGGGGATAATTATTTATTAGAGGTAATGTCACTGAGTGAGTCGAGCAAAGGCCTGAGCCATTTCTAACTGTGGGTTAGGAATGTAGCGAGAGAAGCAGGCCGACTTCCACCGACCCAGTTTCTTGATTACGTGGTCCGGAACCCCCTGTCTTGAGGCCGTCGTGGCCGCCCCGATCCGGAACGAATGCCCGGAGTACTGGCTGGGGTCCAACTGAAGATGGCCGAGAAGGACCCGGACATGTTCCACGAACTGCGAAGAGTTAAGGGCTTTCACCGGAAAAGGTAGCAGTGGACTGGCCCCGGGGCAGTCGGACAGCAGTGCCGTCAGGCGGTCCAACACGGCAACTGGGCACCAGTTGTTGTGAGTCCTGTATAGGTGAATATCTACTCCGGAACCTCGCTGTTGGGTTTTGGAGGTCGTCAAGTGAAGGACGTAGTGATCCTGGTGGCGATAGAGATTATTTCTACGCAAGACTGGACCGGCTGGGTGGCTGCGAGTGAACTCGCTGGGCCGCAGAAACCCGTAAAACGCCATGTGTATCGCAGCCTGCAGGACGGTACTGAGGAGGAGACCGAAAGGGGACCTATCCAGGATGTCAGACATCCCCTTGAAGATCTCCCCCGTGATAGGCAGCCGCTTTGAGCTGACTGGCGGCTGGTGTTTCTGAACTCCACGTAGTAGAGCCCTCACGGCGTGGCAGGAGAACACCGAAGGCCTTGCGGGGTCTTGAAGTGACAAATAGTGCTGCACCCCGGCCACGTACTGGCGTATCGTGCTGTGTGACAGTGCTAGGTGTGAATGGCAGTAGGCGATGAACGCCAAGACCTGCTTGAGGCTGGAAGACTCGCGAGGCCGCTGGGGCAGGAACTTGTTAAACGCCCTCCAGGCCGTCTGGTAGGCCCGACGGGTGTTGCGGGCGAGTGAGGCGTTGATGATATCGGTAGCTGAGTGTAGATGTGGGGCTAGTCCAAGGTCAGTTGTGACCAATCCGGGATAGTGGCTGAATGACGGCAGGCTCCTGGCACCTGTTCAAAGAAAGAAATAAAGTTAAAACGGGAGAGTGCGTCCGCTGCTGCGTTGAACTTCCCTGGAATGAAGGAGCAGTACACATTGAACTGATGCTGTAGGGATAGCTGGACCAGTCTGCGGAGGAAGGACATGACGGGCCTGGACTTAGACCTGCCCTTGCTGATGATCTCGGCCGTGGCTTGATTGTCTGTCGAGAAAGCCACCGTCTGTCCAGACCAATGGTGACCCCATAGGTGGGCGGCTGCTACAATAGGGAAGAGCTCAAAGAGGGCTGACGTGGTAGTAAAGCCCGGTGTGGCTAGTGCTTGAGGAGGCCACGGGGCGGCGAACCACAAATGGCCAAAAATGGCGGCGCATCCTGTGGATGCCGCCGCGTCGGTCACCACCTGTGGTGACTGCGTGGACACGACTGGGATAAACAGGGACACACCGTTCCAATCACTAAGAAAGTGCTCCCACATGGCCAGATCTGCCCTGGCTGCAGAATCCAGCCTAATGACCTGGTCTGGGTCCTGCGTGTAGGACAGGAAGACCAGCAACCGGGACACAAAGGAGCGGCCCTGGGGGATGATCCTCACGGCAAAGTTCAGCATCCCGAGGAGAGACTGAAGTTGCTTCTGAGTACATCCCCCCCCCCCGGGTGAACTCTTGCAGAACCGTCCTGATACGGTCCAACTTATCTGCCGGAAGGCTGGCCTGCATGGCCAACGTGTCAAGGTCGACGCCCAGGAACGTGATCTTGTGTGCCGGGCCGTCAACCTTGTGCTCCGCTATGGGGACGTTCAGATTGTCGAAAAACGTCCTCAACTTTCCAAGGTCCCCTGGGGGAGCCCCGGGCGGCTCTATCAAAAGGAAGTCATCCAAATAATGGATGACCTCGTGGCACTGTGCCTCATGGAGAAGGATCCACGCCAGGGTCTCGGCGAACTTGTCAAATAGCCAAGGACTACTTTTAGACCCGAAGGTCAATTTGGTCGCGAAATAATATCGCTCCCTCCACTTGATGCCGTGCCAGCACCACAAGGAAGGATGGATGGGCAGCAGCTTGAAGGCGTCGGATATGTCCGCCTTCGAGAGCCACGCACCCACCCCTGCCCTGAGAATGGCCTGGATAGCCATGTCTACCGAAGCGTACTTCAGCGAGAACTCCTCGGAGGGGATGAGCGAGTTGAGACTGGGAACGACGGAAGAATGAGGCGCTGACAGATCATACACCAGACGTTTTTTATTTGAAAACTTTCCCTGCACAAGCCCGATAGGGCTAACCCTCCAGATGCTGAAGGGGGATTGACAGAACGGGCCTATCATGAAGTCCCGATCCAACTCCGTCTGCAAAAGGACATCAATCGCTGGCTCGTCTGTTGCTGCTGAGCGTAAATTCGGACATTCGTGGGTGGAGTGGGGCAGGGTGATGAGCCCGGTATGGAACCCCTCGGTGAAGCCTCGGATGAGGTAGCTGGCGAGTGACGGAGTGGGGTGTGAGGTCAGGTAGACGCCGAGCCAAAGGACATTGACCCGGCTTAGTCATGGTCTCTTCTGTTTGACCTCACACAGGATCCTGGGGTGCGCCCTCTGGCACAGGGTGCAAATGTGCAAGAGCCGGCACTGGCTGAAATTGCAGGAGCCGTAATTAAAATTGTTGCAAATGGCGGCTCCCCCAACCATCCGCACCGGACGTCCCAATTTGTCCATCTTTCGCCCTTGCACCGGGGCCTGCTGAGCCTGGCTCGTGCTGGCAGAGGCCGTGCTAGCTATCGGATGGACAGAGGCTACGTTGGCACACCAGACCGTGGTGTGAGACGCTGACTGACAGACAGCACATAGCGGGGAGCGAAGGCCTGCAAAGTGGCGGCAGAACAATTCCGTGTCCACTACGCTCCAGTCCGTTGGTAAATGGAACTGTGTGAATCTGGCTGCGGCTTTGGCCGAGAAGGACCGATGGTAGTCGTAGAACGCTGAGCCACCGTATTTGTGGCCCAGGTCTACGACCAAATGGAGGTAGAGGTCCAGCTCTTCCCGTCTGCCGGGGGAGGCTGAGCACAGCACGTCTCTAAACATGCCGAAAGCGAGCGTGAATTCGGGCACCGTGAGCTTCCTGTTGAGCCTCGGATCCTTCGCTTTCAACACCACCGAGACATCTCCCCAGGTGTAGGCCTTGTTCTCGGCCAAGTCATGGACCGAGATCAAGAGTGAGGCCAGATTGACGTCTTTGCCCTCTAGAATGTCCTTCCTTACGCTGGGTGGCACCAGGTGGGAAGGGTGAACGGTAGGCGTGGCAAGCTCACTACCTGCGGCCGGTGCACTGATGGCTGGGACCACCGCGTGGTCCGGAACCGTGGCAGCCGGGCTGGCCTCTAGCCGAGACACCCTGTCCTGGACCTCCACGATTGAGGAAGACAGGGAGGACACGAGGGTGTGTAGCTGGGCAACGGCGGCTGAAATCGATTCCAGAGACGCCTGCTGGCTGCTGGGGCTTGCTGCGGCCGGTGGTGGGAAGAGAAGCCTGAACAGCTCCGCCTTCCTGGCCGTGGACGAGAAGGGTATCCCTCTGCGTCTCAGCTCGGCGGACAGCCTAGGAATTGTCCATGCCCTAAGAGACTGGACACTGCCAGCCTCGGAGGCTGACGCCGGAGATAGTGGGGTGGTGAGGTCATCGCTGCCAACTGACGACATGGCGGCTGCCAAGACCTGTAACTTGGTAGACTGGTCACGTGTCTGCAGGCTGGGCCTAAAAGGTGACAAGAAATGAGTTTGGACGTGTCACCTATGATATACGTACCTGCCACAAGAAAGCAGGAGCCCCCCGTGCCCTTGTGTGTTTTTTTTTTTTTTTTTTTTTTTTTTTTTTTACCTGCTGGAACCCTGATCAAGTTGGCGCAGGTGGACCTACTGAATCCGACTGACCTGAGAGAGTGTGAGAAAAAATACCTATTTAAGAGCCTAACACTGCTGCCGTCCAGAGCGACGGAACCCAACGCAGATGATAACAACAGGCAATAGTGACTTGAGTCGACTGCCGAGATCGCTGTGGGATCAACTGACAGATGACAACACGAACGACTGACTTGACACGTTGCTTTACTGAATGAACTTCCCGTGACAGGGCCCGGCCCGTACGTACCGTATGGGGGTGACTGTGGGCCGGACTCCGGAGCACGTACAAAATGAGGCCACCATGAAACTAGGCCGACTGCCTAGGTATGCTGAGGCCGAACTGTGACATCCAGCTGCCACCGAGTCCGACTTCAAGCTCCCCCCCTTTTTTATTTATTTTTTTTTTTTTTTCCTTTTTTTTTTTTTTTTTTTTTTGAAATGCGGCCGGCCTAGGGCACGCCGGCGCGAATTCGTACAAGCGGGTGACCAATTAACACCGGGCGTGGTAAGGTGACACAGAAATGATATAACATGACAAGGGCAAGAATCAAAGTTTTTTTTTTTTTTTTTCTTTGCGACTCCGCCCCTGGCGCATGTATTGAAATGAGGCCGAGCCTAGGGCACGCCGACACGAATTTAGTGCGAAGAAGTGACTCCATTCGTGCCGGGCGTGGTAGGGTGACAGTAATGAGATACCATGACAGGGGCAAGAATCAGGAATGTACGTAAACCAGTGATGCGATTCTGCCCTTGGCGCATGTATTGAAATGAGGCCGTGCCTGGGGCACGCCGCCATGAATTCAGTGCGAGAAAGTGACTCCATTCATGCCGGGCGTGGTAGGGTGACAGAAATGAGATACCATGACAGGGGCAAGAATCTGGAATGTACGTAAACCAGTGATGCGATTCCGCCCTTGGCGCATGTATTGAAATGAGGCCGTGCCTAGGGCACGCCGACACGAATTTAGTGCGAAGAGGTGACTATATTCACACCGGGCGTGGTAAGGTGACAGAAATGAGATACCATGACAGGGGCAAGAATCTGGAATGTACGCAACCAGTGATGCGATTCTGCCCTTGGCGCATGTATAGAAATGAGGCCGTGCCTAGGGCACGCCGACATGAATTTAGTGCGAAGAAGTGACTACATTCACGCCGGGCGTGGTAAGGTGACAGAAATGAGATACCATGACAGGGGCAAGAATCTGGAATGTACGCAACCAGTGATGCGATTCTGCCCTTGGCGCATGTATAGAAATGAGGCCGTGCCTAGGGCACGCCGACACGAATTAGTGCGGGGAAGTGACTGCATTCATGCCGGGCGTGGTAAAGTGACAGAAATGATATGCCATGACAGGGGCAAGAATCAGGAATGCCCGCAGCCAGTAAAGTGATTCCGCCCTTGGCGCATGTATTGAAATGAGGCCGGGTAGTAGTGCATCTGGATCGCCCCGATCGGAGCATGCGTGGATGCGACCGGACCAGGATCGAAGCGATGGCATGAACGCCCTGTTTAACTGATGCGAAATGATTTAGCATGACCGAATGGCCTGGTACGTTAGCCACGTTTGAAATGATGAAATGATTGTCATGCTAATTCGTGAAATGTTTCGACACGGTCGAAGTGATTCGTACAACTAAAATGCCAACAGTGCTTCGGAATATGATAGCGATTCGGCACGCTCGCTAGCGCCACTAATTCGGATAATGGCAGAACATGAACGATACGTGTGAGTGCGAACGGCACCCGTGCGTGAGTTATGTTGAACGATTCGGAGACTGTGTAGCCCGCTCGTGTAAGGGAACCCTAAGTGCCGGATGCGACATCGGTCGGAGTGTATGTGGCGGGCGGCCCTGAACGTGCGTGCCGTTAGATGGCTCCCGATCGGGTACAACATAACGTGCGAGTAAGTGTTTAGGTTTTCGAGACAAGCAGCGCGTGGCTCGTGAGCTACGCAGATCACAGTTTAGTGACATGATAAGCAGTGCATGAGAACGTAAAACATGGGAGCCGAAGCCCTACCTGCGACAGCCGAACCAGACTCTTTGTACGAAACTGCGACTCGACGACACGAGTGCGACACGAAGGGGCGACACAACTTACGAACACGGAACACGGGACTGCAACAAGAGAAGACGGATAGACGAAAAAACGGAGCTCACGAGCCGGCACCAAGAGCGCTTGTCACGAACGAGTCGGTCCTAGATGTCTGACGTATCAGATATCACGCACAGGAAACCGACAAAGACCGGCGGCCTTTGGGCTGCTTAAATACCCTCCGGGCTCCTCCCATAACTTCAGGCCGGTACCCGGCCTTCCAATATATATATATATATATATATATCACAGTCAGTCTAGTGTGTGTAATATATATATATATATATATATATATATATATATATATATATATATATATATATATACTCTGCATTTAGTATATATTCAGTGTATTAATATACAGTCTTGTGTGTGTATGTATATGTATATATATACTCTGCATCCAGTGTAGCCTATATCTACTGTGCATTCCGTGGTGTACTGTTTCTAATACACTTCAGGCATGTAAACAGTATCTAATACAGTGTGTATAGTTTCTACTACACTTCTGGTGGTGTATACAGTATACAATACAATGCAGCCATTGTACAGTTTCTAATACAGTGCAGGCGGTGTACACAGTTTCTAATACAGTGTGTACAGTTTCGAATGCACTTATGGTGGTGTACACAGTACACAATACAATGCAGCCGTAGTACAGTTTCTACTACTTTTCTGGTGGTGTACACAGTATCTAATACAGTGTCTACAGTTTTTAATACACTTATGGTGGCATACACAGTATACAATACAGTACAGCCGTAGTAAAGTTTCTAATAAAGTGCAGGCGCTGTACACAGTATCTAAACAGTGTGTACAGTTTCTACTACACTTCTGGTGGTGTACACAATACAGTACAGCAGTAGTACAGTTTCTACTACTTTTCTGGGGGTATACACAGTATCTAATACAGTGTGTACAGTTTCTACTACACTTCTGGTGGTGTACACAGTACACAATACAGTGCAGCCGTAGTACAGTTTCTACTACTTTTTCTGGTGGTGTACACAGTATCTAATACAGTGTGTACAATTTCTACTACACTTCTGGTGGTGTACACAGTACACAATACAGTGCAGCCGTAGTAAAGTTTATACTACTTTTCTGGTGGTATACACATTATCTAATATAGTGTGTACAGTTTCTACTACACTTCGGGTGGTGTACACAGTATCTAATACAGTGTGTTCAGTTTATACTACCCTTCTGGTGGTGTACACAGTGTACAACACAGTGCAGCCGTTTTACAGTTGCTAATACCATGCAGGCGGTGTACACAGTATCTAATACAGTGTGTACAGATTCTAATACACTTTGGGCTGTGTACACAGTATCTAGTACACTGTAGTGTGGTGTTGCAAAACAAACAAAAAATACATCATGTCTGGAAGGCCACCAAGGAGAGGCAGATGCTCACAGGCCATTAAAAGAGGGCAAGAAGCCTCTGTGTATACAGTCATCATTGGTGGTCATGGACATGGTGCATCCTCTGCAGATGGTCATGGGGCATGCTTGTCCTTTTTTTTCCTGCTGCTGGCAATGTTATTGAGCCAGAACATGCAGAAGAGTTGGTGGAGTGGATAACAAAGCCGTCCTCATCCTCCTCATCCTCTGTCACCCAGGCTCAGAGTACTTTTCCTTTCAACGCAATGCACGGTGCACAGAGGAGTCCCCAGAATTATTCGACCACAGTGTCTGGTTTATGCTGCTGGAGAATGCACAGTGATTCGAAGGCTCCGATGTTGGTTCCCAGGATGAGGAAGGGAGTAATGTGAGCCTAGAGAGGGGGTGCCACAGAAGGACAAGAAACTGGCAGTCATGTTCCCCCAGCTGCAGCATACTGCCACGTTTGCTCCAGTGATGAGGAGGGAGGGGATGATGAGATCACTGACTGTACTTGGGTGCCTGAGAGAAGAGAGGTGGAGGAGGCATAACTCCAATGAGGCAGGATGTCCTCTAGGGGCAGCTTAACCACTTCAGCCCCAGACCAATTTGCAGCCAAAGGACCAGGCCCCTTTTTCGGCACTGCGTTGCTTTAACTGACAGTCGTGCGACGTGGCTCCATAACAAAATTGGCGTCCTTTTTTTCCAACAAATAGAGCTTTCTTTTGGTGGCATTTGATCGCCCCTGCGGTTTTTATTTTTTGCGCTATAAACAAAAATAGAGCGACAATTTAAAAAAAAATGCTATATTTTTCACTTTTTGCTATAATAAATATCCCCAAAAAATATATCAAAAAAATTATTTTCCTCAGTTTAGGCCTATACGTATTCTTCTACATATTTTTTTTATTATATTATTGATTGGTTTGCGCAAAAGTTATAGCGTTTACAAAATAGGGGATAGTTTTATAGCATTTTTATTAATATTTTCTTTTTACTAGTAATGGCGGCGATCAGCGATTTTTATTGTGACTGCGACATTATGGCGGACACATCGGACATTTTTGACACATTTTTGGGACCATTGTCATTTATACAGAAATCAGTGCTATTTAAATGCACTGATTCCTATGTAAATGACAGTGGTAGTGAAGGAGTTAACCACTAGGGGGCGGGGAGGAGTTAGTGTGACGTGTTGTGTTTTTTTTTTTTACAGTAGGGGGCGTGGCTGACGTCTGACGTCACTGATCAGCGCTCCCGATGACAGGGAACAGCCGATCAGTGACAGGCAGTGTAGGAAGCGCGGGGAGAGGTTTGTTTACACAGACCTCTCCCTGTTCTTCAGCTCTGTGACCCGATTGCAGGACACCAGCGGCGATCGGGTCCGCTGGTCCCACGGCCGCGGTCACGGATCTCCCGACCGGGTTGCGAGCGTGCCGCCGGCGGCGCGTGCGCGACCCCACGGCTAGGCAATTAAAGGGGACGTATATATACGTGCTTTTGCCTAGCCGTGCCATTCTGCCGACGTATATGTACAGGCGTCGGTCGGGAAGCGGTTAAGGGCAGTCACCCCATTGCATCACACCACAGAGCTCCACAGGTGCACTGCTGACTCCCTGCTGACTTTTAAAAGTTCCTTAGTGTGGGCCTTTTTCGACACATGTGCAGCAGATCGCACCGTTGCTGTTTACAACCTATGTCTGAAGCACATCAAGCATGGCCAGAACAGCAGTCGCTTGGGCACCACATGCTTGACCAGACATATGACGACCTGTCATGCAGTCTATTGGCAACAGCACTTAATAGACCAACATCCAATAAAAAGGTAGACTTCTCCTTGCTCCTCACCTGGGATCTACAACCCTACTATACCTCCAGTCATCTCAAAAACCTGCACTGAGAGTAATGAAGGTATAGCAATAGGTGCCCCAAGTACTTCCAGCCAATCTGCTATCAGTACACCATGATTTTAGCAGGCACATTTCCCTACCCCAGTTGCTGAGCCATAAAAATAAAATAAAAATTCCCAGCCATCCACATGCTCAGCGTCAAAATGCTAGCTTGGCCAAATTGCTAGCACTGCAACTGCTGCCTTTTCAGCTGGTCGACTCTGCCCCCTTTTTGTGAATCCCCTTTCGTGAATTTGTGGAATGTGCTGTACCTCAGTGACAGGTTAAAAAATGGCTTTTTCTATTCACGCAAGGCCATTCTGGCTTTCTACCCACAAGTGGAAGTCAATGTTTTGCCCTTGTTGAACAGGGTGGTCAGCAGTAAGGTTCATATTACTGCTTACTCATGGTCCAGCAGGCATGGGCAGGGATGTTACCTTTCCTTCACAGTGCACTGGGTAACTCTGCTGGCAGCTGGGAAGGATGCAGGACAGGGTTCAGTGTTGTTGGAGCTTGTTCTGCCACTAGTGGTGCTAGTGTTAATTCTGCCACAGCTCTCTCCTCCATCCCCTCCTCTTCTTCTTCCTCTATGGCCTCTTCTGCAGATTTGTCCTCTTAACCAGCGGTGCTTCATAAGCATTCAAGGGGCTACGCAAGCAGTCAGGCTAAAATATGCCATACAGAGCTTGAGTTGGTCTGCCTAGGGGACAGGAGCCACACTGGAGCAGAGATTCTGTCACTCTGCAGGGGCAGGCTCAGAGGTGGTTGACGCCACTTCAGCTTCAGCCAGGAATGGTTGTATGCGGCAATGGCACCAACCTTCTCTTCGCCTTCCAACAGGGACACTTGACCCATGTTCCATGTTTGGCACACGTCCTGAATTTGGTGGTGCAATGGTTCTTGAGTAGGTACCCAGGCTTACAGGATCTCCTGAGGCAGGCCAGAAAAGTCTGTGGTAATTTCCGCTGGTCATACAATGCCAGTATTGTATTCAGGGGTGTGAGAGATGCCGACTCAAAGTGGATATTGACAACCCATATAAAGTTGAGGAAAAAAAAGAAAAAGGCCCACACAGGTAAGCTCTGAGGACTAAAGGATGCCCACCCATAGAACTCTGCCATCTGGTAAAACAGGGACGCTTCTTCCCCTATTTCTCTGCAAGCTGACCCTGGGTGACATTCTGCCTCATTGGCACCCTTCCTCATCACTGGAGCCAACTTGGCATTATGCTGTGGCTGCAGAAACATCACTGCCATTTGGTTCTCCCTGCCTGGTGTACTTTAACTCTAGGCTCCCTTTTACTATCCTCCTAAACTGCACATCCGCCTCAGAAAGTGGCTCATACTGTACTCAAATAATTTAGAAGATTCCCCTGTGATAGTGGTGCAACAGCATGAGTAACTGTGGAGGAGGCAGAATTGAGCAACTGCAAGCTAGTCTGCGCCTGGGAGATAGAGAAGGAGGATAGTGAAGGCATGGTTAGCAACTTTACCACCTCCTCTGCATGTCCTAAATGTATAGCACACCCAGCGCCTAAAAAAAAAAAAATGGCAAACTCGCAATGCCTACAGATGATGGACCATGTCCATAACCACCACTTTAGCCTGTACACAAAAAGACTGCTCGGTTCCTCATAGTTGCATGGGAATTTCTGCCTCTCCCTGTAGGCTTGCCAGTCATGATGAAGTTGGCCTTATTCTCTTCTTCTTTGCAGCTATTGGAGGAGCTGTATGGGGGAAAGTGATGCTTGAGAGCACTGTAAACTCTGGTGGTTGGGTGCACTGTAAGGCCCCTTTCACACGGTCGGACCGTTCAGATCCGCCTGTCAGTTTTGACGGCGGATCTGAATGGGCGCTCCATGTTAGTCTATGGAGCGTCGGATGTCAGCGGAGACATCTCCGCTGACATCCGACCCGGTCCGATCCGCCAAAAGCAGACGTATGGCTCTACGTCCAGATCAGTCGCTGGCGTGTGAAAGGGGCCTAAACTTTGCTTTGGTGGAATAAACAGCACTTTATAATCTGACTCCCTCAGATTAAAGCTGTGGTTGCTGACCCTGTAAAAAATAAATAAAGGACCCTGTCAAGATTAAATAAAAAAAAAGCTAGAATACAAAGAAAGTAAAAATAAAATTAAATGATACCCAGACACCCACCCTATAATACTACAAGCAACATAAAACCATTTCTTTATTTTATGTATTGTTGGGAAAAAGAGAAAAGACAACAAACTACTTTTAAAGAAAGGAAAAATAAACTCTCTCAAACAACAAAAAAAAGTGGGGAGAGAGGCAGCAGCACAGAAACAGAACCTGCTGCTGACACACACACAAAAAGAACTGTTGGGTATCAGGAAATCACAGTGAATGCAGATGGGCATACACTACAATTTCCCTAGCCACAAAAACTGCAATTCACTGCAAAGTATTAGTAGTGAAACTACAGCACAGAATATAGTACTGTATATAGCACTAGTACAAGTACTGTAAAGCATAAAGCAGTAGTAGCACACAGCACTAACCAACTCTCTCCCCCTAAAAGCAATGTCAGTTGTCCCTCACCAAACTCCAAACAAATTGACAGAGGTCTGCTGGGAAAGTAGCCTTTTATAGTGTGTTGGCTGCTGGGGATTCCTGGCCATGTAAGTGAGAGTGAGAATGACAACTAGTGGCCAAAGAAGGCAATGCATAAGCAAATACGGATTTGATGATTAAACAAGTCCACCAATGAAAAGGAAGATTCCACCTTCTAGGCTACGCTTAGAAAAAAATTTATGAGTGTATTTTTTGCAACTGAATATGGGAAAAGTCAGGTAGAGGCAGATAACTAATCATACATCAGAGATACATCATCAGAGACATTGTTGCACATCTGAACATCAGAAAGAGATCTTCTGAGACATTCCATCATCTGACACCTCAGTGATGCCAGGACACAGCTCCAGCATAGCTAGATGCCTTTTTGGGAAGGCAACTACAACCAGTAATTGGCAGTCATCTTAGGAGAGTCTGGCAGTGACTTTTTAAGCCAATAGACATTTTTAAAAAGGGTCATTATAATACCTCTTCTGTTGATTTGCTTGCTTAGATTGATAAGCCTACTGTTATATTTCTTTCGGTAACCTAATCGCTCTCCCAATTAACATAACCATTCGGGGGCACATGCGCGGCTTTCCAAGATGGGGACGTGTAACTCGTGAGCTCTGGTCCCATCCCGCGATCCACGGCCCCTAACGAGCAAACGCTGGCAAACAACAACACAGAGGTAAGCCACCTCACACCTCCCAGGCACTTCATGGGAAAAATTGGGGATCAACAATCATTTTATCGTGCCCCACAACCTCCGCGGCCTTCCTCCACAATGGACCGCTTCCTGACAAGGCCCGCATCCCCGGCCTCGATTACACAGGGGGACCCGGAGGATTATGTCAGCACCCTTATGGCGGAGGATTCTTCTCAGCGTTCTCCCCATCCACCCATGCCTCTCCCATATCAGCAGCCCCTCACATCAGAGCTGATGGATCTTAAACTCCAGGCCCTGGCCCAGCAAGTCACCAGGGATATAGCCCAGGAGATGGGGAGTATCACTAGAGAGCTTAGGGGAGAAATAGACGATCTGGGAGAACGTACAGCAACCCTGGAGACGAAATTTGATGAGACCATACAATATGTGCAGGCTCTTGAGGAGGAAAACGCCACCCTAAAAACTTGTGTTTCTCAACTGCAATTGCAACAGGAGGACCTTGAGAATAGGGAAAGGCGCCAAAACCTCAGGATCCAAAGAGTTTCTGAGAAGATAGCTGACAATAACATTAGGCCTTACTTACTTGGCCTCTTTAACACCCTGGCTCCTGAAATAGTGAAAATTGACTGGCGCCTTGATAGGGCCCATAGATCCCTGGCCCCCAGACCCCCTGCTGGGGCCAGGCCACGTGATATAGTGGTACGCTTTCACTTCTATGAAAGTAAGAAGCCCCTTACAAAGGCTACACGCAACAGGTCCAACATAGAATACAAGGGGGATAAAATCCAACTCTTCAGTGACCTATCTCTTATCACACTGGCCAAATGCCGCTCCCTGAGACCAGTTATGTCCCATCTTCAGGAACACAAAGTCCCTTACTACTGGGGCTTTCCCTTCCACCTGAGTGTCACCACGGAGGGGGTTCAGCACACCCTGCGGGACCCCCAGGAAGGTGAAGCGTTCCTCAAAAGGCTGGGCCTACCTCCGCTCCCTGCAGAGTTTGACCAACTTCCACCAACCACCCCAAGACACAGTGCCATGCCCTCCAGAATCTGGACCCCAGTGAGAGGAAGAGGATCCAGGGCCTACTCCACACCCAAATGCTCTCAACGTTCCAGACCACCCACTTAATGCCCTGATGGGGCCCCTTCAGGCTTATTAATCTTCCCCGCTCTCCCAAGCAGGAGATCGTGTTTCTCACCAACTCCTTCCCTGCTGAGGAGTTGGTATTGTTTTTTTTTTTTTTCAAGTGTTTTTTTTTTTGCCTTGTTTGGATGTTCTACATCCTCTAAGTTCTCAGTTTGACTAACTTTTACGGTTTGGTTTCTTCAACAAACAGGACCCCCACTCCCAACAGCCCTACTTGACGTGGCGGTACTAAGGAGTGCCTTAGACACCAACAACCTCTCTGGATCACCGTGACGGGGTGTCACGGACCTCTCCCCATGTTGGAGACTGCCATGCTCCCCACCAAGTCCTTAGGCTGCGGCCGAGGTCTCCTGAGCTGTTTGACCCTCTCAGGTTTTTTCTTGTTGCTGTTTTTTTTTTTTTTTTCTAGGCCTAGTCGGCCTCTTGGTTGCTATGCTACACTATATCCAATGGTCCATGTTTTGATTCATCACATGACCCCTTTTTTTGGGGGGGGGGCTGCATTTTCTCCTATTTTCTTTTTCACTGTTATTTTGTACTATTTTTATTTTTATTTTTGTTTTTACTTTTACTTTTCAATTTTAATGGGGGTCTTTTTTCCCCTTTTTTCATTTTGAAGCTCCCATGTGCATGTCTGTATTGGTTGCTAGATATTTTTCCTATATTTACGATTGATCTCATAATTTGTGTTGTATGTAATTTTCCAACCATGCTATACAGGTTCTGGCCTCTCACCAGGTTCCCTCTGGGCCATGTCGTGTCCGGACCTCCGCCCTCTGTTTTGCATATACACTGGCTTAACTGTCCGGGCGTGGCATGGCTCTGAAATTAGTATCTTATAATGTCAAAGGCCTGAACTCCATAAAGAAGAGATGGCTGGCTCTTTAAGAGTTCAGGGCCTCCGGCGCGGATGTGGTTCTTGTTCAGGAGACGCACTTCTGGGCTGGAGGTTCCTTCAAATTTGCATCTAAACATTTCCCAATGTCCTATGTGGAATCTGACCCCTCTGGTAAAATGGGAGTAGCAATTTTGATAAGACGCTCATGTCCTATTCAGATTAAGGTGACCCACTTGGACCATCATGGTCGCTATATAATATTGCAAGGTTCATATATGTCTAACCCTATATCGATCATGAATGTCTACGCTCCCAACTCAGGTCAGGTTAAGTTCCTTACAGACGATCTAGAGCACCTACAGAAGAGTTCCTTTTACGGTACTAGGGGGTGACTTTAATGCTGTGCTCTCTCCCGCCCGAGACAGGAAATTGTTATTCAACACCACTTCACCTCCTGCCTCACACTCCCTGGCTACCTCCTTTCAAAAATTGATCCGAACAAATCATCTGTTTGACGCATGGCGGATGAAACATCCCACAGGTAG
This sequence comes from Lithobates sylvaticus, assembly GCA_028564925.1. Classification (NCBI taxonomy): domain Eukaryota; kingdom Metazoa; phylum Chordata; class Amphibia; order Anura; family Ranidae; genus Lithobates; species Lithobates sylvaticus. The sequence goes on along the minus strand of CM053026.1, from coordinate 366,599,009 downwards.
GCAATTTTAGTTTTATTCTCCCCCTCACAAGATGTTCTTCAGATTGGATTACTTCTTTATCACTGCCCCTTTGATTTCCCACACAGTAGCTTCCAAACTAGGTGCAATTACTTGGTCGGATCATGCTTCCCTGACACTAGATCTAAGCATTTCAGCCGCCTTTCCCAGGAAATGTCATTGGAGACTCAACGAATCTCTGCTCAAACACCCTGAGACAAACACTAAACTGGCGGAATATTTCTTCCTAAACAAAGGTTCCGTGCCCAGCCCCTCCACCCTCTGGGAGGCTCACAAGGCCTTTTTTCATGGACAATGTATTGCCCTCTGTTCGAAAAAAAAGAAAGATGCAGCTTTCTTGAAATCCTCTTTGTTGTCGGAACTTCAAGACGCTGAGAGAGCTCTACTTCACTCTCCCACGGTGGGTCAGCTGCACACGTTTACTGGTCTAAGACACCACATAAAAGCCCTAGATATGTCGTCCATTGATAAATCGATCCTATGGGCTCAACAAAAGTTCTATGAGTTTTCAAAGAAGCCCCACAGGATGTTGGTCTCTAAACTCAATCCTAGGCCCTTTCACGCCTTCCCAGAACACCTTAAACTTCCTGACGGGACCCCCACTTTCTGCCCACAGACCATGACCCAGGTATTTGGGGAATTTTACAACAAACTCTATAATTGCCTCACCCCAAAACACCACCCTCCATTTGAAACGGCGGCATTCGAGGAGTTCATGTCAGATTTGAAACTCCCCAAGCTCACAGACTCAGAAGTACAAACACTGAATATGCCTATTACAGAAGACAAAATAACTAGCACTGTCAAATCCCTACCGTCCCACAAAGCCCCCGGCCCAAACGGACTCCCCTATTCCTACTACAAAAATGTCCTCCCGGTACTGTCTCCCCACTTAGTGTCCCTCTATAACTCACTCCTACAGGGGAAACTCCCCCACCAACAATTCCTTCACTCTTACATTACAGTCATACCAAAACAGGACAAAGACCCAACCCTACCAGACAACTACAGGCCTATAGCACTTTTAAACTCAGACTACAAGCTATTCACGAAAATACTCGCCAATCGTTTATCCCAATTCCTGACAAAACTAATAGACAGGGATCAGGTGGGCTTCGTCCCTACCAGACATGCTGGAGACAACACACGACAGACTATTGACCTTATTGACATACTGAACAGAGTTAAAAACCCCGCCTTGATCCTCAGCCTAGATGCCCAAAAGGCATTTGACAGATTAAGCTGGCCCTACATGTTCGCAACCTTTACTAAATTTGGCTTTCATGGACCCTTTCTCTCCGCTCTGAGCTCCCTATATTCACATCCTTCCTCTCAAGTCCGCCTAGCTTCCTTCACTTCCCAATCTTTCCCTATGACAAATGGTACTCAGCATGGTTCCCCTCTTTCCCCACTCCTCTTCATACTGTGCCTGGAACCCCTGGCAGAGGCTATTAGGTCCCACCCTGACATCAATGGGGTCTCCATGCGGCAAAGGGAGTATAATGTATCCTTATTTGCTGATGATGTCCTCCTCACCCTGACCAAACCTCACATTTCCCTTCCTTCCCTACATGCCCTTCTCTCTCAATTCAGCACCCTGTCGGGTTATAAGGTTAATACGGCTAAAACGGAAGCCCTCCCCCTTCACATATCCTCGGATGATCTCCTGACACTGAAAAGTACATTCTCCTACTGTTGGTGCACATCATCCCTCAAATATCTTGGGGTCCAGCTTACGACATCCTACTCAACCCTCTATTCCACCAACTACCTCCCTCTGTTTAGGTCTATCAATGATATGCTATTCCTATGGACATCCCTCCCCCTGTCATGGATAGGCAGGATTAATGTGCTAAAAATGTCCATTTTGCCAAAATTACTATATTTTTTTGAAACTCTACTGGTCCCCATCCCAATGACACAGATTAAGACTCTTAAGCAGTGGTTCCTTAAGTTTATTTGGAATGGCAGGGCCCACAGAGTGGCAAGTTCAGTTATTTTCTCCCCCAAGGACCAGGGGGGCATGGGAGCTCCAGATATCTATAAATATTATTTGGCCTCTCATTTGCGAACGGTGGTGTCGTGGTCTTGCCTCAGACCCCCTAACCGCTGGACAGAAATAGAGATGGGCTCTCTCTTTCCATCCCACCCATGTTCCCTGGTATGGTCTCCAGGGACAACGGTAAATCCCAAACTACTGGACCTCTGCCTGGATCCCATGTTATTTACACTCAGACTGTGGCGCTCCTGCCTTTCCAAATTTGCATTATCTTCTCCCTGCCCCCCCTATCTAACGTGCTGTTCAACCCTCTGATCCCTGACAGCCTCTCCCATGTCCATATGTTTCCCTGGGCGAAGGAGGGACTGTTCCAGCTCCACCACTTCGTCCACCCGGTTACACGTAGGTTTAAACCCTTCCCGGCCCTTCAGGCTAAAAGCCAAATCCCAGAACACTTGAGGTATTCGTATCTCCAGATAACCCATTATTTCTCGACACTCTCTCCATCTCACTAAACCGACGCCCTTTGAGCTCCTTTGCTCTCAGGGCGCCTACCAAGCACAGCTCATTTCTAGTATATACCATATACTCTATGAGCAGACAATCCTTACTGAACATACACATTCCTACATGTACAAATGGTCGCAGCTCACTCATCAGAAATTAACAGTCCCACAGTGGTCCAGAATTTGGTCCTTATCCGCTAAAATTTCGAGATCCGTGGCACAGAGAGAGACAGCATATAAAGTATTAATGTTTTGGTACAAGGCCCCTGAGGTTATTCATCATTATGACTCCTCTCACTCTCCCCTGTGCTGGAGATGCAGGAAAACTAAAGGATCACATTTTCATATCTTCTGGCAATGTGACCTAATCATTCCTTTTTGGTCCATGGTATCACAAATGCTCCAATGGATTCTTACCACCTCCTTCCCACTGGACCCGACCCACTTCCTCCTAGGCCTTCCCTTCCCGGAGTTGGGAAGGGCGGCAAACAAATTAGCCTAATTTGTTCTGCTCGCTGCCAAAAGAGCTATTCCCTCCCACTGGTTGTCTACCCTAACCCCGACCCAAACCCAGCTGATACAAAGCATCAAGGACATATGTAGTATGGAGCACATGACGGCTATGGTAGAGGATAGGGTTGACAGGTTTGACGAGATTTGGGCCCCCTGGGACGCTTCGACTTATGGGCTACCGCCCTTGATCTAGAAGCCCTTCGCAACCCTGTCATCTACCTACCCCTTGCGATTACAGTGCTCCATGCTCCCCAGTGTATCCTACTTTGATGGTTTTTATTTTACGCTCTCCCCAGGGTCGGGCTGGCCCTTAAGGCTCGCCCACTCGCATGAAAATACTGGCCGATGCGTGAAGCCCTGCTATGTCAGATAGTAGTCAAATTACTGAAACCATGAGATCAAATCCTAATTCCTGCCCTATGGCATACATGTTGACCAATTGCTCTTTTTTTTTATTTAATTTAATTTATTTTATGTTTGATTTTCTCTTGCATTTAACTGTTTTCCTTGCCTTTTTCTTTTGTACACAACTTATTATTTTCTCTTTTTTATATATATACTCAGCCTTCCCGATGTCTTACCATGATGTTATGTATGCTGTATTTCAGACATTACCCTTTCACTGTCAGATTTGTCTGTTTTTGTATTCTGTGAAAACTTTTTCAATAAAAATACAATTTATAAAAAAAAAACATAACCATTCAAATTAATATTTTTTTTTGTTTGTTTTTCCTATTTTAATAATTTTTCTGTTTTTGAGCCATAGTGGAGTACCATTTTTAACAGCTTGATGCTTATTCCTTTAGCAGGAGAATAGCCATTAAAATCCATAAAACACAGACTAACACACTATCAGTGGTTATTTTGTCTATGGGAAGAAATTAGTTATTGAAATTACTCAATTTAATATATATATATATATATATATATATATATATATATATATATATATATATATATATATATATATATATTCAAACAAGGATTGCTGCACTTAAAATTTATTTTGTTCCAAATAGCTAACTTCCGGGCAACACCCTTCCTCAGGCTAGAACATCGTCTGAATAACATACATGTTTCACAAGTATATATATACATATCAATTAACAAAAACAATTAGCTAAACAAGGAACCACTGAAGTAATTATCTTGTATCCATAAAACATGATTCTTTTGTTATTAATGTGTTTTAAAAAGATAGCAGACAAATGGCAATCACTCCCCATTCCAAGGGGAAGAAATTAACCCATTCTGATCCTATTGTAAAAAAGTTAAATAAGACAAAATGAAATAAAATAAAACAAAACAAAAAACCTTAAACCTAAATCAACTATGCAAATAAAGAATGTTACAATATCAATTATCCATTTAATAAACCATCACAGTGACTTGTACGTTGTTATCATATCTCTTGCAGATATAAATGTAGAGTCTATACTTGTCACATGGGATGTCTCTAGCCTATATACCATCATTCCTCATGAATTAGGAATAGAGGCATGTCGCCACCTTTTGATTGGTGACAAAACTTACACAGATTAAGTCTGAGCAACCAAGGTCCTTCTCTTCTCAGGTCCCTCTTCGGCGCTCCTGGCCCCTCCCTTCCATTGAGTGCCCCCACAGCAAACAGTTTGCTATGGGGGCAACCGAGCCACAGCCTGGCTCTTTCTCTCCTTATTGGCTGTCTGATTTTGATTGACAGCAGCAGGAGACAATGCATAGAATGCATAAAAAAAGAGAGAGCACTCAAATTGCCTCATCCGTAAATAATGGAGAAATAAAGAAAAAAGATTCCAAAAGAGGAAAACCTATGGTCGGACTTTAAAGGCACAACAAACAATGGAAATATACAAAAATATTAACATTTATTAAAGTATACATGTAAAACAAAAAACAGGGACATGAAAGAAATATAAATACATATCATATACACAAAAAGCAGTCTATATATGATGTGAACCCTAATGCTTCTATGCGTTTCGTTGTACACTTCTTCAGGACACATTTGGGGTTCAGTAGTTGCAAGGAAGAGAAAGAGGTCTCAGTATCTTGCAAAGGAGTCATGTATTAGTCAATTAGTGATCAAAAAAGTGGATTCCAATAGAGGAAAGACACGGGGTGGCTCAGAGTCAGAGCAAATCACAAGGCGAAGACACATAGAAGCCACCTGTGGGATAGTGATCACGAGTGTCTAAGTAGATACTTTCAGACAGGGGATGCCATATCAAAATAGATTCTTGTAGTAGACAGGATACAACCATAGATCGTTAGTGTGAAAGTTGTAGAGATCCCTGGGTCAAAGGCAGCCACAAAATAGAAGTTTGACTATCTATCAAGTATAGTGGATCCAGATCTAAGCTGTTGTCATCCAGGATAGATAAAGATACGATGGTATAACAAAAATTCCCTGGGAGAGAGCAGGGAAAGCTTTAAAACTCTTTAAAATACTACACAATCGAGCATCCCCTCAATTCCTTCCTCCACACCTCCTGCCTACGTACGAGGCTCGCATTATAGCCGTATCTGGCAAAAAAGGGGGCTTCTGATTGAAGACACAGAAATACACCAGAAGATCCAGGAACGCCAGACTGGGAGGCTGCAAGGCATCCAGATCTACAGGGAATACACTGGTCACCCATAACGATATATTTACATGCTGTTACCTTACAGTAGTAAGGTAAGGGGACACCCATATTTTATATTGCACCGAAGTCAGGAAGTTTAGAAAAGACTATCACGGATACATTAGCACTTTACTTCACCTGTTCACATTGTATAGAGGATTCCGCATCATACGGCATTTATATGGACTGTTGCGATACTTATTATTATTGTTCTCCCAAATGAGAAGAATTAAACAGTATGTGACACCCTCCCAACTGTACACTTGCTGCCTTTACCAACAATTGAAATGACCCATTGTTGATTAGTCACAGGGATTGCCTCTATCTATGGTTATTTGGTAATTTTGCACTTGGTCACTTTATTTTACACATTTGCACTATTTGTACCGTATCATTTATCTGACTACAGTGCAGCACTATTTTTATTACATATTCCTACTAGGAATGAATGATTTGTATAGCGCTGCAACTGCAAACTGAATTGCCTCGAGGCGCTTGATCCTAGTAGATATTACCTCCAGTGTTTGCAGAAGTGTACGCTTCATTTATTGAGTGGTGTAGGGATACCTTTATATCTTAACCTCCACTAGCTTGTTCCAGGATGTGCAGGATAGGTATGGGTAGTTAAGCTGGCAGGATGTCGTGGGATGTCAGGAAGAGGATAAGGTGGCAGTGTGGTAAGGTGTTGGGGTGGATTTATACTTGTGAATGCACCCTGTGTGCGATCAGTTGTGAGAACCCAGTGGGGGTTCCCGCAATTAGATGCAGGTAGGCTGGCCCATTGAAAGCAATGGGAAGCTGCCAGGTCTTGCAGCTAATCACACCCACATATGTAATTGCTTATGCAGTGATCACATGCTAGTGATTGGCCCCGGACGCAGACTGCCTGCATGTACCCTTAAGGTGGCAGGGAAGCAGAGAAGGGGGGTGAGTGTGCAGGAGTGTGGTAGGCACTGGTGCTGGGAGTCTGCACCCAGTGACCACTGCAGTGATGGAGCACTGACTTAGGGCTTGTTTACACTGTGTACCTTCAAACTATCTAAACTCCTTTTCCTGCACATACTACCCATCATCATAATTCCTCACTTTTTCCTGTACACACTGTCTGCCACCGTACACTCTGTACTCCTCTCCTGAACATACTACCTGCTGTCATACCTCTCCCCTGAACATAGTACCTGCAATCATACACTCCAGACTGCTTTCTTGTACATACTACCTGCCATCTTAAATTCCACATTCCTCACCTATACATACTGTCTGCCACCATACACTCCATACTCCTCTCCCTACACATACTACCCACCGTCATACCCTCTGCACCCCTTTCCGGCACACACTATCAAATACACCTCACTCCTTTCCTACATACACCATCATAAACACTGCACACCCCTTTCCTGCACATGCCATCATATACTACATACTTAAAGTAGTGTCCCTTATATAAAATACATTCTACAATGGCATGTTGAAAGCACAATAAAAAAAAGGTGTCCCTGGAACTCTATTTGAAATCTTGGCAACTCTGCACTACATAACACGCTCCTGAACTCTTCAGTCTGTACATAACACTCTCCTAAACTCTGCACTCTGTACATGATGTTCTCCTGGTATTTAACAATGCCCCTTTACAACTTTCCCACTGTTGGTTCAATTAGGCCACACCCACCATTTAATACAGCATGCTCTCCACTCATGATGGGGAGCTTAGTTGAGTTCCAGCACCTATTCTTTGAGAAAAAAAACACTGGATTTATACCCTGAACACTTTAGCCCTTGCAGGCTTAAACAAAAAGCTGGAAATCAACACCGTACTCCAGTCTGCAGCCTGTGTTCACACTAATATAGCATTTTTTTCATGTTATATATGTTTTAATTTTCTTATATACTGTATTCTAACCTGTATTTTAGCCTATTATAGTACATTAAGATGGATCTTTATATAGTAAAGCTTGCTGTTTTTTTTTTTTTTATGCCTGTGTCCCTTTTATCCATTTTGGCTAGGTTCACATCTCTGAAACAGGAGAATGTGTCTAAAACTGTACACATTTCTGGCCTGCAGAAAAATGTTCTATAATTTAACAGAAGCGTGGGGATGTCTTTAATTCTTAATGGAACCCTCACGCATCAGCACTGCAGTACATTTTTGCACTTGCCAAACTGCATGCTGCCACAGCACCATGTCGTTTAGAATGGTGCAATTTAAAAAAAGGGGGTATTTTCTAGGGTTGAGCGAACCCGAACTGTAAAGTTCGGGTCCGTACCGGACTTTTGGGTGTCCGGGGTCCCGGACCCGAACCTGAAATATTGCCTGTATGTTTGGGTTTGGGTCCGGTGTTCAGCGATGTATTGGCGCCTTTTACAAGCTGCAGGGCAGCCAATCCATGTTAGTTTCACTAGTGTGCCATCACAGCCATGCCTACTAATGGCATGGCTGTGATTGGCCAGTGCAGCATGTGACACAGCACAGCGTGTCACTCTGCTGTAGACAGGTTCCTGGCTGCTAAGAGAGAATTTCATGATAGCAGTTAATCTGATAGGAGTCAGTCAGTCCACATTCCTGAAATATCTTCAAATTAGTAATAGTCAATGAGCGATCTACATAGCTAGTAGAGACTAGAGAGTGTCTTATAAAGAGTGAGAGAGAATTATTCACCAGATTCCTAAATCAATTGTACCCTGGATGGTGCACTGAGCTTGCAGATAAAAGTTATATTTTGTCTGGCACTGGCCTCATGGCACTGTTAAAAGACTGTGCGTCTTTTAACAGTGCCATGAGGCCAGTGCCAGACAAAATATAACTTTTATCTGCAAGCTTAGTGCACCATCACTGCATATTTTACTAAGAGATACACCATACTCTGGGTGTATTCTGCTATTGCAAAAACATTGCAAAAAAATAAAATTTTGCTGTGTTTTCTGCATGTGTGCAGGAGTGCGACATACAATCGATCGATATTTCTTCTATTGTGCTATCCCAAAAAAAAATTGTAGTGAAAATGTTTTTTTTCCATAGCATTTTCTGCAGTTTAGCATTTTTTGAGATACACACTTTACATACTGTGGGTGTATTCTGCTATTGCAAATACACCCATTTAGGGCGAGATCATAAATTTAGAAAGCATGAGGAGATATGCTACGTACAGAGTTTAGATTTCAGGAGTGCCACATTTCAGCTGAAAAAAAGCCCGGAGTAAAAGTATACAGTGCAAACACTGTCTGCAGCCATGAAAGATACAGCCACAGCACCTGTGATCATCATTATAATGCTAATGATCACACTGTACATCCTATATACAGTACAGTCACATGAAGTACAGTGTAATCATCAGCATGATAATGATGATCACAGGTGCTGTGGCTGTATCTTTCATGGCTGCAGACAGTGTTTGCACTGTATACTTTTACTCCGGGCTTTTTTTCAGCTGAAATGTGGCACTCCTGAAATCTAAACTCTGTACGTAGCACACCCAGGACTCTGTATGTAGCACACCCTGTACTCTGCACGTAGCACACCCTGGACCCTGTACTCTGCACGTAGCACACCCTGGACCCTGTACTCTGCACGTAGCACACCATGGACCCTGTACTCTGCATGTAGCACTCCCTGGACCCTGTACTCTGCACGTAGCACGCCCTGGGCCCTGTACTCTGCATGTAGCACGCCCTGGGCCCTGTACTCTTCACGTAGCACGCCTGGGCCCCATACTCTGCATGTAGCGTGCCCTGGACCCCGTATTCTGCACCTAGCACGCCCTGGACCCCGTACTCTGCACCTAGCATGCCCTGGACCCCGTACTCTGCACATAGCACGCCCTAGACCCCATACTCTGCACGTAGCACGCCCTGTACCCCGTACTCTGCACGTAGCACACCCTGTACTCTGCACGTAGCATGCCCTGGACCCCGTACTCTGCACGTAGCACGCCCTGGACCCTGTACTCTGCACGTAGATCACCATGGACTCTGTACTCTGCACCTAGCACACCATGGGCTCTGTACTCTGCACCTAGCACACCCTGGACCCTGTACTCTGCACCTAGCACACCCTGAACTCAGTACTCTGTACGTAGCACACCCTGGGTAAAGAATTGTGTTTTATAGTTGGCCCCCCTATTTTTGACCATGTCCCCCCATGTGCCCCCCCTAAATATGAAAGCTGGAGACGCCACTGATTGGAGCCCCCATGGATGCTGCCTGTTTGTACCTCTTAAGTGGATACTGCTGGGAACATACAGCCCCTGCTTACTGCTAGTTTGACCTCTGTTCACTGCGGTTTCTGATCTTTACACCACAGGCTGCTATCCTGGTTGTCTTGGTAAAATTGCTTCAGAATTAATTTTGATGTCACTTATTTTATACTATTGTGTCAATTAAAGCAATTTTACTACACCAGACCTTCGCCCCTTTTCTTTGTTTCTCATGATAGTGCTGGATCATCACTGATCTTAAGAGCTGAACAACTTAGTGTACTTTTGCCTGTATTGCCACTGCTGACTGTCTGCCACACACTTCCTGCAGCATTATAAGGGACATAAGGGACGTCATTGAGACTGTCTTTTCCAAAATAGTTCAGCTCTCTGGTAAATCAAGTAGGTCCCTACCCCAAGCCAAGCCCACAGAATTAGCTGGTCTAGGTGGCAGATTATAATCACAATCTGAGTATTAAAAAATAAAAAAGACAAAGCTGTTGGATAGAGGCAAAATTGAGCCTCAAATATAAGCACAACTATGTGAACATTAATGTAATATTGTTTCACCCCCCAAAAAAAAAAAAAACAGATACATGTCATCTTAAAACTACACAGTACTGTATAATTTGCAGAAATAAGTGATATATAAAAAATGATAAAACTCTTACTGTGTTTTTTCTTTTTTACCTTTTAACTACTTTCTTGGATAAAATATGGCCCCATGGGGGTATATGTGCGGAGGTCTCCAAGATGGCCGCTTGAGCTGAGAGCTCAGCAGGACGAATATTCACAGCCACAGCACCCACAGCCCTCGATTTACCTAGTTTATGGCATAGTGAGGTCAGGGAGGCCTCCTAGCTGTGACCCATGTCTGGATCCCAGCTCCATAGTGGAAGATGTGGGGGAGCGTTTGGAGCTGCATAACACCCAGAACACACACGTGAGTACACCTGCCTAAGCTAGAGACTCCCCAGGTTCTACTGAGTCCTTCAGAACAGACTATGGATGACCTAGTATTTTCTCAGCCTCACCCTTAAAGCCCTTGGCTTGCCTTCCCCTGACTTTGTAGACTGCGCACTCCTTATTTGCCAAATTTTCAAATCTGCTGGACAAAGGACCTGACTGTAACAAGGACAAACCAAAATACTGCCTGCATTCAGCATCACCACAAATAATTAGAGGATGCGTTGGTGAAAATTGATGACCTGGAGAACCATTCCCAGTGCCATTATTTCAAAATCAGGTGGCTCCCCAAATCCTGCAAAGACACTCCTGCTGCGGTTCACACATGGTTAACACTATTTAACCATTGTGGCAAGGAGCTACATTTCATTGGACCAGGGACTCTCCCCCACTGTGAACTAAATCAATAACTTTTTGGGTGCCTCCAGCTTGTTGTTCTGTTTTATTTTGTTCTCCTTCCTTATCTGTCTCTTTCTGCCTTCTCTTTTTCTTTTATGTCCGAACTGGAGACACTTATTCTTCTTGCTGATGCTAGCTGCTGTGATTTTGGAAAGCCTGAAAGGTGGTCCAGATTGTCCTGCACATGTATGATAAGTAGTAGCCTAATAGTTAAGCTTACATCTTACTGGCCTATAGCTATACAGTATGTCCTGCTAATTAGTCTTATAGATCTTTTCACACTACACACTGGTATTGAACTCCCCTGTGAAAAGACACACATTTTTTCAGGAATACCACTCACAGAAAGAGGACATTGTTTTACTTCAGGAGACACATTTTCCTTACTCCTATAATCCCACTTTTGTACATTTTTTTTTTGTCCTGCCTTTTTTTTTTTTTGGTCAATGCCTCAGATAAGACCAAGGGTGTTGCTATATTTTTTCAAAAGGGATTGTCTTTTCTCCCTGCAGGAGATCAAAATCCCCAATGGTCGATATTTGCTTTGAAAGGTATCAAGGAGGGTCAACTCTACTCATTGATTTTGTACCCCATTTAAGGGCAACTGTGTTTCTTTTATACTATGTTACATGAGCTTGCCCCACACGTGGAAGGGGCAGTGGTCTGTGAGAGAGACTCCACTATTGTGTTGAATTTGAGTCTAGACAAGTCTCAGATGGGTGTTGTCCAATTCAAACGCTCTCTTAAGACGAGTATGACCAATGCTAAAATGCTCCACTCCATAGGGCTAGCTGATATTTGGAGGCAAACCCACCCCACGGGTAATGATTATACACATTGTTCTGCTCCGCAGGCCACCTATGCCAGAATTGATCATATATTTATTTCTAGTGGTAGCATGCCCTTGGTACTTACGATGCACATTAGGGAGATGGGAAAGGGCATCAAATAGATCTGGAGAGATTGGATTCTGAATTGCAATCTCTCTGTAAAGCACATAAATGTAAGCCTAATCAATTAGAAGCTCCCATCTCAGAGATGAAGGTGCTTGGGGTCATCAAACAGGCTAAGTAGGGCTGTGCTCCAGGTCCAGATGTTTTTTTGGCACTGTATTATAAAGAATTTGCTGCTACCCTGCCCTCATATATTTTATAACTCTCTGTGGGAAGGGGGTTCTTTGAATATGTTCTGAATACAGCCTTTATTACAGTCATCCATAGGCCAACAAAGTACCCCGTATAGGTGTGTAACTATAGGCTCATCTCTTTAATTAATAATGACTTGAAGCTCCTAGCAAAAATCTTAGCTAATCGCTTATATACATTTTTTTGGCTTATATATACACAAGGATCAGGAAGGATTTATTCATAGATGGCAGGGTCCTGACAAGATTTGCCAAGCATTGATGTGTCTCTGCTTCGGTGTGGATGGAATGGCGGGCCTCTCCAAGAAGGGTTTCTATTATCTTTAGACCTTCAGAAGGCCTTCAATGCCATTTTTTGGCCTTACTTATTTAAAATAGTAAAGTTCTTGCGAGCTACCAAATCAAAGTTAGCCTATCTAATAATAGTATGATGACAGCTGCTAGCATTAATCACATCCCATACTAACATGTGAGATTCAAAGATAAATAGACAAATTATGTGCTATCCCCTTAATGATCTGCTGAATCTGCCGCAAAATACATTTTAAATTTTTGCATCGAGTCTACTTCACACCAGCTAGGCTAGCCCGAATCTACTCCTCATCCAGCAGCAGCTGCTGGCGCTGTGACTATTCCCCGGCGGATGCCGAACATATTTTTTGGAGCTGCCCACAAATACAACCCTTTTGGGCCGGTATTACTGATTGTTTGACGGAAGTGCTGAGTATACCTATACCCAAATCACCCAGAGTGTGTATGATCGGCCTTGTGGAGGAGGTAGTTCCTTCAAGGGCACATCGCACATTTCTGAACATTGGCCTCTTCTATGGCAGGAAGGCCATACTTTTAAAATGGAAAAAGATGGAGGCTCCTACTCTGTCATTCTGGAAGGGTTTAATAAATAAAGTTATCCCCCTATACAAAGCGACATATAGATCTAGAGGCTGTGAGAAGAAGTTCTACAAAGTATGGCAACCTTGGTTGGACTCCTCAGACACTGTGGGTTGATAGAAATAATTGTTAGACGCTGATCTAAATATGACATGCTTGAAAATGTAATACTTTACTGTAGAGTGGTTATTAATCTCTGCGTTTGAAGGTATAACAGTAGACAGTCCATATCCCCTTCTATACGCAGGGTTGGCATGATGGGCGTAGGTTAAATTCACTGCATTATAACATGGTACACTCTAAAGCATTGAGTTGCACGCAAGGTTTGGGGGGGAGGGGGGAACAGGGGGGGTGGGGGAGGGCAGGAAGGGGGGCATTGTGAACTACGTTAGTTCATCAGCCACATGATGTGGTAGGTTGCCCATTTTGGGTTTTGGTTTTTGGGTTGTGGGTATGTATGTAGATAGGACTGTACTGCCTTGTACTGTTCCTTGTATGTTTTGTACATGTATTTGTTTGTATGCATGTATTGTACTGTTTTTCAAAATTTAATAAAAAGATTTTTCAAAAAAAAAAAAAAAAGAAAAAAATCTAAAAAACAAAATTGTTAACAAAAGTGATGTGCCTATAAAATCAAATCCAAGGCTGAAATAATAATATATAAGCGACTAATGTCGTCATACAGCTTACAACATCATATAGCGCGAATATACACACATTTCATAAAATATAAATATTGATACAAAGGTGATCCGTAAAGTGCTCAAGTGCATATAAGTCTTTGATACTCTGACCACCCAGGATCAGTTTTCAGTGTCCTTAATACAGAGATAATAAACCTGACTTGATAGGTAACTGTAAATATAGTGATCTGCAGCAGTGATTACACTCAGGTGATCCCCACCCCAAGATAATGTTCACTCACCTCAGAGCGTGTGACCTTGCAATTAAGTTTGGTCAATACACGCTTTTGAATCATTAAAACGGATTCCAGGTCAGGTTGCAAGGTCCAAACACTGCTCAAAGATGTAGCCTCCTCATATATAGATATCAAAAAGAAACTTCAATAGTGTGATTTTATTTACTACAAAAAGAGCCCTATTTTAGGGTACTCACATGGGTCTGGTGCGTTAGTGCACCACTCTATAGCATGCCTTAATAGCGCTAAGCCGTGGATGAGATTGTGTGCTCCTACTCCATAAGACAGACCAACTGCCTCTCGTGCCATCCAGTCCCCTCCCCTATGCATGTCGGTACAAGGGAAATATTGTATCTTCATCAGGGGGAAGCACACAATCTCATTGGATTTGATTGACAGCAGCGGCTGTGCTGCTATCAATCTATCCAATCAAGAGCCAAGAACCCCGGGCAGATATGAAGAGCATGTCTCCGGCGTGTGAAATTCCAGGGCTCAGGTAAGTAAAACGGGGGGGGGGGGGGGGGGGCTGGGAGGGCCAGTCACTGCCAGGTGTTTTTTCACCTTAAAGTGGAGTTTCACCCAAAAAAAAAAAATGTGCATGAAAAAAAAAAAAAAAAAAACATTTCGAGAAAATTGGATGCCTTAAGGAGAAAAAACAACCCCTTGAAGTGGTGGCTGTACAAATGGTTTTACAAAATTGGGCTCTTTTTCACACATAGGGGCACTTTACGTTACAACACTGTGTAGAAGCTCTTGAAATGCCACTGTCATATATAGACTGCTGCTGGACTCACCTCCCAAATTTTAAACTGGGATGGGAACCTTGGGGAGGACAGAGATTTGGATCTATAGTGTTTCTTAAGATCATATACCGGTATCCTGAATGTTGCTCTGATGAAAGCTAATTTTTAAGGTACTCACCCCCTGTTACTTGGTCCTGATGCATTTAGCTAAAATGTACCCCTCTGTATCCCCTCTAGGGATGGGCCCGGTGCTCGATGCGAACCCGCGAGCCCAGAACTATTTTGGCCGCTCGCATCACGTTCGTGTGATGCGAGCGGCCCCGCAATGCATTGCGGCCGGCGCGGCCGGCGCAGTGCATTGCTGGCTGATGATTGGCCAAGCATGCACTGTGACCCCGCATGCTTGGCCAATCACAGCCCCGGAAACTCGAAGAGCCATAATTGGCTACAGGCAGGACGCCTGTAGCCAATACAGCTCAGGGGCTGTAGTACACGCCCCCCCCTATAAAAGGCCGCCACGCCGTCTGCGCCGGTCACATGCTGTTCCGGCGCAGATAGAGCAGGCTAGATCTGTGACACTCTGCTGGATTTAGTTAGTTAGAGAGATTTACTTAGAGAGATCGAGTTAGATAGATTCATTCATTTAGATTGATTTAGAAAGAGGGGCTTGTAGTGTGCTCGTGGCAGGCAGGCAGAGCTCCTATATTTTGTTCCCAGAAGCACCTATAGGACTTGTAGTGTGTTCGTGGCAGGCAGGCAGAGCTCCTATATTTTGTTCCCAGAAGCACCTATAGGACTTGTAGTGTGTTCGTGGCAGGCAGGCAGAGCTCCTATATTTTGTTCCCAGAAGCACCTATAGGACTTGTAGTGTGTTCGTGGCAGGCAGGCAGAGCTCCTATATTTTGTTCCCAGAAGCACCTATAGGACTTGTAGTGTGTTCGTGGCAGGCAGGCAGAGCTCCTATATTTTGTTCCCAGAAGCACCTATGGACTTGTAGTGTGTTCGTGGCAGGCAGGCAGAGCTCCTATATTTTGTTCCCAGAAGCACCTATAGGACTTGAAGTGTGTTTAGTCCCATCACACAGACCTACATTTTCTTCCCAGAAGCACCTATAGGACTTGAAAGTGTGTTAGTCCCATCACACAGAGATCATATATTTTGTTCCAGAAGCACCTATAGGACTTGAAGTGTGTTAGTCCCATCACACAGACCTATATTTCCTTCCCAGAAGCACCTATAGGACTTGAAAGTGTGTTAGTCCCATCACACAGAGATCATATATTTTGTTCCCAGAAGCACCTATAGGACTTGAAGTGTGTTAGTCCCATCACACAGACCTACATTTTCTTCCAGAAGCACCTATAGGACTTGAAGTGTGTTAGTCCCATCACACAGAGATCATATATTTTGTTCCAGAAGCACCTATAGGACTTGAAGTGTGTTAGTCCCATCACACAGAGATCATATATTTTTGTTCCAGAAGCACCTATAGGACTTGAAGTGTGTTAGTCCCATCACACAGAGATCATATATTTTGTTCCCAGAAGCACCTATAGGACTTGAAGTGTGTTAGTCCCATCACACAGACCTACATTTTCTTCCCAGAAGCACCTATAGGACTTGAATTGTGTTAGTCCCATCACACAGAGATCACATATTTTCTTACCAGAAGCACCTATAGGACTTGAAGTGTGTTAGTCCCATCACACAGAGATCATATATTTTGTTCCCAGAAGCACCTATAGGACTTGAAGTGTGTTAGTCCCATCACACAGAGATCCTATATTTTGTTCCCAGAAGCACCTATAGGACTTGAAGTGTGTTAGTCCCATCACACAGACCTACATTTTCTTCCAGAAGCACCTAATAGGACTTGAAGTGTGTTAGTCCCATCACACAGACCTACATTTTCTTCCCAGAAGCACCCATAGGACTTGAAGTGTGTTAGTCCATCACACAGACCTATATTTTCTTCCCAGAAGTGTGTTAGTCACCCATATTTTCTTCCCTGGACTTGAAGAGAGTGTGTTAGTCCCATCACACAGAGATCCTATATTTTGTTCCCAGAAGCACCTATAGGACTTGAAGTGTGTTAGTCCCATCACACAGACCTATATTTTCTTCCCAGAAGCACCTATAGGACTTGAACTGTGTTAAGAAGCACCCACAGGACTTCTAGTGGTTTAGTGGCACACTACTAGAGCGATTTCACCTTTTTCAAATCTCATAATTTTTATGGTCACTCTTACCTGAAAAATAGGACCGATATCAGGTATCCCCATATGAAAGTGGTGTACGTAGGGCAAGGGTCAGCAAGGGGGTATATCTCATATATAGACTGCTGCTGGACTCACCTCCCAAATTTTCAACTGGGATAGGAACCTTGGGGAGGACAGAGATTTGGATCTATAGTGTTTCTTAAGATCATATACCGGTATCCTGAATGTTGCTCTGATGAAAGCTAATTTTTAAGGTACTCACCCCCTGTTACTTGGTCCTGATGCATTTAGCTAAAATGTACCCCTCTGTATCCCCTCTTTGTTTTCAAGGGTGCAACTTGCAAGGGTCTATGTACCATGTTTGGTGGAAATGTCCATAGATTCGTAGCTTCTGAAACCAAGTCTTTGCCTTGGTGCACAGAGTCACAGGAGTTTTTATTCCTCAGATGCCCCACATCGCTCTTCCTAATGCTCTGGTGAATGATCCTTTTTATCCTACTGGGGGCTTAATTGACTATCGATAAATCCTGGAAGCAACCTACCATGTCTCTGGCACAGGTAAAAGAAAAGTCAAGTAGATTATGTTGCATGAAAACATTGTCAGTGTTTTACAAGATACAGTCAAAAAAGTATCCTGTTATCTTTGTATTGCTTCCTATGTGGGAAATCCCTGGTGTTTCTGTCAGTCCCTCTGCTTTCCTATTAAAAAACTGACCACACTAAGCAGGAGAACACACTGTGGTCAGTTCTTTAGCTGTGCTGGGAAATCAGCCTGCTCTCCTCCAATGATCAGACTTGTCCTGACATGCCTCCCCTGCACAGCCTTTTACTGAGAATCTCATTGTGCTGTTGCTTCTCCTCTCTTAGCTCTTATGCAGCTGAGAACAGAGAGAACAGGGAATGTGATCTCTTATAAAAAAGGGGAAAAATGTATTTATGATTTTTTTTAATATCTATACACAAATGTTTTTCCTTTCATTTCTATTTTAAACTGAATGTGTTGTTTTACAAGGTGATCGTTTACAATCACTTTAGTGCATTTCTCTGAACTTGAGGTGTTAGTGTCTCCTCTGGTCTGCGTCCAGACCTGCTCTTTTTCTTCCTTCTCTCTTTTTTTTTTCTCCTTTCTTTCTTTGCCTCTTTGAACACCCTAGCACTCCAGGTCCCTAAGTGTTCTTTAGAATGGCTTTTGCCAGACTTGGGATCCTTCATGATTGTATATGTGTTTATTACTTGCAGACCATGGCTCATCATCCTGGAATAACTTTCCAGTGTATTATCTTTTTTTTTTTTTTTTTTACCTTGTAGACTGGGAGCTGTATTCCCTTTTTCTCCATTCTTTCTATATGTTCAAAATGGTTACTTTTGTACTATTGTTGGCTTTGTGTTTACACAACATCAATAAAATATTGAAAGTAAAAAAATGTCCCCATAATACAGATGTAATGTCAGCGAATGCCTGAATGATTCATTTAGTCAGCTAAAATAGATTGAAACACAGTGCCACCAATACAAGCTTTTAACTGACTTAATTAAATAATTTGGGTTAACTTTAGCCAAGCATAATTCTTTAACCCCTTCCCGTCCGCACTATAGCCGAATGATGGCTACAGCTCAGACCTACATTGCCGGGAGGCCATCATATGATGAGTAGACATGTGCAATTAGTTTAGTTTTTTTTTCGTTTTTCTTTGTTTTTTTCGTTCGTTCGTTTTCGTACGAATGAACGAATCGAACGAATCCGAATAACGAATCGTTCGAATCGTACGAATCTGATTAACGAATCGTACAATCCGATTAACGAATCGTTCGAATCGAACAAATCCAAAAAACAACGAAAATCCGAAAAACCAAATTAGAAACAACGAATGTATGAATGAAGAAAATCCGAAAAACGAAAAAAGGAACAACGAAAATGAACGAAAAAATTCGTACATTCGTAACTTTTTTTTTTTTTGAATTGGTAATTTTCCGTGTCCCTTACAATGGTGCTGCTTAACGTGCTTCGAATAGATTGAAAGAAAAAATTCGTACATTCGTAACTTTTTTTTTCGATTCGTAACTTTTTTTTTTCGATTCGTAACTTTTTTTTTTCGATTCGTAAATTATTAAAATGTAATAATAGCACACATTACATAAAATTATGAATTATGCTCCGATTACAAATCTACAAATGTTACTCATGTACGAATAAATACGAATGCGTCCGAATTTCGAATAAACGAATAAACGAAAATGAAACTAACGAAAAAACGAATCAACGAAAAAATAACTCTTAAGAATGTACGAATCGTTACGAATACGAACACCGACGACTTACGAATGTACGAATCGTTACGAATCCGAACACCGATGACTTAACGAATCGACAGAAATGAAAAAAACAAATCGACTTAACGACGTAACAAATCGATGGAAACGAAAAAAACGAAACGAAAAAAAACACATTTTTTTGGGAAACGAAAAAAACAAAACGAAAATAAACAATTTTTTTTGTTGTGCACATGTCTAATGATGACCTCACCTTTGCAAGCTCCCTGCGTGCTCTACAGGGGCACGCTCTGTGATCACCTAGTCAATGACAGCGTGAGGAAAAAAAAACCCAATCACTGGCTTCTATGAAAGGGACATTGGTCCAGAAGAGGAAGAGGCGTTGCCACCTCACCTGTGCCCACTGGTGCCGCCTGCCAGTGCCCACCAGTCCATATCAGTGCCACCTTCCAGTGCCCACCAGTGCATATCAGTGCCACCTAGCAATGCCCACCATGCAACCTATCAATGCCCACCAGTGGTGCCAATAAGTGCCCATCACTGCCACCCACCAGTACCCATCAGTGCCAGCTATCAGTGCCACCTCTCAGTGCCCACCAGTGCCGCCTCATCAGTGCCCACCAGTGCCACCTATCAGTGCCCATTAGTGTCACCTTATCAGTGCCCATAAGTGCAGCCTAACGTTGCCCATCAGTGCAGCCTCATCAGCGTACATCAATGAAGGAGAAACATACCTGTGTGCAAAATATAAAACTGTTTTGTTTTTTTCTATCTTTAAATTTTTTTTTACAAAAACTAAAAAACTCAGTGGTGATCAAATACCACCAAAAGAAAGCTTTGTTTGTGGGGAAAAAATTATAAAAAATGTCATTTGAGTACAGTGTTGCATGATCGCGCAATTGTCATTCAAAGAGTGACAGCACTGAAAGCTGAAAATTGGTCTGGGCAGGAAGGGGGTTTAAGTGCCCAGTAAGCAAGTGGTTATAAACTCAGCTATCAAAAGTAAACGAATGTTTATTACAATAAGTCACATAAAAACTCTTAACCCTTTAAATAGTCAGGTTGTGATATACATAGACACTAGGATAATTGTGCAAATGTTATATAATGTAATAATAGAATATATATATATATATATATATATATATATAGTGAAATACATTCAATAATTAATTTCTCTCCATAGACAACATAAACAATGATAGCAGACAATAATCTGCATTTTATGGCATGCGACTGTTATTCCCCTGCAGAAGGAATGCAAACTATGCAAAACTGTATGCCAATACTGCCCAAGAACAGAAAATAATAAAAAAAAATACCTAACTTGAGTAGTTACATATGTTATCATGAGGAGAATAATTAAGTTGCAAAAAGAATAAAAAATTACAATTAGGGGGCGTGGCCTGGCACCGGACTCTGATGGACGCCTGATCCTTTAGCTCCGGCATCCAGAGGCACAATAAGCAGCACAACGGAGCCATCAGACCCCACAGACATGGGGAAAACGAAGGGGAATCCATCCCCAACCCGATCCCGCTCACCCAGGGGACCCGAGGCACAAACGGCCCGCGGCATACCGGAGCTCTTCCGGCCGCGCGAATCACGCGAGGCCCCGGCTTCATCTCGGGCCTACTCGGCCGTGGCGCGCTCATCCAGCCTCAGCCCCTCTGGCAGGCACCAGACACCTCCACTACCACCACCGCTCACAGAGGCTGAACACCCCCTGAGTATCAGGGATTTGAGATCTGTGGCTGAGGACATAAAAGCCACGCTGGCCACAGCCATTACAGACCTCAGAAGGGATATACAGGCCATGACAGTCGGCATGGATGACATCGAGGTTACCGCAGCCCACAATGAAACCGCCATCCACCAGCTGCAGACATCCTCTCAGGCACAATCTACCCAGCTCAGAGACATGCACAGATACATGGAAGATCTCGACAATCGTGGAAGACGCCATAACTTACGGGTAAGAGGCATGCCAGAAACGATCGACCACACTCAGATTGTCCAGGCTACCACAGCCGTGTTCAACGATCTCCTGGGCAGACCCCCAGAGACCCCCATCGAAGTTGAACGCCTGCACAGAGCTCTCAGACCCAGGGGCAGAGAGTCTGACCCCCCCAGGGACATAGTTTGCTGCCTGGTCAATTTTAAGCTGAAAGAGGAGATCCTGCGCAGAGCCAGAGACCGCCGCAACCTTCTGTACCAAGGCACGGAGATAAAAATCTTTCAAGACTTATCTCCCATCACCCTCCAAAGCAGAAGAGACCTACGCCCGCTCCTTGATCTTCTGCGCACGAATGGAATTCAATACCGCTGGAAATTCCCCTTCTGCCTATCTGCGTCAGCACAAGGACGAACGGCGTACTTGAAGATGCCAGAAGATATTCCTAAATTCTGTGACACTCTGCATATACCCCGCATAGAACTCCCTGATTGGTACAGATCTCTCAGACCTCCTCAGCGCAGAAGATCCGATTCAATGGACACCATCCCAGAACGCGATGACTTCCATATCCGCAGGCGCAGATCTGAATCGCCCAGAACCAACGCGCCCGCAGGACCCAGGAGCAACCCAAACAACAGCCCCACGGCCTCACCTGCACACAGACGACCTCGACACGGAGGCCCAGAATAGAGCGACGACTTTCTCATCTCATC
The DNA here is from genome assembly GCA_028564925.1 of Lithobates sylvaticus. Classification (NCBI taxonomy): domain Eukaryota; kingdom Metazoa; phylum Chordata; class Amphibia; order Anura; family Ranidae; genus Lithobates; species Lithobates sylvaticus. The sequence continues at coordinate 366,576,934 of CM053026.1, read as the reverse complement.
CCCCATGCGGCTTTAACTCCGCCAACTTCCACGCAGCTCACCTAGCTGCTATACTCTCAGGTTTACCACAAGAAGACCACCCACACACAGAACCTTGACTTCAGAGAAGCACTGCTACACATCGCAAATGACTGAGCTAAAAACTTCTAACTTCCCACTACCCTGCCTTTGATGACTACCATTCATCTTGACTCCACAACACCCAGATGAAGACCACCACATCTCTCTACCAACCAAAACCCACCCATGTACCACGGCCACGTCAAGAGGAACGACCACCCTAACTAACAGAGACAAAAGACTCCCCCTTACCTCACAGAAGGGGTGCGACCTCCCTGAACTCTTTCACGCAAGTATAACCTACCTACCCCTGAAAAGAATTGAACAACCGTTATGGCCACCACATGGACTCCCTACCTCCCTCACCTCCATTCCCTCACCCACCCTCCCCCTCACTCAACACCCCTCCATTTTCAAATTACACCCCCTGAATGTACAAGACCACCCTTATATACTCACGATTGGGGGTCGTGCAAGATTAGGCCTTATCAAACTAAGTACAAGCACGCAGCAACCAAAATTGTCGTTAGAGTTACAATTTCTAAGATTAAATACCTCTCCAGGGGTGGGCGATTTCACACAGAACCTAAAAATGCCCCATGACCTCACCCCTTATCGCTATACCGGCTCCCAGGTTATCCATTATTCTCACAAAGAGAATGTAACCTTAAGCACAGACATCCATACATTCTATCCCAAAACCAGCCAAAAGAAAACGAGCTGCAAGACCATAACGAACGCTGGACCTATAAATTTTTGGCCAACACCCCAATACGAGATGCCCGCGTTAATATCTGGCATTCTGTGTGAAATCGCCTATTCTCTGATCCTGAGGCCTTGTAATGTGAGTAGGGATTCTTGTTTGAAGACAAACCACCCAGGTAACCTGAAATGCATATATGGAAGCGCTGTTACAAATTGTTATCTGTTTTTGTTGATAGACAGGGGCCACCTTATCACCTCCTCTTGTTTGACATGGGTGAAGTCTCAAATAGTCAGTCATAGTTACAGGTATTCTTTGCTATAAATGAAGGCTCCTTATAAAGTTGTGTTTTCCTTGCTTGGGTTTTTTTTTTTTTTTTTTTTTGGTATTACTACCTCTCACATTTCCTTACCAGGTTTACAAAATCTACGTATGCAGTTACAGCAGAAAAGCCTCACTGGACCTCTGGGGTGTGAGACCGAGCCCTACACTCACCTGTACCGCGTCTCCTGCAATATTGCCGTATAGACGAATATACACTTGGGTGAGTGATCCTGACCTCCTCTTCTTGCTCCCTGCTAAAAGATAGGGCACTCGCCCATAGAAGGCTCGAACCCCGGTCGCGCACGCCAGAGGCCCAACCTAGAGGAACCAGGAAACTACAGAGAGGTACGCATATTGATTATCTTTCATCACGTTATAGAAACAATGTAAACCCTACAGATGAAACGCCTTTTGCTCCACGCTACACACATCCGCTACGAAAGCAGTATTCCACTAGCCATCCTCACCAAGCTTGTTCTGACGCACCACACACTACACTGTTGAGTCTAGGTTCCCCAAAAGACCCCATACGAAACCCACTGCGACAATCCCACCCCGAGATAAAACTATGCTCCCCTTCGGCAGAACCAGGGTCATCTAATTTCATGTTTTACTTCAATGGCTCTCCTAAACACTTCTAATGCACACATGCCTCTGGAGGCCAGAGGACTAGATATTCCATCTGATCCTTAGACTCCGATACCTCCCACCTCCCCACACAACGGGAACACAACTTTTCCCGTTGACCCTCACCGGACCAAAAAACTTTGTATAAGGAAGGTCTAGTGACTCTTCCTTACCTCCGGAACACTCCCCCTTACCGTCCCCTACCGTCCCCTCTCCCTCTCCCCTTTCCTTCATCCACCGCTCCCCTCCCACCTACCCTTCCCACCTCCCCCTTACCCCTCACCAACGCGTACCCTCCCTACCTTGTCTCCTGACTCCCATTCTCAACCTCTTCCCCTCTACCTCCTCAGTCTCCGCCACACCTAATTATACCTGCTCATACCTGAATAGCCTTATTCACTCGGCACACCACTTAACACACCGAAGTGTGCTCAACTACCGCAATCAAGCCTAGTCTTATCCCCCTTATAACATGGCGCACACAACAATTACCACCAACCACGTTACTCTGAAGGTAACGTCCCTAAACGTCAAAGGGCTTAATATCCCAGAGAAACGCAGCCAAGTTCTCTCCCAAATGCACAAACTAAAAACTGACATCATCTTCCTACAGGAAACTCACTTCCGCACAGACAAGATTCCTAAGCTTACGAACCTCCAGTTCCCAAACGCCTATCACTCCGCTAACTCATTGGCCAAAACAAAGGGAGTATCAATTTTGATCTCCAAAAACCTCAAATGGGAACTCACAGACTCGCTCATTGACAAAGAAGGTAGATACATCTTTTTAAAAGGCAGAATTCAAGGAAGACCAGTAACACTGGCAAACATTTACAGCCCCAACTCAGCACAACTTACCTTCTTTCGACAGATCTCACAACTCCTAACGGGTTTCTCTGCTGGCTTAACTATACTTGGAGGAGACGTTAATGTCGCCCTACACCCACTACTGGACACCTCAACAGGTTCCACATCACTGCCTTATAAAACTTTAAGACAAATCAAAATACTACTCCAAGAGTTACTCCTGCACGACACCTGGCGCACTCTACATCCAAATGAAAAAGACTACTCTTTTTTCTCAGCCCCACATAACAAATATTCCAGAATAGACTACATCTTCCTTTCCCAGACGGACCTCCCCCTCCTTACACATGCGACGATTGAACCCATGCTCCTATCTGACCATCACCCAATCACGATGACCCTGACCTTCCCAGACCACCGCACTACATCAAGGACATGGCGCTTGGACTCATCTTTACTGACCTCGGAAGAGGATATCAATAACATTAGACAAGCCATTCACGACTTCTTTCTAGATAACGATAACGGGGAAACAGCCCCACTAACACAATGGGAAGCCCACAAGTGCGTCCTGAGGGGGAAACTTATCTCCCTTAAGACCTTGCGGAAGAAAGCCCATCAAGCCAGAATCTCAGATCTGATCCAAAAGATTAAACAATTGGAACTAGCCCACAAACAGACCCAAGCCCAACAGACGTACCAAGACCTCATTCAGACCAGAGAACTCCTACTGTCAGAACTATCCCTTAGAACGAAACGTAAATTTATTCTAAAAAAAATTAAAAAATTATTCTATGAATTCGGAAACAAAAGCGGTAAATACCTAGCCAAAGCCATCCAAAGTAATAAAGCGCACACCAATATTCACTCTATTAAAGACGCCCAAGGTCAGTCTAAAGTCACGGCCCCAGATATAGCTTCCCAATTTGAAGCATACTATTCTAACCTCTATAATCTAAATACATCTCCAGACAACCCCACTACAAACAACACGAGACATTCCCTTATTAAAGAATTTTTAAAAAAACATTGCCCTAAACCTATCGACAGAGAAGATGCCCGCCTATTAGAAAATCCCATAACAGCAGACGAACTAAAAAACGCAATCAAACAACTTAAAACAGGAAAGAGCCCCGGCCCAGATGGATTCACAGCCACCTATTTTAAAACATTCACAGAAGTAATTATTGACCCCTTTCTAAAGGCCTTCAATTCCCTATCCTCCTCTACGCTCCCCTTCCATAGACTCCTGGAGGCACACGTTACAGTAATACCAAAAGAGGGGAAGGACACATCATTTGTAACCAACTATAGGCCAATTTCTTTACTAAACGTTGATATAAAACTATTTGCCAAAATCCTTGCCAACCGCTTACTCCCCCTCCTACCCTCTTTAATCAAAAATGACCAAGTAGGCTTTATTCCAGGTCGCGAGGCAAGGGATAACACTATTAAGGCCATAAACCTCCACCACTGGATGACGGTCAACAAACACAAAGGTTTCTTCCTGTCGCTGGACGCGGAGAAGGCGTTTGACAGACTGGCATGGGACTACATGGGAGCAGTACTGAGGCACATTGGTCTCCAAAACCATATGTTCAACTCGATAATGTCCCTATACACGTCCCCAACAGCAAGGGTTCGTGTTAACGGCCATCTGTCAAACGCCTTCTCCATATCCAATGGGACAAGGCAGGGATGCCCTCTATCCCCTATTTTATTTGTCCTGACTCTAGAGCCACTATTGAATTGCCTTAGGAGCAATGAAAACATCAGAGGCATCCCCATAGAAGGACACACCTATAAACTGGCAGCGTTCGCAGATGACATCCTACTTTCTCTTAGCGAACCCCACATCTCAATCCCAAACTTGTTGAAGGACTTTAAACTCTTCCAAAACATCTCGAACTTCAAAATCAACCTTACCAAATCCCATGCCCTAAATATCACAATCCCACAAGAGACAGTAAAACTCTGCGAGGCTAACTTCCCCTTCCACTGGAAACACGATGCTATCAAATATCTAGGGATCCACCTCACAGCAAACCTTTCAGACCTGTTCGCCAGAAACTACTTACCCATCCTTAAGACCATATCTGACGACCTCAAAAAATGGAACAAACCACAATTTTCCTGGTTTGGTCGCGCGGCAATTGTCAAGATGAACATCCTTCCCCGTATTTTATACATTCTTCAAACTGTCCCCATTAAATTGCCCACATCCTTCTTCCTGACCTATAGGAGGATATGCTCAGAATTCCTATGGAAGCAAAAACGTCCAAGAATTGCATATGACCTCTTAACACGACCAAAGACGAAGGGGGGCATTGGCTTTCCAGACCTTAAAAAATATTACTGGGCTTGCCATCTCACCAGAATTGTAGACTGGACTCTACACAGTCAATGCAAAGATTGGGTAAAGCTAGAAAACTCACTGTCCCCCTCTCCATTACGATCAACCCCTTGGCTGTTACCGAAACATATTCCCTCCACCCTCAAAAAACACCCTCTGATTGCCCCGACGCTCCAATGCTTTACAGAAACTTGTCGTAAGACGCATATCTCGTCCACTCCAGGACCCTTAACTCCGGTTAGACTCAACCCCGCATTTCCCCCGGGCATGTCCGCACAATTCTTAGCCCGTCAGTGGCTACACCCGGAGATTCTAGCTCACCAATTCTTCCGTAACGGCTCTCTTCTAGACTGCACAGCGCTAACCCCCACTCTCACTAACGTCCCTCTCCCATTCTGGACATACTTCCAAATCCGCCACTTCTTAAAAGAGATCAACCAACACTCTTCCATTACGCGTCCTCTTACCGCATTCGAACAATTATGCTCCCAACCCAATCCCCAACAACATTTAATCTCTGGTATATACTCCATACTATTTTCAGATATCTCCCCCAAAGAAGGGAAAGCATTCAAGACTTGGGAAAGGGAAATAGAATTAGAACTCTCCGAGGAACAATGGGAACGCATATTCACGATCGCCCACAAAGGTTCTCTGAATGTATCCATTCAGGAAAACAACTACAAAGCACTAGTCCACTGGTACAGAACCCCAGCTATTTTAAATAAGCTCAACCCCTCATACCCCATCAAGTGCTGGAGATGCAACGGAGAGCCAGGTTCACTGCTCCACATTTTGTGGTCATGCCCGAAAATCCAACCATTTTGGACGCAAGTCCGAGAACTCACAGAAACAATCTCCACATATACACTGGAACACTCCCCAGCTCAATGTCTCTTCCACCATTCAGACCTATCAGCCCAATATTACAGAAAGACATTGATTTTACCCCTAATCAATGCAGCAAAAATGTGCATCCCAAGACACTGGGGCTCCCCTCAAATACCATCAATCCCAGAATGGTTCAAACAAATTAACAAAATAGCCGAAATGGAGGAACTTATCTCCATCTCCCGAGACTCCCCAGACAAATTTTCAAAAACATGGGCATGTTGGATCCACTTCCGTACAACCGACAGATACCGAACCCTGATGACTGATAGTTAGACCGTGACTTACGCATACATTACAAGCACATATGGAACGCACAACTTACCCCTCACAGATGTCCCTCCCCCTTCTATTCTCACCCTTATCTCAACTGACATGGATCTCCCAACCCTAAACAAGGGATGAAGTTGGGAGACCGCATGTCTGCATACCCCCAGCCAAACTTCGTGAATATCATTGCTTCTCCCTCACACTCTTGCTCACCTTAAATAGATACCACACTACATTCAGTTGACATGTGGCGGAGACTGAGGAGGAAGCTTTCACCCCCAGGTCACTCTGACCACGCTCCCTACAGCCCCCCTCTTCCCCCCCCTTTTCACACCCCCTCCATTATCCCCGCCCTAACCCTCATTCCTGTTGCTCTCCCCACCCAACCAATATGACCCTGCCACAATACTGGTTGTTGTCGGGGTCCTCATAACAGAGCTCCCAGTCAACAACCTTGCACATCAGAAGTGCAAAAATACCATACAAACCCCTACAATCTTGCTTTACAACTCGGAACCCCCTCCCCTTAGGTGTCAAAGCGCAAGTCGGAATGAGGAAAACACAGGCTGACACCTAACAACTCAACTCTAAATATGCCAAGCCAATGTGTTACTCCTCCTTCCAACAAATACATCTTTGGTACACTATCTGTATATGAAAACGGTTTATGTATATACAATGTTTTGATTCACACAATTTTATGACACACTTGTACTCACTTATTGCAAATAAGAGTGTTCCACGATTCCTTAATGTTTGTATGAGGACATTTTGATTTTGTTATTCTATATTCTCGATAAAAAATTTTTGAGGGAAAAAAAAAAAAAAAAAAAAAATTACAATTAGCTTATTAATTTAAGCAAGCAGAATCACCGGAAAATTTATTATAATTACCCTCCAAGTATCAGATAACCTTTTAGATAAAAATGGTATCAAGCTATGCTGGAGCTGTGTGTCCTGGCTTCAGAGAGGTGTCAGATGATATTATGATAATGAGTCCCTTCAGATGATGAAGAAAAAGCTAGGCAGGCAATGACAGTATGTATAGCATAAGTGGTCTATCACATCCCAAGTATTTGAACACAAAGAATGATTTAGGCCTAGTGTGCATAAACACGGCCAATACCCCTAAGGGACGTTTGTGAAACTAGATAGACACAAAGAAAGTATATGCAATTCAAAAAGGTATATTTATTACAGACTATACACAGAAGTGCACATAATAACAGTGTTGGAAAACTGTCAAGGAGGGCATACTCAAATTGACAATGTCAGACATAGATACAAAATATATGGATATCTCTATCGATTAAGAGGTTATAAACTTGCAATACATGTAGAGTCTAGGAAAACGCTGACATGTTTCGGACTTTTGTCCTTTTTCATAGGCGGATTTGTATCCTGTTCTTTCACATCTAATAATGTGAGCAAATAAATATTAGTACAGTGGGTATATATGATACACATGGTCAGAAAAGATGCATATTAAATGCCATAATATTGATCAACAAAATGGTATGTTATGGGTGTGGTACTCACATGCAGAGAGAATAGCCCCTTCCAAATATAGTAAAATTGAGGACCGAATATAGGCCTCATAAATCCAATGTGTGCAGTAATGTATTGTCAATACTGTTAAAAGCATGTAAGAATGCCGTACGAGTGGGTGGCGGGCTGTTGGGTGCTCCAAAAGCTGCAAGGCCTCATATAAGAAACAGGCATGTAGCCTGTGACTTGGTAGCTTATGGTCAATGAGGAAAGGAGGCTGTGAAAGTATAAGATGTAAGGTATTAGTATAAAATAGACCAGCAAGTGGAGGCCCATAGAGTAGCTAATGAATAAAAAATATATAGTTTACCTGTATGTAAGGCAGCATGTAGTGTTGTATCCCCAAGAAACGCCAGGTATCAGACGGCATGTCTAAGGCCGCTGGTTCTGGCTAGTTATAGTGGGGGAAGTAATGACAATCAGCTGTGCAAAGGCGCCAAAATATGATGCGCCTATATCGCTGAAAGATGATTGGATAAACGAAGGGGGCAGCAGCATGTAAGGTTGCGTATTGTCCCACTAGATGAGACTTCTGACGTACAGGCGCTGGGCGCGGGCACGTCCTGTGGGCGGAGCCGCGTCCAGCGTCAGCCGCGTCCAGCATCCAGCGTCGGCGCCCTCCCTGTTTGTAGCGCAAACAGGAAGGACGCCAATTGGGTGGACGCACAGGGAGATCCGGACAAGCGCATGTGTCCAAAAGAAATGGGCGCATGCGCAATGTCTTACCCGCGCCGGGCAGCAATATATTGGAGAACCTAGAGACAAGCCAGTTTTGAGAAACATTCAGAGAGTATTTGTATTAGCACAGATTGCACAGATTGTGCAATAGGGGTATTATTTAGTCGTGCATGTGGGTCCACAGCCATTGTATATTGAACTAATCTGTGGAAACAGAAATAGAAAACATACATGTTTATTAGGCAAATACACAGCCCAGGAGCATGAACAGGACAGTATAACATGTATAAATATGAACATATACATATAATCAAGGACAATAAAGGTACAAACTTGTAGAGTATGCTATTTGTATATATGTGGGAAACTATAGGTCCAATTCGCAAACCCCAGATTGGAACTCTTCAAGATAGGGTTTAAAGTTAAAGGCCTCGTTAAGGCCAGGGGGCGAGGTGGCATTGAGGTGGAAGATCCATCTCAATTCGCTCTGTAATAGAGCTTTATTGTAATCACCTCCACGGTTAGGTGGAGGGATGTGATCTAAGGCTTTAAACTAGCAATAGCTCACAGTGTCGTCCAATGGGAAGATCAGGGTCTTTTTTTATTTATACTTAGTAGGTGACGATATATGCGTTTCCAGAAGGGTAATTTGCTCTTTCCCACATAGAAACATCCGCATTCACATTCCAACAAATAAACTATGCCGATTGAACGGCAGTTGACATAGTGTTGAGGAAAAAATTGTTGACCATTGGGTAAAAAGTTATTGGTACTGGATTTACAAAGATATCTGCAATATCTGCAGTTACCGCAGGGAAAATACCCACAAGTTTAGTATGAGATTTGGTAGTGACAGTATATTCACTTCTAATAAGTTTGTCTCGAAGAGATGGGGCACGTCTAAATGTAAGTAGGGGGCGTGTAGGGACAAATGGTGAAAGAGAGTTGTCAGTAGCCAGTATATGCCAGTATCGGGAAAGTATGTCAGTTATTTGGCAATGTTGTTGGCAATAAGTAGTTATAATTCTAAGAGGGGAACTGGGGTCCTTAGAAGTAGAGGTGGAGAGTAATGCCAGTCGTGATTTGGATTTTGCTTTTTTATATGCATTTTTAAGGACCTTATTGGTGTATCCGCGTGCTCGGAGTCTATTGCGTAGAACGGAGGCCTTGTGTTCAAAGTTCTCCCTTCGTTTTGGCCAATCATCTTTCAGCGCTATAGGCGCATCATATTTTGGCGCCTTTGCACAGCTGATTGTCATTACTTCCCCCACTATAACTAGCCAAAACCAGCGGCCTTAGACATGCTGTCTGATACCTGGCGTTTCTTGGGGATACAACACTACATGCTGCCTTACATACAGGTAAACTATATATTTTTAATTCATTAGCTACTCTATGGGCCTCCACTTGCTGGTCTATTTTATACTAATACCTTACATCTTATACTTTCACAGCCTCCTTTCCTCATTGACCATTAGCTACTAAGTCACAGGCTACATGCCTGTTTCTTATATGAGCTTTTGGAGCACCCAACAGCCCGCCACCCACTCGTACGGCATTCTTACATGCTTTTAACAGTATTGGCAATACATTACTGCACACATTGGATTTATGAGGCCTATATTCGGTCCTCAATTTTACTATATTTGGAAGGGGCTATTCTCTCTGCATGTGAGTACCACACCCATAACATACCATTTTGTTGATCAATATTATGGCATTTAATATGCATCTTTTCTGACCATGTGTATCATATATACCCACTGTACTAATATTTATTTGCTCACATTATTAGCTATGAAAGAACAGGATACAAATCCGCCTATGAAAAAGGACAAAAGTCCGAAACATGTCTGCGTTTTCCTAGACTTTATATGTATTGCAAGTTTATAACCTCTTAATCAATAGAGATATCCATATATTTTGTATCTATGTCTGACATTGTCAATTTGAGTATGCCCCATGTATGCCCTCCTTGACAGTTTTCCAACACTGTTATTATGTGCACTTCTATGTATTGTCTCTAATAAATATACCTTTTTGAATTGCAAATACTTTCTTTGTGTCTATCTAGTCTCACAAACATCCCTTAGGGGTATTGGCCGTGTTTATGCACACTAGGTCTAAATCGTTCTTTATGTTCAGAAGATGTGCATTCTGATGAAGTGTGTTTCTGGTGGGTGTTTTCATGCCAGGGGGTGACCTAGAAAATTTAACCTTATTCCTAGTGGTGGATTTATTTATATAACAAACCCATGTTTATTTAAACATGACCTCTATTGGCTACTGGGTGACACCCTCAGATAAGGAATGACTATTTTGAGTTTAATTTGAAACTCCCTGGTGATTAACCCTGATATAATAAATTTATACACAGCTACAGTTATGTCCGTTTCTCTTAAATATGTGGAACACCTTGGAGAGTCTGGGGCAGCAGCAATTAATGGGAACTTTTATATAGAACAATTAAAATAATAGTTATACACATACAGAGCAAGGAAGCAAAAAAATGTGCATACTAAACTACTTATTGATTATAGACTCCCTATAACATGTTTCCAACAATGGGAATAACACACTGGCCAAGCATGTCTCCAGACCTAAACCCTATTGAGCATATGAGGGGCATCCTCAAACGAAGGTGGAGGAGCACAAGGTCTCTAACATCCACTAGCTCTGTAATGTCATCATGGAAGAGGACTCCAGTGGCAACCTGCAAAGCTCTGGTAAACTCCATGCCCAAGAGGGTTAAGGCAGTGCTGGAAAATAATGATGGCAACACAAAATATTGACACTTTGGACCCAATTTAAACATTTTCACTTAGGGGTGTACTCACTTTTTTTGCCAGCGGTTTAGACATTAATGGCTGTGTGCCGAGTTATTTTGAGGGGTCAGCAAATTTACACTGTTATACCAGCTGTACACTCACTACTTTACATTGTAGCAAAGTGTAATTTTTTTAATGTTGTCACATGAAAATATATAATAAAATATTTACAAAAATGTGGGGGGTGTATACTCACTTTTGTGAGATACTGTATATATATATATATATATATATATATATTTATTTATTACACAGTGTCATAAGGGCTTCCTTATGACTTGATGACTTGCAATATAGAGTCCATGAACTGACTTATAGACTTATATTATATAAATAATTTTGAGTTGGGGAAATTGTTACAAAAAGTTCATTTCTGTGAGAAAGGTCTCGTCCTGTGTTTGTGGTTGTCTTTCTCAAAGCTGAGACAATGGTGAGTCACTGAATAACCATGCTGTTAATTTGCTGTGTTCACAAATTTACCTGGTCACACATATGAGGTGTCTTCACACTCCACATTTATGGCACCTGGAAATCTTTGTAAATATTAGTCAGTTAGTCTTTGGTTCCAGATACGACAAGGGCCTTGACTATAATTAACTGTCTACACTTTGTACACTAAATTGTTCGAATTGGGAACAGAATGTCTTATTGTGGGAAAGTCAAACTTAATATTGGTCTCTGCTTATTTGGATCCTGTTTTAGACAGTCTGAATAAAAAATAAAAAATGATAAAATGTATATATATATATATATATATTTTTTTTTTTTTATAAAATGTTATGACACATTTAAATATAATACATTCTAATAGATGTGGTGCTAAAATAAAGTGTTCATATAACATATATAAAATAGATGATATTGCTTCAAACAAATTAGTCCACAATAACAGTAGATGGAAAAGAGGAGCCCGACACCAGCTTCATAAAAATAAAAAAATAAAATACTTCCATAGTGTAATAACTTATTACACTATGGAAGTCTTTTCGTTCATATTTTTATGAGGATGTGTCCTATAAATGCCTGTTGGTTCTTGCTGACCACATAGGGATTGATTAAGATATCAATGTCATTAAAGTGATCTGGATCTGATATCATTGTTTTTTTTGTGACAACTCTAAAATCTGAGGGTCCACTGCTTCTGGTAAGCTGAGTGTCTAGATTACGGTGGTGCAGAGTGTAATCTTCTTCAAATTATGGTGTCGGCACCTCTTTTCTATATACTGTTATTGTGGACTTGTTTGAAGCAATATCAACAATTAGGATAGGATGCAGTCCAGTTCTGTCTTTTATTTTCTGCACCTGGACGGACTCAGAGCTACTTTTGCATCATCACTGATCGAGCTGTGTATGGGCCCAGAGTGGAGGATTCATCCAATTACATTCCGGATCAGATGGCCCCTGTTGATGTGGTGACTGGATCGGCGTCGGGACATCATTAAGGAAAAGGCCCTGGTGGGTTATAGCCACAGGCATTTCTAGCTTGTGCAGCTGGTAAGCGCACATTTTCTACGGTGGTGGATTCACGGTGTCTGTCAAGCAGAAGTCACACGAGTTTGATTGAACTGTTTACACGCTGATTCACCTTTACTTAGGAATCTGTTGGGAACTTTTTACTAATACAGAATCACCTACAGAGTCAATAATCTCAGAGTTGGGACTTTGATTTATTTATGTATCACTTAATATAGGTTTAATAGGTTTAGGTTTACTTATATATTAATTAGAGCGCAACGATTTTTTGCTTTATTTTATATACGGTATGTCATATGGACACTTTATTTTAGTGCCACATCTATTTGTATTTTTAGTGTTATGTTAGTTCAAGATCAAATGAATTTTTTTGCTGGCTGCTGATTACTTATAAATGATATCCTGACATATTCATTTTATTTATTTTTTTATTTCCAAGCACAGTTTTTTTCTATTTTTAATTTATTGAAATATAATAAATTACAATTTCATGCTCATCCTGAGTGGTAAATTAAGATACCTTTTAAGTCTGCACCAGCTGATAGGAAATTCACATTTAGTAAACATGTAAATGTTTGAAAGTTTTCTGTTGAGCCTAAATATGTTTGAATACATGTGTAGCTGTTCCTCTCTGATACTTTTGAAGGGTTTTTGAAATGACTATGCTTCCTATGCTAATGCTTTGTTTCTAAAAGTTGATATGCTCATTCAGTATGTGCAAAAACATCCCCTTCAAGTAGAAAGGGCATAATATAGCAATCTGAAATGTAATAGCAAATGATTTACGGTATACACTGGTTTCACTGTCCTTATGCATTGAACAATGAAGGTCAAAAATTACTATAATTCATTTAGCAGACTGCTATGTAGAAAAACATCTAACAAGCAATTAACTGTCAAAAAAACATAATATGATTTTAAAATGCTTGTTTGATTTAAAAAAAAAACTTTGAGACTCTAAGAATTTTTATCTGCAGTAAAAAAAAAAGAAAAACATTAACATACGGTAGAACTGTTTAGTCTCATTGTGAATTAATTAACACATTTTTGCTGTATAAATTTCAAGGCAAAAATTTTATAATTTTGGAATAATTTATTTGATAGGCCATTATAAACATGAGAAAAGAAACTGAAACAAGTATTTTTGTGAAATGACATTAAAATTGAGAAAGTTAATCAAAAATGTAAATTATATTCACTAAAACTTTTATTATTTTAAAGATGTATCACACTACATGAAGCCTAGTATTACATGTTTAGTATACAGTACTTACATGTTAATCAGTTGATCTTACCTTTTTAGCCTTTCTCTCTTCATGTAGCTTTGGCTTCCACCCAGATCATTCATTAACCCAACAGCATCACATTGTTCTTGCTTGTTTTTTAATGTGGCTTAAAATCAAACTTAAAACAGCTCCTACCTTATGTGTTAACCAATTCAGCCCCAGAAGGATTGACCAGAGCACCTTTTACAACTTTGCACTGTGCTGCTTTAACTGGTAATTGCGCAAGCATGCAATGCTGTGACCATTTTTTCCACAAATAGAGCTTTCTTTTGGTGGTATTTGATCACCTCTGGGATTTTTATTTGTTGCGATATAAACTAAAAAAGACTGAACATTTTGAAAAAATATGATATTTTCTACTTTTTGTTATAAAGTAATCCAATAAACTTAATTGTAGTCATATATTTAGGTCAAAATGTATTCAGCCATATGTCTTGGGTAAAAAAAATTCAATAAGCGTATATGTATTGGTTTGCGCAAAAATTATAGCGTCTACAAACTAGGGTCCATTTTCTGGAATTTACACAGATTTTAGTTTATGACTTCCTATCTCATTTCTTGAGGTGCTAAAATGGCAGGGCAGTACAAAACCCCTCCAAATTACCCCTTTTTGGAAAGTAGATACCCCAAGGAGTTTGCTGAGAGGCACGTTGAGCCCATTGAATATTATATTTTTTTGTCACAAGTGATTTAAAAAGGACAAAAAAAAAATGTTTGCACAAAGTTGTCACTGAAATAATATATTGCTCACACATGCCATGGGTATATGTGTAATTACACCCCAAAATACATTCTGCTGCTTCTCATGAGTACAGGGATATCACATGAGTGAGACTTTTTGGGAATCTAGCTGCATTCAGGACCCCAAAAACCAATCACTGCCTTCAGGATTTCTAAGGGCGTAAGTTTTTGATTTCACTCCTCACTACCTATCACAGTTTCAAAGGCAATAAAATGCCAAGATAGCACAACCCCCCCCTCCCCTCCAAATGACCCCATTTTGGAAAGTAGACACCCCAAGCTATTTGCTGAGAGGCATGTTGAGTCCATGAAATATTTTATATTTTGCCACAAGTTTTGGAAAATGACTTCTTTATTTATTTTTTGTTTTACACAAAGTTGTCACTAAATGATAAATTGCTCACACATGTCATGGGTATATGTGGAATTACACCCCAAAATACATTATACTGCTTCTCCCGAGTACGGGAATACCACATGTGTGAGACTTTTTAGCAGTCTAGCCACGTACAGGACCCCGAAAACCAATCACCGTCTTCAGGTTTTTTAAGGGCGTAAATTATTGATTTCACTCCTCACTACCTATCACAGTTTCTGTGGCCATGAAATGCCAAGATAGCACAACACCCCCTCCCAAATGGAAAGTAAACACCCCAAGCTATTTGCTGGGAAGCATTTTTAGTATTTTGCAGATCTCGCTTTTTGTCACAAAGTTTTGAAAATGAAAAAAAAATTATGTTTTTTCCTTTTATTTCTTCATTTTCCAAAACAAATGAGATCTGAAAAATACTCATCATGCCTCTTAGCAAATACCTTGGGGTGTCTACTTTCCAAAATGGGGTAATTTGGGGGGGGTTGTGCTATCTTGACATTTTAAGGCCTCCAAAACTGTGATAGGTAGTGAGGAGTAAAATTACCATTTTCCGCCCTTAGAAAGCCTGAAGGCGGTGATTGGTTTTCAGGGTCCTGTACGCAGCTAGGCTCCCAAAAAGTTTCACGCACACGGAACCCCCATACTCAGGAGAAGCAGAAGAATGTATTTTGGGGTGTCATTTCACCTATACCCTTGCTATGTTTGAGCAATATATCATTTAGTGACAACTTTGTGTAAAAAAAAAAAATAATAATAATATTCCCGTAACTTGTGGCAAAATATAAAATATTCCATGGACTCAACATGCCTCTCAGCAAATAGCTTGGGGTGTCTACTTTCCAAAATGGGGTCATTTGGGGGGTTTTGTGCTATCTTGACATTTCAGGGCCTCCGAAACTGTGATAGGTAGTGAGGAGTAAAATCACCATTTTACACCCTTAGAAATCCTGAAGGCGGTCCTGTATGCGGCTAGGCTCTCAAAAAGTCTCACACATGTGGTATTCTTGTACTCAGGAGAAGCAGAAGAATGTATTTTGGGGTGTAATTACATGTGTCATGTTTGAACAATATATCATTTAGTGACAACTTTGTGTACAAAAAATTACATGCATGGTGCAATTGCTGTTTACATATGAAACAGACCCATGTTTGTGTTAACCTTTGTGCGTGAGTGAGGGGGGTCAGGGGTGCTTTCATTTTTTTTATTTTTTATTATTATTTAATTAGCTTTTTTTAATTATTATTTTACAATGTTCCTTTAATTTTTTTTATCATTGTTAATGTTATCACAGGGAATGTAAATATCCCCTATGAAAGCAATAGGTAGTGATAGGTACTCTTTTTTGAAAAATGGGGGGTCTATTAGACTCTAGATCTCTCCTCAGCCCTTAATGCATCTGACCACACCAAGATCGGTGTGATAAGATACTTTTCCAAGTGCACTGTATATATCCAGCGAAATCTAAGTCATGAAATGCTTGTAGCCTTTCTTAGGCCATAGAGATGATTGGAGCCTTTCTGGTCTCCGATCAGCTCTATAGTCAGATGGCCGAGCCACCTGCTGCATTCTCAGGTTTCCTGGTGGGACAGGAGAGCCAGAGAAAACCATGGAAGACTTGTAAAAGCAGCCTAGAGGCTAATAACCCGCTAGGATTGCTTTTACATGAAAGCCGACTGAAAAAAAACAATACCAAGATGATACAGTACCTAAACCTGCAGGCATCATTCCAGTATAATCACTAAAAGTCCAGCAATATACCAGTATGTTGCTGGTCCTTGTTGGGCATATATTGTAATGTTCTTTTTTTCATGCAGCCTGTGAGTGAAATGAAAAAAGAGAACAGATTCCTCCATTCAGATTGATTGATCGGTGGTATGCCCACCATTAGAATACCGCCCTGCATCCACCCACTTCTAATGATAGGCATACATGCACCTTTCTTTTTTTTCGTTCAGCCCATGGGCTGAATAAAAAAAGAACCTGACAGATTCCTCCATTAACATCGATCAATGTGAATGTGGAAATCCCTGCCAAGAAAAGTTAATAAAAATATATTCCGAAGCATATGGGGCGATACGCCCCTATGTCCACCCCTGCCCCTATGCATTATCATATATGCTCTTTTTTTAACTGTGGTGGAGAAATCACCTCCTATAGCACTGGGGTCATGGATTAACATTTTGTGAGACCAAACCCTGTTGCTGTCAAAATAAATAAATCTGTGCTGCAGCTGAATTGCGTACCTGCAATGCGAACAATGTTAACAATAAATCACAGTATCAATAAAACATTAACTCAATAAAACAACTTTTTTATTGCAATCTGTTCCAAAAAAAGAGAAAAAAAATATATGCCGAAGCATAGAGGCAATCTGCACCTAATGTTCACCTCTGCCTCCATGCTTTGGCATGTATGCTTTTTTTTTTAACGGTGGTGGTAAAATCACCTCCTACAGTGCTGGAGTCAAAGATTTACGTATTGTGAGAGCAAACCCTGTTTCTGTCAAAAAAAAAAAAAAAATCCAATAAATCCATCCATCCAATGGCCTACATGCAAAGCAAATAATGGTTAACAATAAAACACAGTAACTTTACATTATAACAGTAGGACATATCTGCAAAGCAAACACAATAAAACACAGTACAATAAAATATTACATTATAGCATAAATCTCAGTAATGCAGCGTACACACACTCAGACTTTCCCGCGGGATTGTCCGCCAGACCTAGTCCAGCGGACAAACAGCCGGACTTTTCAGCGGAGGACCGTCTGACTTTCCGAGCATGTGGACTTGCCCACACACCACCGGACTTTTCCGGCGGACAATCCGCGGGAAAAAGTCAGCTGGTCTTTTGGAAATGAACGGACTTGCCGACACACGATCGGAAAGTCTGTTCATTTAGAACGTAACTGCAGGTAGACGGGACTAGCGAAGGCAGTGAATGCCGCCGCGCTAGCCCCGTCACCTGGCATGGATTTAAATGGCAATCCCTACGCTGAAAAAACGGCGTGGGGGTCCCCCCAAATCCATCTCAAACCCTTATCCGAGCATGCAGCCTGGCCGGCCAGGAAAGGGGTGGGGACGACCGAGCGCCCCCCCCTTCTGAGCCGTACCAGGCCGCGTGCTCTCAACATGGGGGGTGCCCTGTGGAAAGGGAGGCCCCCCCACCCCACCCCAAAGCACCTTGTTCCCATGTTGATGAGGACAAGGGCCTCTTACCTACAACCCTGGCCGTTGGTTGTCGGGGTCTGCGGACGGGGGGGCTTATCGGAATCCGGGAGCCCCCTTTAATAAGGGGACCCCCAGATCCCGGCCCCCCACCCTATGTGAATGAGTATGGGGTACAATGTACCCCTACCAATTCACCTAAGGTGTAAAAGTGTAAATAAAAAAAAACACACAATTTTTTTAAAATATTTTATTGCACTGCTCCGGGGGTCTTCTTCCGTCTTGGGGGGTCTTCTCGCCGGACTCCTCCGCTCTCTTCTGATCTTTTACCTAGCTCTTTCACGAGCGTAGGAGCCCGGCTTTCTTCTTTGTCGTCACCGCCGTCGTCTGGGGACGGCTCAGGAGGGGGGCACTCGCTCGTCCCCACCCCCTTTCCTGGCCGGCCGGGCTGCGTGCTCGGATAAGGGTCTGAGATGGATTTGGGGGGACCCCCACGCCGTTTTTTCGGCATAGGGATTCCCTTTAAATCCATACCAGGTGACGGGCTAGCGCGGCGGCATTCACTGCCTTCTCTGGTCCCGTCTACCTGCAGTCACGTTCTAAATGAACGGACTTTCCGATCTTGTGTCGGCAAGTCCGTTCATTTCCAAAAGTCGCGCGGACTAGCACACAGACCGCGGGATTGTCCGCCAGACTCGCGAGTCCAGCGGACAATTTTAAGTCTGAACTTAAAACTTAGTCCGCCAGACTTTTGGGAGGAAAGTCCGCTCGTGTGTACGCCGCATAACAGTAGAATGACATATCTGCAAAGCAAACACGATAAAACATAGTAACAATAAACCATTACAGTATAGCATAAAATACAGTAAAACAGAGCAGAGCAATAGAGAGAGAAGAACAATAAAACGACAACTATTTTTGTTTTTTTTATTTTATATATAATATATTTTTTATGTCTTTTTTTTTTTTTACACTTTTATTATAACTTTGAATGTTCCAGCTTAAGGTTTCTCAAAATGTGATGACCATCTAACATCTTTCAAGACCCTGTGTAAGTGTGCCCTAGGACTGTGCCGTGCTGTACCCTATTCGAAAACTTCACTAGTGTGTGGTAGCGACGGAAACTGAGACCAGGTTGGTCAGGAATGGAGGGTCAATAATAGCAGGTGTCATGCCTATATCCACGCTTGCTACTTGACCTCTTCCTGGAATTTTAGGAAGGATATAGTTTGTCCAGAGGCTTTGTATAGCACATAAGCGTTGAACAGAGCCAATTGGAAAAAGTATAAAGACACTTTTTTATACCAGCATCTGGCCTTATGGGCAATTAAGTATGGCGCCATCATCCGGTCATTGAGGTCCACTCCTCCCATTTTACGGTTGTATTCGTGGACACAGAGGGGCTTCTCAACAACACCAGTCGTCGTAGGAATTTGGACTGCCGTGTCTAGGTCAATGGAAGACAGAACAAAAACGTTCCTTTTGTCCTTCCATCTCACTACAAGTAACTCATTGGATGTCAAGCAGGCTCCCCCCCCCCCCCAGAATAAGTTGGGCATTTACAAGCCATTGAGGGAAGCTGCATGCCACATGCACCAATTCCTGATTGATAGAGGTGTCTAAAAAGTGGCACGATTGAATAAAAATTGTCCACGCATAAATGGTACCCCTTTCCAAATAAGGGTGACACCAAGTCCCAAACAATCTTGGCGCTGCTCCCTATGTAGTCTGGACAATTGAGGGGCTCCAAGCTGCTATCTTTTCCCTTGTAAACCAGAAAACGATATGTATAGCCTGTTGCATTGTCACAGAGCTTATACATCTTGACTCCATATCTGACATACTTGCTGGGAGATATGTTTGAAAACAATCTGCCAGAAAATGTAATCAGGGACTCATCAATAGGGATGGGCAAATGGTTTAGCCAAGCATAAGTTTGGGCCAAACTTTGGTTGTTCGGATGTTCTGGCGACAATATTCGGTGTTCGGGGCAAATTTGAAAGCCGCTGGAACACTGTTAAAGTCTATGGGACACTAACATGAAAAATCAAAAGTGCTAATTTTAAAGGCTTATATGCAAGTTATTGTCATAAAAAGTGTTTGGGCACCTAGGCCCTTCCCCAGGGGACATGTATCAATGCAATTTTTTTTTTTAAAACAGAAGTTTTTTCGAGAGCAGTGATTTTTTAATGCTTAAAGTGAAACAATAAAAATTTAATATTCCTTCAAATATCATGCCTGGGGGTGTCTATAGTATGCCTGTAAATTGGCACATTATTGCCGTGTTTAGAACAGTACCACAGCAAAATTAAATTTCTAAAGGAAAAATTATCATTTAAAACTGATTGCGGCTGTAATGAATCGGGTCTGAGTCGGGTCTCGGCAATATAGATAAAACTATTTAAAAAAAATGGCATGGGGTCCCCCCCAGTCCATTACTAGGCCCTTTGTCCATACCAGACCCTTTATCCGAGCACGCAACCTGGCAGGCCACAGGAAAAGAGGGGGATGAGAGAGTGCCCCCTCCTTAAAGAGGAAGTAAACCCTGATGGGTTTACTTCCTCTTTGTTTCCCTGCATAGTAGTCCATTATGTGTCACTTACCTGACACAGGAGCCAGCAAAGTCACCGCTGTCCCCTTCTTGGTGGGTCTTCTTGGTGGGTCTCGTGGCTCCGTCGCTGTCATTCGACGGCGCCGCAATGACGTCACTCCCGCGCATGCACACAGGAGCCGCCACTCACGGCATATTGCCGTTGAGAGCGGCTTTCTCAGTGCGCCTGCGCGCCGCTGTCTACAGGAAAACTGTGCCACTTTACAGGCATGCTATAAACACCCCCCAGGCACGATATTTAAAGGAATATTTCATTTTTATTGTTTCACTTTAAGCATTAAAAAAATCACTGCTCCCCAAAAAACGGCCATTTAAAAAAAAAAGTTTGCATTGATACATGTCCCCTGGGGCAGGACCCAGGTCCCCAAACACTTTTTATGACAATAACTTGCAAATAATCCTTTAAAATTAGTACTTTTGATTTTCATGTTTATGTCCCATAGATTTTAATGGTGTTTGTGTGTTCTTTTTTTGCCTGTTCGGAGGTTCTGGTGCGAACCGAAGCGCGGGGGGGGGGGGGGTGTTCGGCTCATCCTTACTCATCAATGCAGACATCGTGATTGGGGATAAACAAGGCTGCAAACTTTATGGTGAAGTGGTTTACGAGGGGCTAAATTTTATGGAGCCGATCATGTTCAGGGTCACCCCGAGGATGACAGCATTTATTGTCATTGAAATGCATGAACCGCAATATCTGCTCATACCTTTCCCTGGCCATGGCAGCAGAGAACACAGGCATATGTTGAATTGGATCAGTGGACCAATATGACCACAACTCACACTTTTTAGTAATGCCCATTTTGAGGGATAGGTACAGAAAGGTCTTAAATTCAGGAACTGTTATAGGTTTCCAGCCAAATTGTCTGGCAAGGGGTGAATTTGGGTTTTGGGCGATGAATTGACCAGCGTATAAATTGCTTTGGTCCACAATCGATCTGTACAGATCTTCCAGGAAATACAGCTCACAGAATTCCAGGGGCGTTAAATCTGCTGTTTCCACCTAAATTCTGGGTTGGTCAGTAAATAGGGGGAAGTACAGGCGCTGCGGAATCTGTGGTCTGCCAATCAGGACTTGCAAATGCAACGGGAAGGGCACTATGGGTTCTACTGGCCTGTGTTTGAACTCTTGGTGGCTGTGGGACACTACTTGTGCTAGCCACGCACCAGCTTCAACAGCACTTATGGGACTTGCCATGTCACCAAGTGATACTGCAGTTCTGGTTTGTCTATGACCAGGGTGTACTAGGCCGCTGATATTTGCAAGTGCACCAGAAGGTTGAGCAGTAATAGTACTGACACTATGCTGCATATGAGTATCATGCAGTTGTTGCACCTCAGCAACAGAAGAACGGGGTCAGGTATGCCTGACCTTAGCAGGGACCCATTCTCCATCATCAGAGCTATCTGTCAGGGTGCCATTTACTACAGATTTAAATACTGAGCCTGAATCTGACACTGAGGACTCCTTGCTCCCATCTGTCATGCTCAGCATCCTGAAGGCCTCTTCACTAGTGTACCTTTTGTTTGACATTTTGGCAAATATATTTATAGGTAACTAGGTGAGACTCACAGGTAAAAGAGCACCTGGTTGTCAGAGGACTGTTTGTACCGCTACAAAAAAATGTAATGTTAGTGCTAGCAGGCATCAGGCCTGACTTTGCTAACGCTGCAGTTTTGTGTGCTGTGTTTTGTAAGTGACCGTGATCTACTGATCCTGCACTTGGGTGTGCTTGGTGGAGGGGCTAAACATAGGTGCTTGCAGGTGTCTGGGCCGATCCAGCTAATGCTGCATTTTTGGGAACACTATACTACTGAGGATGCTAGTATATATCTGGTCAGATCAAAGATATTGATCCGTCCAGACACTATTCTAGTAAGGGAGGTGTATGCGTGTGTGTTAGTGCTACTGGCCATCAAAGGGTTAAAATCTGATGCTGTCTGGGATTGTCGCTAAGTAATGCTAACACTAACTAGCATCACACGTGACACTAATACAGTGATCAGAAAAAAAATATGTACACTATAATAATGCCACTGTGACAGAGAGTGAAAGGGTTAACTGGGGGGTGATCAAGGGGTTAAACATTTATTAGGGGATATATTGGGGTACCGTAAACCTACCTGGGTCTACCACTTACTGCCCTAATGCTGATTAGTGTCACAAGTGACACAAGTACAGTGTTCAATAAAAAATATGAAAACTGTACTTGGTGACACTGTGATAGAGAGTGACAGGAAGTGAAAGGGTTAAATGGGAGGGGGGCGATCAGGGGGTGAAAATATGTGCCTATGTGTACTGGTGTTTGTGTAGTGTTGGTGTACTCACAGTAATATGCTTCTCTCCCGCACACTGGAACAGAAAGGGCTCCAGAAAATGAGATTGCCTTTGTTTACCCTACACCGGCAGAGGATGTTTGTCCATTGGTCATAACCGATCAGCAGGTGCAGGCCATAAATCATTGGCCTTGACCTGTTGAGTGATCGGTCCTGAAACTAATCGGATTGCTGCGGTGATGGTAGGTGTCCGCACGCGCCCACGATCCGTAGGTGCAAATGATGTACTGGTACATGACTTTGCACAGCCGGGCTTGCCCGCTGTAGTATATGTTCATGGGGTGGTCCGGAGCTGGTTAAATAGGAAGGAAGGTGTCCTGCCCCATCAACTTGTTTCCTTGAGAATGGCTTCTTTAGAAATAGGGGATACATAATGATGAGCCCACAAAATTTTTCTCTAAAAGGATAGTGAGCATTACAATGTATTAGTCTATTGGTCACTGAAAAGAAAATGCACAATTAACTTTGGTCCAAAGGGCTTCATGCTATGTACCCCTGTTCAACATTTACAGTAAAAAGAACATTCTCTGTTTGTGATTAGGGATGGGCCCGTGTTCGATTCGAACCCATGTTCGAATCGAACATCGGGCGTTCGCCCGCTCGGCGAGCCCAGAACTATTTGGGCCGCTCGCATCAAATTTGTGTGATGCGAGTGGCCCACAATGCATTGCGCCAGTCGCAGTGCAATGCTGGCTGATGATTGGCCAAGCATGCACTGTGACCCCGCATGCTTGGCCAATCACAGCGCCGGCAGCGAGGAGAGCCATAATTGGCTACAGGCAGGATGCCTGTAGCCAATTATAGCTCAGGGGCTTTAGTACACGCCCCCACGGTATAAGAGGCCGCGGCGGCGGCGGCCTCGCATATTATGTTTCAGTGTCAGCGTGCTGCTGACTGCTGAGAAAGTGAGAATATGTGCTCTATTTCTGGGGATTTGTGTGTGCGTGCTGTTAGTACAGCATTGCAGTATCACATCTGGGGGGTGTCTATAGGTGGCCTGTGAAGGGGGGCAGGTTTCCTGTGCTTAGAACTGTCCCTGCAAAAAGTGTAATTTTTGCAGGAAAAAGGCTATTTAAAAGCACTCGCGGCTAATGAATTGATGGCTCCTGTAACACAGAGAACTGTCATTCATTGATAAAAAACAAAAAAAAAGTGTGGGGGTCCCCCCAAATTCAAGAATCCATACCAGACCCTTATCCGAGCACGCAACCTGGCAGGCCGCAGGAAAAGAGGGGGGGACGAGAGTGTCCCCCCTCCCGCCTGAACCGTACCAGGCCACATGCCCTCAACATTGGGAGGATGCTTTGGGGAGTCTAAGACTCCCAAAGCACCTTGTCCCCATGTTGATGAGGACAAGGGCCTCATCCCCACAACCGTGCCCGGTGGTTGTGGGGGTCTGCGGGTGGGGGGCTTATCGGAATCTGGAAGCCCCCTTTAACAAGGGGACCCCCAGATCCCGCCCCCCCCCCTGTGTGAAATGGTAAGGGGGTACAAAAGTACCCCTACCATTTCACCAAAAAAGTGTCAAAAATTGTAAAAATGACAGGAGACGGTCTTTGACAATTCCTTTATTTCTTTCTTCTTTCTTCATCCTTCGGTTTCTTCATCTTCTCCTTCCGTCATCTTCTTCCATCTTCTTCTTCCATTTTCTTCTTCCTCTGATCCGCTTCTTCTTGCGCTGGTCTTCTCGTCCTTCTCGTCCGGCATCTTCTTCCATGGCGTCGGCGTCGGTGTCTCTTCTTGGGCCACTCCTCGCAATGGGAGGCTCCCGCTGTGTGAGGCTTCGCTACGTCTGACAGGTCTTTTATAATGGAGGGCACCTGGTGACCCCGCCCCCTCTGACGCACGGGAACGTCATGGGGAATTCCCTATGGCTTTCCCCATGACATCAGAGGGGGGCGGGGTCACCAGGTGCCCTCCGTTATAAAAGACCTGTCAGACGCAGCAAAGCCTCACACAGCGGGAGCCTCCCATTGTGAGGAGCGGCCCGACAGAAGAACAGATGCCGACGCCATGGAAGAAGATGCCGGACGAGAAGGACGAGAAGACCAGCGCAAGAAGAAGCGGATCGGAGGAAGAAGAAAATGGAAGAAGATGGAAGAAGATGACGGAAGGAGAAGATGAAGAAACCGAAGGATGAAGAAAGAAGAAAGAAGACTTTAATAAAGGAATTGTCAAAGACCGTCTCCTGTAATTTTTACAATTTTTGACACTTTTTTGGTGAAATGGTAGGCCTTACCATTTCACACAGGGGGGGGGGCGGGATCTGGGGGTCCCCTTGTTAAAGGGGGCTTCCAGATTCCGATAAGACCCCCGCCCGCAGACCCCCACAACCACCGGCCAGGGTTGTGGGGAAGAGGCCCTTGTCCTCATCAACATGGGGACAAGGTGCTTTGGGGGTTTTTTTTCATTTTTTATCAATGACTTTTTTTTTATGAATGACTGTTCTCTGTATTACGGGAGCCGTCAATTCACATTAGCCGCGAGTGATTTTAAATAGCTTTTTTTCTTGCAAAAATGACACTTTTTGCAGGGACAGTTCTAAGCACAGCAAACATGTGCCCCTTTACATGCATACTATAGACACCCCCCAGGTACGAAATTTAAAGGAATATTTACACTTTTATTGTTTCAATTTAAGCATTATTAAAATAACTGCTCCTGAAAAAACGGCCGTTTTTAAAAAAAAGATTTGCATTGATACATGTCCCCTGGGGCAGGACCCAGGTCCCCAAACACTTTTTATGACATTAACATGCATATTAGCCTTTAAAATTAGCACTTTTGATTTCGAACGTTCGCATCCATTATAACTAATAGGGTTCTAAAGCTCGCACGGACTTTAGGTCCGTTCGCAGGTTCTGGTGCGAGCCGAACGGGGGCGGTGTTCGGCTCATCCCTATTTGTGATATGCATTTGCTTGAAACCAGAATAGTTACAAAAGTATTAACCTGTTTGCATCCAGTTTTAGAATGATTTAAATTAATTTCAACTTTCCCAGAACAATGTTATCCATGCTCCAAAAGTTGTGAATAAATCAATTAAAGTCTTAATTATGGTACATACTGAAAAGTGTATTTTGCCCACTGAAGTGGATGGGTAGACAAACAGCTATATCTGTATTTAAGTATTTTTTTACTGCCTAGCTGTAAATTGTGAGCTTCTCTGTAGTTCAAATCAAAAAGAATGCTCAATTTAGCACAGTAGCCTTTGTGCCTTAAATGGGCATTAGCTGGACAGACTCTTCAATGCCAATTAGACTCCAATACCATTGAAGCATATATTCATAATTTTGGTGAATAGCTAAACTGGGAATAAAAGCCTGAAGAGATTATTTAGCTTTCACTGCTTTTAAATTGAGCATAAACAGAATAGACTGTAATTAATTTCATTCACACTAGCAAGTGTATTGTCTGTGCCAATATTATAAATATTAGAGATTTTGCATAAAATTGGGAATCACTGAATTTATTTGTGCATAGTTTAACAATGGCACAAAAAAATAATAGTATGCAGCCTGACCACATGTATTTGAACTAAATTAGTCAAACAAAAATATTAAATTAAAAAAAAGCTAGTGCTTGACTAGGGTAGCCAGATGACTTACTGCCCTGACCCACACATGTACCCATTATCCTTATGCATCTATAATAAAGATAACAAAAACACTGACACCTGCTGGATGTAAATGGCCTGTTCGGCCTTTTATTTAAAAATAACTCAAACAATAAAACTTTATTAACTTCTAAACCATTGAAAACTTTTTACCTTTTCTTACACTCCTCATCCAGCTAATAAAACTTATTATTTCCTGATCCCTGACGACCACTTGCAACTGAGCCTGTAATCCCGTTTGTTGGCAACCTCCCCAGCCGCAGACTCGCCTCTGGGACTTGCCAACTGACCACAGACCCCCCAACAGATTAACCCGTGAGTCTGGCCAACTGTCAGACCACCCGGGCGGACTCCATACCTGTGATGGGTCCTACATTTTGAATAACTCCTCTTAACTGAGTAACTTTAACTGTCGTCAAGGAAAAACCAAAACGCCAACCCTGGCTTTACCAACCCAACGTACCATCTCACCCTACCAATAGGGCGGGCGGGCGGGAACGTTTCTCCTTGCCTGCTGCCTCTGGACTGGTGACCTTTTCTTGATCCCCACCACACCAATGACCTGTACTCCACCCACCACTGCTGGACTCCAATCAGGTAAGCCCCCTTATGTAAATATACCAACCCCTTTTCCTGACCTACCAGTAACCCCTTGCACCCTGTCATGTCTGCACTACGCTTACATTTCACTGCAGCTCCGTACATGTCTTTCCCAACAATTTAAAGTCATTGTAAAGGCTGAAGGCTTTTTTACCTTCATGCATTCTATGCACAAAGGTAAAAAATCTTGAGTGTGACGCTCCCCTCTCAGCTCCCCCAATACTTACTTAAAGCCCCACCGATCGCCGATTCCGCCCGTTTCGCCCGTTTCGATAACTTAGAAAATTCCTTGCTGGTCGATTCCATTTTGCTTGTGGGCATTAGAAACCCACAAGCATTTACTTCCGGGATGCGGTGATTGCTGCGCTGCCAGCATTCACCGCTCGATCCCGCGCATGCTCAGTTCGCTCAGCGTGCAGCGCCGTAAAATTTCTGGTTGCCATCACAACGGCGCGGCGTCACCGGAAATCTCTCGAGATTTTGTGCTGACGGCGTCCCCCGTGGCTTCATGGGAGGAATGCAAAACAGCTCCCAGAGGTCATTGCGGAGCCGGGGGACAGCCGAAAACACGCCTACTCCCACGGGAGGACAGACCGGAAGCCAGAGGAAAAATCTGTAAGGTAAGTTAAATATATATTTTTTTTTTAATGGCCATTGGTGCATCAGCATTGCTAACTGATTTTAATAAGCTAAAGAAGTTTTTTTGAGTACCAAACCGCTTTAGGCCTGATCTAGATCCAGCGATGTGCACGGGACTCGAGCCTCTCTCAGGTCTTTCCCTCCTCATTTTCTGAGATACAGCAGTGGGAGCCATTGGCTCCGGCTGCTGTCAATCACAGCCAGTGAGGTGGGAGCGGGGGAAGGGGCTTAGCCACGCTCTCTGTCTTATGGATGCAGCGAACCAGCTTAGGAGCCAGCATGTACGAGTGCCTCCACAGCAAGAGGTTTGCTATGGGGACACTTGGCAAGGGGGAGAGGCCCAGCGTGCCGGAGGGGGACCCAAGAAGAGGAGGATCGGGGCTGCTGTGTGCAAAAAAAACACTGCAGAAAGCAGGTAAGTATAACATGTTTGTTATTTTTCTTTTTTTATAAAAAATGTTTCCTTTACAAACACTTTAAGCATTATGGAAAGATAAACAACTATTTTTCTTTTATCAATACAGAAGGAAGACAATATTAAATGGAAATTTAACAGTTTTGATGTAATACATAGACTATCACATATGGTTTGGGATCCTGAACCCTCCACGCAACATGCATGCTGGATGTGCTTAGAGGTTACAGCTAATCAGGAACAGAGAAGCACAAAAGACAACAAACAGAGAGGACATAATACTGGACTCACAGGAATAGCAAGAGTATAGTGCAGCACTGGGGTGCTGGCCTTACAGGCGAGAAAGAGTACTAGTAAGAGACACATACAGCACCAGGGTGCTGGCCTCACGGAGATACAGGAGTACAGGGGTATCTTACAGCAGTGGAATGCCTGGCTTACAGGTACACAGGGGTAATGGTATGTATATGGAACACAGAGGTGCACATGAGATCCAGAGAATGTAGGTACACAGGATACAGTTGGGGTGCACAATGTGTCTAGGCTTGAGGCTACCTACTGTTACTGATGGGGAAGAACACAACATGCCCACATGTACAGCAATTGTGAGGGTCTTTGGAAGGGTTGAGGCGCAGAGTTTAAGGAACTACCATGTCTTCTTTAAAGCTCCTGATGGTGGAGATGGGTTGAGTTGCAGATGATTCACATGTAGCAGCCCTATGACCTGAGCAGTCAGCTTTTGGGAAGTAAGGACTGCCCTTATAATTTCTCAATATTATTCACACTTCTTTTCACAAGTGTAAACTCACTACATGGAATTAACTGTTTCACTTTTAGGGTATGGCAACTTTAAAAATTCAGTAATTGATTTCTGTCTGTGAATTTTGCATGAACATCTGTAAAAATGTATTTTTCCAGAGTTTCACCCCACTATCTGGAAATGCAACCTATAGATGTTTTTTTTTTTTTTTTTCAAGAACAATTCTTGAACAATGTACAGAAACAACTATGGGCCCAAGTTGTTTCCAGCACTCATAAACATTTGAACCTGTATATGGACTTGTATGAAAGTATGTCATGTTTCTTCTTTTAAAATACATTATATAAGCTTGCTGTGAACATTAGTAATGGAACTGGCATGTTTCTTCTCAGCAATCACAATTACATTGTACAGACTGCTTGATCATGGCCATTTCACTGTACAAGGTTAAACACCTGTATCAGATTCATAATAATGTGAAACAGTACAACTTCCTGCAAAGGGACCTTTGTTCTTCATTGTTTCCTTCTGCTTTCACACTGAGGCAGTTTTTTCAGGCACTTTAGCGCTAGAAATAGCCTCTAATGCCTGAAAACCACCTCACTATTCATTTCAGTGTGACTTTTCACACTGGGGCTGTGCGCTTGTGGGACTTTCTGAAAATTCCTGCAAGCAGCATCTTTGGGGAGGTTTGGGAGGGGTGTATACACACCTCTTAAAACACCCTGTCCATTGAAATGAATGGGCAGTGCAGCAAAAGCAGCCTGAAGAAGAAGCATGCATGCTCTAAAACGTGCGCCTGCTGGCCCTGTGCCCCACATCCAGTGACATCACAGCCAACGGAGAGACGACTGCCAGCTTGACTCGGAGCCTTGGAAACCCCTGTAGCTAGCGAGACAGCAGCAGCACCCCACACCACCGGCTATCTGGATCAGGACTACACAGCTAGCCTCTCCTTGTGACTAGCCATTTTAACCCCTTCCCTGTGAGTTAGTTCTTATTAAAAAAAAATATCTTAATAAATTCATCATTGCTCATTTTAATATATTGCAGAGATATTGCAGAGATGAGCTCTGCTGTTCTCCACATCATAGCGCTGCCGAATCGCCTGCAAATTGCTTTAGCAGCTTTGCAACACGGCCACTTTTAACCCTTTCTTCAGTCGCTAGCGGGGATTAAAAGAACCCCGCTATCGGCCGAAAAGCAAAGCTAAAATGACGGTAAAGCGCTGATAAAACTAGCAGTGCTTTACCGCTGACGCCCGGCACTTTTAGTGTGAAAATTAGCCTCACTTTTCTAATTGTAAAGTTACATTTCTTGTCAAGGAGCAAATTTATTTTCTATTTCAGTCAGTAATTTAGGCAGCTATAGATTGCAATGTAACAAGCAGCACATTGAAAAGGCCAGAAACATTGGGAAAGTGGGGTATTGCAACAATTTAAATTGGCATACAAAACCAGACTAGAGTTGTGTCTCTGTATACCCCAAGTGAGTAATGTCACTAAACTAAAAAGGAGAGAAGCTGGAACAGAGTGGCAGCATACTGAGGGAGTCAAATAGTGTCTGGAAGAGAGGGGTATCACTTAAGCAGAGTTAGAATCTGAAATGTGAGAAAGGATTAGCTGGTGTCAACTGTTTGAATGTGAGCAGTGTGGGTGAAAGGGAGAGGAACTGGAGCAGCTGTGTGATGACAGGCTGCAAGACTACTGGAGTTAAGTAGTGTTTGACTGCGGGATTAAATGAGTTAGGGGTCAAATATTGTACGAAATGTGCCAGTAGTAGGATGCAGAAAAAAATATACTGATATAAATAGTGGGACTGCGAGGGGCGTGGCTTGGCGCGAAGCTTGGATGGCAGCACATTGACGGATTTTCGGCATTTACACTGCTTTTCCGCCTGACACTCGACCCAGGTGAACAGATGTTACCTCCTCACTCAGCCCTCTTACGTCTCCAAAAGACAATCCTGACTTCACATCTGGGGTGGGAAACTCATTGTTCCAACCAGCACACCTAAACAAACCGCTTCTAGCGGGGGACTGCTTTTATCAGGGCAAAATCAAAGATTTGTCTAATTTAAAACAAGGAACTGACCTCCCTCAACTACCCTTTTGGTCTTATCTACAGTTACGTAGCCATCTCTATGGTAAATCCCGGGTGGATGATTTCAGTAGACCCTTAACAGAATTTGAATTGGTATGTCACACTGGTGATCAATTTTTTAGGGCAACGTCAATCACCTACTCATGGTTGCAGGCTGCCAAACCACTTATTGTGGATGGACTCGGGAGGAAATGGTCTGGAGGAACGTGTGCATCCTAACACATAAATGTTCTATCAGTACTAAAATGCAGGAAACTGCATACAAGCTGTTGACCCGTTGGTAAATGACACCAGCAAAACTACATAAGTGAAATCCTTAAACACCTGCCACATGCTTGAGGTGTCAAAATGAGATAGGCTTTTTGATACAAATTTGGTGGCATTGTCCATTATTAGCACCTTTCTGGAACAAAGTCAGGGAAATAGCATATACAAATTACTGAGACAAAACGTATACTCAATGCGGCATGCTGTCTACTCCATGTGATAAACTTCACTCTCAAGAAGTACTAATGCCGCGTATACATGATCGGAAATGCTGCCAGCAAAACTCTGATGAGAGCTTTTTGTCGGAAAATGAGACCATGTGTATGCTCTATCGGTTGTACAGGACGCCGTGGCTGGGTCCTGGAAGGACGCTATGTTTCCCCTCTGTTTGGACTGTGGTTCCTTTAAGGGAACAAAAAGGGTTAACTCACCTGTCAGGAAGTGGGTTTAAAAAACAAGACAGGAAGTTGCAGGTGTGTGTGGAGGAGTGTAGAGGAGATGATGGTGGTTTGTGTTTGGTTTGATGTGCAGCAACCAACGTGGACAGCAGCGTTCTGCCTGGAAGCCTCCTAGCAGGTGAAGTCACCTGAAACCACCCCAAGGACTGTTTGATTGCGATAGCAATGCTGGACTTTGAATGTCGGTGAGACTGAAACCTTTTTCTTTTGTTTTTGCTGCTGTCAAGCTGTTTTAAGTTTAATAAACCTCCTTTTGGGTTAAAAGCCTGTGTCCTGCGGTCTGGCTGGTCCCCCGAACTTTACACGGTCTTTTGCTGGCGGAATTCCAGCCAGCAAAAGATTGAGAGCATGTTCTCTATTTTTCGGACGGGAAAAGTTCCTATCCGAAAATGTGATTGTCTGTATGCAATTCGGACGCGCAAAAAATCACCCATGCTCGGAAAAAATTTGACGCATGCTCGGAAGCATTGAACTTCATTTGCTCGGCTTGTTGTAGTGTTTTACCTCACCGCGTTCTTGGCAGTCGAAAGTTCAGAGAACTTTTGTGTGACTGTGTGTATGCAAGACAAGCTTGAGCGGAATTCCGTCGGAAAAACCATCCAAGATTTTTCGGATGGAAATTCCGCTTGTGTGTACGCGGCATTACACTCTCTATCAAAGCATCTACTAAATGCTGCTAAATCCCTAATTCCAATCCATTGGAACTCACCCTGGGTTCCTTCGATACAAGACTGGCTGTACAAAGTAACGGACATATGTGAAATGGAGGAGACCCTGACACAATCTTGTGATCAGGTTGAGAGGTTCCATAAAATATCTCAACCATAGTTTCTCTTCAAGTATTCTCAGGACTATACTGCCATTATTAGTGATAAAAATAATGCCAATTCACTCTAACTTCTAACTAATGACTGACTGTCTTGGCTGTCTTGATCTCTTGATGTACCTCAGGGATATAGTCTATTTGGTACTTATGTACGCATTTACACAAAACTGTCCAACATGGTCGATCATTCTTTTATCATTCTTCTCTCACTATTTTCTTACTCCCCCCTCTCTGCAAAAGCAGACGACTTCTTGTACTTTAATTATGGTACTGTCACACTTGTTTAGCGGTTGTTGCTCTACACAGAAGTTCTGATCTACATTATTGTATTCTTTTTTTTTAAATCTTAATTTTTATTGAAGATTATTTTGATACAGGTAGAGACAAACAAAAAAACATACATTTCTGTAAGATTAATGCCAGCAGTCACCAATTAGAGATTGGATCGGGCAAAGGGAGGCATTAATTCAACCTTCCTAGAAGTGAAAATATGTTTAACCATTTGCAGACCAGCGCAGGCCGATGTGTGTCGGCAGAATGGGGCTCATAGGCAAAATGGTGTACAGGTACGTCCCCTTTAAGAAGCGGTGGTGCGGGCGCATGCCTACCGCGGTCTCTGTGACCGTGACAGCGGGTCCCGCAGACTCGGTGTCCGCCGGGTGCCTGCGATCGTGTCACGGAGAGGAAGAATGGGGAGATGCTTTTGTAAAAAAAGCATTTCCCCATTCTGCCTAGTTACAGGACAGTGATCACAGCTCTCTCTCATCGAGAGCTGTGATCACTGTCCTATGTGTTGAAGTCCAGCCCCCTCACAGTTAGAATCACTCCCTAGGACACACTTAACCCCTTCACTGCCCCCTAGTGGTTAACTAGATGGAATGCTCTACCAAACAACA
Organism: Lithobates sylvaticus; assembly: GCA_028564925.1. Taxonomy (NCBI): domain Eukaryota; kingdom Metazoa; phylum Chordata; class Amphibia; order Anura; family Ranidae; genus Lithobates; species Lithobates sylvaticus. Next base: position 366,543,278 of record CM053026.1, on the reverse strand, counting down.
TCCGCTTGGAAGAAAACCATCAGGCCTTCAGGAAAAAACTCAAGACCCACCTCTTCTAATACAGCAGGACAACAAGGGCAGACAAGCACCTTTAGGCGATTCAGTTCGCATTTGCAGCGCTATACAAATCATTCATTCATTCAACCCCTTCACTGCCAGTGTCATTTACACTGTAATCAATGCATTTTTATAGCATTGATCGCTGTATAAATGACAATGGTCCCAAAATAGTTTAAAAAATGTCTAATGTGTCCGCCATAATGTCACAGTCCCAAAAAAATCGTAGATCGCCTCCATTACAAAATAAAAAAATAAAATAAATAAAAATGCCATAAAACTATCCCCTATTTTGTAGACGCTATAAATTTTACGCAAACCAATCAATATACGCTTATTGCCAAAAATATGTAGAAGAGTACATATCGGCCTAACTGAGGAAATTTTTTTATATATTTTTGGGGGATATTTATTATAGCAAAAAGTCAAAAATATTGCGTTATTTTCAAAATTGTCACTCTTTTTTTGCTTATAGCGCAAAAATTTAAAACCGTAGAGGTGATCAAATACCACCAAAAGAAAGCTCTATTTGTGAGAAAAAAAGGACATTAATTTTGTTTGGGTACAACATCGTACGACCGCACAATTGTCAGTTAAAGCGACGCAGTGCCGAATCGCAAAAAGTGCTCTGGTCAGGAAGGGGGTAAAATCCTCCGGGGCTGAAGTGGTTAACACAAAAATAAGTAGCCGTTGCACTGTAATTCAGTAAAGTTTGGTACCTAAACTCAAAGATGGAAAACTAGTAAAGAACAACTCTGTGTTGTGAAACAAGAAGGAGCAAGTGATGTTCATCTGTTGAGGTTTGGTTTTTCTTCAGCAGACAGATTCAAAAGTATCTGATAAGTGCTGTAAGTAATGAAGGTTTGGGCCATGTTTGATCACGGCATGAACCTGTTTCTATTGTCCACGGTCCAACATGCCCATTTTTGTTGGAATGAAGTATTTTTGCCATGAAGTTTTACAATGATTTGTTAGAGGGTTGCATGAGTGTTTAAAAAGTTGATCGCTTTGGTGCAGGAGGGACGAGTATCTGATCTCCAGCTGCTATCATAACGTGGATGATAAAGACATGGAATTTGCTCGACCAATTGTCTATGCCTATGCCAAAAAGAGCTGTTTCAGGGGTCAACGGATGGTTTATTCTGGTGATAGAGGACATGAGGTTGGATATTTCTTTCCAGAAGCCTGTAATTTTCAGGCAATACCACCATATGTGACTGATGGATCCCACGCACCAACATTTCCTCCAGCATAATGGGGAGTGAGCGCCTGGGTAGTGATTTGTCAATACTTGTGGTGTGAGGTACCACCTATGGAGGATTTCGTAGGGCTTTTTCCCAGTGGGATATACATTGGGGTGCCTTCCTGGGTTGTTAAAGCGCTTGACACCATTGCTGTTTTGTGTAGACCATTCCTAGGTCATGTTCCCATGAGATCATGGCCGGTATTTTTTCCAGCATTGCTCTGGAGCATAGAGCATTATATATTGTGTAGATTTCTTTTTTAGTCAGATTTTATGCTGAGAAGGAGGAGTAGATTAGTTTCCTTAGAGTGTCCTCCCTTAAGAGTAGGTGGGATAGTAGGTTTTGTATTTGTAGGTATATGTAAAATTCCCTCTGTGGAATACCATAGGTTCCAACGAGGTCTTGAAATGGGAGCATATGTTGTTTCTCATAAAGATGGCCAACTAAGTCAAGTCCCTTAGTTTTCCACTTGGAGATATCCAGATCTGGAATTAGTAAGAGCATCGAGGAAAGTGGGGTATCTGAATAAATCATCTGTTGTTTGTTTCTTGTGGGTTTCAGAACTGATATCCATGTCTTAAGAGTAGCCTGCGCTGTTCCCAAGAAAGTGCTGGTAGTTTTGTGAGTGAGCGTGGATGTTCCTAACAGCGCTTGGAGATCCGAGGAGAGTGCCTGCTGTTCAGTTTGTATCCATTGTTTGTATGGTGTTGGGGACCACCAGAATTTAGTTTGGTCACGTATAGTAGCTGTATAGTATTTGGCTAGGTCAGGGGTGCTTAGACCTGCTTGAGTGACCAGTGTGTACATGGACTCTCTTCGTACCCTTGCTTTTTTATCAGCCCATATGAAAGAGTTTATCGTTTTTTGTAGGGTCTTAAGGTGGGTTGCTGATATCGGCAAGGGATTGTTCTGAAGAAATATAGTACATGTGGAAGAATTAACATTTTAGCCAGTGCAATTTCCCCTGTCCATGAGACTGTGGCTTTTGAGAGAGTTCAGAGATTTTGCTAAGTAGAAGAGTGTAATTGGCTTTAAAAATGTTACTGCCTGTGGATGTCAACTTCGTACCCAGATATGTTATCTGGGAAGAGTGCGCCCAAGAGAAGGAGGAAATCACTGAGACTTGTTTTTGCATAGGAGAAGAAAGGTATATTGATAGCATGAATGATTTGGAGTCATTCCCTTTATATGAGATTGCTCCAAACTCCTCTAATATGTTTTGGAGAGCAGGTATAGAGGAGATTGGTTGGTTATGGCTAAGAGAATATCATTGGCGTAGAGGCCCATTTTATGTTCCTCTGATCCTATATTTAAACCTTTAATTTTAGTACAAGTGCGGATCGATTCTGCTAATGGTTCAATTACTAGGGCAAAGATGAGTGGGTAAAGAGGGTACCCTTCTCTTGTTCCATTGGTGATGTCGAATGGGTCCGACAACATGCCAGATATCCAGACCTTGGCGCTAGGGTTGGAATATAATGCTAGGATGGCTTGGCCGAAGGATCCAGTAAGGTCAAATTTGTTTAACACCTGTTGGAGGTATCCCCAATGTACTCGGTCAAACGCCTTCTCTGCATCCAAAGATAGAAGCAGAGAAGGCGTTTGATGCTGTTTAGCCCATCAGACCAATTTTTTAAATCTCCTTGTGCTATCTGAAGCTATCTGGAGCCTGGCATCCGTTAATAAACTCAACCTGGTCTGGGTGTATTAGGCTAGAAATTAGGGGTTGTAGTCTATTGGCCAGGAGTTTAACGTATATCTTGATATCACTGTTGAGTACTGATATGGGTCTGAAATTTGCAGGATTTGTTGGGGGGTTTCCCTGGTTTTGGTATAGCTACTATACTTAGGGAATGAGCCCACTTCTGCAGGTTTATTGGCTACTTCACTAAGGTACAGCGCTAGGGCGTCTGCGAGAATTTTATAGTATTCATTACTATATCCATCAGGATCGGGAGATTTATTTGCAGGTAGTGTATTTATAGCTTTAAGCATTTCCTCTACTGGGAAAGGTGCAGAGAGAAAGGCTTGTTGGGATTAATTCGAAGAGGGTGTGTTAATTGAGTCCAGGAATGTTTGTATTTGGGTTTCTGATGGAGGAAGGAAGTCTGGGGAGTTTTGTATATTGAAAAGGGATGAGTACAATTTCTAAGGGATTAGTGATGTTTCCTTTCTTTGAATCAGTAAGTGAGGAGACGTTAGGTTTCTGTAAAGTTTTGTTGATCTGTCTGGCAAGAAGGGTACCCGCTTTGTTAGTTTGAGTGTAGAAGTTAAGTTTGGACCTTTTAAGTGCTTGTTTGTGCTGGCTGAGAAGGCAGTTGGTTAGTGTTTGTCGTAGTTTGTCAAGGGTGAGGGCAATCTTTGCATCTAGTGACATTTTATGTTGTTGTTCTGGGATTTGTATCTGGGCAAGTAATTTTGCTATGTCATCAGTTGCATTCATTTTGAAGAAGGAGATTAGTTCTTGTTTGATCTGCTCCTTGTACCTGTGGTTGGTGAGAAGGATTGCGTTCAAATGCCAAAGAGACATATTCTTTTTGAATGGGGTTTCAAAGATTTGTAGGGATCCAAGAGCATGGTCTGACCATGTGATGGAATCAATCTCCGTCTTAGAAATATGTTGTAACGTAAGTTTGTCGACAAGGAACAGATCAAGTCTTGAGTAAGATTGTTGTGGTTTAGAAAAAAACGTATAGTCACTTTTGCTGACATGTAGGCATCTCCATGCATCATAGAGGTTTGTGTTGGTGATGAATGAGGACAGGGAGGAAGCTCTTTTACGAGCCTTGTTGGAAGAGTCTATCATGGGGTTTGGGGTATCATTAAAATCCCTGCATATTAGAAGGTGCCCATGAGCGTTTTGTTTTATTTTTGCTTGAATTTCCCAAAAAAAGGAACATTGGCATATGTTAGGAGTGTATAGATTGATTAGGGTGACCTGATTGTCATCTATTGTGGCTTGTAGTATGATGAAATGACCAGGAGAGTCAGAGTAGGAGTTGTGAAGTTGAAACCATAGAGAATAGCTATCATGACATCTTCAGATTTAGTGTCAGCGTTTGCGCAAAGGTAGTGTGTAAAGTCTTTGTGTTTGCAAGTGGGGGGGGGGGGGGGGGGGGTTTGTTTGGTTAAAGTGTGTCTCTTGGATGTATAGTATGTCAGTGTGGAGACGGGCAGCCTCTTTCCAGAGGACAGACCTTTTATAAGGGGTGTTGAGACCCTTGGCATTAATAGAGGTTATTTTGATTGGCTAGTGTGGGCGTGCTTGAAGATTTCTGCAAGGAAGCTAATACTCAATGCATACAGAGTTAGTAAATAATCAATTACATTTTGAAACCTTATCTGAATTGAGTGGAGAGTTGCAAATTACAAAACGCATATAACTGAACAAATATGCAGTAACTGTAACACATAAGAAAAACAGGCTACATTGAATTGCGTAGGAATAATGTGAAATCTGCCAAGCAAATTCAGCATCCGAGGGGTGTAATTTATCACCCGAGACAGTGATGTACGAACCACTTTCCTCTCTTCTAAATTAAAGTCATAATAAAGTCTCATGTTTGTGTTTAAAAATAACAAACAAGTTGTACTTACTTGCTCTGTGCAGTGGTTTTGAACAAAGCAGCCCAGAGTCTCCTTTTTTTGGGTCCCTCGCCGGCCCTCCTGGCCCTCCCTTCTGGCACCTTCCTCCTGCCGAATGCCCCCAGAGCAAGCAGCTTGCTGTAGGGGGCACCTGAGCCCAGTCACTGCTCTGTGTGTCCAGTCAAGCATGAAGTCGTGTCTCTGCCCCTCTCCGCTAATTGGCTCACTGACTTTGATTGACAGCAGCGGGAGCCAATGACACTCCGCTGCTGTCTCAGTCAATGAGGAGGGATAGCCCCAGACAGCTGAGACTCTTGTGCAACATCGCTGGATCAAGATGGGGCTCAGGTAAGTATTAGGAGGGCTGTGGGGGCTGCTGCACAAAGAATTTTTTTTATCTTAATGCATAGAATGAACTTCAGAACCATTTTAAGCTGGGAAAAGTGCAGAGGGAGTGAGAGGAATGTGGAGACTCAGTGGATTGCAGAGATGGGACTGTGGAAATGCAGCAGGAAGAGGTGGAGAATGGGGTTGAATGAACGGACTAGATGGTATCCTGCTGTGGGTGGCATTTTTCCCTATTCCCAAGAGGGCAGAATAAATGACACATCTCCAACCTCTTTTTGTACAAACAGAGGCCTCCGGGGATCTGTCATTTTGCAGAGGTATGTGTCTGTAGGCTTGTTCCAGGTATCAAGTAGTGCCTTTTGTTCCACAGATACATTTTGTGACAGTTTAATTTACACCTTAATGTCAGGAACATAATTTTTTGCATACTGCACCATTTCTCACATGGGTGAAGAACAGTCCAGAGTATCTAGAACAGTCTTCATGATTTCCAGGGATTGTTTTTAAGAATCACACATTTAATCTTTGTATGAATGTAACAGACTAAATACAAAGTAACAATAATATTACTTTGCATCTCCAAATCATTCTTCTGAACAGTGCTTACAAATGTATTGTTTTTATTAGTATTATTATTATTTTAATTTTCATTTGTTTATTGGATTACAACAGCAGAAAACAAAAAAACCTTAGGATTAAAGAAATCACTTTTCATAGTTTCAGTGCTAGAGAAACTTGCCTGAAGACAGAAAATATTTATTCTGAAGCATTAAGTTGATCATTGAACTGTAGAATTTCCCATTTACCTCCAGCTATGTATACTCGTTAATCTTAGAATCATTAATTAAATCATTCATGCTACCTACTATAACACTATGCAAGACAGGCATTATTGCACTATCTCTGAGAGATAAAAAGAGTAATGGACATTTTATCTAAATTTATATCTTTCAGAATACCATCAGTTATGTCACATCTAGTCAATTAATAAATGGCATGCCTAATTACATTTCTTTTATAACAGAATTATATTTTTGTTGGAACATCACTTTTCTGTTGTTGTACTCCTGTATAGGTTCAGAACATATAATCAGATAATAAAATCATATTTTTTTTGTGATTTATTTAATATATTCTTTAAATTTATTTTTTAAATTTATATATGGGCCCAATTCCCCAACTAATTCCTCAATAAGTACCAACATCCTCAATACATTATAGAATTTGCAGATTCAAAAGAAATGGGACTTTCAGGGTGCCTCAATATTTGTGATTTAAAGATTAAAAAAAAAAAAAAAAACGTTATTAATAAGATACATAAACCAAGTAAAAAAGATAACAGAGATTAAACAAACAAAAGTCTATTATATGTGTAGCGGGGTTCTACCCCTTTTACTGGAAGAGACTACATCTCCCATGATTCCCCAGGCCCCCGGGCTGCTGACTTCCGCCCGGGAGGCTGCTGGGGGAGATTATAAAAGGGAAGAGCGGAGACCGCCTCTTCCTCTTGGGACACTTCCTCTTCAGAGGCCTGACAGGACTGGCCTGCCTCTGCTGACAGAGCGTGTGACGCGGAGACTGCAGCCAGCAGAGACACCTGTGCGGACCGGAGCTGAAGGCCTGAAGCCTGGGCCTTGCAGCCGATGGAGTGAGACTCTCACCCCTCAGAGTCCACAGCAGCGGAGCGGAGACTTCCCCTTACTGTCGGTCGGACGGAGCTGATGACCGGAGTTCAGGGCTGTGACTGAGGAGACCGGACGCCGCCATTGAAGAGACCAGAGCCACCATTGGAGGGACCGGGGCTGAGGACGGTACCCAAGGATTGGTGAGAGAGCCGAGAGGCTCATCCTACATTGACACACAAGTTTTATGCCTATTGAACTGCCTAGGCGCAATTTACCTCAGAGCAGCAATGTTACTTTTTGTGGATTACAAAGATACCATTTAAAGCTACATGTGCACCACCTCTACAGATTCATTGCCGGTGAAGAACACTGTACTAGTACAAGGACTGAGCTCTATTGCTAGGGATCAGGCCTGGTCCATTAGGTAGGCGCAGATAGATTTATTGCACCTCAGGGGTGCATAGCAGACGGTCGCCACACTGGGCGCTCCGTTTCCCCATTACCAGTTGTTACATATGTGTGTACATGTTAAAGTGCATATTGCAGGGACCTGCTAAAGTATTGTAAGTCATATGTTCAAACGCATGTTGCTATTTCTTTTCCTTACTGACAAAAGTAAAGCCAGTTATTCTTATTTCAGCAGTCTGCTTGTGAGTTCATACCAATTACACTTAAGCCCCATACACACGCGCGGACAATCCGTGGACCAGGTCCGTCGGACCATGTCCGTCATACTTTGTCTGGTGTTGGTTTTGCGTACACACGATCGGACAAAGTTGTCGGAAAATCCGATCATTCTGAACGTGGTGACGTTTGTTGCCTACGACGGGACTACGTAGAGGCTAGTAGCCAATAGCTTTGGTCTTGTAATGTGATCTGAGCATGCGTAGCACTTTGTCCGGTCGGACAAGCGTACACACGCTCGGATTTGGTGTGATCGGACCGGGTTGACGGGAAATCTTTCCAGCAGGAGATAAGACTTTGTCCGACGGACAAACCGACGAACACTGTCCGATGGTGCATACACACGGTCTGATTTTTCAACAACCTTGTCCGATCGGACCAAATTGATGAAAAAGTCCGACCGTGTGTATGGGGCTTTAGAGTATAAGCTAAGTTTTATGTGCATAGGGACATACCCCTTTACTAACTGTGCCAGAGCGGGTAGAGCCAAATTGCCGGGGGTTGGTGGAGCTGTACTCAGGGACCCAAAACAAACCAGCGGCTCTCTTAACTGGGGGTAGCGCTACACGTGGGGGCTCGTAATCCGGGATCCTGAGTCAGCGGGAAAAGCCGCCAGAAGGTGCCGGCATGGACCCAATAGAAGTGGGACGGTGGTCCGCAACATGGGCCGCTGACCCAGCCGCAGCAGCAGTCATTGAATTGCCAGGGATGTGGCAGAGAGAGGCAGTCAAGCAGCTCATAATGTCATTATCCCCGTGCCAGAAGTCATGGATAATGGACATGAGAAATGATGCTGGGTACACATACGCCTTAATAGAATGGAAGGAAGAGACTCCAGAGCAGTTCAGGAGCCAAAGCATACAGGCACCAAATGGTCAGGCCTACCAATTGCTGCATGCGCTGCCGCGCAAGGGAGAAGGTTCTCCTATGAAAGCCATTCTATCCCCAAAGAAGGAGGAGCAGAAGGGCGCGGAAAGTCCCGCACCCGCACAGACTACTCTTAGTGCAGAACTGTGTGCTGTCCTAGGGGAGATTGTGACTCAGTGCAGAAGAGACCCCGGGGATTACCCAATGTCGGGATACAGGAAACTCCGGATGTTTTCAGGGAGGACACCTGTACCCTCGGGAGAAGAGGGATTTGAAGAGTGGTTAGATGGTGCCACGCAGGCCCTAGAAGAATGGGAGGTCTCAGAAGGCAGAAAGAAACAAAGGATTGTTGAAAGCCTAAAAGGACCTGCTTTAGAGGCCATACGCAATCTGAAGACGAGTAAAAAGGATTGCACTGCCCAGGACTACATAGACATCCTGGAGGGTGTGTTTGGTGGGACAGAAAAAGTCACAGAACTTACCTATCAACTGGAACACTGTTACCAGAAGACAGGGGAGAAGCTGTCAGAGTACATGGGACGCATAGACAAGATCCTGCATAGGATTATCCTGAAGAAGGGGATAGATCCAGGGAAGGTAGATGAAGCCCGTGCCCAGCAGGTGATGAGGGGAGCCCAACCCTTGGACCCTGTCGCACTAATTCTACGCACCCGGCAGGATGGGAAGAGCCTGGACTACCCTGACCTCATCCGAATGGTCAGAGAAGAAGAGGCCATGTTGGAAGAGAAAAGGGAGAAGCAGGTGATGGGGTCTACAAAGCTTCCAGTGGCCACGGTCAGGTCGGCCTTAACCCCTGAAAGAGACACAGAGGTAGATGCCCTGAAGTTGCAGATGTCCCAGATGATGGAGATACTGACATCTCTAGTGGCGAAAGAGACGCCCAGTCCCAAGAAGGAAACAAGCAGGAGGGAATTGTTTCCAGCTGTCCCAGCACCAGCGTCCCCACCTGACTACGGTGAGATGATCTGCTTTAATTGTGGAGGAATTGGTCATATTGCAGCTGTATGTTCCAGTCCCAAGAAGAAGAAGGCAGAAAGCCGCCAGCCGGCGGGAAACGCCAAAGGGCCCCGGTGAAGGAGTCAACCGGGTGCCCATCACCTTCAGTGAGCTCCAAGAAGCACAACAGGAAGAGAAAGCGAGGAGACCAAACCCCTCGGAAGGGGCCCAGGGATCCTCAACCAAGGTGCACTCCAGAGAAAGGGGGCAAGACCCCTCTGAAGAGACACAGCACCCCAAAGCGAGAACCCTTGCAAGTGAGAGATAACAATGTCCCTCAACGGGTTCACACTCCCACTAAGAGGGAGAAAATTAATGCATACCAGGCTCAAGAAAGGATCAAGCGCAAATCCAGTGCTGGTAAAGCAAAGAGTCCAAAGAAGAGGACAGCATCAACTCAGCCTTACCCAGAAGAGCTAGTTGGTCCATCCCCTACTGTACCCATCCAGGTGGAAGGAGTGTACACGAAGGCCCTCCTGGACACTGGAGCACAAGTGACCCTGTTGTACAGGGACTTCTATGACAGATACCTGAGTCATCTGCCTATACAGAAGATAGAAGAGTTGGAGATAAGGGGATTGGGAACTCAGAGTTTCCCCTATGATGGATACTTACCCATCAGATTGACGTTTGACCCATCCGTAGCTGGGAAGTCTGAAGTGTTCGACACCTTAGCAGTGGTGTGTCCCCGCCCACCAGGAACCAGCAAGACTTCCCTGATCATAGGGACGAACACGGACCTAGTCAGAAGGCTTCTGACCCCCCTGGTGAAGAAAGAGAATCTTTCAACTCCCAAGATCCATCCCATGCTGAAGGCGGCCTACCAGCGGTTGGTCCTAGAGCAGAAGACCCCAAGTGAGGGGATAGGAAGGGTATGGAGGCTTGGAAAAGAAGGAGCAGTGTTACAGCCTGGAGAGGTGACCTGCATGAGAGCCACGGTGAAACTTACTTGGGAGCAGCCTGGCCCCTTTGTAATGTTGGAACCCGACCCAATGGAGGGTCACTCAGGTCTGGAAGTGATACCAGAAGTAATTTCACTAAAGGACCTGAAGAAGGCAAGAGGAAGAGTCCCTGTCAGTGTGAGGAACCCCACGGAGAGGCCCGTGGAGATCCCTGCCAGGATGCTTCTGGGACAGGTGAGTCCTGCTGTCCCAGTTGGCTGGTCAGAAGTGAAGGGGACGGGTAAAGGAGAAGATGTTTGGAAGAAACTCTCCATGGAAAACCCTAACCTACCTGGAGCTTGGAAAGAGAGAGCCAAGGCCCAGCTGACCAGATGGGAGAAGATTTTCTCCAAAGATGAGTTTGATGTGGGGTGTGCGAGGAGTGCCACCCATCGAATCCGCATGCAAGAGGACAAGCCATTCAGAGAAAGAGTGAGGCGAGTCCCGCTAGCAGATCTGGAGGATCTGAGGGAGCAGCTTGCGGAATTGAAGAAGACGGGAGTGATTAGGGAGTCCAGAAGCCCCTATGCCTCCCCAATAGTGGTAGTCAGAAAGAAGAATGGGTCATTGAGGCTCTGCATTGACTACAGAACTCTCAACAGGAGGACCATTCCTGACCAGTACACCACGCCAAGGATAGAAGATGCCTTGCAGAGTTTATCTGGAGCTAAGTGGTTCAGTGTGATGGACCTCAAGAGTGGGTATTACCAAATCCCCATGCATCCAGAAGATAGAGAAAAGACTGCCTTCATAACCCCAGTAGGATTCTTTGAGTTCAACAGGATGCCTCAGGGCCTATCTGGAGCTCCTGCTACGTTTCAACGCCTGATGGAAAGGACAGTTGGAGACATGAACCTCATAGAAGTCCTTGTGTACCTGGACGATGTCATTGTCTTTGGAAAGACTTTGGAAGAACATGAAGCCAGATTGGAGAAAGTACTGAAGAGGCTCAGTGAAGAGGGACTCAAACTTTCTCCCGAGAAGTGCCGGTTCTATCAGTCTTCTGTGAACTATCTGGGACACATAGTGTCTGAAAAAGGAGTGGCCACAGACCCTGAGAAGTTGGAGGCAGTTACTTCGTGGCCAAGGCCCACAACAGTTACAGAACTTCGGTCTTTCTTGGGGTTCTGCTCCTACTACCGCAGGTTTGTGGATGGGTTTGCCCGCATTGCAAAACCCCTAAACGAGCTGCTCAAGACAGAAGGAGAGGAAGATGGATTGGGGCCTAGGAGGTCCGGTGAGTCAGTCCAAGACCAATGGAACTCAAGGTGTGAAGAGGCTTTCAGAACCTTGAAGAGAAGTCTCACTACAGCCCCAGTTTTGGCCTACGCTGATCCCACTAGACCATATGAGCTACATGTTGATGCCAGCCATGAGGGCCTAGGTGGAGTACTCTACCAGGAGTATGAAGACCAGCTACGACCAGTGGCTTATGTGAGCCGGAGCCTGACCCCCTCCGAGGAGAACTATCCCACCCACAAGTTGGAGTTCTTAGCCCTCAAGTGGGCAGTTGTTGACAAACTGAGAGACTATTTGTATGGGGCCGAGTTTACTGTAAAGACAGATAACAACCCCTTGACATATCTATTCACCACCGCCAAGCTGGATGCAACTGGACACAGATGGTTGGCGGTGTTGTCTGGATTCAATTTCAGTCTCAAGTACAGACCAGGGGCTGGAAATAGGGATGCAGATGCCCTGTCCCGAAGATCCCATGTCATGGTCGATGACTGGGAAGACTGGACCCAAGTGGCACCAGATGGAGTGCGAGCCCTTTGTCAGGGGGCTGAACTCCAAGCCAGAGGAGGATCCAGAGCTGAAGAGGTAGGAGTTACCACAGTGGGAGTCCCAAAGTGTTACTGTGGGGTAACTCAACTAGCAGAAGAGTGCCTGCCGAAGCTGTCCAAGAAGGAGCTAAGGTGTGACCAATTGGAAGATCCCATGGGGAGATTGGTCCTGGAAGCCCTGGAAGACAAGAGTCCAGAGGGACTTTGCCTTCACCCTTCTAAAGAAGCTCGCCTACTGAGGAGAGAGTTGGACAAGTTACAGGTGCATCAGGGGGTAGTCTACCGAAGGGGCCCCTCTGATGGACCAGAAGACAAGTGGCAGTTGTTTCTCCCAGAAAAGCATCGAGAGACTGTGCTGATTGCCCTACATGACCAGCATGGTCACTTGGGAGCAGAGAGAACCTTCCAACTTATCAGAGACCGGTTTTACTGGCCCTGCATGAGAGCCGAAGTGGAGGAGTATTGCCATTCCTGTGCAAGATGCATTCAGAGAAAGACTTTACCCCATCAAGCTGCCCCAATGGGCCACCTACAGAGTCAAGGCCCAATGGATCTGGTATGCATTGATTTTCTCTGCCTCGAACCCGATTTGAGTGGATTGGGAAATGTTCTGGTGGTAACCGACCATTTCACCCGTTATGCTCAGGCTTTCCCAACCAAGGACCAGAAGGCCTCTACAGTAGCCAAGGTACTTTTGGAGAAGTACTTTGTTCACTATGGACTGCCACAGAGAATCCATTCAGACCAAGGAAGGGACTTTGAGAGTCGCCTGATCAGGAAGCTACTAGATTCTCTGGGAGTAGAGAAGACTAGGACTACACCATATCACCCCCAAGGTGATGCCCAGCCTGAAAGGTTCAACAGGACACTATTGAACATGTTGGGAACTCTAGAAACAGAGAAGAAGCAACATTGGAGTCAACACATTTCAGCTCTAGTGCATGCCTACAACTGCACCACAAGTGATGTGACAGGTTTCTCCCCTTACCGGCTTATGTTTGGGAGAGAAGCAAGATTGCCAGTGGATTTGGCCTTCGGCATATCCTTAGACCATGCCTCTGCTGCCTCCCACAAAGGATATGTGGACAGACTGAGGCACAGTTTGAAGATAGCTTACGAGAAAGCTCAAGCGGCCTCTAACCAGAGGGGGGCCCGAAACAAGAGGAACTTTGATTTGAAAGTTAGAGTACAGGACCTACAGCCTGGGGACCGTGTACTGTTACGCAATCTAGGGATCCCTGGAAAACACAAGATTGCTGATAGATGGAGATCAGAGCCATATATCATCTGTAGAAAACTTCCAGGATTGCCTGTCTACAAGTTGAAGCCAGAAGGAAGAGTGGGGCCTTTGAAGACCTGGCATAGGAATCATTTGCTCCCACTCACTGAAGCAGTCAGGATGCCTCCAGCAAGAGACGTACCTGAATCTGTTTCCATTCTGGATACCCCCAGGCCTAATACTAGGTCTCAGACATCCCAAGCTAGGGGTGGACAGGACCCCCAACCAGAGGAAGAAAGAGGAGAACTTGAATGGCTATGGCCTTCCTCAACTCCAGGAAGTTCCGCCATAGATCTTCCACCTACTGAAGATGTGGAAGATAACACATTGAACCCAGAAGCCACAGAGTTTGTGCCATTCAGTGATGTGCCTGAGTGCTGGGAAGATATCCCTGGTCTCTACCCAGAAGAAGAAGTAGATGTTCCAGAACCAGAGATGTTGCCAGAATGTGTTCCTGAAGAAGTTCCAAGAGAACAGAGAGCTCGCAGGAGTGTGAAGCCTCCCAAGAAGTTAACTTACCCCAAGATGGGAGAAAGTTCAGAGGACTCTGTTACTACAGCAAGGAGAAGTGCTGAAAGCCCTGACCCTTCCGCTATTCATTTAGTGGAGGGCAACCCCAGCTCACTCTCTGGCACAGTTAAACAGGTCGCCCACACTGAAGTGACCTGTAGACAGGACAGCTCCCCATCTTATGCTAATTGGTGGGAAGCTCCTCTGTCCAAATTATGTGAAAATGTTGTTCCCGAGAAAGTTTGTAGTTTGAACACTGTCTTTGGGGACCAAAGATTCAAAGTGGGGGGAGTGTGTAGCGGGGTTCTACCCCTTTTACTGGAAGAGACTACATCTCCCATGATTCCCCAGGCCCCCGGGCTGCTGACTTCCGCCCGGGAGGCTGCTGGGGGAGATTATAAAAGGGAAGAGCGGAGACCGCCTCTTCCTCTTGGGACACTTCCTCTTCAGAGGCCTGACAGGACTGGCCTGCCTCTGCTGACAGAGCGTGTGACGCGGAGACTGCAGCCAGCAGAGACACCTGTGCGGACCGGAGCTGAAGGCCTGAAGCCTGGGCCTTGCAGCCGATGGAGTGAGACTCTCACCCCTCAGAGTCCACAGCAGCGGAGCGGAGACTTCCCCTTACTGTCGGTCGGACGGAGCTGATGACCGGAGTTCAGGGCTGTGACTGAGGAGACCGGACGCCGCCATTGAAGAGACCAGAGCCACCATTGGAGGGACCGGGGCTGAGGACGGTACCCAAGGATTGGTGAGAGAGCCGAGAGGCTCATCCTACATTGACACACAAGTTTTATGCCTATTGAACTGCCTAGGCGCAATTTACCTCAGAGCAGCAATGTTACTTTTTGTGGATTACAAAGATACCATTTAAAGCTACATGTGCACCACCTCTACAGATTCATTGCCGGTGAAGAACACTGTACTAGTACAAGGACTGAGCTCTATTGCTAGGGATCAGGCCTGGTCCATTAGGTAGGCGCAGATAGATTTATTGCACCTCAGGGGTGCATAGCAGACGGTCGCCACACTGGGCGCTCCGTTTCCCCATTACCAGTTGTTACATATGTGTGTACATGTTAAAGTGCATATTGCAGGGACCTGCTAAAGTATTGTAAGTCATATGTTCAAACGCATGTTGCTATTTCTTTTCCTTACTGACAAAAGTAAAGCCAGTTATTCTTATTTCAGCAGTCTGCTTGTGAGTTCATACCAATTACACTTAGAGTATAAGCTAAGTTTTATGTGCATAGGGACATACCCCTTTACTAACTGTGCCAGAGCGGGTAGAGCCAAATTGCCGGGGGTTGGTGGAGCTGTACTCAGGGACCCAAAACAAACCAGCGGCTCTCTTAACTGGGGGTAGCGCTACATATGGTTTACATAAGTAAGAACAGTTTAACAAAAACATTTTATGCAATACATGTCAATATAAAATAAAAGATAACTAATAAAAGTTGCAAAAACAGGTAAAACTTTTAGGTAGTGAATTGTGGCATTCCGGACTGGGTATCCTATATATTCATGCAAACAACAAACGTATGAAAAATACACAATGTATTTATTATTTACAATGTTTATTGGTATCATATTGAATAAAATAACATATCCAACATGGTCTATATCTAAAACTACAATGTGTAGTTTTACCCTTCTCGCCCTTTTGTAGGGAAGGCGGAGGGGAGGGACTTGGGAGACAGTCAGGCTCCTACGCCTACCCCCCTCTTGGCTGCCACTACCCACCTCTTGGCTGCCACTAACCCCTGCCTCCTCCTGACTGCCACATTCCACAGCCACCTCCTGGCTGAGGTCTTCCTGTGTATGAAAAAGGGACATAGTTTGAGTTATTTGTTCATCAAACACACACAATTTTCATCTAGTGACTGTTGCAAAATGTTTACAAATTAAAACCATACAATTCTCAGCCCTGCAGTTTAGATTCTTGCCCCAAATGTCTCCAACACTACTGTCTGTTGATATGTCAAACACGTTTAGGAACTAAGCAATTGGGGATCCTGAATTAAGTGAACATCATTCATTATTCCCAAAAATGGTTACAAAACTACTATACCTGCCACAAGCTGGGCTCCTCCACCTCTTCCAGACTGGAAGGCCCAGGTTGCTCATCGGAAGCCTCATCAGGGGTGGCGTGCATGGAAGGACGCGTGCAAGGAAGAGTCGAGAGTGACTTCCTGACATTAGCCTGGTCTTTGAGAAAATGGAGCCTCTCATAGTACCAGAGCGTGGGGACATAGACCTGTGCTGCTCCAGCTCCAGATGCTTGGGACTTCAGGACCTTATTGCGCTCCCTGAAATAGGTACTCCTCAGGCTGCCAATTTTTAGTCTTAACTTCTCCACGGTTGCTGTGGGGAACGTTGGCTTTACAAATGCCACAAGTTTCTTCATGGCTGCGTACCTCATTGGTTTGTTGCTGTAATATCGGTGTTTCGCCTGCCATAATAGGGGCATTTCCCTATACTTATCAATGAAGAGGGGGAGAAAACTGACATGGTTGAAGCCCTCCATAATCTCTGCAAGACACAACACCACACAAAACACTATAAATAATGTCAGGCTAAACTCTCCTAATCTTCTCCATAAATAAGCCTCAAGGTCTAATCAGTCTAGGCTAGTTATGTACCAAGTTCAAATTGTACCTTCGTTCTAGCGATCGTCTCGTGCGTGAGCTTTCTCTCCCCTCGTCTCACAGATCGTGGCTACGACACAGGCGTGTGACGTTTTATATACAGTGCGCATGCGTCAAACTCGTCCCGATTCCGGAGCCTGAAATTCAAGGCCTCCAATATGTCATTTGGAGAAATGTTGGAGATGGTGGACATATTAAAGAGGAGCGACTATGATGGGAAGTATGGGCCTTACCTCAACCCCAATGTCCGCAAGGCCAAGATCATGTCTAAAGTTGTGAGGAGGCTGTACAATCATTTTGGGGTACAACGATCCAAGGAGCAACTGAGGAAACGCTGGTCAGACCTGAAACTGAGGGAGCCCGATCAGTACAGAAAGATCAAGCGAGTTCTTCAAAAAAGTAAGTAGTTGTGTTTTGTGTTTGATTTCTTGATTGCATACTGCTCCATGTGTTTGGATTTTTGTGTTTTGTGTTTGATTTCTAATGCTTGCATACTGCTCCATGTGTTTGGATTTTTGCAAAGTTGTACATTAGAAAATGGCCACTTTCATGTTCGTCTGTGCATTCGATCGTACTCAACCTCGATCTTTCTGCCACTGTCATGTTCGTGTGTGTCCATTCGATCGTACTCAACCTCGATCGTCCGGCCACTTGTAATACGAGGTTTGGGGAATTTTTTAATGAAAGGAAGTTTGTTCTCACTAGAGATGTCATCAAGAATGTAAAGCCAATTTATTCAATGTAAAGGAGAGGTCACCCAGTAGCTGTTTACCCATCTGGACTCTAGAGCACTAGTGCTGGGACACCCAAACCCCCTTTTTATTATGCTTTTCCACACTTGTGCTCCAGTGGATACTAGAGGGGGGTCTCCATCAGACAAACTTCTACCAAAAAGCTAGTAAGCTTAGCACCTTTACAAAGTGACTACATTCATGTTGTTGTCATTTGTACCTGGCCCAACAAAAATATTGTCCCTCACTTTCAAGTAATGTTTGACATTTCCTATTTCTGCCCTCAATAGATTGTGGTGCTAAATCTTCCTTTTGTACATTCTCATAGGGGAGCGAAAACTCGGGACGTCTGAGGAAACCACAAAACACACACCTCACAAAGAAGGGGAAAGACCAGAAGCAGAGGAGGAGGAGGAGGAGGAAGGAGAGATCATAGAAATTGGAGAACTTGTCACCACAACAGGTGAGTGTGGGAGAACACAGCTACTGGTAAGCTAATCAATGTATGCCTGCCTCATTTCCAAGAGACATTTTTTGTTTTTTCGGTTGTTTTTAGGTGACGTGGATGTTGTGGAAGAAGAATCGCACTTTACCACAGAAAGTGCACACGTCCTCATCGGGGAGATAATGGTCTGCAATCGAGATCTAGATGACATAAAGCAAAACATCAATGATGTTCAACAAAAATTGAAGAACATCATTGATGTTTTAGGAAAAATCTGAAAACGCACCAAGTAATTAACACACATTTGTGGCGGTTTCTGACCACATTTGCAACTTAAGAACTGTGTGAAATTTGGAACATGCACACATTGTGTCCACATGTGCTAGCTCCCATCATGGTGGATGAATGACAACGTTTTTTTGGGGGTGCAACCACTTTAGTAACTACTAAAGTGGGTGTGGTGAAGGGGTTGCACCCCCAAAAAACGTCCATTGATCCCCATGATGGGAAATGGCACTTTTCAACATTCTAGGCATGTGTTTTACCATCTAATGTCCATTTTCAGACCCAAATTGTGTGCATGTTCTAAATTTCCAGTTTCCAGGGGTGACCCCCCATGTGATGAAGGCAAGATCAAACACACTTTGAACATATAGTCATGTCTGATCTTGTCTTCACTTTAGAAAGTTGAACTTTGCAAGTTCCTATGTTCTGTTTTGCTCCATGCCTGGTTTTAACAAATGCGGAATGTTTGTAAACAATGTTGGAAAGAACCAAGATCTTGTCAGTTTTGCCAAGAAGTTTGAAAACGCACTTGTGAATGTGTTGCAAGTAAACTTTTTTAAATTACTAAATGTGTGGCTTCATTATTGAAAAAAACAAAAGCATTATGTATGTCAAATGTAAAGGATTTGGGGGGCAATGGGTGTAATTTACTAAAGGCAATTCCAGTTTGCACTGCAAGTGTATTTTTCAGGGCACTTTTGCACTGTTTCCCATCAATTGCACCTCCGCAGTTAGGAAAGTCCCAACGGCTGGCAAAGTGGGAGGCCACAGTCTGCCATTCCTGTGGCGTGGAAGGGAACTGTGGAGTGAAACAAGAAAAAAAAATGTGTCACTTTGCACATAAACATTGCAAGCAGATTAGACACTAAACTTCTTGGAACAAGATCAGACTTTTACATTTTAAGATGGAAAGTATTTGCACCGAAAAGTAGAGGGTCAACCTAGCAGATTACTCACCCCCCATCAATCCCCCACTTCTGATGGGCCATTGACAATAACTAGGGGTTTGGGGGGGGGGGGGGTTGGACAGGTAACTCTCTGCACTTCATTGATTGCCAAATGGCTCAATAATGTGTGCTAGTTTGGCCAGACCCCCCTTACTTAACACTATTGGCAGCCCACAGGAAAGATAAAAGAACATTCCAAATCCCCCCCCCCCCTAAAAAAAATGTTGCAAAAATGGGGCTCTGCATGAAGTAAAACACACAGCAAACATTTGTGCATGTTTTAGGGGGTGTTTGGGGGAAAACAATACTATGCAGCAGACAAAATACATTGCTTAAGTGACTAGGCCATAGGTGTCTATTGGGGCAGAAGAGCATGCTGGGGAGGTAAGTGAAGGCAAAAATGCATGAAGGAGAAAAGGGGCACAGCATATTAGAGCATATTGCAATCATGGTAATTAGGGAAGGAGGTCAAAAATACAAGACATTAGCAAACAGAGCATACATAGAAGGGAATACTAAAGTAGAAATGTTACCTTAATATAGTCCTCCTGCAGGACCTGGATGATGGCAGAACAGGTCTCTGGAATAATGATTCCCAGGGCCTGGGGAGAGATACCTGAGGAGAACTTCAAATCCTGAAGGCTTCTCCCTGTCGCCAAGTACCTCAACGTAGCCACAAGCCTCTGCTCCGGAGTGATGGCTTGTCTCATGCAGGTATCCTGCCGGCTAATAAAAGGGGTCAGCAAAGCCAAAAGACGGTGAAAAACGGGGTCCGTCATCCGGAGAAAGTTCCTGAAATCATCAGGATTATTCTCCCGGATCTCACGAAGCAAAGGCATGTGCGAGAACTGATCACGCTGAAGCAACCAATTCTTGGTCCACATACTCCTCGTCACTCTGTTCATGGACGGGTCTTGGCTCAAAGCTAAAAGCCCGACACCAATTCCGCGTACAGCACGAACTCGGCGACGAGTACGTACGGGAAACATCGCTCACAAACGGTCGGCTGGTCAGAACGGACAAACAGAAAGCACCGATAAACAGCAAGGCCTGAAAGAACGAAATGAATACCAGAAACGAGCAGACAATAAGCAGTGAAAATCAAAGCGTCCTATATCAAGATATAGGCCGCAATGACCAACAAATGCGAACTGACTACACGCACTAATAAACAGATACGCACGACAAGCACAAACTGAAGAGCAGTAACGATCTGAGTCAGAAAACTGAGAAGCGCGAATCGTAAGTCCCCAAACTTCAACTAACTCGCGATAAACACGGGATCAGCAGAAGGAGCCCAACGGGTGCAGGACGTGGTGCTGAACTTCCATTTTCTAGTCTCGTGGAAGACGACTTACATAACGACGTTCTTGCAGACCGGAAATTCCGACAACGTTGTCCAACCTTGTGTACGCAACACCAACATCGGACAAAGTACGACGGACAGGATCCGACGGAACTGGTCCGCGGATAATCCGAGCGTGTGTATGGGGCATAAAACAGCTATGACGTTTGTATAATGTGCATCCCCGATGTCCATATTTTGATCTTACCCACATGCTCAGGAGTTTCTCTGATATTTTTTTGATCAATTACCATTCTAATGCCCCAGCTCTTTTTTCCTGATATATTGTTTACTTATTTATTTTCTAGCCTGGGAGATTCTCTTTAATGGACATTTCCAGAATTAAGCAAATGCTTTGCAACTGATTTGAAAGATATGTTAAATTTTTAGTGGCTGACATTTCACAATAACAATGATGTCATTGCAGAAATCTTGCCATACCAGGAACACACTGACGTTTCTCCCTGACTTGGCTGACATTTTGAAAAGAAGCGTGTTCAGCACCTTTCTCCTGAGAAGAAAAATGAAGAATTGCTGATCAAACACAGACATTATAAAGCATATTCTAAAATATCTGCTTATGGTTATAACACTTTCCAATTCTTATAACTAAAATTATGCTATTTACAGTGCCTTGAAAAAGTATTTATACCCCTTGAAATTTTCCAAATTTTGTCATGTTAAAACCAAAAACGTAAATGTATTGCCAAGTGAAAAGTGAAAGTGAAAAGTGTGGGGGGCATTCGTATTCAGCCCCCCTGAGTTAATACTTTGTAGAACCAGTTTTCGCTGCAATTACAGCTGCAGGTCTTTTTGGGTATGTCTCTACCAGCTTTGCACATCTAGAGACTGACATTTTAGCCCATTCTTCTTTGCAAAATAGCTCAAGCTCTGTCAGATTGGATGGAGATTTTATTGGGATTTTATATGATAGACCAACACAAGGTGGCACATAATATGAAGTGGAAAGAAAATGATGAATGTTTTTCAAAATCTTTTACAAGTAAATATCTGAAAAGTGTGGCGTGCATTTGTATTCAGCCCCCTTTATTATGATACCCCTAACTGAAATCTAGTGGAACATTGCATTCAGAAGTCACCTAATTAGTAAATGGAGTACACCTGTGTGTAATTTAATCTCAGTATAAATACAGCTGTTCTGTAAAGCCCTCAGAGGTGTGTTAGAGAACCTTAGTGATCAAACATCATAATGAAGGCTAAGGAACACACCAGGCAGGTCAGGGAAAAAGTTGCGGAGAAGTTTAAAGCAAGGTTAGGTTATAAAAAAAAAACATCCCAAGCTTTGAACATCTAACAGAGCACTGTTCAATCTATCCGAAAATGGAAAGAGTATGGCACAATTGCAAACATACCTAGACATGGCCGTTCACCTAAACTGACAGGCCAGGCAAGGAGAACAATAATTAGAGAAGCAGCCAAGAGGCCCATGGTAACTCTGGAGGTGCTGCAGAGATCCACAACTCAGTTGGGAGAATCAATCCACGGGACGACTATTAGTAGTGCACTAGGGATGGGCCTGGTGTTCGATTCAAACCCATGTTCGAATCGAACATCGGGCGTTAGCCCGTTCGGCGAGCCCAGAACTATTTGGGAAGTTCGCATCAAATTCATGTGATGCGAGCGGCCCGCAATGCACTGCGCCAGTCGCAGTGCATTGCTGGCTGATGATTGGCCAAGCATGCACTGTGACGCCGCATGCTTGGCCAATCATAGAGCCAGCGGCGAGGAGAGCCATAATTGGCCACAGGCAGGATGCCTGTGGCCAATTATAGCTCAGGGGGTTTAGTACACGCCCCACACTATAAAAGGCCTCATATATTGTGTTCCAGCGTGTCAGTGATATTATGTGCTGTGATCCATTCTGCAGTGTTGCTGACATTATCTGTGCTGTGATTCTGGGGATTAGTGTGTGTGTGCTGTTAGTACTGGAACCAAGCGATGCAAAGGGGAATTAGTAAAAATGTATAAAAAATTTTTTTTTTTTTATACATTTTTACTAATTCCCCTTTGCATCGCTTGGTTCCAGTAATACACTGTGTGGGTGTTCCTTTTCGAGGCTTGGGTGGAGAGTGGGTACACCGATGCCCCCCCGCACTAAGCCGCTATGTATGGGCGCGCATGCGCGGTAATGGCCCGTCGAGTAGAGGAGCGCGGGCCCAGTAGAGGCATATATAGCTCCATTAGGTTCAGGGCCGCTGCATGAGTGAGGCTTGGTTAGACCGGAAGTCGCGGGTGGAGCGCAAACACACCCGCGTTTCCGGGATATGGCTTACTATAGCATCATTATGTTGTGGCCAGTCTGGGAACGAGGCGTGGTTCGACCGAAAGTCGCGGGTGGAGCGCAAACACACCCGCGCTTCCGGGATATGGCCTATTATAATATTATTACGCTTTGGCCTGTTTGGGAACGAGGCGTGGTTCGACCGGAAGTTGCGGGTGGAACGCAAATACACCCGCACTTCCGGACCGGAGTCGCCAGCCATCCAGTCACTGAAGGGATTCACTGGATCGATGGGGAACACGCCGGCCAAGGACCTGGATAAGATGAGTAGACCCTTCATGTCCTGAGAAGCCCTGGGGTCTTGGGGATTGTATTGGAGGACCATTTGGTTGTTGTATATAGAGGCACCTTTCACATTCATATTTATCCATCTTTAACTGAATGGGAGATGGGAGGGCCTATGAGGAGGAGGGGGTGGGGGGAGGGGTCAAGTGCCCGACCACGCCCACCCATTTACCCTCCCCATAAAAGAAGAGAGTTGAATAGAATGGGGGGAGATGACACGAGACCATTGCCCGCTTGTAGGCTCTGATGAAAGGGGTACTCCCCTGAAACGCGTCAGCCATTCACTGGAGGAACCATCAGGTCCTCCCGGTGTTCAAGAATCGTGATTGAAAGCAGTGGACGTGTGCATCCATCCATGTTTTTGCCTGTACCGTGTACTCGTTTGTGAGTAGTAATTTTGCTGTTTTTATATATTTTAATAAAACCTTTTTAGTGGTAATGCACAAAGGTCGGTGCGCCCTTCTGTTTTTCTTGTTTCCGTAGTGTTGTGAACACCCATTGTTCAAAGGAGGGCTGCAAGATTTTGGACATTACCTTGAGGAATTGCACTTATATACTTTTTTACGAACCAAGAGACTAGACACCAGAGCGCAGGAGAATTTGTCGTGTGTGTGCTGTTAGTACAGCATTGCAGTATCACATTAAAACACCTTCCTTCCTTTCTTCATCCTGTTGTGTCATCTAAGGCAGCCATCTGCGGCTAATGAATTGCCGGTTTCCGTAACACAGAGAACAGTCATTCATTGAAAGTCATTGATAAAAAAAAAAGTCATTGATAAAAAAAAAAAAAAAAAAAATTAAGCGTGGGGGTCCCCCCCAAATTCAATTACCAGGCCCTTCAGGTCTGCTATGGATATTAAGGTGAACCCCGGCCAAAAAAAAAAAAAAATTGCGTGGGGTCCCCCTCAAAATCCATACCAGACCCTTATCCGAGCATGCAACCTGGCAGGCCTCAGGAAAAGAGGGGGGGGACGAGAGCGCCCCCCCCCCCTCCTGAACTGTACCAGGCCACATGCCCTCAAAATTGCCAGGGTGCTTTGGGGTCCCCCCCAAAGTACCTTGTCCCCATGTTGATGAGGACATCGGCCTCTTCCCCACAACCCTGGCCATTGGTTGTGGGGGTCTGCGGGCGGGGGGATTATCGGAATCTGGAAGCCCCCTTTAACAAGGGGACCCCCAGATCCCCCCCCCCCTGTGTGAAATGGTAAGGGGGTACAAAAGTACCCCTACCATTTCACCAAAAAAGTGACAAAAATGGTAAAAATGACAGGAGACGGTCTTTGACAATTCCTTTATTAAAATCTTCTTTCTTCTGGTCTTCTTCCTTTCTTCATCCTTCGGTTTCTTCATCTTCTCCTTCCGGCATCTTCTTCCATCTTCTTCTTCCATCTTCTTCTTCCTCTGATCCGCTTCTTCTTGCTCTGGTCTTCTCGTCCGGCATCTTCTTCCACGGCGTCGGTGTCTCTTCTGGGCCGCTCCACGCAAAGGGAGGCTCCCGCTGTGTGATGCTTCGCTGCGTCTGACAGGTCTTTTATAACGGAGGGCCACCTGGTGACCCCGCCCCCTCTGATGCACAGGGACGTCATGGGGAATTCCCTATGGCTTTCCCCATGACGTGCAGGGACAGTTCTAATCACGGGAAACATGCGCCCCTTCACAGGCATACTATAGACACCCCCCAGGTACGAAATTTATAGGAATATTACACTTTTATTGTTTCACTTTAAGCATTATTAAAATCACTGCTCCTGAAAAAACGTTTTTTTTTTTAAAAAAAAATTGCATTGATACATGTCCCCTGGGGCAGGACCCAGGTCCCCAAACACTTTTTATGACAATGACATGCATATTAGCCTTTAAAATTAGCACATTTGATTTCAAATGTTCTCGTCCATTGTAATTAAGTTCACACGGACTTTAGGTCCGTTCACGGGTTCTGGTGCTAACCGAACCCGGGGGTGTTCGGCTCATCCCTATAGTGTACTCCACAAATCTTGCCTTTATGGAAGAGTGGCAAGAAGAAAGCCATTGCTTCCCTTTTATCTCTCTCCATCTCTTCTTGCATTGACAACAGGATTTGCTCGTATGAGTAATATTGAATAAACTATTCATGTTCACATTCCAATGCATGTTGTGAGACTGCCTTCTCTGTCAGCCCATTGAGCGCTGGATCATTTTGTTGTACAGGAACTGTTGGGCAACAAATTTCCCCAAGGGTATAACTCAGATCATTTTGGTTTGGCCTTTTTCACCACATACTCTAGCCAACACTGGGCAATCAAGAGAATTATTAAAAGGCATTGGCCAATTATTCTCAATGACCGGGTTCTAGGTCCTCTATTGTCTGATCGACCCTGTGTTATATTTAAGGGCGCATCTAATTTAAGGAACATAATAGTGTCAAATGTTCCTGACCCGCCCACTAGACCCACTTTGTTCGGTGATTTAAAGGGTACTATTTATGCGGGAAATGCCAGGCCTGGAAAATTATCATTCATCAAGGTAGGAAGATTACTGAATTCACCTTGGCAGGTACAGGAATCACTTACCCTATAAAATTGTTTATTACATGCACAATGAAATGTGTCGTTTATCTCCTTAGGTGTCCCTGTGGCCTTGAATATGTGGGGCGTATCATTTGAATATATACATATAAATATATGTGTACCAAAAGACGCACATACACACACACAGTGCATCGCTACTACAGTGATAATTCAATGCTATCCATGTTTTTAAATGCTTTCAATTCTTTACTTATGAACTTCTTATTGTACCCTTTCTGTAGGAATTTATCTCCAAACCGAGTTGCTTGCTCCACTTCTTTAGTGCAGTTTCTCCTTAATCGCACAAACTGATCCCTTGGTATATTAAGTAACCATGGTCTATGATGATAGCGATCAATAGCTATATACCCATTTCTGTCAGTGGGTTTACAATAATTTCTGGTACAGATCCCTCCCCCTTGTACGTATATTTTTACATCCAAAAATACCATACTGAGCCAATCATACTTCCAAGTCAACACAATGTTTTTGTTGTTCTGATTTAACCTGTTCATGAAGGCCTGGAGGCTGGTCATATCCCCCTTCCATATCATGAATAGGTCATCAATAAACCTATTGTAGCTGGCTAATTGTACCGGTCTATCATGGAACACCACCTGAGACTCCCAGTGTGCCAAAAATAAATTGGCCACTCTGGGAGCAAAAGGGCTCCCATGACAACACTGGTCTTTTGCAAATAATAATCATTGTTGTACCAGAATTAATTATGGAGCAATCCAAATTCTAGGCATTCTATGAAAGTATCTTCTTTATTTTCTCTATACTGTGGAGTTATTTAATGCCCATTTTACTGACTCTTTTGCATCTTTGTGTTCTATTATGGTATACAGAGATCCTGTTACCAAAAAAACTGTGGAAATTCTCAATTTCAACATTTGCAAGTATTTGAAGTAGATGTTTGGTGTCCTTCAGGTACGCTGGATTTGATTCTACCAAGGGTTGTAAAAAGGTGTCGAGGTATTGACCCAATCTCGACGTTAAGGAGTCTACCCCATTGACTATGGGCCTACCCGGCGGATTAACCACTTACCCACTGGGCACTTAAACCCCCTTCCTAACCAGACCAATTTTCAGCTTTCGGTGCTCTCACACTTTGAATGACAATTACTCCGTCATGCAACACTGTACCCAAATGAATTTTGTGTCCTTTTTTTCACACAAATAGAGCTTTCTTTTGGTGGTATTTAATCACCGCTGGGTTTTTTAATTTTTGCGCTATAAATCAAAATATACTGAAAATTCGGTAAAAAAATAAATAAAAATTCTTTGTTTCTATTAAAATTTATTGCATAGTATTGGCGAGTATTGGCAGAGTATTGGCAGAGTATTGGCGAGTATTGGCAGAGTATTGCAGTGTTGCACAGTGGTGGCAGAGCATTGCAGTGGTGGCAGAGCATTGCACAGTGGTTGCAGAGCGTTGCACAGTGGGTGCAGAGCGTTGCACAGTGGTTGCAGAGCTTTGCACAGTGGTTGCAGAGTATTGCACAGTGGTGGCAGAGCATTGCACAGTGGTTGGTGGCAGAGCATTGCACAGTGGTTGGTTGCAGAGTATTGCACAGTGGTGGCAGAGCATTGCACAGTGGTTGGTTGCAGAGTATTGCACAGTGGTGGCAGAGCATTGCACAGTGGTTGGTTGCAGAGTATTGCACAGTGGTGGCAGAGCATTGCACAGTGGTTGGTTGCAGAGTATTGCACAGTGGTGGCAGTGTATTGACCAGCACTGTGGGCACTACACATCCAGCCCACAGCGCTGGTCCCGTTTCTCCCCCTCTCCGCTTCTCTCCTCTCTGTACCAATCGGTACAGAGAGGAGAGGGAGGAACCAGCGTCATGACGTGACGCCGGTTTGTGTACATGTGATCGCTCCGTCATTTGACGGAGTGATCACTTGGTAAACGGCCGCTATCAGCGGCCGTTTACCGTGATGCGCCGGGTCCTCGGGACCCGGCGGTCACGGATGTTCCCGAGTGCGCGCCCCAGGGGGCGCGCGGGAGCAAGTTTCTGGAAGGACGTCCGTAGGACATCCTCCCAGGATAAGCCGACCGCGCTGTAGCCGTCTTTTCACTATAGCGCGGTCGGCATGTGGTTAATACTGTCCTTATGAATTTTCGGGAGGAAATATATTACTAGGGTACGACATGATGTTGGGTTCAGGTATTCAGCCTCCTTCTTGCTCAAAATATCTTTCTTAAAGCGGAGTATCCAGAAAAAAAAAATTAAAAGTCAGCAGCTACAAATACTGCAGCTGTTGACTTTTAATAATCGGACACTTACCTGTTCCAGGGTCCAGCGATGCGGGGGGTCTAAGCTCCGCTCATCCCCCTATCCACTCAGCGGCACCGGCATTGCAACTGTGGGCACCCAGCTGTAGCTTCACAGCCGGGCACCCACTGCGCATGCGCGAGCGGTGCCGCGCACCGTGATTTGTCGCGCAGTCATCTGGGACCTGTCACATGTCCCAGATGATTGACAGGAGGGAGGGAGCCCTTCCTGCGCCAAGGGGAAGTGATGTCACCTGCCCAGCACTGAAGGAGGAAGACTACAAGGGACCCCCTAGCAACAAGCATTTAGAGGAGAGTTAAAAAAAAATCCAAATTTTTTTATTTTTTTTTTAGGAATTTTATGTGTCTCCATTGTGTTGCACTCTCTGTTCCCCCCTCCTAATTGGAATGTGAATAAATCAAGATATACAAATATAATCAAGATATACAAATGTGTGAAACAAACAGCGCCACCCTAAATTAATCAAGTGCAAAGTTGCAGCCGCTTTACACTTTAAGTGAAATCACTACACTTTAAAAAAAAAAATATATACACACACACACACACAGTGCAGCGCTACTACAGTGATAATTCAATGCTATACTTAATGCTATGTATACACGCAATAAAATAAAAATTCATAAAAAATTCATAATAAATGTCCCATAACTCAATATCAATTTTGATAGTAGTGCTCCAGTGTTATTATCATATCACCATGCTTCTCAATAACTCTTATTGCTTGTGCAAACCACCACCAGCTATTTAATCTGCTCACCTCAAGGATGAGTCAGGAAGACTCAAATTAACTCTTTAATTTCACTCCCCAAATGTCTTTTCTTTCTCTCAGGACTCAGCTGTTCAATTTCTCCCTTTCAAGATCTCCACTCCACCCAATGTATCCCTCACAGATAGGGAGTTGATCTCCGAGATTATTCAGCTGTTCCTCCACTTCAAGGGACTCATGTATCATGTAAGCAAAAACACACCCGACATAGTGCTCTCTGCTATAAAACCTTTATTTAAAATCCCTCTAAAAGAGTACACTTACTAGATATAAAAAAACAAAAGTGTATGTGTGTCTTTTAGTACACATATATTTATATCATTTTTAAGTGTAATGATTTCACTTAAAGTGTATAGCGGCTGCAACTTTGCACTTGATTAATTTAGGGTGACGCTGATTGTTTCACACATTTGTATATTTTGATTTATTCACATTCCAATTAGCTGCCATTATGGATGTATTTAATTTACCGTATTTATCGGCATATAACACGCACAGGCGTATAACACGCACATTCATTTTAAGAGGGAAGTTTCAGGAAAAAAAATTACATTTTAAATAAGGAACTTTGAAGCAAAATAAGGGTCAGTGTCCATCTGCAGCCTCACAAGTGCCATCAATGCAGCCTCATCAGTCCACATCAATGCAGGCTCACCATTACCATCAATGCAGCAGCCTCACCATTTCCTTCAATGCAGCAGCCTCACTATTGCCATCAGTGCAGCCTATTACAAAGGCCGCCAAGTAAACAGGAGATTCTCACTGTATGTAATCTGACGGCGCTCGTCCCGCCCCTCTCTGTCCCCTCCGAGGCAGCTAAAATTGAAGTATTGGCGTATAACACGCACACGCTATTTGCACCCGATTTTCATGGTGAAAAAGTGAGTGTTATACACCAATAAATACAGTATTTGAACACAGGGATATTAATCTGGCTGATGTTTTTTTCTGAAAACGTCAATAGCAACCAATCGGAGCCGGTTCACACAGGGGCTACACGACTTCCAGCGTGACTTTTGGAGGCAACTTGGACATGACTTGAGTATGAATAACAGCGCGACTTGGGGCGACTTCAACACGACTTTAAGTCGCCCCAGGCCAAGCGACTTTGGCCGTGGCCAATCAGAGAATAATCAGCTCTGGAGGGGGAACTCCAAGCCAAATTTTAAATAAAAAAAACGGCATTGGGTTCGCCCTCCAGGAGCATACCAGGCCCTTAGGTCTGGTATGGATTTTAAGGGGAACCCCCTATGCCGAAAAAATGGCATGGGGGTCCCCCCAAAAATCCATACCAGACCCTTATCTGAGCAAGCAGCCAGGCCGTTTAGGAAAGGGGGTGGGGACGAGCGAGCGCCCCCTCCCTCCTGAACCGTACCAGGCCGCATGCCCTCAACATGGGGGTGGGTGCTTTGGGGAACGGGGGCACCCTGCGGGATCTGGGGCCCCCTTTAATAAGGGGGCCCCCAGATCCCGGCCCCCCACCCTATGTGAATGAGTATGGGGTACATCGTACCCCTACTCATTCACCTGGGGAAAAGAGTCAATAAAAAAAAAAACACACTACACAGGTTTTTAAAGTAATTTATTAGACAGCTCTGATGGTCTTCTTCCAACTTCGGGGGTCTCTTCTGACTCATTCGCGCTCTCCGGTTTTTCTCCCGCTCTCTCCGGCCTCTTCTCCCGCTCTCCGCTTCTTCTTCCGGGCTCCTCCGCTATCTTCTTGCAGCTCTTTTACTAGAGGAGGAGCCCGGTCTTCTCCGTCCTTCTTCCCTCTTCTTCCGATGTTGACACGCCGCTCTCTCCCGCTGTAATGGCTTGTGCGTCGCGCTCTGCGACTTATATAGGCATGGGGCATGGTCATCGGGTGATGTCGCATGGTGACACCACCCCGTATGATGTCACCATCCCAGCATGCCCCGGGACTTGACGTCATAAGGGGCGGGGTCACAGTGTGACATCACCTGGTGACCACGCCCCATACCTATATAAGTCGTTGCGCACATCGCACAAGCCATTACAGCGGGAGAATGGCATCGGGAGAAGAGGGAAGAAGGATGGAGGAGACTGGGCTCCTCTGCTAGTAAAAGAGCTGCAAGAAGATAGCGGAGGAGCCCGGAAAAAGAAGCGGAGAGCGGGAAAAGAGGCCGGAGAGCGGGAGAAGAGGCCGGAGAGAGCAGGAGAAGAACCGGACAGCACAAAAGGAGTCAGAAGAGACCCCCGAAGTCGGAAGAAGACCACAGGAGCTGTCTATTAAATTACTTTAAAAACCTGTGTAGTGTGTTTTTTTATTGACTCTTTCACATAGAGTGGGGGCCGGGATCTGGTGTCCCCCTTATTAAAGGGGGCTCCTGGATTCCGATAAGCCCCCCACCCGCAGACCCTGACAACCAACGGCCAGGGTTGTCGGGAAGAGGCCCTTGTCCTCATCAACATGGGGACAAGGTGCTTTGGGGTGGGGGGCCACAGGGCGCACCCCTTCCCCAACGCACCCACCCCCCCATGTTGAGGGCATGCGGCCTGGTACGGTTCAGGAGGGGGGGGGCGCTGGCTTGTCCCCACCCACATTCCTGACCGGCCGGCTGCGTGCTTGGATAAGGGTCTGGTATGGATTTTGGAGGCGACTTCCATTGAAATCAATGGGTACAAGTCGCCTAGAAGTCAGATTGCAGTCGTACAGGAACCTTTTTTGAAGTCGGAGGGACTGCTGTAGTGTACATTAAGACGGCTCCATTATCTAACATTGATTTTCTCAACAGCGCGACTTGGGGTTACCTGAAGTCGGATCCCAAGTTGCCCCTGTGTGAACCGGCTCTTAGGAGACCTCAAACACTCCTTTAGAAAACAAAATCATTTATTTGAGGAGAAAATTAGGGCATGGTGGGATATGATGACATTTATTAGGTATATTAAAGGGGACATGGTCCCCAGATGCCTCAGATGGGATGTACCACCCAATGATAGCTTAAGAGACAAAGATTCTATGAAAGAATGGTTTTCATTTTTTAACACCAAAGGGGTAGAACTCCTTATATTTTTATTTAAACAAAAGCAAACTAAAGTTAGGAACATAGATGCTCAGATTACTGTAATAAAAGATCTTGTTGAAACCCAGAAAGAATTACCCAAATGTATTAGACTATCAGGAGAGCTTAAGTCTAATATAGTAAAATGGGAAAAAGAGGTTAAGGATAAAAAAATAAAGAAGTATTTGAGAGATTTAGGAGACTATGAGGAAGGAAACGTTTTTAAATGGCAAGTCAAAGTTGAAGAACAGGAGATACCCTCCTGTGAATCTACACCCTCTAAAAGGGAAGATATAAATAGAAATACACCACAAGTAGATACACAAAAGGTATCAGGGCCAGCTGGCACTTCAGAAGTTCATTCCTAGGGCACAGCCTAGGAATGGTCAACCCAGAAAGGGTACCTCCACCCTATTCCTAAACCCGAATCCAGCACCCTTTTACCCTATGCAACAGGAATATAGATCCCCTTATGGGACAAATAGGCCCCAACAAGGTTTTGGTAGACCCTATGGTGATTTTGAAGGTTTTTGAAGGTTCTCAAACTGAGTACGACCAGGTAGGGCTAAACAGACACACACCAGCTGATGAGTTCCAGGGAGGACAAAATAGATATGCCCCTCTGGAAGGGTTGGAGGAAGAAGTGTATATTTTTTAGACAGTATCCCCAGGAGGGGGGAACAGAGAGTGGAACACAACGGAGACACGTTTGGGGT
Source organism: Lithobates sylvaticus (assembly GCA_028564925.1). Lineage (NCBI taxonomy): Eukaryota > Metazoa > Chordata > Amphibia > Anura > Ranidae > Lithobates > Lithobates sylvaticus. The sequence continues at coordinate 366,510,995 of CM053026.1, read as the reverse complement.
AGAAGGAAAAGACAGAGGGGGAGGAGAGCAGGAAAGAAAATTCCAAAAAAAAAAAATCACCAATAGGATAGGGGATTTATAACCTCAGTGGGGTCCCCCTTAAAGTGGTTGTAAACCCTCCATTATAACTTGCACCTACAGGTAAGCCTAGATTTAGGCTTACCTGTAGGTACAAGAAATATCTCCTAAACCTACACAGTTTAGGAGATATTTGCCCAAAAGTTTTACAACGTTGTCTACAGCGCATTCGCACCGTAGACAACGGTGCATTCACAGGGTTAATCCCCATTCACAAATTTGACGTCTCCCGCGCGCATGCGTGGAGCAACGTCTTCGCTGCTCCTGCCAATCACAGCGCCGCAGCGGCGCCGGAAGTAACCTTCTGGGTATCTGTGGAGAGATGGCTGTGGCTGGAGGGGGAGACGAGGACGGCTTTTGGGGCCCCAATCTAAGGTAAGTGATGCATAATGAGCTAGTATGGCTTTGTCCTGCAGGTGGTTTTAAAAAAAAAATGGGTTTACTACCACTTTAATACCAATGAGATTAAGGTATTGGATAAAGGTCTGGAATTTGCCCCTACGAAGAATCAAAATAAATTTGAAACTTATGTGAACATTCAAAAATACATGAGAAAATTAAATATCAAAAAATATTTTTTCTTTTTAAATATTTTTATTGAAGAAAAAAATAATTCAATGCATGTGAAGTATACAAATTTTGTAATTTAACAAGATAAACATATTTAGACTTACTTTACTTTTCTCTACAGTCTGTAAAACTAATAAAAAAAATAAAAATAAAACTGAGAATGAGTATTTTGATTGAATATTTTTCATTTATGTGAATTTCATGGAAGGGCGGGTTGAGTGAGACTGAGGTAAATTGTAGTAAAAATTTAAGACATTTGGGATCATTATACATCTTAACAGGGGCCAAGATCCAGCTATATGGCTGGGCTTATCCTGTATATGGGAAATACCATACCAATTGTCAAGATTACATAATATTTTATTAACTGCATCTACAATTGGGACCTTTAATAATTTAATATTCAAGTTTAATGGGGAAAAGTAAATAAATAAAATGTAACAGGAAAATCATAAATTATATATTAAGAAGATGTGAGAATCAATGTGGCAAGGTCGAAATAGAGGAAGGGGGATAATAAAAAATAAAAAAGGGGGGGGGGGATAGTAAGAATTATCTCCAGAGGGAATTAGGTAGCTTTTCCGATAGTTGCAGTTCTGAATAGTGTAATAAACAATTTTACATTTTCAAGATAGTACAGAGGTATGGTCAAAACCTTGTGGTAGATGATGATTTATCCATGGGAGCCATAATAATTCAAATTTCTGGATTTTGTCCAAAAAGATAGCTTCAGTTTTTGTGTATCTCTATGTTTGACTGATATAATACACAACAAATTCTCCTGCGCTCTGGTGTCTAGTCTCTTGATTCGTGAAAAAATATGTATAATTCCTCAAAGTAATGTCCAAAAGCTTGCAGCCCTCCTCTGAACAATGGGTGTTCATAAGCACTAAGGAAACAAGAAAAACAGAAGGGCGCACCGACCTTTGTGCATTACCACTAAAAGGGCTTTATTAAAATAGATAAAACAGCAAAATAACTACTCACAAACGAGTACACGGTAAAGGCAAATACATGGATGGATAGACACGTCCACTGCTATGAACTTCCGACCTCGATTCTTAAATACCAGGAGGATCTGATGCTTCCTCTAGTGAATGGCTGACGTGTTTCAGGGGAGCACCCCTTTCCTCAGAGCCTGCAAGCGGGCAATGGTCTCGTCTCCCCCCATTTTTGTCTACTCTCCTTTTATAGGGAGGGTGTACAGGTGGGCGTGGTCAGGCACCCCCATAACCCCTCCCCCTCATCCTCATAGGCACTCCCATCTCCCATTAAGTGTATGATTGATAGCATAGTTACAAAAGATGCCCCTATATGTCAAACAAAGTGTACAGATGGTCCTCCAGTGACATCCCCAAAACACCAGGGCTACCCAAGATAGGAGGAGTCTGCTTACCATGAGCAGATCCTTAGCCGGCATGTTCCCCATTCGCCCAGTAGTTCCCATGAGTGGCTGGATGTCTGGCGTCTCCGATCCGGAAGTGCGGGTGTATTTGCGCTCCACCCGCAACTTCCGGTCAAACCATGCCTCGCTCCCAGGCTGGCCAAACACTGACTCATATCCCGGAAGAGCGGGTGTGTTTGCGCTCCACCCGCGACTTCCGGTCGGCCCAAGCCTCGCTCTTGCGGTGGCTAGGCACCTAATAGGTGATGTGTGCTTCTACTGCGCCTGCGTACATTCACCACACGGATTCTTCCTGCGCATGCGCGCACATATATTGCGGCTGATTGCGGGGGCATCAGGGTATACGCTTTCTACCCCATGCCTCCACTGACATCCCCAGGCCACTACAGGGGGAGCTCATGCACCCCGGCCCAACTGCTTGCCATAAGGAAGACAGCTGAACAGGGGGGAAAAAACAGTGTGGTGTTAAAACGAAGGAATGCAGGGGGGAGTTATTATGAAGAATGGGTTCAGGAATGTTGTCTATAGGAAGGGGGGGGGGAAATAGGGGGAAACTGGAGGCGCCCAACCCAACCCCATTGTCTATATACACCCAAAGAAACAGTGTGCATAATGCAACAAATATAATAATATAATACTAATAATAACACTGGCAATGGCCATATACCATAAGAAAGTACCCACATGCAATTAGCATATTGATGTATGTAGGCTGCATATAGATATAAAAACGGGGGCATTCAGGTTCAGTGTTAGGGTCACTACCTGTGAAGAGTGGGTGTGCAAATATAAAAACAGTTTTTAGTTAAAAATCGCTAGTATCAATAAAATTAATAAATAAATAAAATCATATTACTGTTTAATGATTAGTAAATAATAAAAACCAATGATGTGGCAAACTCTATACATGAAAAAAAGCTGTGAGGATAGGATCATCAGTACTAACTTTAGACCAAAATCTGGATTCTATCCCCATTGGAACAAGGGCAATTGTATCCCGGCATTTTATGAGGTAGTGATGGGAGAATTTAGGAAAGGTATGTGAGAACCATACTCGGAAGTTCAACAAAGGACATGAGGCTGATCTGGATGGTCCGCTTAATAGCCTGAAGAAAAACTCTGAGATAATCATAAGGAAAGCTGACAAGGGGGGTGGCCTGGTTATACAGGATAAGTACCAGTATGTGGACGAAGCATCAAGACTCATTGGAGATAAAAGTACTTATGAGAGACTGACTTGGGACCCCACGGTCCTCTATGGTACTGAGCTTAAAACACTTGTAGATAAAGCACTTACCAACAATGTTATCACTAAGAATGAGTATTATTTCTTGCTTCCTAAACATCCTGTAGTACCCCACTTCTACCATATTCCGAAGATCCACAAGAATATGGAGAAACCCCCGGGTAGACCGATCATTGCTGGAATAGACAGCCTCACTAGCAACTTGGGGTGCTACATAGACTATTTCCTTCAAGGACTTGTCACAAACCTACCATCCTATATTAAAGATTCAGGCCACGCCTTGGAGATCCTTAGTACATACACATGGGAGAGAGGTTACAGATGGCTCTCTTTGGATGTGGCATCTCTGTACACTTCCATACAGCATGAATTTGGGCTAAGAGCAGTGGAGTATTATCTGGCCGATACGCGTCTGTGCAACCCGATACAAGCCCAGTTTCTATATGACTGCATTGAATTCACGTTAACGCATAACTACTTCACCTTTATGGATGGATTCTATAGGCAGGTTAAGGGCACAGCAATGGGGGCTAGATTTGCCCCAAGTTATGCTAATTTGTTCATGGGGTACTGGGAACAAAACTATATTTTGGCTAATAACCCGTTTGGTGGGAATTTAATCTTGTACTCAAGGTACATTGATGATATTCTCATCATTTGGGGTGGAACTGATGAGGATTTGGAAGGCTTCCTAAGACATTGCGCAGAGAATCCTTTTGGTATTTCTTTCACACATGTGGTGGACGACTTCTCCTTGGTCTTTCTTGACTTGGAACTACGGGCAGATGATGAAGGGAAAATCTACTCAAAAACCCACTTTAAACCAAGTGCCGGGAATTCTTACCACCATGCCCGCAGCCATCATCACCCACAATGGATTCGTAATGTCCCCTTTGGCCAATTCTGTAGACTGAAGCGCACCTGTACCCTTAAACAGGATTATGAAGAACAAAGTGTGGTCCTCAGGAACAAATTCAAAGAGAAGGGGTTCACGGACAAACATTTAGAAGAAGCCTTCCAGAAGTACCTCGTGCAATATGACAACACTGAGATGGAGGGAACAAGAAAGGCGGAACCTCAAGGGGATGAACTTTTACAAGTTCGGTTTTGCACTAGGTTTAATAACAAAGCCAATGCAATACAGAAAATTGTAAAAAAGAATTGGAAGATTTTGGAGTCAGACCCAATTCTGAGGGCGCATCTCCCTCAGCGCCCGAATATAATTTTTAGGAGACCAAAAGATCTCAAGAGTTTTATTGCCCCAAGCAGGATAAAGAAAACTAGAAACAAAGGTCCCAACAATCCTTGGACGACGTTATTCGACCAAAAGGGGAATTATAGATGTGGGGTCACTAACTGCGGGAACTGCCTGTACATGCACCACAGAAAGAAAGAACTAATAGGGGCTGATGGCAAATTACACAAGATCAAATAGTTTATTAATTGTGGGACCCCATATGTTATATATGGGCTCTTGTGCCCTTGTGGCCACCTCTATATTGGTCGCACGTCAAGACAGATGAGAACAAGGATGAATGAGCATAGGAGCAATATCTTGACGAAAAAAGACAAATACTCTGTGCCTAGGCACTTTAAGGAGGCTCATGGTAGTAGCATAGAAGGTCTTAGAGTTTTTGGCATTGAGGCTATGCCGAATGAGCTAGACAACGGAAAAAAGTACCAGCTACTATGCAAAAGGGAGGCCTACTGGATCTTTACCTTGGATTCTATAGCCCCCAAGGGCCTAAACGAAGAAATAGAACTGCATAATCTAGTTTGAGATTCGCAGCTGTGGCAGAGGGACAGTTAGGTCTGGTGTCTGTACATTGAGTATGGAGTTCTTTTTTTCCGTATATTGTCTTCAGACCTACCTACTGATTTCTGCAGTAATAGAGATTAATAAGCTAGTATCTTGAGTATAGGTCCACGCTAGTGCAGCACCACAGCCATAGCCCTTTCAATAGGGGCAGAAGGGGCGGGTAGAAGGGCAGCTAGGGAATAACTGAAGGTTTATTTAGGCCATGCTTAGATTTCTGCAGCACTAGTAAGTCTCACATGGGGACTTTTTTCGAGTGGGATAAATGGTCTTGTCACTGAGGTAGAGGTCCTATGAGTTCTATATGGATGTGTGCACCCCATTTTGATGTATATTGTTATGTGCATTCATTTATCTAAGCAAGGTTCAGTGTTGAACACATTTAGTCCTGCAAGAGTGGGAGTGTGCTGAGGCTTTGACTTTTTTTATGTATAGAGTTTGCCACATCATTGTTTTTTATTATTTACTAATCATCAAACAGTAATATGATTTTATTTATTTATTTATTAATTTTATTGATACTAGCGATTTTTAACTAAAACTGTTTTTATATTTGCACACCCACTCTTCACAGGTAGTGACCCTAACACTGAACCTGAATGCCCCCGTTTTTATATCTATATGCAGCCTACATACATCAATATGCTAATTGCATGTGGGTACTTTCTTATGGTATATGGCTATTGCCAGTGTTATTATTAGTATTATATTATTATATTTGTTGCTTTATGCACACTGTTTCTTTGGGTGTATATAGACAATGGGGTTGGGTTGGTTTGGGCGCCTCCAGTACCCCCCCTATTTCTTCCCCCCCCTTCCTATAGACAACATTCCTGAACCCATTCTTCATAATAACTCCCCCCTGCATTCCTTCGTTTTAACACCACACTGTTTTTTCCCCCCTGTTCAGCTGTCTTCCTTATGGCAAGCAGCTGGGCTGGGGTGCATGAGCTCCCCCTGTAGTGGCCTGGGGATGTCAGCGGAGGCATGGGGTAGAAAGCGTATACCCTGATGCCCCCGCAATCAGCCGCAATATATGTGCGTGCATGCGCAGGAAGAATCCGTGTGGTGAATGTACGCAGGCGCAGTAGAAGCACACATCACCTATTAGGTGCCTAGCCGCCGCAAGAGCGAGGCTTGGGCCGACCGGAAGTCGCGGGTGGAGCGCAAACACACCCGCGCTTCCGGGATATGAGTCAGCGTTTGGCCAGCCTGGGAGCGAGGCGTGGTTTGACCGGAAGTTGCGGGTGGAGCGCAAATACACCCGCACTTCCGGATCGGAGACGCCAGACATCCAGCCACTCATGGGAACTACTGGGCGAATGGGGAACATGCCGGCTAAGGATCTGCTCATGGTAAGCAGACTCCTCCTATCTTGGGTAGCCCTGGTGTTTTGGGGATGTCACTGGAGGACCATCTGTACACTTTGTTTGACATATAGGGGCATCTTTTGTAACTATGCTATCAATCATACACTTAATGGGAGATGGGAGTGCCTATGAGGATGAGGGGGAGGGGTTATGGGGGTGCCTGACCACGCCCACCTGTACACCCTCCCTATAAAAGGAGAGTAGACAAAAATGGGGGGAGACGAGACCATTGCCCGCTTGCAGGCTCTGAGGAAAGGGGTGCTCCCCTGAAACGCGTCAGCCATTCACTAGAGGAAGCATCAGATCCTCCTGGTATTTAAGAATCGAGGTCGGAAGTTCATAGCAGTGGACGTGTCTATCCATCCATGTATTTGCCTTTACCGTGTACTCGTTTGTGAGTAGTTATTTTGCTGTTTTATCTATTTTAATAAAGCCTTTTTAGTGGTAATGCACAAAGGTCGGTGCGCCCTTCTGTTTTTCTTGTTTCCTTTGACTGATATAATACACAGCATGGATGTTTTCCATGCTGCGGCTATTGATTGTTTTTCTGCTGTTACATGCATTAAAAGTTTAAATTTACATTTTGTAATGTTTGGTGTTTTGTTATTCAGGAGAGCTGTAGTTGGAACCGGTAATAAGGTGGTATTGAACATGGTGGAGAGTAGATTGAATATTTTTTTCCAAAAGATTATGACTATAGGACATGTCCACCATATATGTAGATGTGTACCTATGTCATCACATCCTCTAAAGCATTGAGCAGGATATTGTGGTAGATATTTGGATATTCTCCCTGGGACTAGGTACCATTGTGTAAGTATCTTATAATTGGTTTCTAGGGCTGCAATACTTGGTGTTGCTGATTTAGTTGCTTGCCAGATTCGTGACCAATCTAAGTCTTCTGTTTGGAGGTTTAAATCGGATTCCCATTTGGATGTATAAGAAGGGGGGTTGTGATGGAACGTGACAATTATTAATGATATAAATCTGAGATTAAACCACGTCTATGTGGGTCTGAAATTCAAGTTTGTTCAAATACAGTATTGGTAATATTTGTTGTATTTGAATGTTCATTTTGTTGTAGGAAATTCTTTATTTGTAAATATCTGAAGGTTTCACTGCTTGGCAAGTCATACATTTCACAGAGTTTGGGAAAGGTTTTTATAGTATTGGATTCGTAGAATTGTTGTGTCCTTATTAGATCTGCTTTAGACCAAGCTGAGAATGTGGATAGGGAAGTCCAGGAGGGATAAAAATCTGGGTTTTGTAGAAAAGAGAGCAGAGGGTTATGCTGTGATTGGAGTCCAAAGTTATATTTAAGTCTGTCCCAGATGGCTAAACTATGTTTGGTGATTAGATTTGTTATTCTGCGGCGAAGGGTGGGGGTAAGCCATAAGAGATTTGCTAGGGAGAGCAAATCGCAATCAACTGATTCAATCGAGACCCAGAGGGGAAATTCTTTGGTAGCATGGTACTTAGGGAGTTGAGCAAGCTGGGCAGCGTAATAATATTTACTAAAATTAGGGACACTCAGCCCACCTCGAGTTTGGGGAGTGTATAGAGTAGATTGTGGTAGACGGGGTCTAATTTTACTGAAATTGTGAGTGTTCTAAAAAGGTATAGGATTTTAGATAATATTGACATCTTAATAACTGTAATTCTGCCCATCCATACTAATGGTATAGAAGACCAATTTTTCATTAAGGTAGCTAGATGGGTCAGTAAGAGTGGATAATTAGCTTTGTATAAATGTGTTGGATCTGCCGTAAGTGAGATTCCTAGGTATGTAATGTGTGTGGTTGATCATTGAAAAGGAAGAGAGTCTTGTAGTTGTGTTTGTAATTCTGAAGAAAGTGAAATGTTTAGGGCTTTAGATTTATGAGGATTTATTTTCAATCCTGATATAGAACCAAATTTATTAAGAATGCCAATTAGATTTGGTGCTGAAGTTAAAGGTGAGGTGAGAAAAATCAGGACATCGTCAGCAAACATAACTTATGCTGGTGACCGCCTAGTTCAAGGCCTTTGATGTTGACATTGGTACGGATTAATTGGGCTAGGGGTTCAATTGCCAAGGCAAATAGGAGTGGGAGTAAGGGGCAACCCTGCCTGGTTCCTCTTTCAATATTTATGGTTTCAGATCTAAATCCTGAATAAGATACGTAAGCTTTGGTTTGTTATAAAGCAATGTGATCCATTGTATAAAATGTGTTCCAAATCCTCATCTGTGGAGGATGGAGTCAAGATATTGCCAGGATAAAGAATCAAAAGCTTTTTGTATGTCTATTGAGAGGAAGCAGGTAGGGATGCAGAGAGTACGTGCCATATGAGCAAGGAGGGTTGCTCGACAGATATTATCACCCGATTGTCTAGATGGAATGAAACCTGTTTGGTCTTTGTGTATGAGTGTTCCTATAATTGGATTAAGTCTATTTGAAAGAATTTTGGCTAATAATTTAATATCCAGGTTGAGAATAGATGTAGGTCTATAATTGGACCAAGCTGTGTCATCAGAATTCGGTTTTGGGATCATGGTTATGGAGGCTAATATGGTCTCTGGTCGAAAGGAATGTCCTAAGAGTAGTGCGTTAAAAGCTTCTGTTAGAAGTGGGGTAAGTAAGATGGAAAAACGTTTATAATAAGTGGCTGAAAAGCCATCAGGGCCTGGTCTCTTGTGTGGTTTCAAAGATTTTATAGCAGATTGTACTTCCAGACTTGTGATTGTTTTTTCAAGGGTTTCATGTTGTTCAATAGAAAGAGATGGGAGTTGGATATTGGATAATAGGGAAGTAAGACGAGTTTGGTCAAATTTGTGGGTATCTCTATATAGGTCATTGAGTTTTCTATTAAATTCATTTACAATCTTCAGTGGATTACTAGTATAGGTATGTTTTGCAATTTGTAGTCGGCTAGGTTTCTGAAGGTGATCAGTTCTACGTAGAGTCAAAGCTAGGAATCTGGACTCCAATTCTGGAGATCCAATTCTAATTTAGCTTTTTTATCAGCTAATTTATTAGCTGGGGAGGGTGCATTTTGAAAATTTTCAGATGCTTTGTAAAATGCATCGTCTAGTTGTTTTTTAATTAGTTTGTTTTGTTTTTGATGGAAGGAAGCTTGACTAATTCAAACTCCTCTTATTGTTGGTTTGAGGTCTTCCCAAAGTGTCAGGGGATTTATATCTATTGAAGTATTATTTGTTATATATTCTTGAATGGATTTTTCTATGTCTTGCCTGTAAGTTGGGAGTGCTAGTAAGTAAAGTTGAGCGGACACCTGGATGTTCGTGTTCGACGGGTTCGACCGAACTTCGCAAAAAAAGTTCGAGTTCGGGTCCCGAACTTGACCCCGAACCCTATTGAAGTCAATGGGGACGCAAACTTTTGAGGACTAAAATGGCTCTAAAAAAGTAATGGAAAGCGCTAGATGGCTGCACATGACAGCAAAATGTTGTTAAGAGCATGGCAAGTGCTCTGCAAACAAATGTTGATAGGGAAATAACTTAAAATAACATAAAATACATAAAAATAAAAAATAATAATCTTGACCTAGGAGGACGATGTCCATATGGAGTAGGAGGTTGAGGTGGCGGTGGAAGTGGCGGTGTAGGTGGAAGTGGCGGTGTAGGTGGAAGCGGAGGTGGAGGTGGACGAGGTAGCCAACACTGGTTTTTGTTTTAAATTTTTTTTTTAAATTAGGGTACACCCCAAAAGAGTGAGAAAGATCAAAAATACAACAATGGCTGGGTAAGGCCGGTATACATGTCTATTCTGCACAAGGCACGGACAAGTCCTGTGGGATCCATGCCTGGTTCATTTTAATGAACGTGAGCTTGTCCACATTGGCTCTGGACAGGCGGCTGCGCTTGTCTGTGATAACGCCCCCCCTGCCGTGCTAAATACATGTTCAGATAATACACTGGTTGCAGGGCAGGTCGGCACCTCCAAGGCGTAAAGGGCAAGCTCAGGCCATGTGCCCAATTTGGAGACCCAGAAGTTAAAGGGGGCAGACCCGTCATTCAGTACGTGTAGGCCTGTGCACACATACTGCTCCACCATGTTGGTAAAATGCTGCCTCCTGCTAAGACGTTCCATATCAGCTGGTGGTGCTGGTTGTTGTGGCGGGCTGACAAAGCTTTTCCACATTTCGGCCATGCTAACCCTGCCTTCTGAGGTGCTGGTGGTGCCCCGGCTGTGTTGGCGACCTCTTGCTCCTCCTCTGCCTTCGCCTTGTGCTTCCACCATGTCCCTGCTGTCAGGTGGGATTGCCACCAGCAGCACGTCTACCATCGTGCGCTTGTACTTGCGCATCTTTCAATCACGCTCCAGTGAGGGAATTAAGGATGGTACGTTGTCCTAGTAATCGGGATCCAGCCGCATGGCAACCCAGTAATCAGCACTAGTTAGAATGTGGGCAACTCAGCGGTCGTTGCAGAGACACTGCAGCATGTAATCGCTCAAAAGCTGTCCTCTGTGGGAGGTGTATCGTCTGTGTCCTCTGTATCCCCCCAGACAAGCACCAGTGATGGCCATGAGCTGGTCTGGGTGCCACCCTGCTGTGAACATGGTTCCTCCTCCTCCATCTCCTCCTCCTCATCCTCCAGAACTGTGCCCTTGCTGGACAATTGTGTACCTGGCGTTTGTTGGTGCAGGAACCCACCCTCGGAGCCACTTGTGGATGACTACCATGAAAGCCTTGGAAATGATCCCTCTTCCTCCTCCTCCTCCTGTGCCACATCCTCTTCCATCATCGCCCAAAGCGTTTTTTCAAGGAGGCATAGAACTGGGATAGTAACGATGAGAACGGCGTCATCGGCACTGGCCATGTTGGTGGAGTACTCGAAACAGCGCAACAAGGCACACAGGTCTCGCATGGAGGCCCAGTTATCGGTGGTGAAGTGAAGTGCCGCAGAGCGACTCACGCGTGCGTGCTGCAGCTGAGACTCCACTATCGCCTGCTGCTGCTCACACAGTCTGGCCAGCATGTTTACCCCTGGCTGTGCTGAAGTCGGTGGTGAAGGTGTTACGCTGACTGGATGAGGAGGCGGTAGAGGATGAGGAAGCGGAGTAGGAGGAGTTAGCAACAGGAGGCAAACTGAAGCGCCCTGCAATCCTCTGTGGTGGAAGGACATGCGCCAAACTGCTATCCACCTCAGGACCAGCCGCCACTGCATTTACCCAGTGTACTGTTAGGGAGATATAACGTCCCTGACCGTGCTTACTGGTCGACATATCCGTAGTTAAGTGGACCTTGCCACAGATGGGGTTGCGCAGTGCACACCTGATTTTGTCCCCCACTTGGTTATGCAGGGAAGGATGGCTCACCTGGAAAAGTAGTGGCAGCTGGGCACGACGTACTGTGGCACAGCCAATGCCATCAGGCTTTTAAAACTCTGCATCTCCACCAGATGGAATGACAGCATTTCAAAGGCCAGGAATTTTGAAATGCTGGCATTCAGGGCCAGGGATTAAGGGTGGGTAGGGGAGTACTTCCTCTTCCGCTCCAGTGTTTGGGAGATAGAGAGCTGAACGCTTCCATGTGACATTGTGGAGAGGGTTGGTGACCCAGGTGGTAGTGTTGCTGGCAGATCCTCTGTTTGCGGGGTGGCAGGTGCCACTGTCACTACAGAGGTAGATGAAGAGGCCGAGACTGCAGCAGAAGAGGAAGCAGGAGGAGCCAGAGACCTTCCTTGGTTTTTGAGGTGTCTACTCCACTGCAGCTCGTGCTTTGCACTTAGATGTCTGGTCATGCAGGTTGTGCTCAGGTTGATAACGTTTATGCCTCGCTTCAGGCTCTGATTGTACAGTGCGCAAACCACTCATGTCTTGTCATCAGCACATTGTCTGAAGAACTGCCACGCTAGGGAACTCCTTGGACCTGGCTTTGGTGTGCTCGGTCCCTTGCTGCGTTGGGCAGTAGCAGGCGTACTGTCTAGGGGACAGACACTCCGCTTTTGCACCCTGCTCCCTCTTCTGCTGTGCTGGTGGCTCTGTGCGACCACCACCTCTTCCTCCAAACTACACAGGTCACCTGCATAACGTTGATTCCATGTGGGGTCAAGGACCTCAATGTCCTCCACCCAGTCTTCACCCCTGCCCTCCTTGTTGGTCTGCACAATTGCGAAAGCAGCAGCAGTTGGCACCTGTGTTTATTCATCATCCAAGACGTGCTGCGATGGTCCTCCCATGTACTCATCTTGAAACATAAGTGGTTGGGCATTGGTGCCCTCAATCTCTTCCACTTCTGGGGCAGGGCTAGGTGGATGGCCCCGGGAAACCCTGCTAACAGAGTATCAGTGATTTGTGCAACACTTCTAAGAGGTGATTGTGATTGTGAGGCCCGCAGATAAAGGGGTGGGATTGTGCTGTTGTCTAAAACCTAATATAAAAATGAAATAGAAAGATTATTGGGGGATACTTGTACCTATACGCGTCTTCTGTCCAATCCAGTTAGACAATATAAAGATGATCTCTCAAAATTAGTCAAGAAAGGACTTAAGAAATATATTTTGAGCAAGAAGGAGGCTGAATACCTGAACCCGACATCATGTCGTACCCCAGTGATATATTTTCTCCTGAAAATTCACAAGGACAGTATTAATCCACCAGGTAGGCCCATAGTCAATGAGGTAGACTCCTTAACATCGAGATTGGGTCAATACCTCAATATCTTTTTACAACCCTTGGTAGAATCAAGTCCAGCGTACCTGAAGGACACCAAACATCTACTTCAAATAATTGCAAATGTTGAAATTGAGAATTCCTCCTGTTTTTTGGTAACAGCAGATGTAGGATCTCTGTATACCATAGTAGAACACGAAGATGTAAAAGAGTCAGTAAAATGGGCATTAAATACCCACTTACGCTCCACCAATTTTAATAATCTTGTAACCAAGCTCCAGAAAACTGTGCAGGACCTCAGACATACTACTGCCTCATGGGCAGGAAGAATTGCTCTTGCCAAAATGTATCTTTTACCCCATGCCTTGTATACATTCCGGACTCTGCCGATACCCTTTCTTAAACAACAATTGTTGCAGCTACAATCTATCCTCATAAACTTCATATGGAACGGAAAACGTTCCCGTCTCAAAAGCAGCACACTGTGTAAACCAGTCACATTAGGAGGGATGGGAGCACCAGACTTAATAGCCTATTACAAAGCAACCATACTCGATCAAGCCAGAGTCTGGTGGAACCCTATGCAACAAACCACCTGGCTCCAAATAGAAAAAGCAGCCCTTAAGTCCCATCCTAAACTAACTCTCTGCGCCCTCCTTCTGCAACATCCAGGAACTCACTCATACCTTGACACTGTTAACGCTACCGTCAGGATATGGAAAGCCACCATACAATCCTCTCAAGGTACACCACTACGTCTACTCAAGCCAATACCGTTGGAAGCCCTCCACATTCTCACACCCAACCTTGATGTCTCTGCATGGATCAGCAAAGGTGTCTCCAACATTGGTATCCTATACCAAGGCTCCATTCTCATGTCCTTTCAAAAACTACAAACTGCTTACCACATTGGACACAAAGATTTTTTCAAATACCTCAGAATACGCTCAATCCTCTCTAAAGTACAATGGACTGATGACCTATTACCATGGCATGTAACCACATTCTTTAACCTCCTCACAACTGGAAAACGTGGAATCTCTTTTTGCTATAAACTGCTTACTAGCACCGGCCACACTTCTTCTAAGTCACCGACAATGCTACAATGGGAGCATACATTACAAAGTTCCTACACTCTCCAACAGTGGCATCGCGCACTACAGACGCCCCTGAAAATCTCCAGATGTCTCCTCCACTGGGAAACTGTGCAAAAATTATTCCACAAATGGTACCTTACACCATCCATACTTGACCGGATCTACCCTAATTCAACTAACCTCTGCTGGAGAAATTGTGGATCCCCTGGAACCCTATTCCACATATGGTGGGACTGCCAAATCCTCGCCACGTTGTGGTCTGTGCTCTCCAAACTCCTCCTTTCCATTCTACCGAATCCTGTACCACTAACTCCGCAAATGGTACTGTTAGGCCTAGACATGGAATTGTGGCCTTGCTCTTCACGCACGATCGTCTCCCATGTCTTTATTGCAACACGACTGGCTATTGACAAAAATTGGAAATCTCCCAACCCCCCCTCTATAATGGAAATAACTGCCCTCTTAAACAACCACTGTTTGATGGAATTTATGCACGCCAAAGCCTACTTACAACTACCTAGATTTCAAACGAACTGGAACCTTTGGCTCAAACACCCTAAATGCATACCCCCCATGAATAAACTTCCACTTAGCTAGCTCCCAACTTTAGGTAGACTCCTCATTGCTGTGATAATCTGACTACCACCTGTTTAACTGTACGTTATTCAATGTTTGCTTTGTAACCTGCTCTTTATGTAAAATCTTTAATAAAATTGAGTTACAAAAAAAAATGGGCATTAAATAACTCCACAGTAGAGAGAAAATACAGAAGATACTTATTAGAATTAGAGTTGAGTGGACACCTGGATGTTTGGGTTCGGCGTGTTCGGCCGAACTTCAGAAAAAAGTTCGAGTTCGGGACCAAACTTGACCCGAACTTGACCCCGAACCCCGATGAAGTCAAAGGGGACCCAACTTTTGAGGACTAAAATGGCTCTAAAAAAGTAATTGAAAGGGCTAGAGGGCTGCAAATGGCAACACAATGTTGTTAAGAGCATGGCAAGTGCTCTGCAAACAAATGTGGATAGGGAAATAACTTAAAATAACATTAAAACAAATTTAAATAATATGCCGGAGCCCCCCTTTTCAGCAGAAGAGGTACAGGAAGTCATTAAGAACCTCAGAAACTCAACGGCACGATGCCACACATATGGTGGAAATGCCCCAGAATATGCCCTTTCTGGAAAAAAAATATTCAATTTAATGGATAAGCTAGTGGGAAAATAAAATATTTTGAAATTAAAAAAATTATTATATTGACCTAGGAGGACGAGGTCCATATGGAGTAGGAGGTTGAGGTGGCGGTGGATGTGGCGGTGTAGGTGGAAGCGGCGGTGGAGGAGGACGAGGTAGCCAACACTGGTTCATTTTTCACTTAAAATTTTTTTTTTGGAATAGCACAATAGAAGAAAAATATATCAATTGAATATGTCACACCTGCACATATGCACAAAACACTGCAACATTTTATTTTTTTGCAATAAATGTGTGTTTTTGCAATAGCAGAATACACCCACAGTATGTACAGGGTGTGTCTCAAAACCTGCAAAAATGCAGAAAATGCTATTCCAAAAAAGTTTTTTCACTAAATTTTTTTTTTTGGAATAGCACAATAGAAGAAAAATAGATCAATTGAATATGTCACTCCTTCACATATGCACAAAACACTGCAAAATGTTATTTTTTTGCAATGTTTTTGCAATAGCAGAATACACCCACAGTATGTACAGGGTGTATCTCAAAACCTGCAAAAATGCAGAAAATTCTATTCCAAAAAAGTTTTTTCACTAATTTTTTTTTTTTTGGAATAGCACAATAGAAGAAAAATAGATCAATTGAATATGTCACTCCTTCACATATGCACAAAACACTGCAAAATGTTATTTTTTTGCAATAGCAGAATACACCCACAGTATGTACAGGGTGTATCTCAAAACCTGCAAAAATGCAGAAAATTCTATTCCAAAAAAGTGTTTTCACTAATTTTTTTTTTTTTGGAATAGCACAATAGAAGAAAAATAGATCAATTGAATATATCACTCCTGCGCATATGCACAAAACACTGCAAAATTGTATTTTTTTGCAATGTTTTTGCAATAGCAGAATACACCCACAGTAACATGTGCAGTGCTGGTGCACTGAGCTTGCAGATAAAAGTTATATTTTGTCTGGCACTGGGCTTATGGCAGTGTAAAAAGACTGTGCACTGCAACCCAACCAGGTAAATCTATGTAGATCGCTGACTTATTAGAATTGATTTCTGAATCTGGACTCCTATATAATTCTCTCTTCCTCAAAGCAGACACAGGAACCTTGCCCTACACTCTCTATCTATGTAGATCACTGACTAATTAGAAGATATTTCATGAATCTGGACTGACTCCTAGCATGTAATTCTCTCCCTCACAGCAGACAGGTACCTTTCCCTACACTGTGTAAAGCAGAGTGACGTGCTGTGCTGTGTGCCTCTAGCTTATATAGAGGCTGGGTCACATGCTGCACTGGCCAATCACAGCAATGCCATTATTAGGATGGCTGTGATGGCTTCTAACGGCACACCAGTTAAACGAAAGTTGATTGGCTGCCCTGCAGCTTTTAAAAATGCGCCATTACATCGCCGAACACCGGACCCGAACCCGAACATACAGTCAATTGTTCGGGTTCGGGTCCGAACACCAAAAAGTCTGGTACGGACCCAAACTTTACAGGAGAAGCA
Source organism: Lithobates sylvaticus (assembly GCA_028564925.1). Classification (NCBI taxonomy): domain Eukaryota; kingdom Metazoa; phylum Chordata; class Amphibia; order Anura; family Ranidae; genus Lithobates; species Lithobates sylvaticus. The sequence continues at coordinate 366,494,080 of CM053026.1, read as the reverse complement.
GCAGAATGTATTTTGGGGTGTAATTCCACATATAACCATGCCATGTTTGAACAATATATCATTTAGTGACAACTTGTACACCTGTGTAAAAAAAAAAAAAAAAATTTAATTTTACCAAAACTTATGGCAAAATATCAAATATTACATGGACACAACATGCCTCTCAGTAAAAAGCTTGTCTCCTTTCCAAAATTGGGTCATTTGGGGGAGGTTTGTGCTATCTTGGCATTTTATGGCCTTCAAAACTGTGAAAGGGTAGTGTAATGGAAATTTGTAAGTTCTGTATATAATTGTATCCTATTTTATATGTATTGTACAATGCCCTCACTGTGAACATGACACTAATAATGTTTTCAGTACATGTTTGCATTCTTTCGAGTCCTGATTAGAATTAGCCTGCCTATGTAATGCCCCTTGTTACCATAAACGTACAATTGTAATATTAATGTGATACCTACGTAATCATGTGTATAAAAAACCTTCAATTGCGTCATAATAAAACAGAACAGTTATTTGAAAAGATGCTGAGCGTATCTTTTGTGTCTGTTCCCTACTGCAGTAGTTATTAATTTGGAACCACCAATCAATATGAGGATAGGAGATGCCTAAGTCAAGTGGCAAGCTTTGCCTAGGAGGGGCTTTACAGGGGACCCTGAGTATCCAAAACGAGGAGCTTAAAACGATCAGGGGGTTTCTGATAATCAGCCGGCTGAGCTAAGCATTTTGCTTACATTTGAGTTATCAGACTTCCTTGATCGGTAAAGCATTTTTGGGACAAAGGGTACCTATTTTACTCCCCTTAATCAAACTGTATTGATTGGTGGTTATATGTTGTTATGTTGTCACTGTCTACTGTCCATCGGAGTGTTATAGATAAGAAAGTGAAGAATAGTGCTGTTCACAGGTATATGTAGTTCATCTGCTAGATAAAGTAGTTTAGAGGCAAAAGGGTATAGGCACACGTAGACAGGGCTCAAGTCCTGCGGGAATGCATGGGAACGGAGTTCCTGTACTTTTACCACAACAGGAACTCAGTTCCCTTTAGCAGCTGTGTCCTGCAAGACTTTGAAGTATGCTAGCTGTGTGGCAGGTGCTACACCAGCAGCCGCCGACACAGCTCACAATTGTAAGTGACGCACACCATGGGTGGACTGACCATTCAGGCATTGCCAGTAGGGGGCCCCATGACCACTTCCGCTTTGATCTACCTGTCAATCACAGCTAGCTAACGGGTAGATCAGGTCCCTGCTGCTAAGAGATTGTGTTTAGTCAGACCTCTCATGATGCGCTCCTCCCTGATGGCCTCTCCTGATTTTCTGTCTCCTCACCCCCCCCCCCCCCCCCCCCCCAGTCTCCTGCATACTTGCTTTGTGTGTCCCGCTGAATTCCCCCCTCCTCTATCTTCAGTGCCATATGATGAGAGAACCCAGAGGAGGAGCTATTCTGCTCACAGGACATGCAGGGAAAGAGGTGAGCTGAGGGAGATACATCAGTTTAGGGTGGTAAGCTGAGCACAATACCTGGCAAAGTTTAATGCCAGGAGGGGAGTTTATGTGGAAATATGTGAAGGGTTGGAATAGCAGCGAGTGTGTGTTGGAGCCCTGCAGAGTTTGCAGCCCCCCAAGCTAACATACATCTCCTAAGCAGGAACACATCACTATGTCCCCAAGCATTCTGTCCAGATAATGTGCAGTTAATTTATGACCTCTCCGTTTAACCCTGTGTTATCCAAACTCTGTTCAATGAAAAGTGTAAACTCACCACATAAACACTCTATATACAAAATAACATTCCCCAATAAAGATAAGAACATGATGTTCACATTTGCATGGAAGCACAATTGTATGAATGCTGATTATTCAGAGAATTACCGTATTTATGTTTATTGAGGATTGTTTTTTTTTTTTATGTACTAACAGTTAAGCTTCATACACACAATACAAAAATTGGATGAAATATACCACTTTTGAAGCGTTCGTGCATATGAGCGTATCATTTTTTTTTTTGGTGGGGGAGTGGATCTTGGGTGGGAGTTCCCACACTTTTTTCCCCAGCTCTTGACCCCTGCACGTAGAGAAGACTGGCCAGTCATTATGGGCATTAAATTAAGTAAGGGAATGAAGGGTACCCATTAGAGACCCTCAAAAATGCCCAGCGCAAGAGGAGCGTTATATATGAACCGAAGGTGTGGTTCCGCCTATACTGAGCCCCTAGATTAATGGTTAAAGTGGACAGGGATCCACAATGGGTAACTGGGTTACCAAAGTCCACAGGGACTAATAATCATGCAGAGTAAACAGCTATCTATGTGAGCAAGATGGATCAAGGGTGACAATTAACACTAGACAGAAAGGGACATTTTGATGTTAAGTTGTGGGATGAATTTGGGGTCAGGCACTACAACTATAAAGTCAAGAAACAAAGAAATGAGAGTTAAAACAGAATACTTTATATGTTGTCAGAGAGGGAAGATGGGATGAGCACTATAGCTGCCTGTCTGGTCATAGAAGGTACAGTATGTGAAGTATGGTATTACAATACATTGGATGCAAAGGATATCAGAACAAAATAAGGAAAGCCGAAGTTAAGCAAGGAAATATTAACCACTTCAGCCCCGGACCAATTGGCAGCCAAAGGACCAGGCCCCTTTTTGCGATTCGGCACTGCGTCGCTTTAACTGACAATTGCGCGGTCGTGCGACGTGGCTCCCAAACAAAATTGGCGTCCTTTTTTTTCCCACAAATAGAGCTTTCTTTTGGTGGTATTTGATCGCCCCTGCGTTTTTTATTTTTTGCCCTATAAACAAAAATAGAGCGACAATTTTTGAAAAAAATGCAATATTTTTTAATTGTTGCGATAATAAATATCCCCAAAAAATATATAAAAAAACATTTTTTTTCCTCAGTTTAGTCCGATATGTATTCTTCTACATATTTTTGGTAAAAAAAAAATCGCAATTAGCGATTGTTGATTGGTTTGCGCAAAAGTTATAGCGTTTACAAAATAGGGGATAGTTTTATAGCATTTTTATTAATATATTTTTTTTTTTTACTAGTAATGGCGGCAATCTGCGATTTTTATTGTGACTGCAACATTATGGCGGACACATCGGACATTTTTGACACATTTTTGGGACCATTGTCATTTATACAGAAATCAGTGCTATTTAAATAGCACTGATTCCTATGTAAATAACAGTGGCAGTGAAGGAGTTAAACACTAGGGGGCGGGGAGGAGTCAGTGTGACGTGTTGTGTTTTTTTTTTTACAGTAGGGGGCGTGGCTGATGTCTGACGTCACTGATCGGCTGTTCCCGATGACAGGGAACAGCCGGATCAGTGACAGGCAGTGTAGGAAGCACGGGGAGAGGTTTGTTTACACAGACCTCTCCCCATTCTTCCCCGTTCTTCAGCTCTAGAGCTTTCCCACGATCGGGTCACCAGCGGCGATCGGGTCCGCTGGTCCCGCGGCCGTGGTCATGGAGATAACGACCGGGTCGCGAGCGCGCCGCCAGCGGTTAACCACTTCAGCCCGGAAGAATTTACCCCCTCCCTGACCAGAGCATTTTTTGCGATTCGGCACTGCGTTACTTTAACTGACAATTGCGCGGTCGTGCGACGTGGCTCCAAAACAAAATTGGTGTCCTTTTTTTCCCGCAAATAGAGCTTTCTTTTGGTGGTATTTGATCACCCCTGCGGTTTTTATTTTTTGCACTATAAACAAAAAAATAGCGACAATTTTGAAAAAAAAAAAAACACATTATTTTTTACTTTTGCTATAATAAATATCCCCCAAAAATATATAAAAAAACATTTTTTTCCTCAGTTTAGGCCGATACATATTCTTCTACATATTTTTGGTAAAAAAAAAAAATCGCAATAAGCGATTAATGATTGGTTTGCGCAAAAGTTATATGGCATTTTTATTAATATTTTTTTCTTTAAATGGCGAAGAACAGCGATTTTTATCATGACTGCAACATTATGGGGGACACATCTGACATTTTTACACATTTTTGGGACCATTGTCATTTATGCAGCAATTAGTGCTATACAAATGCACTGATTCCTGTGCAAATGACACTGGCAGTGAAGGGGTTAACCACTAGGTGGCAGTGTAGGGGTTAAGAGTGTCCTAGGGGCGTGTTTCTAACTGTGGGGGGGGGGCGTGGCTGTGTATGACACATCACTGAGCTCTGCTCCGATCACAGGGAGCAAAGCTCAGTGACACTGTCACTAGGCAGAATGTTCTTCCTCTCCGTAAGGTAATCACGGGTGTCCCAGCGGCGATCGAGTCTGCGGGACCCGCGACACAACTGACGGAGCTTCCCGCGGGCGCACGAGCCCCCGCCGCCTCTTAAAGGGCAACGTACAGGTACGTGGTTCTGCCTGTACGTGCCCTTCTGCCGCAGTATATCTGCGTGAGGCAGTCGGGAAGCGGTTAAAGAGTTAAAAGAAAGTGAGAGAATGATATGCATGTGTTGTGTACAAATGGGAAAAAAGTAAACAATTGTAGAAATATATTTCTGTATGTGCCTTTAGTTCTATCTCTTGTGTGTGTCATGTATGCAGATGTGACCCCCTCCCTTGCACTCTCATGAAAGGATGTGGCTGGGATGAGAGGTCAGTGATAAGCTGGAAGGACACCATGCCAATTTCCGTTTTCTTAGACAAAACATTTATAACAAAATGTGCCGGGTTAATGAATCTAATGATAAGCAATGTGATCACAATTATTTTTGAATCTGTTTTCCAAACATGGTAAAATTAACCAGTTAACAACCAGCCCATAGCCGAAAAACGGCTACAGGGCGGTTGCTTAACTCTGAGAGGCCGTTAATTAACGGCCTCACAGAATTCCCCTCTTGCGCGCCCCCTGGGGCGTGCACTCGAGAACATCTGTGATCGCTGGGTCCAGAGGACCCGGCGGATCATGGATCACGGTAAACGGCCGCTCATCGCGGCCGTTTACCACGTGATCGCTCCGTCAAATGACAGAGTGATCACATGTAAGCAAACCAGTGTCATTAACCACTTCCCGACCGCCCCCCTGTATATATACGTCGGCAGAATGGCACGTACAGGCAGAATCACGTACCTGTACGTGACATTCTTCCGGCGGTTGGGGGGTCCGATCGGACCCCCCTCCGCCGGCGGGGACGGTCGGGATCGCTTCAGGAGCGATCCGGGACGAGGGGACGGCCAGTGGTTTCTGGCCACCCCCTCGCGATCGCTCCTGGCCAATGAAAAGCTTCCCCTTCCTGTCTATTGTATAGACAGGAAGGCGGAAGTGATGTCACGCTCGGTGCGCCGGTCTATGTGACCGGAGACGCTGAGCGGCGAACATGTACAGGTTAGTGCACAACAGTACACTGACACCAGTACAGTTAGGCACATATTCCACCCCCCTGTCACCCCCTGATCACCCCCCAGATCACCCCCTCCCCCCCCAGTCACAGTGTCACTAATTGCAGTGATCATTTTTTTACTGATCACTGCATTTAGTGTCAGTGTGACTGTAATAACTGTCAGGGCAGTTAGTTTTAGGTCCAAGGTAGCCCCCTACCCCCCCCTAATAAAGGTTTAACCCCTTGATTGCCCCCCAGGTAACCCTTTCACCCCCCTTTGCCAGTGTCACTAAGCGATCGTTTTTCTGATCGCTGTATTAGTGTCACTGCTGTCGCTAGGTAACCATTTTTTTTTTTTTAGGTAACCGCCATGTTTATATAGGTTCATAAATAGTTTTATAGGTCAGGTACCCCCATATTACAACCTAAATAAAGGTTTTAACCCCTTGATTGCCCCTAGAGTTAACCCTTTCACCAGTGATCACTGTATAACTGTCACTGGTGACGCTGGTTAGCCAGTTAGTTATTTCGTTATTTAGGTTCCCCGTCAGGTTTTTATATAGCGTCAGGTACCCCCATATATTACCTAATAAAGGTTTTAACCCCCTGATTGCCCCTAGTTAACCCTTTCACCCCCTTTTGCCAGTGTCACTAAGCGATCGTTTTTCTGATCGCTGCATTAGTGTCGCTAGGTAACCATTTTTTTTTTTTAGGTAACCGCCATGTTTATATAGGTTCATAAATAGGTTTATAGGTCAGGTACCCCCATATTACAACCTAAATAAAGGTTTTAACCCCCTGATTGCCCCTAGAGTTAACCCTTTCACCAGTGATCACTGTATAACTGTCACTGGTGACGCTGGTTAGCCAGTTAGTTATTTCGTTATTTAGGTTCCCCGTCAGGTTTTTATATAGCGTCAGGTACCCCCATATATTACCTAATAAAGGTTTAACCCCCTGATTGCCCCTAGTTAACCCTTTCACCCCCTTTTGCCAGTGTCACTAAGCGATCGTTTTTCTGATCGCTGCATTAGTGTCGCTAGGTAACCAGTTTTTTTTTGTATTACTGTTACGGGTGACGCTGGTTAGTTAGCTTGTTTTTTATACTGTCAGGGCACCCGCCATTTATTACCCAATAACGGTTTAACCCCCTGATCGCCCGGCGGGTGATATCAATTAGGTTTTAGGGTCAAATAAGGTCTGCGTCGCCCCAGGTTAGTGCCAGTACCGCAAACACCCACGCGCAAAGCATACACCTCCCTTAGTGGCACAGTATCTGAACAGATCAATATCTGATCTGATCAGATCTATACTAGCGTCCCAGCAGTTTAGGGTTCCAAAAAAAACCGCATTGTTAGCGGGATCAGCCCAGATACCTGCTAGCACCTGCGTTTTCCCCCTCCGCCCAGCCCAGCCCACCCAAGTGCAGTATCGATCGATCACTGTCACTTACAAAACACTAAGCACACATAACTGCAGCGTTCGCAGAGTCAGGCCTGATCCCTGCGATCGCTAACAGTTTTTTTGTGGTAGCGTTTTGATTCAGTCGCTTCAGTCAGGAGCTTTTTTACCTGTGAATCTCAAAAAAATAAAAAAAAATAAAATAGTTGTTGTTTTATTGTTCTCTCTCTCACTCTATTCTCTCTCTATTGTTGCTCTTTTTTTACTCCATTCTATTCTGCAATGTTTTATTATGTTTTATCATGCTTGCTTTTCAGGTATGTAATTTTGTTTACTGTGTTTTAGTGTTAAGCATTTTTTTGTTTTCAGGTGCGCCATTCAGTTGCAACGCGGATTTATTTATCTTGACAGCAACAGCGTTTGCTCCCACGATACATAAAGACGCGACTCCAACACTGTAGGAGGTGATTTCACCACCACAGTTAAAAAAAAGAGCATATATGCCGAAGCATGGGGGCAGCAGGGGGGGGGAGGAGCGATTGGCTCCTAATGCCACGTACATACGGTCGAAATTCCGACCGTGTGTACACGGCATAACTTTTGCGGGAGGATGCCCCCATGCATCGGCATATATAAATGGTGCATGTATGCCCATCATTAGAAGTGGGTGGATGAAGGGAGGTATTCTAATGGTGGGCATACCCACCAATCAATCTCTTTTTTTCGTTCAGCCAAGAGGCTGCATGAAAAAAAAAGATTACAATATATGTCCAGTATGTTGCTGGACTTTGAATGGTTATACCAGAATGATGCCTGCAGGTTTAGGTATCATCTTGGTATCATTCTTTTCAGCCAGTGATCGGCTTTCATGTAAAAGCAATTCTAGCGGGTAATTAGCCTCTAGACTGCTTTTACAAGCAGTGGGAGGGAATGTCCCCCCTCCCGGATATAAAACCGCGCCATTGGGAAATTGGGAAAGCATTTTATCACACCAATCTTGGTGTGGTCAGATGCTTTGAGGGCAGAGGAAAGATCTAGGGTCTAATAGACCCCAATTTTTTCAAAAAAAGAGTACCTGTCACTGCCTATTGCTATCATAGGGGATATTTACATTCCCTGAGATAACAATAAAAATCATAACAAAGAAAAAAAATGGAAGGAACAGTTTAAAAATAAAATAAAAAAGCTAAATAAATAAAAAAAAAAACAAAAAAAAAAAAAAAAAGCACCCCTGCTTGCGCAAAGGCGTACACAAGCGTTGGTCTGGCGTCATATGTAAACAGCAATTGCACCATGCATGTGAGGTATCACCACGAAGGTCAGATCGAGGGCAGTAATTTTAGCAGTAGACCTCCTCCGTGAATCTAATGTGGTATCATGTAAAGGCTTTTAAAGGCTTTTAAAAATGTATGTAGTTTGTCGCCACTGCGTGTTTGTGCGCAATTTTAAAGCATGTCGTGTTTGGTATCCATGTACTCGGCCTAAGATCATATTTTTTATTTCATCAAAAATTTGAGCAATATAGTGTGTTTTAGTGCATTAAAATAAAAAAAAGTGTATTTTTTCCACAAAAAATGCGTTTGAAAAATCGCTGCGCAAATACTGTGTGGAAAAAAAAAAAATGCAACACCCACCATTTTAATCTGTAGGGCCTTTGCTTTAACATTATATATAGTGTTTGGGGGTTCAACGTAATTTTCTTGCAAAAAAAAATATGTTTTCATGTAAACAAAAAGTGTCAGAAAGGGCTTTGTCTACAAGTGGTTAGAAGAGTGGGTGACGTGTGACATAGGCTTCTAAATGTTGTGCATAAAATGCCAGGACAGTTCAAACCCCCCCCCCAAATGACCCCATTTTGGAAAGTAGACACCCCACGCTATTTGATGAGAGCAATGTTGAGCCCATTAAATATTTTTTTTTTTTTGTCCCAAGAGATTGAATAATGAAAAAAAAAAATATATATATTTTTTTTACAAAAAGTTGTCACTAAATGATATATTGCTCAAACATGTCATGGGCATATGTAGAAATACACCCCAAAATACATTCTGTTGCTTCTCCTGAGTACGGGGATACCACATGTGTGGGACTTTTTGGGAGCCTAGCTGCGTACGGAACCCCAAAAACCAATCACCGCCTTCAGGCTTTCTAAGGGTGTAATTTTTTTATTTCACTTCTCACTGCCAATCACAGTTTCGGAGGCCATGGAATGCCCAGATGGCATAAAACCCCCCAAAATGACCCCATTTTGGAAAGTAGACACCCCAAGCTATTTGCTGAGAGGTATTGTGAGTATTTTGCAGATGTCGCTTTTTGTCACAAAGTTTTGAAAATTGAAAAAAAGAAAAAAAAAATTTTTTTTTCTTTACTTTCTTCATTTTCAAAAACAAATGAGAGCTGTAAAATACTCACCATGCCTCTCAACAAATAGCTTGGGGTGTCTACTTTCCAAAATGGGGTCATTTGGGGGGGTTTTGTGCTATTTTGGCATTTTATGGCCTTCGAAACTGTGATAGGTAGTGAGGAGTGAAATCAAAAATTTGCACCCTTAGAAATCCTGAAGGCGGTGCTTGGGTTTCGGGGCCCCGTACGCGGCTAGGCTCCCAAAAAGTCCCACACATGTGGTATCCCCATACTCAGGAGAAGCAGCAAAATGTATTTTGGGTGCAATTCCACATATAACTATGGCATGTGTGAGCAATATATCATTTAGTGACAACTTTTTGAAAAAAAAAAAAAAATCTTTTTTATTTTTGTCTTTATTCAATCACTTGAGACTAAAAAAAAAAAATATTCAATGGGCTCAACATGCCTCTCAGCAAATAGCTTGGGGTGTCTACTTTCCAAAATGGGGTCATTTGGGGGGGTTTTGTACTTCTCTGCCATTTTAGCACCTCAAGAAATGAAATAGGCAGTCATAAATTAAAAGCGGTGTAAATTCCAGAAAATGTACTCTAGTTTGTAGACGCTATAACTTTTGCGCAAACCAATAAATATACGCTTATTGGCATTTTTTTTACTAAAGACATGTGGCTGAATACATTTTGGCCCAAATGTTTGACTAAAATTGAGTTTATTAGATTTTTTTTATAACAAAAAGTAGAAAATCTCTTTTTTTTTCAAAAATTTTCGCTCTTTTTCCGTTTATATCGCAAAAAATAAAAATCACAGAGGCAATCAAATACCATCAAAAGAAAGCTCTATTTGTGGGAAGAAAAGGACGCAAATTTCGTTTGGTTACAAAATTGCATGACCGCGCAATTACCAGTTAAAGTAGTGCAGTGCGAAATTGAAAAAAGACCTCTGGTCCTTTGGCTGCCAAATGGTCCGGGGCTGAAGTGGTTAAATGACGCCGGTTCCTCTCTCCTCCTCTCTCTGTACCAATCGGTACAGTGTGAGAGGAGAGGGGGAGTGATCGGTGGCAGCAGTGCTGTGGGCGGGATCTGTAGTGCCCACAGCCTGCTCTGCAGCCACTACCGATCCATCCATCCATGCTCAGCCATCCCTCCATACCCTGCAATACATAGCAATAGCCTGCAGTGTATTGCTGGGTATTGCAGGGTATGGAGGGATGGCTGAGCATGGATGGATGGATACCCAGCAGTACACAACAATACTCTGCAATACCCTGTGATACTCTGCAATACCCTGCAATACCCAACAATACTCTGCCATACCCTGCGATACCCAACAATACTCTGCCTCCGGGACTGTGACATCATAGGGGCGGGGTCACCATGTGACATGAGCATGTGACCCCCGCCCATTGTCCCTATATAAGTCACAACACCGCGCGGCTCTGCCATTCCGGCCAGAGACAGCGACGACTTAAGAAGAAGAAGGCGGCGGCGACGCAGAAGGCGGCGACAGCGGCAAGAACAGAAGAGACCCCGGAAGACCCCCTGAAGGCGGATTGAGACCCCCAGACGACGGTGGCGACGTAGGGGTACCCTTAAAATCTATACCAGACCTAAGGGCCTGGTATGCCTCTGGAGGGGGAACCCATGCCGGTTTTTTTATAAAAATTTGGCGTGGATTTCCCCCTCAGAAGTAGTACAATGAGTTGCGAATTTATGTTAGCAGCTGATTCGCACCTAAAACGTGGACACACCGCAGAACAGCCGATGTTTCACTGCGCAGTCACGCTGGGCCTTCAATTCACACCGCACTAATCTGAACCCAGGCTTAAGGTTTTTGACAAACTCATTTATGTGTTTTCTCCCCAATTCCAGATCCTAAAAGTTTGCAAGGATCTAAAACTAAAGCCAGGTGGCTTGTGGATTGTTAAGAGACATTTATATATAAGGAAATGTTTGGAGATTCAATACAGCATCTATTTCATGTACAGTTGTGCAAAACTTGAAGGAAAACCTGGATCCACATCCAGACAATGCAAAAATGACAAAATTAAAGAAATCTCTGTGTTTGATTTGTTTCCCTCTTGCGATCACAGTCTAGGGTACTTTATGATTCAATTACTTCAATTGTAAGGGATATATATATTTGATACTTTTAGCCATGTTGAAGTCATATTTGTCTTTTGTACCTCTTCCATTTTATGTAGAATTGTCTGTGTTTACATGTGTTGATAAGTCAGCCTACCAACAATTAAGCTAGAAAATGTAATAAAATAAAAATTATGATCTTATGCCGAGTACATGGATACCAAACATGACATTCTTTAAATTTGCGCACAAACGTGCAGTGGCGACAAACTACATACATTTTTAACAGTCTTTACAGGTTACCATTTTAGATCTACAGCGAAAGTCTACTGCTAATATTACTGCCCTCGATCTGACCTTTGCGGTGATACCTCACATGCATGGTGCAATTGCTGTTTACATATGACACCAGACCGACGCTTGTGTTTACCTTTGCGTGTGAGCACGGGGGACAGGGGTGTTTTTTTTTTTAAATACAAAAATGGCTGGCTGGCTGAAAAAATTATACCAAGATGATAATTCTGGTATAACCACCCAAAGTCCAGCGACATACCAATTTGTTGCTGGTCCTTGTTGGGCATACATTGTAATGTTCTTTTTTCATGCAGCCTGTGGGCTGAACGAAAAAAAGAGATTGATCTGTGGGTATGCCCACCATTAGAATACCGCCCTTCATCCACCCACTTCTAATGATGGGCATACATGCACTATTTTGTTTTTAACTGTGGTGGTGAAATCACCTCCGACAGCGCTGGAGTCACAGAATTTACGTATTATGGGAGCAAACGCTGTTGCTGTCAAGATAAATAAACCTGTGCTGAAGCTGAATGGCATACCTGCTAAGCAAATGACAGTTAACAAAAAACAAAGTAACATTACACTATAACAGTAATGCCCCGTACACACGGTCGGGAAATCCGACCACAAAATCCATCGAATTTTTTCCGACGGATTTTGTCCGACACTGGTGTTTCATACACACGGTCGGACAAAGTTGTCAGAAAATCCGATCATTCTTAACGTGGTGACGTTTGTTGCCTACGACGGGACTACGTAGAGGCTAGTAGCCAATAGCTTTGGTCTTGTAATGTGATCTGAGCATGCGTGGCATTTTGTCCGTCGGAATTCGCTACACACGATCGGAAAAAGTCCGATAGGACTTTGTTGTCGGAAAATTTGAGAGCAGGAGATAAAACTTTGTTCGTCGGAAAATCCGACGGAAAAAGTCAGATGGAGCCTACACACGGTCGGAATTTCCGACAACATTGTCCGATAGGACATTTTCAGTCGGAAAATCTGACCGTGTGTACGGGGCATAAGACTTACCATACCTGCAAATACAATAAAACATAGTAAAAATAAAACATTGCAATCTGTGCCTAAAAAAATATATACCGAAGCATGGGGGGATCCGCCCCAAAAGTTAGGAGCAGATCGCTCCTCCACCCCTGCTTCCCCCATGCTTCGGCATATATGCTCTTTTTAACTGTGTTGGTGAAATCACCTCTGACAGCGCTGGAGTCACGGCTTTATGTATCATGGGAGCAAACGCTGTTGCTGTCAAGATAAATAAATCCGTGCTGCAGCTGAATGGCGTACCTGCTAAGCAAATTATGGTTAACAATAAAACAAACATTACAGTATAACATACCATACCTGCAAAGCAAATACAATAAAACATAGTAGAAATAAAACAGAGAGACAGAACGATAGATATACAACAATAGTGAGCGGACAGTAGAGAGTGAACATAAGAGAGAGAAGAAAAATACAACCACAACTATTTTTGGCTTTTTTATGTATTTATTGTGTTTTTTTTTTCGCTTTTAAAAAAACTGTAAAAAAATTTCAAACTGAACATTGCAGATTAGGGTCTCTCAAAATGTGATGGCCATCGCATCTTTCGAGACCCTAAGACCCTGTGTTAGTGTGCCTATGACTGTGTGGTGCTGTACCCTACGCTAATACTCAACTAGTGTGTGGTAGCATTTGAAACATTCACCAATGCAGAGAACAGGTTGGTCAGGACAGGAGGGACAATAAAAGCAGTTGTCACACCTAAATCCGCGTTTGCTGCAGACACAACATCTTCTTTGGGGTGTTCTCTGGGTAGGGGTACCAGGGAGGACAAAAGGAAAATGGCTCTCATACTGCCGGCTCACTGCATTTGTGTTGGGAAGTTGGGCAAGAGCACCGTCTGGAAACAGAAGGGCTCTGACGATCTCTTCCTGGAATTTAAGGAAGGATCCAGTCAACCCTGAAGCTTTGTATAGCACAAAAGCGTTCAGCAAAGCCAATTGAAATAAATAGACACTTTTTTGTACCAGCGTCTGGCCTTATGGGCAATTAGGTACAGCGCTAACAACTGGTCGTTGAGGTCCACCCCTCCCATGTTAAGGTTGTATTTCGGTCCGTCGGCGGAGCAAGAGAAGAAGAAGACTTTGTGGCACATTTATATATATATTTTTTTTAATAAAGGACTTGTCCCCAAGCTGTGTCATGTCATTTTTACCATTTTCACACTTTTTATGTGAAATGGTAGGGGGACATTTGTACCGTTACCATTTCACAGGGGGTGGCTGGGATCTGGAGGTCCCCTTGTTAAAGGGGCTTCCATATTCCGATAAGCCCCCCGCCCGCAGACCTCCACTGGGCAAGGGTTGTGGAGATGAGGCCCTTGTCCCCATCAACATGGGGACACAGTGCTTTGGGGGGCTACCCCAAAGCACCCTCCCCATGTTGAGGGCATGTGGCCTGGTATGGTTCAGGAGGGGGGCGCTCTCTCGTCCCCCCCTCTTTTCCTGCGGCCTGCCAGGTTGCGTGCTCGGATAAGGGTCTGGTATGGATTTTGAGGGGGATCCCATGCAATTTTTTTTTTTTTTGGTCCTGGGTTCCCCTTAATATTCATTACAGACCCAAAGGGACTGGTAATAGACTGGGGGGATCCCATGCCGTTTTTTTTCAATGACTTATTTTATCTGTATTGCCGGGACTGACAATTCATTATAGCCGCAAGTACTTTTAAATGACTTTTTTTCCGTAAACATAGCAAACATGCGCCACTTTACAGGCATACTATAGACATCCCCCAGGTATGAAATTTAAAGGAATATTTCACTTTTATTGTTTCACTTTAAGCATTATTAAAATCACTGCTCCTGAAAAAACTGCCATTTTTTTAAAACTTTTTTTGCATTGATACATGTCCCCTGGGGCAGGACCCAGGTCCCCAACAAACACTTTTTATGACAATACCATGCATATAAGCCTTTAAAATTAGCACTTTTGATTTCTCCCATAGACTTTTAAAGGGTGTCATGCTGCTTTCAACTTTGCCGCGAACACCCCAAATTGTTCGCTATTCGGCAAATACCTGATGTTCGAGTCAAACTTACGTTTTACTCGAACATCTGGCTCATCCCTACACACCATTAGCTCAACAGATGGAGATGGGGCTAAGCCATAAGGGTAAAGGAGTAGAGCAAGACAATTCTATTTATGCATCATCAGCCGCACATGAAAAATAAGATTGCGAAAGCAACACATAAAAACAGTGCTGAAAAAAGTGCTGGCAATTTTTTAAAAGAGATAGCTGCCTCCCACCCTTATACTGCTGTGAGACACTGGATTCTTTACTAGCAGAGCACCTTGAGCGGCACTAAAGTGGTTACAAGGTTTTGTGAATATCCCATTATGGTTGCACAAAAAGCTCTTACTGGCTGCATGATTTTCAAATATAGGGCTATAAACATATATCAATGTATACAGAAGAAGGACATTGATAAAGCAGATGTATGTTTACAGTTTTACAGTACCATAAGTGCCTACCAACATTTTGACCTAAAGTACCTAATTTTTCTCATCACATGCATACCTACCTCATGGATAGAGTATCACTCATTGTTTGCATCCTTTGGTTAAAAGCCTCACTGTACTGCCTCTGTCTGTGACTATGTGATCATCTCCTTTACATCTCTGTCCCTAAGTCATTCTATTATTTTCATAGGCGTGCAGGACAGGTGAAGATTTGGTGAGCCCTATTGCAATAGGCTGTGCACACCTCTGTTTTTTAGATTGAAATCTGTCTGACAGCGGTCAGAACAAAAGTAGTAGTCCATATCAGCTCAGATCAGTTATAAGTTTATCTAAAACATATGACTAAAAATATGATTTATGGTGGGTTTCTATGGGTTAATGGAATTTGCACTGGTTTACAGCATAGGCATATGCCTATATCTCTAGGTACTGATATATGAGAAATAGGAGCAACCATAATACAAACAATGCACTGATATACAGTACTTAATAAGTAAACTGATACCTAAGCAAAAAAAAAATCTATACTGGATTATAAACTATTTCTGAAGCTAAGTGGTGTAATGACATCTATGAAGAAATGTATTAGCGAGAGTCTTCAGTTTCAGCTTTTATTTCATGGAAGGAGTGCGTTGAAAATTCATTAGGTATGGTAACCTGAACTATAGCAAATTGCATCAATCATCTGAAAATATGAGTTTGAAACACTTATAATATTTAAAGATTAAACTTTACTTTATTATACTATATTTTAATTAGATTATTGGTAAATAAACAGTAATTCACATTAAATAATAATATTTTAGGGAATACAATAAATCTCAACTGTTTTTATATATTTTGTGCACAGGTTTAAACTTCATTTACTATGCAGTTATTTGATTATTTACTTTCTGTACGTATTAACAGTAGGTTATTTTGCTGTACCAGCAGAACTGAAGTACATTTATTTATTATTTTTCTTTAGATAAACACTCTGAAATTGTTAAGTTATGAGGTAAAGCTAGTGCATGCATGCACACTTGCAAATTGGTTTTATTTTTTGCTTTTTCCATATTTTATGTCATCCATATGCCATCTTCCATTAATGGGAGGTGAAGAAGACAGTGTTGCCATCCAAACAAAAAGTGATATAAACATTCCCTCACAGGAAGTTCTCTGTGGGAACTACTTTAAATCTTTGCATGTGTTAAAGGGCAGTTTTACCCCCATGCTAATATTCCTGCTTTATCAGGCACTCATTACTTGTTTTTCTAAATAAATATGGTAATCAAGTGGCAGCGGAGGTCAGAACTGTTGTTCTATGTAGTGTTGTGCTCTGCTTTGTCTGCAAAGGTCCATTGCCGTTACACAGTGTAAAGACACTACCTGACTTTTCTTTAGCTTAGTGTTTGTCTTTTGTGATGTGAGCTGTGGAGATCTCTTTTTTTAGCACAGTTGTGGTCTTTCGTGTATGGTGTCAGCAGATCACTGATCTTTTATTTTTATTGAAAACAAAAACAAACGCCAGAAAATGTTCTGTTTAGTACTGATGTTTATACGGGAAATCCTGAGCTGTGATAAGGCCAGATTTATATAATCCCACACAACCAAACTGAGCAGGCTATTCAAAAGAGCTCCTATATGGGAACTGCAGCATCACATCACATGATTCTCCATACTTTAGGGTACAGCTGGAACCTGAGAACTCAATGGCTGCTTTTTCCCAGGCTATCCAGAAGAAGAAAATGCATAATATTTATTTAAACTCAGTGCAAAACATTTGGGTGCAAATTCAATACAAATTCACTGCGATTGTATACCCACTACAGAGATATACAAGTATATAGGATCTATATACTAGCTCTTTGAATGTTCATCCTGTTCAGCTGGCAGCTACTGTTGTCACCATCATTAGAGAATGTCATTATGCATCCTTCAAACCAGGATGTTTGATATGTGCTCCCAGTGTTGATGTGTTCTAGCTGTGTGATACAATACCTGTATCCCTTTGCAATTATTGATGTTGTTCTTTATCCATAAGGTTAAACCAAATTCACTACAAATACCTATCCATGCCCCAAAACTGTCACCTCTCCCTAACACTGAATATGGTAGTAAACCGTGGAAAAAAATTGAAAAAAAGACCCTGCAGGACAATAGCATAATGTGCTAGTATGCATGTATACTAGCACATTATGAAATACTAACCTTAGAATGGAGCCCTGCAGTGCTGAGGAAGCAGACATATTAACTCTGTGTTTCTTCCGGGATTGCTGGCTCCGGTGCTGTGAGTGGCCAGAGCCGCAATGAGCGCCCCGGCAGGATACGCCGTACCTGCAGAGCGCTGACGTCAGCGGCTGCATGCAGGGTCAATATCTCCTAAACCGTGCAAGTTTAAGAGATAGGCTTACCTGTAGGTAAAAATCCCCAAGTGGGCAATACAACCGCTTTAACCTCAGCTAATGGTAGGGGCTCATTCTAAGCAGCTTGAAGAGCCGCTTGTTTATCTTTTTGTACTAGCCCTGAATTGCAAGCAGGCAGCCTCAATAAGTGACATGCAGAGCCAATAGGAAGGGAGGGAGAGAACAGAGAGCCACTGCTGTCATGCACATCGCTGGATCAAGATCAGGTAAGTACATGGGGGGGGGGGGGTGCTGCAGCCATGTATTCATTAAAGATATATTTTTTTCATGTATTTCTGTATTTTTAATAACAATAGTAGCCAATGAGATTCTGTTTGTAGGAGAGAGTAGAGGGATGGCTTTATTAGCATGCCTCTGCTGCTTCATTATCCAATCAGTTGGCTGCACCTGTGTTTTTGATCATGCTATGCTGCTGTTGTGGAGGTTGAAGGTCTGGCTGTTATCATAAGACTAGCTGGAGAGATTTACAAATCCTTTGTCAGGTTCAACAGTTTCTATACATATATTTAGCAACTTGCCTGGATATAAAAAGTCATCTGACTGATCACCATGAGCAGCACAAACACAGTTCCTTAGAGACTCTGATCATTAAAGTTAATAATGGTGGATATTTGGCCCAAGGTACACAAAAGGTATAGGATAGTAAAGTGGGGCTGTGAATGTATAGTTTACTTTAGAGTCGCTTGATACGAAGAGGTTCCTATATCCCCTCACTGCCGAGTGACAGATGACTACAGTAGCACCATCTTTGCCTGTGGACAGACCAGCAACTAGGGTTGCCACCTCATCCCTTTAAACCCGAAAACATATTAATTACACAGTTTCTGAGGCTAATTTATTGCAGATAAGGCACTAAGTGAGTTTAATTACCACCTTAATCAGCCACAGACCCTGTTTAATTATTATTAATATGTGTTTGGGTTTGAAGGGATAAGGTGGCAACCCTACAGGCAACTGAAATCAGCTTGCCTGCGAGGAGATGTAGGATTTGCTGGGAGAAGACACCCAGCAGAGGATGGAAGTATGGACGGGTCCATAGATTTCTATTGTATGACATACTTGTCATCATACACTGACAAAACAGCTTGGTGTGGCCATAACATGGGCCCAGAGGTTTACAGACTATAGCAGATTCCTGTGACATTTCGCATTGCCCAATCATTGATGCTGCTGATGGTGGAGTTATCTCTGTTTACTGTGATAGACGCATAGCAAATTAGCAGGTTCTGTTAATAAGGACCACTTATGGCTCATACACAGCCAATGATATGCTATCCATTGTTAGTAATACTAGGCTGTATGATGATGATAACCGTTATTAACCTCCGTTTTTATCTTAAGTGCTCTTAAGATTAGTATAAATATTCATTATCTCAAATGAGAAAGAGAAAACAATAAAAAAAAAAAAAAAAAGACCTTGTCCGTAACATATAGGCATCAAACAACATTTGAAGGATTTTTCTTTCACATACCCAGTCCTCTCTATATATAACTTCTCTGTCAAGTAGTAAACTCTTCCATATATTACCAACACATTTATAAATATAGGTTTACATAGAGTCTTATGTATATCTCGAAAATTACAAAACATAAAAAAAAATTGTAGCATGATACAACTTGACAGTATGGTATGCATGCATTAAGCTAAGTATACACTTGCCTGTTTTTACCACTTCCACAGCCAGATGGGGTTGTATACTTGCCACAATGCTTTGCTTCACATGGCAGAAGTGGCGGCTGGTGTTTTTTTTTGGGGGGGGGTGGCACCCCCCCAACTCGGTCGGGTCACCCATACTTACCCCATTTTGATTCTAGGTTGGCAGCGCTGTGACGGGTGTGCATTTCCTCCGTCTCTGCATCACGGTGACATCCACCATGCGTTTCCTCCCTCCTCCTCCTAGGCATCCAATAGGATCGCCTGTCCTTTCAGCCAATCAGGTGCTGGGTCTCACAACCCGCTTCCTGATTGGCCGGGAGGAGGATCAGTGTGAGAATAGTGAATACTAATTTGCTATTCTCACACAACTGGGTGGGATCGGGGTGCAATGCTCTGCACCCCGAGCCCACCCTATTATGAAGCCTATTAGAGCCTCTGGCTCTAATCACGTGCTTCAAACCCCCCCCCCCCCCATTGGAATCCATGCATCTGGCACCCTGAATGTAGATTAGGGGACTGTACGAATGGACAGGGGGGGCAGCTGCTACTGTATCGCAGCAATAAATATAGCCTCTCGTGTTTAGTAGGCAGTACTGCCTGCCGAACATGCCCCCTTCAAATGAATGGGGCCATGCCACAACAGCCTCGTAACTGCGAAGATTGCATGTGGTTGCGGTGAGGTGGTACAGACTTTTTTACTGGTCAAAACAGGTAAATGGGTTACAACTGGTAAGTCATCTTCTCACCACCTGTCACAATGCCCTCTGAAAAGCAAATCGACCATGGATCGCTTTTTGGAAGGCACAGCTTGTGTAAGCAAGGCCTGTCTGGGGAAATTAATACTGTATATACCTGTAAGAACACAAACACAGTGACAACATTCAAAAATAAATTTTTTAAATGAAATAACTTTTTCACACAGGGCCATGATGTTTGGATTTTTTTTTTTCACCAGTAATATAAAGGCACATATGAAATTGTTATAGAAGTCTTCTGTTGTTAAAGCGGTTGTATACCCGCTGACATTTTTTTTTTTTACACACCTGTAAGGGAAAAGGCATAATCATTATGAAACACTTACCTTAGAACGAGGCCCCGACATCTCACCCGATCCATGCAGAGGGAGCTGACATGTTCCCTCGGTGTGTCTTCCGCTTATCGCAACTCCAGCACTGTGAGTGGCTGGAGCTGCAATGACGTCACTCCTGCGCATGCGTGTGGGAGATTTCCTTCTGGCAGGGTCCGGCGTTTGCCAGGCTTTCAGCTGAGAATCCCCTGTGTGCATGCGCCGCTGCAGTCAGCTGCTCATTGCGAGGGAAATATCTCCTAAACCATACAGGTTTAAGAGATATTTTTTTTTTACCTACAGGTAAGCCTTATTATAGGCTTACCTGCAGGTAAAAGTTCAAATTTAGACTATACAACCACTTTAAGCTGTAGAAAATCAAGAGGTGTTTATTATGAATAGGCTACCATCACATGAAAGTGGCCCAAAAACAAAAAGATAATTAAAGAGTCACTGCATCCAAAAAGGAGAAGTTATGTTTTTCCTCCTCCTCTTCTACCACCTTTGTAATGTTTTTTCTTTTTTTTTGGGGGGGGGGGGGGGGCGGCAGGTATCGGATTTTGACAGGTACCTGCTCCCACTTCCGGTCAGAGAACTAGGCAGACAGCAATACAAAAATAGGGCCTTTAAGCTGAATGCAGCAATCTGTGTCTTGTAGCAACCTCTGTCTCTTATGGCAACAACTTCTTTCACAGTATCCTACCTTAGGCCTGATTCACACCTATGCATTTTTTGTGATTTTTGCATTTTGCAGATTTTCACTACAGAAAGTGTTCCATAGGAAACCATGGTAAATGGACTGTAGTGCAAATCTGCAAAATGCAAAAAGCACTAAAACTGCATAGGTGTGAATCAGGCCTTAGATTCTTAAGCTCAGCTGATTAGCTGAGACAACCTATTTACCCCTCACCTGGATTTTTTGTAATCCATCATTCTAATGCCAAAGGCAACAGTGTCAGCTACTGACAGAAGAGACCACACCAACACCCAGGCTTAGGACAAAAATCAAAAGTGTTTTTTTTTTTTTTTTTTTTTTTTTAAGACTTGTGTACACAAACCCTAATGTAATCAGGGCAATTTTAAAATGGTTCAATCACTTCTGCAGGCTCCAGAAATATAAGTGTTGTCCCTCTTTCCCCAATGCCCAATCTATCCTCTGTACAGGGATCGCTCTGTTTCAAGCATTTAAAAGCCCCATTCACACCAGTGTGAATTGTTATGCAATTTGACAGTTCAAATTCGCATGATAAGCTACACCCTATTTGTGCCTATGGAACAGTTTAAATTGGTGCGACTCCGCCTTGCACCGATTTTAAAAAAGGTGCAATATCGCACAAATGTCAGCAAGCCATACATGAAATTGCGCTAAAGTAGCAGCATTCAGTGTGAACCGGGACTTTGAGTATGGTCAGTACAGTGTAACTAAATTGGGGGAGTTGTGTGGTGTATTACATAGGGATGGGTGAACGGTTCAGCCCAAGCATAAGTTTGGGCCGAACTTTAGTTGTTCAGATGTTCTGCGAACACCGAACAATATGCAGTGTTCAGGGCAAATTTGAAAGCCGCCGGAACACTGTTCAAGTCTATGGGACATTAACTTGAAAAATCAAAAGTGTTCATTTTAAAGGCGTATATGCAAGTTATTGTCATAAAAAGTGTTTGAGGACCTGGGTCCTGCCCCAGGGGACATGTATCAATGAAATTTTTTTTTTTGAAAACGACCGTTTATTCAGGAGCAGTGATTTTTTTAATGCTTAAAGTGAAACAATAAAAATAAAATATTCCTTTAAATATTGTGCATGGGGGATGTCTATAGTATGCCTGTAAAGTGGCACATTTTTCCCGTGTTTAAAACAGTCCCTGCACAAAATTATATTTCTAAAGGAAAAAAAAAGTCATTTAAAAGTACTTGCGGCTATAATGAATTTTTGGGTCCTGGCAATACAGATAAAAGTCATTGAAAAAAGCAGCATGGGATCCCCCAGTCCATTACCAGGCTCTTTGGGTCTGGTATGAATATTAAGGGGTACCCCAAATCAAAAAAAAAAGTAAAATTGCGTGGGAGTCCTCCCAAATTCCATACCAGGCCCTTCAGGTCTGATATGGATATTAAGGGGGACCCAGCGCCAATTTTGTTTAAAAATGGCGTAGGGCTCCCTCTCAAAATCCATACCAGACCTGATTTTAAGGGGAACCCCACGCCAAAATTAAAAAAAAATGGTGTGGGGGTCCCCCAAAAATCCATACCAGACCCTTATCCGAGCTCGCAATCTGGCAGGCCACAGGAAAAGAGGGGGGATGAGAGAGCACCCCCCTCCTTTCCGTACAAGGCCACATGACCTCAACATGGGGAGGGTGCTTTGGGGTAGTCCCCAAAGCACCTTGTCCCCACGTTGACGGGGACAAAGGCCTCATCCCCACAACACTTGACCGGTGGTTGTGGGGATCTGCGGTCGGGGGGCTTATTAGAATCTGGAAGCCCCCTTTAATAAGGGGGCCCCCCTGTTTGAAATGGTAACGGGTACATTGTACCGGTACCATTTCACAAAAAAAAGTGTCAAAATGTTAAAAAACCACAAGACACACTTTGGGACAAGTCCTTTATTAACCACTTGCCGACCAGCTCACGTGATATACATTGGCAGAAGGGCACGTACAGGCAATATACGTTGATCTTTAAGAAGCGGCTTGCGGGAACTCGCCCGCCGCAAGCTCCATGAGTGTGATCCCTGGTCCCGCGGACTCGATGTCCGCAGGTATACCCGCGATCGTCTCACGAAGAGGAAGAATGGGGAAATGCTGATGTAAACAAGCTGTTCCCTGTTCTGCCTAGTGACACTGATCACAGCTCCCTGTAATTGGGAGCGGTGATCAGTGTCATGTCACACATAGCCCATCCCCCTACAGTTAGAATCACTCCCTAGGACACACTTAACCCCTACAGCGCCCCTAGTGGTTAACCCCTTCACTGCCAGTCACATTTACGCAGTAATCAATGCATTTTTAAATCACACTGATCGCTGTATATATGTGAATGGTCCCAAAATAGCGCCAAAAGTGTCCGATCTGTCCGCCATAATGTCGCAGTCATGATAAAAATCGCTGATCGCCACCATTACTAGTAAAAAAAAAAATTAATAAAAAATGCCATAAAACTATCCCTTATTTTGTAGACGCTATAACTTTTGCGCAAACCAATCAATAAACGCTTATTGCAATTTTGTTTACCAAAAATATGTAGAAGAATACATATTGGCCTAAACTGAGGAAACTACATTTTTTTATATATTTTTGGGGGATATTTATTATAGCAAAAAGATAAAAATAATGCGTTTTTTCAAAATTGTCGCAATTTTTTTGTTCATAGCACAAAAAATAAAAAACACAGAGGTGATCAAATACCACCAAAAGAAAGCTCTATTTCTGGGGAAAAAAGGACGCCAATTTTGTTTTGGAGCAACGTTGCACGACTGCGCAATTGTCAGTTAAAATGACACAGTGCCGAATCGCAAAAAAATGCTCTGGTCTTTTGCCAGCCAAATGGTTCGGGGCTGAAGCGGTTAAAAAATAAAAAAAATTAAATGTCCCACAAAGTCCATTCATCTTCTCATATGCACGAACGCTTCAAAAGTGGTATTTTTCATCCAATTTTCGTACTGCGTGTATAAAGCATGACTGTTAGTACAAAAAAAAACAATCCTCAATAAACATAAATACGGTAATTCTCTGAATAATGAGCATTCATTCAATTGTGCTTCCATGCAAATGTGAACATCATGTTCGGATCTTTATTGGGGAATTTTATTTTGTATATCCGCTTCCCGACCGCCGCATGTATATATACGTCGGCAGAATGGCACGGCTAGGCAAAAGCACGTATATATACGTCCCCTTTAATTGCTTAGTCGTGGGGTCGCACGGGAGCTCCGTGACCACGGCCGCGGGACCAGTGGACCTGATCGCCGCTGGTGTCCCACGATCGGGTCACAGAGCTGAAGAACGGGGAGAGGTCTGTGTAAACAAACCTCTCCCCGCGCTTCCTACACTGCCTGTCACTGATCTGCTGTTCCCTGTCATCGGGAACAGCCGATCAGTGATGTTGGACATCAGCCACGCCCCCTACTGTAAAAAAAAAAAACACAACACGTCACACTAACTCCTCCCCGCCCCCTAGTGGTTAACTCCTTCACTGCCACTGTCATTTACATAGGAATCAGTGCATTTAACCGCTTCAATACAGGGCTTTTAAACACCCTTCCTTACCAGAGCACTTTTTGCGATTCGGCACTGCGTCGCTTTAACTAACAATTGCGCGGTCGTGCGACGTTACACCCCAAACAAAATTGACGTCCTTTTTTTCCCACAAATAGAGCTTTCTTTTGGTGGTATTTGATCACCTCTGCGGTTTTTATTTTTTGCGCTATAAACAAAAGAAGAGCGACAATTTTGAAAAAAAAACACAATATTTTTTACTTTTTGCTATAATAAATATCCCATTTTTAAAAAAAAAAAATATTTTTTTCCTCAGTCTAGGCCGATACGTATTCTTCTACATATTTTTGGTAAAAAAAATCGCAATAGGCGTATATTGATCGGTTTGCGCAAAAGTTATAGCGTCTACAAAATAGGGGATAGATTTATTGAATTTTTTTTTTTTTTTTTTTACTAGTAATGGCGGCGATCTGCGATTTTTTTTTCGTGACTGCGACATTGCGGCGGACACTTCGGACACTTTTGACACATTTTTGGAACCATTCACATTTACACAGCGATCGTTGCTATAAAATTGCAATGATTACTGTGTAAATGTGACTGGCAGGGAAGGGGTTAACTCTAGGGGGCGCTGGAGGGGTTAATATGTTCCCTAATAGAAGTGATTCTAACTGTGGGGGGAGGGGACTCAAGGGGAGGAGACCGATCATGTGTTCCTCCGTACTGGGATCACATGATCGGTCTCCTCTGCACTGACAGGACGTGGAGCTGTGTGTTTACACACACAGCTCCACGGTCCCTCACGGTCCCGTTGTTTTAACGGGCAATCGCGGGTGCCCGGCGGACATCGCGGGCCGCCGGGCACTCGCACCGTGTCCCGAGCGATGCCGCGGGCGCGCGCCCCCCCAGGCGGCCGGCAATGCGAGGACGTCATATGACGCCCACCCAGGATGGTAGATCCACCTTGTGGGCGTCATATGACTATGGGCGGTAATGAAGTGGTTAAATAGCACTGATTTCTGTATAAATGACAATGGTCACAAAAATGTGTCAAAAATGTCCGATGTGTCCTCCATAATGTTGCAGTCACAATAAAAATCACTGATCGCCGCCATTACTAGTAAAAAAAAAATATTAATAAAAATGCTATAAAACTATCCCCTATTTTGTAAACGCTATAACTTTTGCGCAAACCAATCAATAATCGCTAATTCCAATTTTTTTTTCAAAAATATGTAGAAGAATACGTATCGGCCTAAACTGAGGAAAAAAAATGTTTTTTTATATATTTTTTGGGGATATTTATTATAGCAAAAAGTAAAAAATATTGCAATTTTTTTCAAAATTGTCGCTCTATTTTTGTTTATAGCGTAAAAAATAAAAACCGCAGGGGCGATCAAATACCACCAAAAGAAAGCTTTATTTGTGGGAAAAAAAGGACTCCAATTTTGTTTGGGAGCCACGTCGCACGACCGCGCCATTGTCAGTTAAAGCAACGCAGTGCCGAATCGCAAAAAGGGGCCTGGTCCTTTGGCTGCAAATTGGTCCGGGGCTGAAGTGGATATAGAGTGTTTATGTGGTGAGTTTACACTTTTCATTGAACAGAGTTTGGATAACACAGGGTTAAACGGAAAGGTCATAAATTAACTGCACATTATCTGGACAGAATGCTTGGGGAGATAGTGATGTGTTCCTGCTTAGGAGATGTATGTTAGCTTGGGGGGCTGCAAACTCTGCAGGGCTCCAACACACACTCGCTGCTATTCCAACCTTCACATATTTCCACATAAACTTCCCTCCTGGCATTAAACTTTGCCAGGTATTGTGCTCAGCTTACCACCCCAAACACCCAAACTGATGTTCCTCCCTCAGCTCACCTCTCTCCCTGCATGTCCTGTGAGCAGAATAGCTGTGCTCCTCCTCTGGGTTCTCTCATCATATAGCACCGAAGATAGAGGAGGTGGGGATTAAGCGGGACACACAGAGCAAGTATGCAGGAGATTGGGGGGGGGGGTGAGGAGACAGAAAATCAGGAGGGGGCGGTGGGGAGGAGCGCATCACGAGAGATCTGAATAAATACAATCTCTTAGCAGCAGGGACCTGCTCTACCTGTCAGCTAGCTGTGAGTGACAGGTAGATCGAAGCGAAAGCTGTCATGGGGCCCCTACTGGCAATGCCTGAATGGTCAGGTGTGCGGCACTTACCATCGAGCTGTGTCGGCAGCTGCTGGTGTAGCACCTGCCACACAGCTCGCATACTTCAAAGTCTTGCAGGACACGGCTGCTAACGGGAACTGAGTTCCTGTTGTGGAAAAAGTACAGGAACTCCGTTCCCATGCGTTCCCGCAGGACTTGAGCCCTGGTTGCGGACCTTATCTTGCCGTCGCAGAGGGAGCAGAGGATGAAACATCTTTGGGAGACCTTGCAGAACGGTCTGTGCAGCGTGTTCCCAGAGACTGGGAGGTTACAAATTCTGGACAACGTGTTGCTGAGGCTTTGGTCAGTTACAGAAGGAGCGGTGGAGAAGGCGGCCGTCTGACCGATGCGTTCAGACATTTTTTTAGTCCGCAGCCCCAAGGTATGATCGGTTCCAGCAACCATCGCCAGCGTTTTACCCATTTACATGGTCCAGGAATACCTAGGGGCAAGGTCAGACTTGGACACCTTTCCCACCGAAAATCCTCTGGATTACTGGGTCTTGAGGATGGATCACTGACCAGAGCTTTCACAGTATGCAATTGAACTACTGGCCTATCCTGCATCCAGTGTTCTTTCAGGAAACGCACATTCAGTGCTGCTTGAGGCTTTGTAACCGATCACATGGTGCGCCTTCAATTTCAAAAGCAATTTTCTTTGAAATGTCAGATCCCTTCAAGACTGCCTATGCTGATGCTGAGTGACTATCCTCTTCCTCCTCAATGACCATGCTGATAGCTTGTAAGAACATTTTTGGTTCCGATCGCTATTTTTCAGCCCCTGTTTAACAATCGTGTAAACGTGTAATTTACAATTTTTGATGCAATACTTTGCAGCAGGGCTCATTCCTGCATTTCAGCTAAAGTTTCTGTGAGGTGTTACAGTTTTTGACTGTGCTCAAACAGTTCAGGGGACTCCTCAGGAGGACATGGGGCTAGGGAAGGAGTGACTGATGCCATTGAGCCTAGGGAAGAGGCCGCGTTGGCAGCTGCTTTGCCAGTACCCTAAGCCTGGGTGAGAGAGGATGAGGACTGAGGAGGATGAGGATGGCTTGGTCATCCACTCTACCAAGTCTTCAGCATGTTGCGGCTCAACATGTCCAGCTGCTGAAAAAAAAGGACGAACGTGTCCTATAGGGATGCACTGTGTCCACGACCAGCACTTTTGCCTCTAGACACAGAACCAGTTTGCCTTCCAGACATACTAATGGCCTGCAGAGAGATGTAGCTGCACAAAGCTGGGACGTATATACTGATATACTGCTGCTAGCAGAATCAACTGCCTGCCTGTAGTATTATTATTATGAGAACACCAGCAATTGGGGTAGCTTCAGGCGCATACACTGTGCAGATGGTACAATACACCCACTGTATTTGCAACAGCTGCATACGGATAGGATGAGCACAACAACAGCATTTGGGGTAGCTTCAGGTGTGTACACTGTGCAGGTGGCACAATACACCCACTGTATTTGCAACAGCTGCCTACAGATAGGAAGCACAAACCAACAGCAATTGGGGTAGCTTCAGGTGTACACTGTGCAGATGGCACAATACACCCACTGTATTTGTAACAGCTGCCTACTGATAGGATGCGCAGACCAACAGCAATTGGGGTATTTTCAGGTGTACACTGTGCAGATGGCACAATACAGTGGGTGTATTTGCAACAGCTTCAAAATGAAATGAAATCACACTGTCTCTCTGTGTAACTCTCTCCGCCGCCGCAACAAACTACACAAGGCCGCCAAGCAGGCAGCTTTATATAGTGTGGGGCGTGTACTAAACCCCCTGAGCCATAATTGGCCAAAGCCACCCTGGCTTTGGCCAATTACAGCTCTCTGTTTTTTCCGTGCTGTGATTGTCCAAAGCATGCGGGTTATAGTGCATGCATGGCAAATCATCAGCCAGCAATGCACTGCTATGTGCCGAATTCGCCGAACGGGCGAACAGACGATGTTCGAGTCGAACATGGGTTTGACTCGAACACGAAGCTCATCCCTACTGCATAGTAATGCTCACAAGTTATGTCATACTAATGGACACATATCATATACTCCTCCTCCCATTAACAACATAGAAAGTGCCTCCATACATAATAAAGTATCATATAAATGTATTAAATTTATTATGTAGAATGATATCTGGTGTGGACAGGGGTGTATCATGAAATCGGTGGGCCCGTGTGCAAGATCAAAAGTGGGCCCTAGGCATGAAAAAAAAAGAGGCACGCATAAGTGGGCGTGGTTTAAATTGCGCTAAATATTGGGCGTGGCTTAAATGGTGTGTGGTCACAGATGACTAATGTGCAGAATGTGGTAATATTAAATAGGGAATGTACAGTGCAAAGTGTCCAGCGGTGGTAGTATGTGCAGAAGAGGAGTATGGAGTGTATGGTGGTGGGTATTATGTGCTGGAGAGGAGTGCAGAGTGTAAAGCGGTGGGTATTATGTGCAGGAGAGGAATGCAGAGTATACAGTGATGGATAGTATGTGCAGGAGAGGAGTGCAGAGTCTATGGGGCAGTGAGTAGTATGTACAGAAGAGGAGTATGGAGTGTATGGCAGTGGAGTGCAGCGTGTAAGGAGGTGGGTAGTATGTGCAGGTGAGGAGTGCGGAGTGTACAGCGGTGGGTAGTATGTGCAGGATCGTGTCAGAAGGGCAGTGAAAAGTGTCAGCAGTTCTTTATTTTTATTATTTTAATTTTTTTATTATATTTTTCATTTTTTTTAAATGTTTTTTGGGGGTAAGTGGATGGGGTCAGTAGGGCAGTGGACGGTGCCAGTAGAGCAATGAACAGTGAATTGTTTTATTGTTATTATTTTATTTGGTATTCATTTTTACAATTTTTATCTTTTAAAAAAAAATTTCAAAAAAAAAAAAAATTCACAATGCTTTGGGGGGGGGGGGGGGGGGGGGGCGGGGTGTAACGGTGTCAGTATTTATTTATTTTTTTCAATTATTCTTTCCAATTAAATTTTTTTGTGTTATTTTAATGTATTTTTAAGTAGTTTTTTTCACATTGTTTTTTTTTTTGGGGGGGGGGGTGGATGGTGTCAGTAGGGCAGTGGATGGTTTCAGTATTTTTTTTTATTATTATTTATTAATTTATTTTACAAATTAATTGGCTATTTTTGTTTTCATTTATCAGCCCTGTTTGGGGGCTTTGGTGAAATGTCCGGGGTCTAAACAGACCCCTGACATCTCCCCTTTGAATCATAGGGTCACAGATGCCTGGGTGCAGAAATATTTCTGGTGCCCCCACATGGGTTTGGTCATCTTACTAACTCCTCCCCTTTACAAGTCAACAAGTCAATGGCACAACACCTTAGGATAATGCTCAACAGCTTATCCCTGGTAATTCTAATCTTTTAAGTTTACAGTTGTTTCAGTAAGCCTAAACTGCAAGCATGCCAACCACATCCTGAATTTTACCAGCATTAAAGGGATTGTAAAGTCTCATGGTTTTTCACCTTAATGCAATCTATGCATTAAGGTGAAAAACCTTTTGTGCTGCAGCTGCCCTCAGAGCCCCCCTTTTTCTTACCTGAGCCGCTGTCTCTGTTCTCATTGGATAGATTGATAGCAGCAGAAGCCATTGGCTCCTGCTGCTGTGAATAAAATCTAGTGACACGGGAGGGCAGGGCTGAGGCCTGCTGTCTGTGTCAATGATCTTGTGAGCGTGTCTGCATTGGTGCCCCCAGGGAAAGTGGCTCTCCGTGGAGCACCCGATGAAGAGGAGGAGCGCAACCAGGGCACATTCGAAAAGGAGGTTCGGGGCTGCTCTGTACAAAACCCTTGCATAGAGCAGGTAAGTATGATATGTTTGTTACTTAAGTCACTTTAACTAATCACAGCTCTACTACTTAGCAATGTAGCAATGTCCCTAGAGCACCGTCAAGTGTTCCAGGGACATAAGTTACACATATAATTTCATGAAGACCTATTACACTTTTGAAGGCCCTGGAGCACCAGGACAATGGAAACACCCACAAAATGACCCTATTTTGGAAAGCAAACACCAACATATAATCTATGAGGCATGAGTCTTTTGAAAGTTTTTTTTTTCCAGAAGTTTTTGGAAAATGTGGAAATATAATGAAAAAGCATTTTTTTTACACAAAGTTGTCCACTTATAAGATATTTCCAACACATAGCATGTACATAGCAAAAATGACACACCCAAATATATTTTGCTATTCGTCCTGAGTATGATGATACCACATATGTGAGACTTTTACACAGCCTGGCTACATACAGAGGCCCAATCATAAATTACACATCTCATTTCTCAACCACCTATTACATTTTGAAGGCCCTGGAGCACAAGGACAATGGAATTGTCTACAAAATTCCCCAATTTTGCAAAGCAAACACCCCACC
Source organism: Lithobates sylvaticus (assembly GCA_028564925.1). Taxonomy (NCBI): domain Eukaryota; kingdom Metazoa; phylum Chordata; class Amphibia; order Anura; family Ranidae; genus Lithobates; species Lithobates sylvaticus. The sequence goes on along the minus strand of CM053026.1, from coordinate 366,463,156 downwards.
ATATATTCTATGAGTCATTATGTGTCTTTTGAATGGTTAATTTCTTTCCCAAAGTTTTTGAAAAATGTGGAAAAAGAATGAATGTGTTTTTTTTACACAAAGTTGTCCATTTATTAGATATTTCTAACACATATCATGTACATAGCAAAAATTGCAACCCAGAATAGATTCTCCTACTCCTCCCAAGTATGGCGATACCACATGTGTGAGACTTTTACACAGCCTGGCCACATACAGAGGCCCAACATTCAAATAGCACCTTCAGGCATTCAGGCATTCTAGGAGTATAAATTATACATCTAATTTTCTGACAATCTATCATTTTTGAAGGCCCTTCATATTTCTAACACATAGCATGTACATACCAAGAATTACACTCCAAAATAAATTCTATTGAGGAAAGGGTAAAAAAAAAAAATTACCTGTGGTTTTAGTAGTGTCCATAGAGGAGAGGATTGGTCCAGGCAGCAGGCAGCAAGCAGGGATGTGCTTAGCGACAACGATAGTAATTATCCAGGCAGCAGGCAGGAATATTGTCTATAGTCAGCACAAGGATATCATCAGCATTTGATAGAAAAAAGACAGCCAGCACAGCCATAATTTTGGTCCTTGTACACTGTTACCTGCAGACACTCATTATTGTACCACTCTCCAGCCCTTCATAAACATATTGCCTCTTGCTACAGCTAATTATTTTCATAGTCCAGGTAGCAGATAGAGGTGTGATCAGTTCATGCGACAGGCAGAGGCATGATGGCAGTAAGTTAGCAGCAGGCTGAGGGCCACAATCAGGTAAGACCTGTGCACAGGGGTAGAGGCTTTGCCCACCCAAATCTCTATGAAGCCTCCTGACTCCTGACCCTAATCCAGAAATTATGAAACTCCATCCATCCGGAAAAACATTTCTGGAGCCCCTCACATGTGAGACCCCTGTGTACTACAGTAGCAGGGCAACAGATTAGTCCAAGCTGTAGGCAAAAGCATAGTCCATAAAACAGGCCAGGGTCAGTTTACGTGCAAGCAGTCCAAGTAGTAGGCAGAAGCGTAGTTGATAAAACAGGCCAGGGTCAGTTCACGTGGAAGCAGTCCAACACAGCAGGCAGAGGCATAGTAAAAAAAAAAAGGCCAGGGTCAGTTCACGTGGAAAGCATGGGAAATGTTCAGCACAGATGATGAAAATGGGGAAATGGTTAAAAATATGGGATAATATTTTATGGATGTGTGATACAGTCTGAAGCATTGACCAATGCAAAGGCTGGGTTTGGAGGGACAGTGGGGACAATAGTAGCTGCCTATCTCTTCGAAATCCTCTTTTGCTGCATTCTGGACATCTTTTTTGGCATCTTTGGCCTGCTTCAGATAGTGGAATGTTGTCCGGGAAGTGGCGCTCATGAAGTCTATAGCCACCAACATTCTAACACTAACTTCTCTAGCCCTGAAAAGAAAAACTCGCTATACATACCTATTCTGCAGGCGATTCGACCTGATCTCCAGCGGCAGAAGCTCTGATCCCATGCTTAGCTGTTAGCCGCGGATTCGCTGTGTGGGTGGGTGCAGAAAACATGTCCCTCAAGGGAAGCCCCATATTAACTCTATGGGTGAGCTTCCACCATTGGAGATCGGGTCGGATCGCCTACAGAAGAGGTATGTATAGGAAGTTTTTCTTTTCAGGGCTAGAGTTAGTGTTAAGGCCTGTACACACGATCAGACTTTTTGACAACCAACATGCAAATTAGCTGGTTTGGACCAACATCCGACCGTGTGTACGCTCCATCGGACCAACTTTTTTCCAGGTTTTATCAGACTTTTGTTTGCTGTGCGAACGGACCAACTTTCTGCCAACAAAAGTCCGATGGACCAAAGTCCGATTGTGTGTACACAAAACCAACGGACTTTTGTACAAAGTACAAACACGCATGCTCAGAACCAATGCAAAAGATCAGACAACAATATAGAAGTTGACCAAAGGTGGCGCTGGAGTATTCAAACGTCCTCTTTTGAAGTGTCGTCAGTACGTTGAAACGTCACTACGTTCATGTTTGTTGCCTAAAAAGTCTGATCGTGTGTATGAAATACCAACTTGGGGCCAACGCCCTTTGGACAAAAATCCACAGGAAAGTTGGTCCACGGTCCGATCATGTGTATGAGGCTTTAGAATGCTGGTGGCTATAGATGCAGGGATTTTAGTTTTATCATAGAATTACACTTTAACCGCTTCCCAACTGGCGCACAACGATGTACGTCGGCAGAATGGCACAGACAGGCATAAAGGGGTACAGGTACGTCCCTTTGAATTTTCCGCACGTGGCGGTCGGGACCTCTGTGAGTCCGATCGTGGGTATCCCCGCGGCGATCGAGTCTAACGGGGAGGAAGAATGGGGAGATGCTGATGTAAACAGCATCTCCCGTTCTGCCTAGCAACAAGTGACACTGATCTCTGCTCCCTGTGATTGATTGGAGCAGAGATCAGTCTGTAAAACACAGCCACGCCTCCCACAGTTAGCAACAAATCCCTAAGACACACTTAACCCCTACACTGCCACCTCCTGGTTAACCCCTTCACTGCCAGTGTCATTTACACAGGAATCAGTGCATTTGTATAGCACTGATTGCTGTATAAATGACAATGGTCCCAACAATGTGTCAAAAATGTCCGATGTGTCCGCCATAATGTCGGAGTCACAATAAAAATCGCTGATCCCGGCCATTACTAGTAAAAAAAAAACGTATTATTAAAAATGCCATAAAACTATCCCCTATTTTGTAAACGCTATAACTTTTGTGCAAACCAATCAATCGCTTATTGCAATTTTTTTTAACAAAAATATGTAGAAGAATACGTATCAGCCTAAACTAAGGAAAATAATTTTTTTTATATATTTTTGGGGGATATTTATTATAGCAAAGAGTAAAAATTTTTATTTTTTTTTCAAAATTATCGCTATTTTTTTGTTTATAGCGCAAAAAATTAAAACCGCAGGGGTGATCATATACCACCAAAAGAAAGCTCTATTTGTGGGAAATAAAGGACGTCAATTTTGTTTGGGAGCCACGTCACATGACCGCGCAATTGGCAGTTAAAGCGACGCAGTGCTGAATCACAAAAAGTGCTCTGGTCTTAAGCCAGCAAAATGGTCCAGTTTGAAAGTGATTAAAGGGGTTGTAAACCCTCATGGTTTTTCACCTTAATGCATTCTATGCATTAAGGTGAAAAACCTGTGATACTGCAGCCCCCCCCCAAGCCCCTATTTTACTTACTGGACCCCGATCTTCCTCCGGGCCGGGAATGAGCACACCAGCTCTAGCTGGTGTCTCGTGTCCTGATTGGATAGATTGATAGCAGTGTAGCCATTAGCTCCTGTCAATCAAATCCAATGACGCAGGGTGCGGGGCTGAGTCCTGCATTCTGTGTGAATGGACACAGAAGCAGGACTCGGGAGCGCGCCCACACAGGTGTCCACCTTAGGAGAGCCTTCTCCAAAGTGGGCACTCGATGCAGGGAGGAGCCACCAGCTCTGTCGGGGGACCCCAGAAGAGGTGGATCGGGGCCACTCTGTGCAAAATGAACTGCCAGTGGAGGTAAGTATGACATGTTTGTTATTTAAAAAAAAAAAACGAGGGTGTACAATCCCTTTGAGTATTCATGACAGGCTGGCCACCATCATTACAAACCAATACGAGATATCCTTTGAAGTGAAAATTTGTAGGTTTGGGTCCCAAACTGACAAACTCAGGCACAGAACTGTCTGTGCAAAGCATTCTCACATACAGTAGTATTAATTAGAATATTCCCTCTGGCAACTGAAAACATCCCAATCTGTAAAACAGGGTCTTTCGAGATGACACGTTACACACCCACACTCATACAACTCTAACTGAAATATATTCACAATTACAATATTATTTACATCTGTTAATGGAGATTTCACTTAAACTCATTATCTAACATTAGGCCACACATAAAATAATGGTTTATGTGTAATCGCCTTTAATATTTTGAGCTTTTCTCATTGCTTTCTGAAAGAAAAAAATATTTGAAAAGACTCTTTAACCACTTTCCGACCAGCCACCACAGATACTGTACACTGCGACAGTTTGGCTCCCCTGCACAAATCGACGTACTGGTACATCCCTGCAGTAGCTTTTGCTGGGACCTTTGGGTCCCAGCGAACTCGATGTCTGCTGGCCACCCGCGATCGCGGGAAAGGGAGCCAGAACGAAAATCTGTCAATGTAAACAAACAGATCCCCATTCTGACAGGGGAAGAGAGAGAGATCTGCTGTTCCTAGTGATCAGGAACAGTGATTTATCTCTTCTCCCCGGCAGCCCATCCCCCATACAGTTAGAAACACCTCCCAGGGAACATAGTTAACCCCTTGATCGCTCCTAGTGTTAACCCCTTCCCTGCCAGCGCCATTTATACAGTAATTGGTGCATTTTTATAGCACTGTTCTCTGTATAAATATCACTGGTCCCAAAAAAGTGCAAAAGTACCTAATCTGTCCTCAGCAATGTTGCAGTCCCACTAAAAATCGCTGATCCGCAATTGTGTTTTTTTTTCAAAATTTTCACTCTTTTTTTGTTTATAGCTCAAAAAATAAAAACCGCAGAGGTGACCAAATACCACCAAAAGAAAGCTATATTTGTGGGGGAAAAAAATACATCAATTTTGTTTGGGTACAGCGTCACAGGACTGCGCAATTGTCAGTAACAGCAACGCAGTGCTTTCGTCATATACCACTTCCTCCCAGTCTGAATATGGATCTCAGATATTCCAACCGCTCCCAAGAACCAAATGAGACGAGACTTGCTTAGTGCCAACATGGACTGTTTATTTAGAACCAAAATGACAAGTATTTATAATACAGTAGAAAAAGAGATCCCTCCCCCTCCTGCTCATTTTACTCTAACAATACACCTGTAACAAATTAACATGAGCTAATTAACTAATCCCTTTAAGCAGCCAATGTGACTCTGTGCCCATCAGGATTTCACTGCAGGTCAGACTTGTTGTCACGAGCAGCTATGAGTAAGCACTGAAATACAGTGCGAAACGCGTCAGCTCTGTACCCCCCCTTTTGTCGAGTTTTGGATTGAAATGATTCTGGCTTTTAAATAAACCTTTTTGAATTTAAATTTTCCCGGTGTTCGGCTGTCTGGAGTTCTTCCTGATCTTCAATCTGCTGTGCTATTTAGCCAGCACCTGGGGCTCTCACACAGGAGCAGGAGCATTCACTTAGAAGAAAAGTCCTAGAGCGGTGGTTATCTGTTTCTATCTTCACACATGTTAGATGCTAATATCATCAACTCCAGCCACCTGTCTGTTGTCTTGTATAATGCAAATGAGTCCAGTCTGTCTTGACACAGATTCTAAAGAGTATTTCACCTATTGTTGTATGTGCTCATTAACCCTGCAATTGAATCTGACTAGCACAGATTATAGTGGGGTTCTCATTCACCCTGTGCCCCTTAAAATCCAGGGCCCATAATCGGTTGGCAAAAGGCTTGCATTTAGTCCTCTCCAAAAGCCTGTGTCCCGGCTAGGTCTGTCACAAGTAGTAAAGTCCATAATGCAGATCTATAATATTATAATAGGCTGGTTTTCTTTTTTATCCTCCTTAATCAACTTGGACAAAGTAGGTTTTATTCCAGACTGAGAAGCCCATGACAATACAATAAAGTAAATAATAAAAATATTGTGCGCTGCCACTTATTCCTATATATAAAGTGAGGCTGCTCCTATCAATAAATGTGTTCCCACATACAGTGCAATTGGTAAAGAAAAAAAAATGTGATAGCGTTGCCCAATATAATAAACTCCTCTGCTATAGATTGCTATAAACATTGATACATTAAAAAATACATAAACACATACTAGGACATTTTTGAGTATAGTCTCAAATAACAAAGCCTAAACCTAGGCATAAAAAAGTACCATCATCCAGAAATGATATAGGAAAAAAAGGAGGGGATGGGAGTGAGAGGAGAGTTGCTGAGACTGACCAAACATACTGTATACTGCGACCTACAAGGTTTTGTGGTGGACTATCTCGGTACTGATACACAAAATACAAATCTTGGATAATGCAATGAAATAATTTGTTACATATAAGAAGACATACATAAATCACATTAAAAAAATTCAAAAAATAGTAAAAAAATACTCAAAGGTTTACCCAAGAGATATCTGTTGATGGGGTTTTCTCATAGATTAACCAGTCCTCTACTATTTTTGCGGTACATAGACCGCTTCATCAGGAGGAATAATCTATAAAGCTACTTTCACACTGAGGCGCTGGGCGCACTGGTGGTAAATCAGCGATATATTTAGCGGTGCTTTACCGATGTTTTAGTGGCGCTTTCGGACGACAAAGCGGGAAGGGGCGCTTTAGGAGCAGTAAATACACCGCTCCTACAGCGCTCCAAAGATGCAGCTTTTTTCAGCGTCTTGCAAGCGCACCTCTCCAGTGTAAAAGCCCTCGGGCTTTCACACTGGAGAGACAGCGGCTGTTTGAGGGCGCTTTGCAGGCGCTATTTTTAGCACTTTAGCGCCTGCATAGCGCCTCAGTGTGAAAGGGCCTAAAACAAATGATCAAATAAAACACAAGAACACATAATCAAAGAATTACAAAAGCATGATATATACATAAAGCTGAGCTGTAACATTGAGAGGTTGCTTACCCAACAGGTAAATCACCAGGTACAAAGCCCAGCCACTCAACCCCCCCCCCCCCCCCCACGACGGACAAGGGGGAATTATGCGGAAATTTTATCTAAATAGGGGTAGACATAGATATATGCAGAATGGTTGGAAAAGTAATACCCATATGGGGATTATGTAGTGCACTGCGAGGGGAAGGGGGGAAAAAGGAGGGGGGCAGGGGAAGGAAGGGAAGGGGGAGGGGGGAAAGGGGTAGAAAAAGAAAGGAAAAAAGGGGGGAAGAGAAAAAAATAATAGAATCCCGAGCCAAAATAAAAAAAAACGAGTGGCCCGCCCCCTCTGTAGCTACGGGGAAGACATAGGGATGTCCCTGTGTATCAGAGGGGGATGGGGTCACCCGCCAACGTTGTGTGGCCCCACCCTCGGTTATAAAATAACTGTCACCTGAGAGGCCAGTCATTATGGCGGGTGCCTCCCATGTAGGTGGCGTGCGGCTTTTTTTTTTTTTTTCGGTCCATCGGAGCAAGAGAAGAAGAAGAAGACTTTGTGGGACAGTTTTATTTTTTTATTTTTTTAATAAAGGACTTTTCCCAAGGCGTGTATTGTCTTTTTTTTTACCATTTTCACAAATTTTTGGTGAAATGGTAGGGGTACATTTGTACCCTATTACCATTTCACACAGGGGGGCCGGGATCTGGGGGTCCCCTTGCCAAAGGGGGCTTCCAGATTCCGATAAGCCCCCCCGCCTGCAGACCCCCACAACCACCGGGCAAGGGTTGTAGGGATGAGGCCCTTCTCCCCATCAACATGGGGACAAGGTGCTTTGGGGGGCTTCCCCAAAGCACCCACCCAATGTTGAGGGCATGTGGCCTGGTATGGTTCAGGGGGGTGCTCTCTCGTCCCCCCTCTTTTCCTGTGGCCTGCCAGGTTGCGTGCTCGGATAAGGGTCTGGTGTGGATTTTGAGGAGGGCCCCCACACCATTTTTTTTTTAATTTTGGCACAGGGTTCCCCTTAATATCTATACTAGACCTGAAGGGCCTGGTATGAAATTTGAGGGGACCTCCATGCATTTTTTTTTTTTTTTTTTTAATTTTGTTTCGGGGGTTCCCCTGTGGGGGAATCCCATGCCATTTTTATCAATGAACTTATATGTGTATTGCCGGGACCGACAATTCATTATAGCCGCGAGTACTTTTAAATGACTTTTTTTCTTTTAGAAATTTTATTTTGCTCTCGGACTGTTGTAAACCCAAGAAAAAGATACACTATAGACACCCCCCCAAGTACAAAATTTAAAGGAATATTACACTTTTATTGTTTCACTTTAAGCATTATTAAAATCACTGCTCCCGAAAAAAATGCAGTTTTTAAAACTTTTTTTTCCGTTGATACATGTCCCCTGGGGGAGGACCCAGGTCCCCAAACACTTTTTAAGACAATAACTTGCATACAAGCCTTTAAAATTAGCACTTTTGATTTTTTATCGGGCTCATCCCTACTGATCACCAACATATCCCATACCAGCATCCTTATCACTGCCATACCCCATACTAGCATCCTGATCACCACCATACCCCATACCAGCATTCTGCTCACGTCATACCCCATACCAGCATCCTGATCACCACCATATTCCATACCAGTGTCTTGATCACTGCCATATATGTACCAGTGTCAACAGAACCAGTGTCCTCAATTGTTTCTATAGTCCTGGTTCTCCAAGGCCTCCAAAAATGTAATAAATAGTCAGGAATTTAGATGTGTAATTTATGCCCCTAGAACACCTCAACCACTTCCTGTCCAGCGACGTATCAGTAACAGCGATTTAGAAGTCAGTAAAAGTAATATGAGTGGCTAAATACTTTCACAGGCTGCCTTTACTGGACTCTCCTGAGCAATCGGGGGGCCCGGTAAGGAAACGACTGGCAGCATCTGGCTTCACAATCATAGTGAGAGGAACTGATATTGTTCCTCTCACTGTGTGATATCAGAAACCGGAAGTGATGAGGATTCCATCACTTCCAGTTTTGGTTCATTGTTTACCTGGTTGTTACCAGCCAGGGAAGCAGCTGATTAGACCGATATGTGTCTGATCGGCTGCATTGGAGGCCAGAGGAGAGGTCTGGGGTTCCATGCTGTCACGAGGGATGTTGTTTATCCTTTGTGATAGCAATAAAGTTGCAGAAATATGATGGTATACTATAATTAAGTGCTACACAGTATGAAATGTGTTTCTGTTTTCTTGCTGTACATTTGTGGCTGTTGTTTTAAATAGATGGATATAGGAAGTTGACTTTTATCAGAGTGAAATCTTCCATTTGAGTATTGTGTGCACATTGCAGTGATGAGCTGGGCCAGCATTTCTGTCTTTTGGGGCATGTTGGTTGTAGACTGACCTGGAGCATTGTTTTGCTCTAAGAAATGCAGAAGCTGCTTGCCCCTCATAGCTGCATGGGAACCATTGCTTCCACAAATTAAAATTTGAAATTGAAATGAAAACAATAATATCTTATAACAACAACATCTAAAACAGAAAAGTAAGATGTGAATACAAAGCAAAACTAAAAAAAAAAAACACTTAGCGAATTTCCGTCAGAAAAATCTTAGATGTTTTTTCCGACGGAATTCCGCTCAAGCTTGGCTTGCATACACATGGTCACACAAAAGTTTGCTGAACTTTCAACCGTCAAGAACACAGTGATGTACAACACTACGATGAGCTGAGAAAATTAAGTTCAATGATTCTGAGCATGCGTAGAATTGTTTCCAGGCATGCGTAGGAATTTTGTGCATTGGAATTGCTACAGACGATCAGAATTTCTGATTGGAACTTTTTCCGACCGAAAAATTGAGAACATGCTCTCAATCTTTTGCTGGCTGGAATTCGGCCAGCAAAAGTCCGATGGAGCATACACACGGTCGCATTTTCCAACCAAAAGCTCTCATCTGTCTTTTGCTGGCCGAATTTCCGATTGTGTGTACGCGGCAAAAGAGAAAAAGAAACAGCAGCAGCACGGCAAAAGAAGTTGTTGCCGATGCACACAAAAAAAGAAAAAAAAGCAGTCCTGAAAGGGACTGTTGAGTCTTTTGAAATCACAATAAATGCAGCTTGGCTTACAGTCAGCCCTCCATAGCCCCATTAACTGCAGTTCACTGCAGTGCAGCCTCAAAGCACAACTGTCCCTCATTCTCACTAAATGTCACCACACTGTAAAAAGCCTGCTGGGATAGTGTAAGGGTGTAGAGGGACATTTGGATGGGCAAGCACTGCTGTTAGCCAATCAGTAATATGTTGCATGTTATTTTTTTCCAAGGATGTAACACAAAAGAAAAGTATAGCAAAGAATTTCTCCTGGTAGGCCTCCTGGCAAATGCTTGCTCTGTGCTTTGACATTTCTTTTCAGATTTCAGATTCCGGCCTCTTCCCTATGTGAATCAGTATGAGGTACATTGTACTAATACCCATTAACCAAAAAAAGTGTCAAAAATAAATAAAGACAGGAGGCATTTTTTTACAATTCCTTTATTAAAAAATAAATAAAAAACAAAGCTCCCTTATGTAGAACCATCATCAATTACGATGCTCGCTGCAACGAAAAAAAAAAAAATTCTCCACCCGCGATGAACGCTTACTGCAAAATGCCTGCTCCGCCGTTTGGCAGTTCTTAAATAGGTAAGAGGCAGGGCCACCTGGTGACGTCTCCTGGTGACATCACGACTAGTGCATGCTGGGTCAGTGACATCACAAGGGGCAGTGTCACCAGGTGATATCACCAGGTGGTACTGCCACTTACCTATTTAAGCTTTTTTTTTTCATTCAGCTGTCAGTGGGGAAGCCCGTTGACAACTGATGACTCATACATTGTTAAGGACGTAGTGGCCGGCTTCCCTGTACCCTTAAGCCCCATACACACGCTCGGACAATCCGCGGACCAGGTCGGTCGGATTTTGTCCGACGTACTTTGTCCGATGTTGGTGTTGCGTACACACGGTCGGACTACGTTGTCGGAATATCCGGTCCGGAAGAACGTCGTGACGTAAGTCGTCGTCCACGAGATTACAAAAGGGAAGTTCAGCACCACGTCAGGCACCCGTTGGGCTCCTTCTGCTGATCCCGTGTTTATCGAGAGTTAGTGGAAGTTTGGTGACTTAAGATTCGCGCTTCTCAGTTTTCTGACTCAGATCGTTACTGCTCTTCAGTTTGTGCTTGTCGTGCGTATCTGTTTATTAGTGCGTGTAGTCAGTTCGCATTTGTTGGTCATTGCGGCCTATATCTTGATATAGGACGCTTTGATTTGCACTGCTTATTGTCTGCTCGTTTCTGCTATTCAGTTCGTTCTTTCAGGCCTTGCTGTTTATCGGTGCTTTCTGTTTGTCCGTTCTGACCAGCCGACCTTTTGTGACCTTCTGAGCGATGTTTCCCGTGCGTACTCGTCGCCGAGTTCGTGCTGTACGCGGAATTGGTGTGGGGCTTTTAGCTTTGACCCAAGACCCGTCCATGAACAGAGTGACGAGGAGTATGTGGACCAAGAATTGGTTGCTTCAGCGTGACCAGTTCTCGCACATGCCTTTGCTTCGTGAGATCCGGGAGAATAATCCTGATGATTTCAGGAACTTTCTCAGGATGACGGACCCCGATTTTCACCGTCTTTTGGCTTTGCTGACCCCCTTTATCAGCCGGCAGGATACCTGCATGAGACAAGCCATTACTCCGGAGCAGAGGCTTGTTGCCACGTTGAGGTACTTGGCGACAGGGAGAAGTCTTCAGGATTTGAAGTTCTCTTCAGGTATCTCTCCCCAGGCCCTGGGAATCATTATTCCAGAGACCTGTTCTGCCATCATTCAGGTCCTGCAGGAGGACTATATTAAGGTAACATTTCTACTTGACTATTCCCTTCTATGTATGCTCTGTTTGCTAATGTCTTCTATTTTTGACCTCCTTCCCTAATTACCATGATTGCAATATGTTCTAATATGCTGTGCCCCTTTTCTCCTTCATGCATTTTTCCCTTCACTTACCTCACCAGCATGCTCTTCTGCCCCAATAGACACCTATGGCCTAGTCACTTAATCAATGTCTTTTGTCTGCTGCATAGTATTGTTTGTCCCCAAACACCCCCTAAAATATGCACAAATGTTTGCTGTGTGGTTTACTTCATGTCGAGCCCCTTTAGAATTTTTTTTTTTTTTTGGGGGGGGGGGGGGGGGGGTGGCAAACTCATTAGGAACCCCCTCCCCCAACTGCTCTGTCAGATGGTACCAATCCTTTATCTGCTGGCTTTCCCAAGGTCCATACACACTATATACCTACCTCTTTATAGTGGGCATCTTTAGGGATGAATTCAGCAAAGCATGTAGTGCAAGGGGCTGCCTCCATACATTCCATTTCCTAATTTTTTGTCTTCTTTCCCTCCTATTAGCTTTCTTGGTAATTTAAGAATGTCACAATGTGCCTGCCTTTTTTTGGGGTGGGGGGGGGGGGTTGAAATGTTATTTTATCTTTCCTGGGGGCTGCCAATAGTGTTAAGTGAGGGTCTGGCCAAACAAGCACACATTATTGAGCCATTTGGCAATCAATTAAGTGCAGAGGGTTACCTGTAACCCCCCCCCCCCCCCCCAAAACCCTAGTTAGTGCCACTGGCCCATCAGACGTGGGGGGATTGATGGGGGGTGAGTCATCTGTGAAGGGGAGCCTCTACTTTTCTGTGCAAATACATTCCAGCCTCCAATTTTATACAATGCTCTTGTTCCAAGATGTTGATTGTCTAATCTGCTTGCAATGTTTAAGTGCAAAGTGACTAATTTTTTTTTCTTGTTTCACTCCACAGTTCCCTTCCACGCCACAGGAATGGCAGACTGTGGCCTCCCACTTTGCCAGCCGTTGGGACTTTCCTAACTGCGGAGGGGCAATTGATGGGAAACACGTCCGCATCGTCCCACCGCCCAACTCGGGGTCCTACTATTATAATTATAAAGGGTTTAATAGTGTAGTGATGTTGGCGGTGGTGTCGGCAACATACGAGTTTATGTATGTGGACGTGGGGATGAACGGCCGGATATCGGATGGTGGGGCCATTACGCACACGGAGTTCTACTGGCGTCTCCAAAGTGGCAGTCTGTGCTTGCCACCTCCAGAGGAGAATGCCGAAGGACTCCCCTTCGTCTTTGTCGCAGATGAAGCGTTTGCGTTGACTCCCCATGTGATGAGGCCGTTCCCGATGAGGACCCTCACCCCGGACCAGAGGGTCTTCAACTACAGGCTGTCCAGAGCCAGAAGAGTGGTGGAGAACACTTTTGGCATCCTGGCCAGCCGCTTCCGCCTGTTCCTGACGGCATTTAACTTGGCGGAATACAAACTGAACCACATAGTTCTTGCCTGTTGCATATTGCACAACTTCCTCAAAAGACATAACAGGAACTATGTGGTGCCCGTTGGCCCAGATGTGGAGGGCCCTCCAAATGCAGACCTCACAGCCCTTCAAGTGGCACGTCCAGGCTTGCCCCCTCTAAATGCCCGCGCGGTCCGCGACCAATATATGCAGTACTTTGTGGGTAGGGGGGCCATTGCTCTGCCTGACGATGTGTGAGAGGCATTTTTTAATAAATCTGATATTTTAACCAACCTCTGATTTCTTGTCATTTCAGTCTTCTTTTTAGCTTATTTTACTTTGACATTTTTTCCCTTTGCCTTCGACAGTGGGAATGCACTTTCTGGGCAAAAGGAGGTAACAGTCTCTTCTTCCCAAAAAGATTATTCTCATGTTGTGTGTTTGATACCTAATCTTTGGTCTAGAGAAGGTTTGTCCTGCATAACTGACACCCAAAATACTCCTTTTCATCACCAGGTCTGACATGTGTGTATTCAGAAAAATGCTGTGCTCCGTGTTTTCGTACAAAGCACTGTGGGTGTCATTTACATAAGTCAAATCCGCTATGCTCTACAAGTGCATTGAAAAAGTTCCCTGGGAAAGGAATTTGCAGTGCCAAGTGGATTTGCCTTTAGTAAATAACACCCATTGCCCCCCATATCCTTTACATTTTACATACATAATGCATTGTGTTTTTTAAATAAGGAAGCCACACATTTAGAAAAATAAAAAAGTTTACTTGGAAAACATTCACAAGTGCGTTTACAATCTTCACGCCAAAACTGACAACATCTTGGTTATTTACAACATTGTTTACAAAGATTACGCAATTGTTAAAACCAGGCATGGAGCTAACCAGAACCTATGAACTAGGAAAGTTCAACTTTGTAAAGTGAAGACAAGATCAGACATGACTATATGTTCAAAGTGTGTTTGATCTTGCCTTCATCACATGGGGGGGTCACCCCCGAAAAGTGGAAATTTGGAACATGCACACAATTTGGGTCTGAAAATGGTCATTAGATTGTAAAACACATGCCTAGAAGCTTCAAAAGTGCCATTTTCCATCATGGGGATGAATGGACGTTTTTTGGGGGTGCAACCCCTTCACCACAACCACTTTCGTAGTTCGTAAAGTGTTTGCACCCCCAAAAAAACGTTGGCATTCATCCACCATGATGGGAGCTAGCACATGTGGACACAATGTGTGCATGTTCCAAATTTCACACAGTTTTTAAGTTGCAAATGTGTTCAGAAGCTGGCACAAATGTGTGTTAATTACTTGGTGCGTTTTCATATTTTTCCTAAAACATCAATGATGTTCTTCAATTTTTGTTGAACATCATTGATGTTTTGCTTTATGTAATCTAGATCTCGATTGCAGACCATTATCTCTCCGATGAGTACGTGGGCACTCTCTGTGGTAAAGTGCGATTTTTCTTCCACAACATCCACGTCACCTAAAAACCACAAACAAACAAAAATGGGGTGTTGGAAATGAGGCAGCCATACATGGATTAGCTTACCAGTAGCTGTGTTCTCCAACACTCACCTGTTGTGGTGACAATTTCTCCAAGTTCGATGATCTCTCCTTCCTCCTCCTCCTCCTCCTCTGCTTCTGCTCTTTCCCCTTTTTTGGGAGGTGTTGGTTTGGGGGTTTCCTCAGACGGCCCAAGTTTTCTCTCCCCTATGAGAATGTACAAAAGGAAGATTTAGCAACACAATCTATTGAGGGCAGAAATAGGAAATGACAAACATTGCTTGAAAGTGACGGACACTATTTTAGTTTGGCCAGTTACAAATGTCAACTACATGAATGTAGTCACTTTGTAAAGGTGCTAAACTGACTAGCTTTTTGGTAGAAGTTTGTGTGATGGAGACCCCCCTCTAGTATCCACTGGAGCACATGTGTGGAAAAGCCTACTAAAAAGGGGGTTTGGGTGTCCCAGCACTAGTGCTCTCGAGTCCAGATGGGTAAACAGCTACTGGGTGACCTCTCCTTTACATTGAATAAATTGGCTTTACATTCTGGATGACATTTCTAGGGAGAACAAACTTCCTTTCCCCCAAAAAAACACCAAACATCGTATTATAAGTGGCCGAACGTTCGAGGTTGCGTACGATCGAATGGACACACACACGACCATGACAGTGGCAGAAAGATCGAGGCTGAGGACGATCGAATGCACAGACGAACATGAAAGTGGCCATTTTGGAATGTACAACTTTGTAAAAATCAAACCACATGGAGCAGTATGCAAGCAAGAAATCAAACACAAAACACAACTACTTACTTTTTTTTGAAGAATTCGCTTGATCTTTCTGTACTGATCGGCCTCCCTCAGTTTCAGGTCTGACCAGCGTTTCCTCAGTTGCTCCTTGGATCGTTGTACCCCAAAATGATTGTACAGCCTCCTCACAACTTTAGACATGATCTTGGCCTTGCGGACATTGGGGTTGAGGTAAGGCCCATACTTCCCATCATAGTCGCTCCTCTTCAATATGTCCACCATCTCCAACATTTCTCCAAATGACATATTGGAGGCCTTGAATTTCAGGCTCCGGGATCGGGACGTTTGTGCCTCCGGACTTTCCTCGTCCACCTCCTCGTTGGGGGGATATTTGGGGCGCACCTGCTGTGTCCCCGCCATGTGCTCTCCCCACTGCGCCGTAAAGAGAAGGGGTGGGGAATAGACGAGAAAGATCGTCAGGGGCGGGCGGAGTTTGACGCATGCACACTGTATATAAAACGTCACACGCCTGTGTCGTAGCCACGATCTGGGAGACGAGGGGAGAGAAAGCTCACGCACGAGACGATCGCTACAAACGAAGGTACAATTTGACGTTGGTACATAACTAGCCTAGACTGATTATAACTTGAGGCTTCTTTATGGAGAAGATTAGGAGAGTTTAGGCTGACATTATTTATATTGTTTTGTGTGGCGTTGTGTCTTGCAGAGGTGATGGATGCCTTCTACGACGTGAGCTTTCTACCCCACTTCATTGATAAATACCGGCAATTCCCCCTCTTATGGCAGGCGAAACACAGGGATTATAGCAACAGACCAAAGAGGTACGCAGCCCTGCTGAAACTTGTGGCATTTGTAAAGCCTACCCTGCCCATGGCAACCGTGGCAAACTTAAAAGTTAAGATCACCAACATGAAGACTACCTATTTCCGGGAGCGCAATAAGGTCCTGAAGTCACAAGCATCTGGAGCTGCAGCAGCTGATGTCCATGTCCCCACGCTCTGGTACTATGAGAGGCTCCACTTTCTCAAAGACCAGGCTACTGTCAGGAAGTCACTCTCGACTCTTCCTTGCACGCGTCCTTCCACGCACGCCACCCCGCGTGAGGCTTCCGAGGACCAACCTGGGCCTTCCAGTATGGAAGATGTGCAGGTGCCCAGCTTGTTCCAGGTATAGTAGTTTTGTAACCAGTTTGGGGAATAATGAATGATGTTCAGTTAATTCAGGATCCCCAATTGCTTATTTCCTAACATGATTGACATATCAACAGACAGTGGTGTGGGAGACATTTTTGGGAAGAATCTAAACTGCAGGGCTGAGAATTGTATGGTTTTGTATTTGAAAACATTTTGCAACAGTCACTAGATGAGAATTGTGTGTGTTTGATGAACAAATAACTGAAACTATGTCCCTTTTTCATACACAGGAAGACCTCAGCCAGGAGGTGGCTGTGGAAGGTGGCAGTCAGGAGGAGGCAGGGGGTAGTGGCAGCCAAGAGGGGGGTAGGCGTAGGAGCCTGACTGTCTCCCAAGTCTCTCCCCTCCGCCTTCCCTACAGAAGGGCGAAAAACATGGGGGAGGTGGGAGAGTCAGCGCTCCAGCTGATCAGAGATGCCTCAGCCTCCCTCTATGCCACACCCACCTACGAGGAGGCCTTTGCCTCCTTGGTTACCAGTAAATTTACGGGTATGGAGGCGGGGCAACGCAGCATGTGTGAGGAGGTCATCCTCAAAATACTAAATGAGGGGATGGCTGGGGAGATGACTCCCCTCACACATGTTTGCGAGAGTGACCTTGCTCCGCCTCCTCCTCCTCCTTCTGCCACCCCACCAGCACCAGCACCACGGCGTGGAAGGAAGCGTACAAGGAAGACAAGAGAGTGACGACCTGGATTCAGTCTGGTCTGAGAGAAGATGGAGCCTCTCGTAGGACCAGAGCCTGGGGACCTAGATGGCATCTGCTGCAGTTCCGGATGTTTTGGACTTCAGGACCAGATTGCGCTCCCTTATTATTTAGATAGGTACTCTTCATGCCCCCAATTGTTTAAGTCTGTAAAATGATGGTTGCCATGGGTGTCCAAGGCTTTGCAAATTCCCCAAGTTTCACCATGGCTGCGTTCCTCTTTGGTTTGTTGCTGAGACCTAAATAAAGGTTTTTTTGATTTGAAATAATCATTGCCTATTGTGTTTTACTTTTCTACAATGACAGTTTTTCTTTGAGTAGGCAAGTACATTTCACTAATCCTAAAGTAGAATTAACAAGGGGCACCAACAACCAACAAACTCCTAGTAAATTTAAGCAAGAAATACAAATGTTAATAATGTGGTTTTGCTAAGTTGAGACATACAAACCCCCTCCAAAAAACAAAAAAATTCTCCTTCAAATATGTATTCCCCAAAAAAAAAAAAAAAAAAAAAATCATGGTAAAAAAATAACAAAGATTGTATTACGATCTGAGTAAAAATAAACATGTAGTGTATAAATGCTGCAAAGTAATAAAGAAGTAAGTTTGTGAGAAGTGCGGGTGAATAGGAGCAGCTAAAAGATGTCATTCTTGTTGCATTGTAAAGAAAAAGAGAATGCGCTGCATTAAAGACATTTTAACATTGCAGCGTGACGAATGTGCTGTGTCGATTAGGAAAGGTAGTTTTACCTGACCGAGCGCTTCCGTCACAGAATTTCTTCTGAGCATGCGTAGCACTTTGTCCGTCGGACAAGCGTACACACGCTCGGATTTGGTGTGATCGGACCGTGTTGACGGCAAATCTTTCCAGCAGGAGATAAGACTTTGTCCGTCGGACAAACCGACGAACACTGTCCGATGGTGCATACACACGGTCTGATTTTTCAACAACCTTGTCCGATCGGACAAAATCGATGAAAAAGTCCGACCGTGTGTATGGGGCTTTAGAACAGGTGATGTTCGGGTCGAAGTTTTGCTCAGCTCGAACTGTTCGTCCAACTCAAATGGTAATGTCTTGGAGCATATGAGCTTAGTAAATCCGGTAAAGCTCTTTTTTTTTTCCTTGCACCTGACTGGGTATTTTTTTACAAAGCTTTACCGCATTACATTTACTAAGGGAAATGAGTGCAAGTGCTCTTTTGTGCATAGTCTATTTGCCTTTAGTAAATCAGTATATTTCTGTGTTTTCAATGTTGTGATATCCAAACATCCAATTGAGATCACTTAGCATGTGTATTTTACTATTTTCTCCAAGAAGCAACAACCACAATGCAAAAGTAAGCACCTGGGTGAACAATTGCCAAACTTATTTCACATTGGTATGTCCTCAGCCAATGATTTAGCATTGCCAGCATTGTACACAATCTCACATATTAGTGATCTTGTATTGGTAACTTAGATGGGTGGAGTTCTTCATGCTAATATAACCAGACTCTTGCCCAGGAATTCAGTCTGGGTGGTCTGAAAATAGAGACCAGTAAGTATGCACCTTCCTTCCTCTATCTAATTAGTACATGGGTACATTAATACACCTTATTAATAATTTCCCAAAAGAGTAAAATGTAAATAAACACAATATGAAATAGGCTTTTTAAATTACTTTACATAAAACGACATACAAAAAAATAAAAAATAGGAAATCCTCCTTGACTAATGTTATCCAGCAATGTAAATCCATCTTCAATCAGGATGACTCCCCACCTGCTTATGTTTTCCTGTTACTACAATGAATCTCTGCCCAACAATGTTTCCACACTGCACTCCCATCACTAAATGGCAGATTTTAAGCTGCTATAATGTAAAACAAAAATAGCCAGGGATCCTGGGTCAATGATGTGGCCCTGAATTATTGGCTGTTTATTTACATTCAAGCATCCAGGGATTTAGAGGGGTTAACTGGTCAATTAGGGTCAGTATGTTTGGTCGTTTGACCCGCTTCTGAATGTCATCCCTATTTATGAGCAATGAGAATAGAGAGGACTGCAAAATAAGTTTTATATACTGGCCAAGGAGTGGAATCTCAATGAAAGTTGTATTGAACTATCTACTCAAAGCTAGATTTGACATGTTGATAGACTACAAGTGCTGCACAAACAAATGCCGCGTACACACGTGCGGACTTTTGCCGGCGGACCTAGTCCAGCGGACAATCCCGCGGGACTTTCCAGCTGGGTCCGCTGGACTTTCCGAGCGTGTGGACTTGCCCACACACGCACGGACTTCTCCAGCGGATAATCCGCCGGCCAAAAGTCCGCGGGACTTTTGAAAATGAACGGACTTGCCCACACACGGAGCAGTCCGTTCATTTCGAACGTAACTTCAGGTTACGTAGCTAGCGTAGGCAGTAAATGCCGCCGCGCTAGCTCCGCAAGCTGGCATGGATTTAAAGGGAATCCCCACGCCGAAAAAACGGCGTGGGGGTTCCCCCCAAATCCATGTCAGACCCTCATCCGAGCACGCAGCCTGGCAGGCCAGGAAAGGGGTGGGGACGAACGAGCGCCCCCCCCCCTCCTGAGCCGTACCAGGCCGCGTGCCCTCAACATGGGGGGTGCCCTGGGGAAAGGGGGGCCGTGCGGCCCCCCCCACCCCAAAGCACCTTGTCCCCATGTTGATGAGGACAAGGGCCTCTTCCCGACAACCCTGGCCGTTGGTTGTCGGGGTCTGCGGGCGGGGGCTTATCGGAATCTGGGAGCCCCCTTTAATAAGGGGGCCCCCAGATCCCGGCCCCCCACCCTATGTGAATGAGTATGGGGTACGATGTACCCCTACCCATTCACCTAAGGTGTAAAATGTAAAGTACAAAAACACACACTTTTGAAAAAATATTTTATTGCACTGCTCCGGGGTCTTCTTCCGTCTTGGGGGTCTTCTCGCCGGACTCCCCCGCTCTCTTCTGCTCTTTTACCTAGCTCTTTCACGAGGGGGGGAGTCCGGCTACCTTCTTCGTCGTCGCCGCCGTCGTCTGGGGGTCTCGATCCGCCTTCGGGGGTCTTCCGGGGGTCTCTTCTGTTCTTGCGGCGGTCGTCGTCTTCCGCGCCGCCGGCGCCTTGTCCTTCTTCTTGTTCTTGTTCTTGTTCTTCTTCTTCTTCTTCTTCCGATGTTGACCCGACGCTCTCTCTGCCCGGAATGCCTGTGCCGCTCTGCGCTCGGACTTATATAGGGACATGGGGGACAGGGCGACAGGACCCCCAGACGACGGCGGCGACGACGAAGAAGGTAGCCGGACTCCCCCCCTCGTGAAAGAGCTAGGTAAAAGAGCAGAAGAGAGCGGGGGAGTCCGGCGAGAAGACCCCCAAGACGGAAGAAGACCCCCGGAGCAGTGCAATAAAATATTTTTTTCAAAAGTGTGTGTGTTTTTTGTACTTTACATTTTACACCTTAGGTGAATGGGTAGGGGTACATCGTACCCCATACTCATTCACATAGGGTGGGGGGCCGGGATCTGGGGGCCCCCTTATTAAAGGGGGCTCCCAGATTCCGATAAGCCCCCGCCCGCAGACCCCGACAACCAACGGCCAGGGTTGTCGGGAAGAGGCCCTTGTCCTCATCAACATGGGGACAAGGTGCTTTGGGGTGGGGGGGGCCGCACGGCCCCCCTTTCCCCAGGGCACCCCCCATGTTGAGGGCACGCGGCCTGGTACGGCTCAGGAGGGGGGGGGGCGCTCGTTCGTCCCCACCCCTTTCCTGGCCTGCCAGGCTACGTGCTCGGATGAGGGTCTGACATGGATTTGGGGGGAACCCCCACGCCGTTTTTTCGGCGTGGGGAGTCCCTTTAAATCCATGCCAGGTCACGGAGCTAGCGCGGCGGCAGTAACTGCCTACGCTAGCTACGTAACCTGAAGTCACGTGCTAAATGAACGGACTTGCCGATGAGCGGCAAGTCCGTTCATTTCAAAAGTCCCGCGGACTTGCCCACTAACGGCGGGATTGTCCGCTGGACTGCCAAGTCCAGCGGATAATTTGAAAACAAAACTTCAAACTTTGGCGCCAAAAAGTCCCCTGGACTTTGGCGCCAAAAAGTCCGCCGGCGCCCACACACGAGGGGATTATCCGCTGGACTTCAGTCCAGAGGATAATCCCGCGGGATTGTCCCTTCGTGTGTACGCGGCAAAAGACTTACTGATAGTTCTAGTGCAGTTACCATGATCTATTTAGTAAAGAAAACAGAGCACAGGAGCCAAGGAAATTAGATGATTCATAGATGATCAGCTGAGCAGATAATTAGACGTGGATATTAATCCAACTTTGAAGGCTTGAAAAAAATTGTGTTTATTTTCCAAACATAGGCTTTAATGAACCTATTAAAACAGAAGATTTATGATAGTATAAAGGTGCTCAGCACTTTGTTTTTGTAAGAAATAATGTGGTGTGTTATAAAATATTTTAAGAAGCATTCTTTTAATACACTGTTTAGCTCATTTCACAAAGCAGAAAACAAACTTTTTATTTTTATTTATTTTTATTTTTTTTAAGAACAAATCAACATCTTTATAATTTCCACAACTCAAATGATTAATTTTCCATTTTAACAATTTCAACTGAAACATTTTTTATGCATTCTTTATTTTAGAAGAGGATGGGAAAACATCAAAAAAACATACTATGCACATTCTACTTGTAATTGTGATACAAACTATACTATACTTTATAATAGAAACCCTAATGGTAAAGAGACAACACAATAACAATCTGAACATAAGTATTGGTGGCAGCAATGTAATCCAGGCCAAGCTAGCATAACACCCCTCCCCCTCCACACTCCTTTTCTTCCCATCTTCCTACTGTGGATATACTTCCTTCCTCTTTCCTTCTTCCCTATTAATTTGTTGCAGATCATGTGGTTTGTTCAGACTTGACGTTCTGAACTGTACATTGTTTTGCGGGCTGCCGCAAAATTACCTGGCTCATTGATACCTACGCTACCTTACAGTTTACACATTTTGCTTATTATCACACTGTTTATAATATTGGATGTTTTTATATTATTGGAAGATACATTCCTGCTGCCTAACATGTTATTAGCTATTTGAAAATGTTTATGCTATGTTTTGTAACTCATATTTGTTTTAATAAAAATTTATTGAAAGTGGAAATATTTTTTTACAAAGAACTGTAAAGGTAAAAGATATGTCTCATGCACACATCATGGGCATACCTGAAATGACACCCCATAGCACTCTATGCCATTCCTCCCTAGAAAGGAGATGCCATATATGTGGGACTTTGTTGCAGCCTAGCTGCCTGGAGGAGCCCAGAATCCAAGGAACACCTCCTGGCTTTATAGGTGCCTAAATTAGCCATCTAATTATCTAACTACCTATTACATTGTATGAGGCCCTGGAGTGCCAGGACAGTAGAAACACCCATAAAGTGACCACATTTTGTAAAACAAGTGCCCCGTGGTATTTTTTTCAAGAGATGTGAGTTTTTGGAAGATTCAATTTTTTTCCACATGTTTTTGGAAAAGGCAGAAAGACAGTGGAAATATATATTTTTACACAAAGTTGCAAATTCATAGGATATTTCTAACATACAGCATCCTTAGAATTGCACCCTAAAACACACATATATATATATATATAAAATCAAGTGTGTTTGAGCTTCCGTTTGGGGTGAACACCCTAATGCAATAGGCTGCGCACACCTCTGATTAGGACCTTGAGAATTGCCCATGGAAATAACGTTTAGAGCATGATATGATCACCTAAACAGTACTGAAATATGTGGTATATTGTTTAACTACTTCCCACCCGGCCACTGTATATATACGGCCAGGTGGGAGCCGCCTACTTCTGATCGGACGTTCCTGAACGTCCATCAGAAGTAGGGGGGTGCGCTTGTGTCACCCAGACACGGCGCATCTCGGATCGGCAGGAGGGCTTTGTGATTGGCCCTCCTGATCACATGACGGCCGTGTCCAATCACAGCTGTCATGTGATGTAAGCAAACAGCCGGTTGCTAGGCAATCGGCTCTCCTCTCCTCACACGGAAGTCGTCGCTAAGGAGAGGAGAGCTGATCGCTGCAGCCAGCTGGTGATCAGTGAGTATTAGCTGTTTTTTTTACTCACTGATCACCAGTCTAGTGTCACCAACACAGTAAAACACACATGTTCCCACACATGTCCCCAAAACACACATGTCCCCAAATAAAAACACATGTCCCCAAATAAAAACACATGTCCCCAAATAATAAAAACACATGTCCCCCACATATGTCCCAGTAAAATCACATGTGCCAATGATTATCTGCACACATATGTCCGTGATCACCTGCACACATCTGCACATGATCATTTGCGTACATATGTCTGTGATCACGGGAACCAATTATTATACACTTAACGGAATTTTTTTTTCACTAAAAACATGTAGCAGAATAAGTTGATGAAGTTAAATTAAGGGATGGTGGCGCTGTTCAGGGTGGGTGTGGGGAGGGCAGGATAAAGATATGTGACACGTGCGTATCGAATGGTAAAAACAAATATGCGTATGTCAAGTAGAATAATATGTATCAAAGGACAGTCAATCTGTTTCACTCTAACACCAGTGAGATGGAGTTTATAAAGTGACTAAGTGCGATAGCTAATGAGCATAATAATTGACTGAATACTGAATGTGTGTAAATAAATACAAATGGCACGCAATTCATAAGTGTAAAATACCATAAAAACAAAAAGTGCCTCTGTGCAATAAAAATAAAAAAAAATTATATGTATATATGGAAATGTAAAATTGAATGAATAAATAAGAATCAAATGACGGTATCCAAAAACAAAAAGTGACTTTGTGCAATAGTGGTAAGAACAGAAAAAAAAATATATATACTGTATTTATTGGCGTATAACACTCACTTTTTCACCATGAAAATCGGGTGCAAATAGCGTGTGCGTGTTATACGCCAATACTTCAATTTTAGCTGCCTCGGAGGGGACAGAGAGGGGGCGGGACGAGCGCCGTCAGATTACATACAGTGAGAATCTCCTGTTTATTTGGCGGCCTTTGTAATAGGCTGCACTGATAGTGAGGCTGCTGCATTGAAGGAAATGGTGAGGCTGCTGCATTGATGTGGACTGATGAGGCTGCATTGATGGCACTTGTGAGGCTGCAGATGGACACTGACCCTTATTTTGCTTCAAAGTTCCTTATTTAAAATGTAATTTTTTTTCCTGAAACTTCCCTCTTAAAATGAATGTGCGTGTTATACGCCTGTGCGTGTTATATGCCGATAAATACGGTATATATATATATGGAAAATAAAATAAATAAATAAGGATCAAATGACAGTATCCACATAAAAAAATATATATATATGAATATATAATAAAGTGCACAATGTCCCAGTAAATAAATAAATGGATCAAAAAATTGAAGTGGAGAAGTTGTTGACAATTGTCACAAGTGAATAATAATAAAAAAATTTAATAAAAAATAATTGTCCCAAGTGAAAAATCTATCAAAGATCAGATAAAGTGAAGTCCTGTGCTGTCTTGTGGATCTTAAAAATCTTGTAACATCAAATGACACATATAGGTGAACAGATGACTTGTACACGGTGACTTTTCAAGTGCTCCCCTCCATCCGCTGAGTGACCCCTAGTGTGAAAACAATCACCAGTGTGCCTAACCCCTGCAGGGGTAATAGGCATATAATCTCCTGGATATATACGATGGGAATCCTCCTCTGTGGGGTCGGTATCCTCAGAAAAGCCTCCTCTGCGGGGGTGTCAAGCCTCTTCCGCTTTCCAGGGATGGGGGGTAAAAACACAGATGGGGTCCGTGTGTAAAAAATATATATAACACTGATAGTGAAGTATTGCTAAAACAGTGTTAAATTTTATTAAAAATAAGTGAAGGACAATTTACATTATAGCCATATAGGCTATTAAGGACAACAAAATATAAGAAAATGCAACAATAAGGTTTAAAATGCAGAGCGTGCAGCTGGAGGGCAGAGCGATGACGGCACCGCAAAGCCCTGGTAACAGCGTGCGTTCCACTAGCGGCGGATCAAAAACCGAAAGCCGCAAAAAGGAAGTGACGCGTTGTGTACCAAGGACTGTCCTTTGATACATATTATTCTACTTGACATACGCATATTTGTTTTTACCATTCGATACGCACGTGTCACATATCTTTATCCTGCCCTCCCCACACCCACCCTGAACAGCGCCACCATCCCTTAATTTAAATTCATTCCCTTTTCTGCACACTTGTGTGTAGTACCTCTCTGGGAGGCTGCAGTTCCAATCCTAAGCGCGGAATCTTTAGTATTATATATATGTAGCAGAATAAATTTTGGCTTAAATTTATGACAAAATTTGATTTTATTGGATTTCGTTTAAAAAAGAAAGGAGAAAATATTGTTTTTTTTCCAAATTTCCGCAATTTTTTCACTTATATCGCAAAATGACCACGCAATTGTCATTGAAAGTGCGAGAGCGCTGAAAGCTGAAAATTGGTCTGGGAAGGAAGGGGGCGAAAGTGCCCTGTATTGTAGTGGATAAAGATAATCTGTCTTTAACCACTTCCCACCCGGTCAATAGCAAATTGACGTCCTGGAAGTGGTTCTGTTATCATATGACGTCCTTCAGGATAACATGCTGCCGCGCGCCCGCGGGGGGCGCGCATCGCGGCGATCGGTGGAGCTGTGTGTCAGTCTGACACACCACTACACTGATCTTGGTAATCAGGCGGAGGCTCTTTACCACATGTCCAATCACGGCTGATCATGATGTAAACAGGAAAAGCCGGTGATCAGCTTTTCCTCACTTGCCTCTGACAGACGCGAGGAGAGCCGATTGGCGGCTCTCCTGACAGGGGGGGTCTGCGCTGATTGTTTATCAGAGCAGCCCCCCTCAGATGCCCATACTGGACCACCAGGGAAGCCCCCAGGACCACCAGGGAAGTGGGCAACATGGGGTTGGCCAGGTATGTACCCCATGGCCATCCACATGTGCAAATGATGCCCAATCTGTGCCAGTCAGTGCCCACAAATGGGCACTCACTGGCACCATCATGTACAATAAAAAATCTGTGATGCCCAGCAATACCACCCATCAGTGTCATCAGTGCCCACCTATCAGTGCCCATCCATGCCCATCAGTGCCCACCTATCAGTGCCCATCAGTGTCCATCCATGCCACCTATCAGTGCCACCCATAAGTACCCATCAGTGCCACCCATAAATACCCATCAGTGCCGCCTATGAGTGCCCATCAGTGCTGCATACCAGTGCCACCTATCAGTGCCCATCAGTGCCACCTATCAGTGCCCATGAGTGCCGCCTATCAGTTCCCATCATCAGTGGCCGTCAGTGCCACCTCATCAGTACCACCTCATTGGTGCCACCTCATCGGTGCCCATCAGTGCCGCCTAATCAGAGCCTGTCAGTGCAGCCATATCAGTGCCCATCATTGAAGAAGAGAACTTACTTATTTAAAAAAAAAAATAATAGAAACAAAGAAACTTTTTTTCTTTTTTAAATAGTCTTGTTGCGCAAAAAAGAAAAATCGCAGAGGTGATCAAATACCACCAAAAGAAAGCTCCATTTGTGAGAAAAAAATGATAAAAAATGTGTTTGGGTACAGTGTTGTATGGCCGCGCAATTGTCATTCAAATTGCGACAGCACTGAAAACTGAAAATTGGCTTGGGCGGGAAGGTGTCTAAGTGCCTGGTAAGTGGTTAAAGTGTGTGAAAAAGTGATTTCTACACTGAAATATCTTTAACCGCTTCAACGCCCGGAAGATTTTACCCCCTTTCTGACCAGAGAACTTTTTGCGATTCGGCACTGCGTCGCTTTAACTGACAATTGCGTGGTCGTGAAATGTTGCACCCAAACAAAATTGACAACCTTTTTTTTCCCACAAATAGAGCTTTCTTTTGGTGGTATTTGATCACCTCTGCGGTTTTTATTTTTTGCGCTATAAACAAAAAAAGAGCTTTTTGCTATATGTATTCTTCTACATATTTTTGGTAAAAAAAAAAATCACAATAAGCGTATATATATATATATATATTGGTTTGTGCAAAAGTTATAGCGTCTACAAAATAGGGCATAGTTTTATGTCATTTTTATTATTTTATTTTTTTTATTAGTAATGGCGGTGATCTGCGATTTTTATTGGGACTGTGACATTATGACGGACACGTTAGATAATTTTGACACATTTTTTGGACCATTGTCATTTTTACAGCGATCAGTGCTATAAAAATGCATTGATTACTGTAAAAATGTCACTGACAGTGAAGGGATTAACCACTAGGGGGCAATCAGGGGGTTTATATGTTCCTTATTATGTGTTCTATCTGAAGGAGGGGAGGGGACTGTGTAGGGAAAGAGATAGATTGATGTTTTTTGCTTTATGTTTGATTTTTGCAGACTCAAAATACATATTTTATAAGTGCAAACAATTCATACTCCTTCAAATCTGTATTAAATCTAGTTGCATACAAAAGTGTTTGGTTGTGCAAGTCCTTGAGCAGAAAGTATAACGGGGTAGGGGGGAGAAAAGCCCCCCACAAAAAACAAAGAACAAAAAAACCCTGCTCCAAAGCTGAAATTCAGGGCTCTGCTAAATATTTTGTGGACTAGATAAGCCATGAAATATGTCAACTAAATGTGAATTCTCTCTAAGCACCAAATTAAAAAAAAAATACCCCTAAAATGAATGTTTACAAAAAAATTGGGATGGGGTTCCCCCCAAAATCCATACCAGACCCTTATCTGAGCATGCAGCCTGGAGGTAAGGATAGGGGAGGGATGAGCAAGCGTCCTCCCCCCTTCTGAACCATACCAGGCCACGTACCCCAACAACCTTGGCCGGTGGTTGTCAGTGTCTGCAGGGGCCCCAGATCCCGCCCCCCCCATGTGAATAGGTATCAGGTACATGGTACCCCTACCCATTCACCAAAAGAAGCAGTGAAAAGTAAAAAAAATACAAGAGTCAGTTTTTGAAAAGTCCTTTATTGTAAAATAGCTCTGAGCTGTCTTCTCACAAGCCATCTCTTCCGCCGCCATCTTTTGGTGCTGTCTCTCTCTCCGCCATCTTCTGTTGCCATCTTCTCCTGTCGCCGTCTTCTCCCACTGCTGTGTTATTCCTCGCTGCCCGGTGACAACACAACGGAGGAAGACGTCGGCGAGGAAGAACACAGCAGCGGGAGAAGTAGGTGGTGGCGGGAGTGACAGTGGCAGGAGAGACGGCTCAGAGCTATTTTACAATAAAGGACTTGTCAAAAACGGTCTCTCTCCGATAAGCCCCCCACCCATGGACCCAGATAACCACTAGCTAGGGTTGTCAGGAAGAGGCACTTGTCCTATCAACATCAAAGCACCCACCTCCCATGTTGCAATCTAGCAACATCTAGCAACAGCTAAATCAACATCTAGCAACAGCTAGAGGGCCACCAGTTTAAACCCCCTGCCTTAGATAAACCTCTGTGCTGCCTCGACAACCAGATAGTCTGGCTTAAAGCTGTTTCGCTTATGAATTCCTCAAATTGTATCCAATTTTTAAAAGGGGCACTAATCAATTATTCTCACCAGAACTACTGCTTTATGATAATTCTCAAGGTCTGGTAAAGACAATCCCCTAGTTGACTTAGATCTAACAAGCATTTTATATGCAACACGGGGGGCCTCTATGCTTCTAGATAAATCTCTTTAACAATGATCTAAGAGTTTTAAAATAAGCCACCATTATATTTATCGAGAGTGCCTGAAAAATATAAAGAGCCTTTGGAAGAGTCACCATTTTAATCATGTTTATCCTGCCCAGCCAGGTAAGCCTGCTGGCTGGATAACCATTTAAGTCCTGCCTTATTCTATTGAGAAGAGGCAAATAATTATCCTGATATAAATTAGTTACTGATGCAGATAGGTTTATACCTAAATATTTCAGCACTTCTGTTTCCATTCAAAAGAGTACAGAGGGGGGGCATGGTTGGATGCCTCTCTGAATGGCCGCACATTGACACAGCTCCGGCTCCAAGTGGCTCTGCAGGGCTTCCAGTGTGAGTAGAAAATGCCCGACACAGGCTTTTCTACCCGACCCAAGACCAGTGACAACCAGGGGATGTCCAAAAGGAAGGATATGGGGCTCCTCGAAAAATGACCAAATTCTTCCTGAATTCTTCCATACAGCCAAGATGATGCCGGGAGCAGCTACATGAAGAACAGCAGTGTGACAGGGAGAGAAGGAGAGGCTATCGGCTCCAGCGCAGGACCTGCACTCCACACAGTGAGTACAGACCCCTGCTCTCAAGCTTCCTCTGCCTCCAGCAGTTGTCATGAACTAGGTACTCACCGAGGTCAAGATGCCTAGAGCGGTTGCCCTTGCGACTCGGCACCCACTGCCCTGAAGGTGATACAGGGACGGTTGGCACCAAGAGGCACAAGCCACCTGTAGGATGGTGACCAGGCGTGGGCTCAGGTGTTGCAGTAGGGAGTTGACTGGAGCTGGTGGATAGGCCCAGGGTTCACTCAGGTAGAAATCCAGCAAGCAGGCTGAGGGTCAAACACAGAGAGGTTAGTCGGGTACAGGCTGAGGGTCAAACACTGGTAGGCAAGGTCCAAGGCAAGGTAACAAGGCGTTTAGGCAAAGAGAGTCCAAGGCAGGCCGGGGGTCAAGTACTGGCAGCAGAGAGGAGAATCCAGGATACAGGCCGAGGGTCAAACACAGTAGAAGACAACAGATCCAGAGGCAAGCTGAAGGTCAAGGTCAGGAGAAGGCAGGGTAGTCAGACGATCCAGGTTTGGCAACAAGTAAGGCAATCTTAGGAATCAGGCACAGGGTACAAGCAGGAAGTAGCTGTCAGACGAACCAGCGTCTGTCTGGGCACAGAGGCCCTCCTTTTATAGGGCCGCTGAGGTCACATGGGGCGAGCAACGCTACTGTGCATGCGCGCGCGCCGCTCGGCGAGACCGCGAGTGCGCGTGCGCCGCCCCAGTATCTCCCTGTCACTGGCTATGAGCCGGGGAGCGGACGGGATCCCTGTCAGCAGTCCTGTGAAATCCAAGCCCAAACTGAATGCTAAAGGTAGCCAACACACTGAGGTGAGCTTCTCACAAACACCCTCTCCTGCCAACACAGCCCCAGACATCTCAATTGCAGCTTTCCCTATCACAAACCAGTCGGTGCTTGACACCACTTTAAAGGATATGCTGATTTCATTGCAAAGTTCCAAACATGCTGACATTCTTACATTGCGACACCAATTTAAAGCTGAATTGCATGTGATGGACGATCATGTTACACACTTAGACTCCAAGATGGGGGAATTCACAATCAACTTTAACAATGTGGTTGATGTGCACAGTAAGCTGGAAGAGGATATAGAGTTGGCCGATTTAGAAGATCGCTCATGTAGAAACAACGTCAAAATAAGTGGCATACCAGAATCCGTTAAACCTGCGGCACTAAAATAATTCTTTACATAACAAATGTCCGATCTCATGTCGGAGACCCATCCAGCTGGGCTACTTATTGATCGTATACATAGGCTTCCAAAGCCTCTCAGTCTACCAGACAATATCCCACGTGACACGATCATTTAAAATCACTTCTACCACACCAAAGAAAAGTTTCTTCGGATCACCAGAAATCCTGAAGCTATGCCAAAACAATATGCTGGTTTATCCTTTTATGTGGATCTCTCACAGTACACGATGAGCAAATGTAAGAACTTGGCCACCATCACTAGTACCGCTTACTCCCACTTCTGCGATCTCCAAATTGTTTTCAACCTCTGAGACTACTCACCTTTGCCAATTTTTATTCAGATCACTTCAACAAACCTGACCTCTTTACCTCTATTCTACCATGCCTTTCAAAATAACATCCTTCAATGTTAAGGGGCTCAATAACCCAATCAAAAGGCACTCCCTATGGTCTGATGCTCATAACCTGAAATGTGATGTCCTATGCCTCCAAGAAATGCATTTTGCTCACAATAACGCTCCATCCTTTGTCCACAAACACTTTCCACACATATACTTTGCCAATGCAGTTCAAAAAGAAGAACAGAGTCTTAATTGCCATTAAGGATACCATTCACATCAAACCTCTGGAAGTCATCCTTGAGGATCATGAGTGTGATATGGAATCTTAATAATACATATGGGGAATTTGAATTATTAAGATCTTAGTGTTTTGCTCAGTGCCTCCAACCTAACGGTAAAAATGTGAACTTTCAGTAACATACCACAATAATTTCCTGAGTTCGTTAATCTATGGGGAATTCTTACCAATGTATAAATATTCCCCAATAAAATGAATAAGTAAATAATTTTTATTAATTTACAAGTATAATTATACAATTTCATACAGAACCGGGATTTCTGGTGATTAATATTTCATACACCCTACCAAAGACATCAAAAAAATTTCCTTAATATTTGGCAAATAACCCCAGGGTAGCCCAAATGACTATGTTAAATTAAAATTGCGGTAATTACGCCTTAAGTTCAAAAACACAATGGGGATTATTTACTAAAGCTGTAGGGTGCAAAATCATGCTCACTTCTGCACAGAAACCAATCAGCTTCTAACCTCAGCTTGTTCAATTAAGCTTTGGCAATAAAACCTGGAAGCCGATTGGTTTCTATGCAGAAGTGAGCCTGATTTTGCACTTTCCAGCTTTAGTAAATAAACCCCAATATCTCTTGTCCCTCGGGAAGACAATCCTCTGAATTTCTCCGGCCGGATGAAATACAAAGTTTGTCTAGAGGAGTCAACAGATAAATTAATCTTTCTTTCAAATTGATAATATCTAACAGAGCTACCAGATTGTATGCGGTGATAAATAATTTCCCTGGGACCACAATAGCCAAATTTGTTGTAATACAGGTTGATCTTGATTTAACCCACAAGCGGCTTTAACACACAAGGCCAGTAACGTGGGACAATTATTAAATACTAAACTACCCTTCACACAGTATTGGATAAGATACAATGTACACAGTAAGATACAATTCCTATGATTTTGGGAAGAGAAAATATTATCAATAATTAAATGGTCAGTATCTCACCACTGGTTAAAGGAAAGGGATAAAAAAAAAAAGGATCAGCGTTTTTTTTTGTGACTGCGACATTATGGCGGACACATCGGACATTTTTGGGACCATTGTCATTTATACAGCAATCAATGCTATTTAAATGCATTTATTCCTGTATAAATGACACTGGCAGTGAAGGGGTTAACCACAAGGGGGCAGTGTAAGGGTTAAGTGTGCCTAGGGGTGTGTTTCTTACTGTGGGGGGGGGCGTGGCTGTCAGCTAGTGAATGCTGATCTCTGCTCCAATCACAGGGAGCAGAGATCGGCGTCACTAGTTGCTAGGCAGAACGGGGAGATGCTGTTTATCTCGGCATCTCCCCCTTCAGCCTTCCCGTGAGACGATCGCGGGTGTCCCCGTGGTGATCGAGTCCGCGGGGACCGCGGCCGGACTCACGGGGTGCCGAACAGCGTGCAGCATGGGAGCGCTCCCGATGGCACGGACAGGCAGAAAGGAGGGACTTATATATATGCCCTCCTGCCTGTCTGTGCCATTCTGCTGACGTATATCGTCGTGCGCTGGTCGGCAAGTGGTTAAATAATATGTTCTCTTTTCATAATGTGTATCTGTTTGTATATTGGTGCTGGAATATATATATTTATATTATTTAAGTACTTTACTGTACTGGTTACCGGTCCAATATAAAATACGCTAAGTATAATTTTGATGAATCAATATCACATAAAATGGTTATATATGTGGATAAATGTATAATTCTAGCATATCTAGGAAAACACATGCTAGTGGTTTATTTTTATACAGTTATAGCCATGATTCATATATCTTTCATAACACTGATTGGCATTTTAAAACAATTCTTACTTCTAATTTGATCTTACATTTAAGTCTTATGTTTTTACCATACAATAGAATTATCATTGGGTCAGTAGAAACCAGTAGAAAATCATAATTGTATCTATGGTCTGGAATATAATATATAATTTGAGTGACTTATAATCAAATATAGGTATTTTAAAATAATGCTGAATGCACAACTTTCAAATGTCTTCCTGAGTCTTTTGAAGTCTTTTAAAGTGAACTTTGGACAGAATATTTAGATAGAGTTTTGCTGTATACACAATACATAGAGTCTAAACAAAAGGTTTCGTTAGATAAGGGTGATTTCTCTGAGAACAATCCACTTATAGTCCACTTTTTATGGCAGTGTTGGGACTAGCCTTTTATCTACCCAACAATGACACGTAATTATCTTTGATTTCTGCTTCCCAATAAGTTGATTGTCTGAAGAACCAGTTTCTCTCTATTCTTGTTTTAAGTGGTTTCAAGAGGAGAACAAAAACAGGTAAATATAGTTTAGTTTCGTGAAAAGGGTGCTATTGTTCAGGTCACTTTGTTTCAACATAAGGCTTGTGTATTGACCTCAACTATCCCCTAGAGAGCATAATTCAATCAACGTTCGCTGGTGGGGGGGGGGGGGGGGGGGGGGGTCGAACCCCACGTATGACAACTCCTTGGTTAAGTGTTTCATGAATTATGAAAAATTTTATGTATCCTGGCCATGACAATGCGAAATCGATAAAGCCAACCATTGCCAACATCTAGGCACCCAACACAAAACAAATATTCGTTCTTCATAAGCTTTGGAAGAAGAAGAAGGGGAACTTGCTGCTATGCTGCTATGCAGAGATTTTAATGCAGTCCCTGATGGCTTCCTGGATATCTCAGGCCCCACCACAAAACGCATGTGACCCTCTACATTAAACCACTTCCTCAAGTCCAATGCCCTGTTTGACATCTGGAGATGCCAACACTCCACGGAACGAGACTTATCCTTTTTTTCCCAAACCCCACTGCTCTTACTCGAGAATTGACTTATTCCTGATGGAAAAAATTCCTACTACAAAATATCACATTTTCCGAAATTGACACCATCACGTGGTCAGACCATGCCCCGATATCAAAAGAGTACAGAGGTCTGAGAGCCCTAAGCTCCCCTTGGGGGATAGAGATGTTTAACCACTTCAGCTCTGGAAGGTTTTATCCCCTTCATGACCAGGCCATTTGTTGTGATACAGCACTGCGTTACTTTAACTGATAATTGCACGGTCATGCAACGCCGTACCCAAATAAAATGTATGACCATTTTTTCCCACAAATAAAGCTTTCTTTTGGTGGTATTTGATCGCCTCTATGGTTTTTATTTTTTGCGTTATAAAACACAAAATACTGACAATTTTGGAATAAATATATATTTTTTTCTTTCTGCTTTAAAACACACCCAATAAAAAGTAAAAAAAAATCTAATTTCTTCATCAGTTTAGGTCAATATGTATTCTGCATATATTGATTGGTTTGCACAAAAGTTATAGCGTCTACAAACTATGAGATATTTTTATGGAATTTTAATTAAGTCATTTATTTTTTACTAGTAATGACAATGATCAGCGACATTGCGGTAGACAATTGGACACCAAGTGACACTTTTGACACTTTTTTGGGGACCAGTGACACCAATAAATTGATTAGTGCTAAAAAATGCACTGTCACTACTAATGACACTGGCAGGGAAGGGGTTAACATCAGGGAGTGATCAAAAGGTTAAATGTATTCCTGGGGAGTGTTTAATAACTGTGTGGGGGGTGCTTTGATGTGGGAAGACAGGATCTCTATTTTCCCTTGTCACATAATGGCAATCTGCCATTTCTCCTGTCAGGAACGATCAGCGTTTCCCTGCAGACATCAGGTCCCAGAGGACATCAGGTCCACTGGACTCACTGATTGGCTCATGCTGTGTCCTAACACAGCGAGAACGGGTCGATGGTGGCGCGTGTGTGCGCCGCAGACCCAGAAGTGCAGAGTCAGGTACCTGTACGTGATTCTGCCTGTAGGAGCAGCCGCCCCGCAGTAAAATGTATAGAGGGGCGGTTGGCATATTAGTCTTCGTTGACGTTTAAGTTTCAGAATTCCCTATATCTTTTTAATTCCATTAAAATGTTAGGCATCGTCTGTTTTGGGTTAGACACAGAGCAAATGCAGATACATTATGTTCTTGACCAGCTATTTCTATGCCCTGTACACCTTGATTTGCCCGAATTGTCCCTAGGAGGGTTTCTAGAGATAGCATTAATAACAATGGAGAGAGTGGGCATCCCTGTCGCATTCCATTGTAAAGAGCAAATGGCCACGACAGGTTCCCATTTATTCGGACTTGAGCAGCTGGTCTGGAATATAGTGCATGTGGGCCCAACCCAAGGTTGAAAGCATATAGTCCCAGTCCAACCTGTCAAAGGCCTTTTTGGTAGACATGTGCAATTAATTTCGGACAGGACACATTTTTGGTCATTCGGAGATTTGGATGTATCCGAACCCCCAGAATGAAATAGTAATGCATAGTAACAAATTTTATGGAAATACGTTAAAATTTGTTTTGTTTATTCATTTTCTAAAGAATTAAAAATTTTCAGAACTATTTGAATTTGTATCGGTCGAAAAACTGATGCAAATTCTGTGTGAAGAAATAGCTGGTTGTTAAGCAAACGGTCGGGAAGCTGGCCACCCACATCTTTAACAACCATGAGTCCTCATCTGTCAGCTGGCTTCCCCCCTGACAAATGAAAAAAAAAAAAAAAGAATTCTGGCATTGCCCAGCAATAGAAAAAAGTTTTTTTTTTTAAATGGCGTGGGGACCCAGTCCATAACAGACCATTATCTGATCATGCAGCCTGACAGGTAAGAAAAGGGGGGGGAGCAAGCCTCCCTCCTGAACCATAGCAGGCCACATGCCCTCAACATAATAAAAACACAGAGAGACAGTTTGACAATGCCTTTATTAAAAAATAGAAAAATAGTGTTCCTCAATGTAAATCCATCGTCAATCATGCCACCTACTGACCCTAAAAATTAAAAATAAAATTTAAAAAATGATCCGCCTCCTGGGAGGCCTCCCACCGAATGCCCAGCATGCACCAGTCTGTGATGTCAGAAGGGGCAGTGCCACAGGGTTACCTATATAAGAAATGTCAAACAGCAAGCCAGACTAAAAAAACAGTGTTCCCCAATGTAAATCCATTATCAATCACGACGCCCGCCAGACCTGAAAAAGCAAAATTGTTCCCAGCATGCAACAGTCTGTTAAATCACAAGGGGGAAGTGCCGCCAGGTGGCTCCGCCCATTACCTATATAAGAACTCTCAAACAGCAAGCCAGGCATTTGGCAGTTTGCCTTAGTTGACAGTGGAGCAAGTTTTTAAATTTCCTTGGGCAAATAGGCGATTTGCTGGCCAAATTTTTGCTCAGCCTGAACCGTTCACCTAACTCTAATTTTGATAATCACCTGCCTGTAGGTTAGCCTATTAAAATCAATGCCAGACCCTCATCTAGGATAAGGGTTTAGCATAGATGAAGGGGATCCCTGGCCATTTACAAACACAACAAGGCAGCCAGGAACTGTCAATTGCCAGCAATTTAAATGGCATTTTCTTTGTAAATGTTGTAAATTTTGCTGTAATAGGCTGTATACAGTATATCATACAGGAACACCACTACACAGACAAGTTCAATCACCCCTAAGTGTGTTATTTAAATTAATTTCACTTTTATTTTTTTTTCACTTTAAGCATTATTTTAATTTGTGCTTCCTGCCCAAAAAAAGTGGTTTCTCGCTTTGGTACATGTCCAGCTCCACGTGCCCTTTGTTTGACAATCTTGTGCCCATTATTTTAGAAAATGGCTATAGCTAATTTAAATTATTGATCTCAGTGAGGGTTCAGATTCAGCACTTGGACTTAGGTAATGTTTGATGAACATGTACAGTATATTGAACCAAACCCAGGTACATTCATAGTGCCACTATTTTGTACTAAGACCAGGGATAGACAACCTTGCCACTCCAGCTGAGGTGAAACTACAAATCCTATGAGGCATTTCAAGCCTCTGGAAGCCACAGACATGACTGCCTTTTTAATTCTGCTGTACTTGATTAAGTGTATGAGGTTAAACTAGGTATCTTTTGTAAGGTTAAAAAAAAATACTTTCAAAATTCCATTCCTTAAAAATGTACCATATTTAAAAAAAGAACTGAACTGGACCATAAAAACTGGAAAGAACTGAACATAGCATGACTGTAGCATTTCAGGAAAATGGAAAAAGTTTTTTTTTTATCTTTTTTTAGCCCATGCAAACTACAATGTACTGGCTCTGCAAGCTTTTGATTTGTAACGACCATCTATATTTACAAGAGGTTAATAAACTATGAGGATGGTAACACTATTATTTTTGCTTCAAGCAACCAGAGAAACATGGATCAGCTCTCTGTTTTGACAGACGCATCTATAGTATCCATTAAAAGGTGCCTCAAGATAGATTTCACATCAAGTTTGCTATTTTTAGAGGTTATAAAGCATAATAAGCAACGTGTCTACAAGACCTAAAAAAACATCTGCACTATAGGAAAATTGCAAGATTATATTTTTTTTACGTTAACAGTTTAAAAACCTTCGGAAAAAATTATTATTTTGATATAATTTTTATTCAAGGGTAGTTTTCACTTATATCAAGAATGTAGTTCCCAAAATAAAGCAGTTTATCTGAACAGTTTATATGAAATGAGAACTAGAACCCTGGAAGTTAGATTAAACCATCTCATAGGGAGATGCACTCTAGTGTGCTATTAATCAGCAATAGAAAGCACTACTCTCAAGGCAGATATAATACAATGCAGCACCAGAGTGCATCACCATGCAGCTCATTATGGACTGATATTGGCATTGCATCCTATCATTGTAAAGGTTCATCCTATGTTTATAAATCTGAAGCACAGAGATAAAACGGTTCAGGTTTGTTCCCTATGCTGATCAAAAACACAAATATAGTGGTTTTCTTTATTTTAGATTTCAGTGGGGGTCTTCTATTTTATGTTACATTTCTTTCTCTTTTTTTCATCCAGTAAAATCTTTACTATATAAAAAAATATATATATATTTTCTAAATGGTAATAACTAAGTATCTTGCTATAAAAGCCATAAAAATATGAAACAAAAGATTGCAAAATGTAACCATTTTTTCATTCCAGTAAGTTTTTATTGATTTTTCAATAGACAAAACAATTAGCCAATATGATAGAAAATCTAGGGTATCAATCAGAGTCAAAACATTACAAACGGCAGATAACATCTAGAGAGTAGAACATTCAATCGAGTGTGTTTAACATTAATCATACTGTATAACACCTCATATTTGCCCAGGGCAACATTCAGTATAACAAGGTAAGGGAAATAATAAACAATCAAACATGGGGAAATACACAGAGAGGGAATATTATGGCACAGTATTATTACAGGTACCATCAAGTCCAAGAGTTACAGGCTTTTTGAGTGTTGATATAAGCTTTCCTATCAGAAGATAACAAGGTTTCATAGGTGTAAAGGGTTTGACTTGCTTGAATTGTGTTCACTAGAGATGGGCCAAACACCCCCTTGTTGGGTTTGCAGCAGAACTCCCTATCAGGGAAAAAGTTCTGACCCGAACAGCGAACTCCTTTGAAGTCTATAGGAGTCAAACAGGAAAAAAAGGCTTTTATGCAAGTAATTGGCCATAAAAGGGGTATGGAGGTCTGGGTACTGCCCTGGGGGGACATGTATCAATGCAAAATTTTCTTTTAAAACTATAGTTTTTTTCAGGAGCAGTGAATTTGATGATGCTTACAGTGCAATAATAAAAATGAAAGAAAAATCCTTTAACCACTTCAATACCGGGCACTTATACACCTTCCTGCCCAGGACAATTTTGAGCTTTCTGTGCTGTCACATTTTGAACGACAATTGCGCGGTCATACAACACTGTACCCAAACTAAATTTTTATAATTTTTTTTCCACAAATAGAGCTTTATTTTGGGGGTTTTTGATCACCCCTGCGTTTTTTTTTTTTTTGCTAAACAAATAAAAAAAGACCGAAAATTTGGAAAAAAAGTAAAGTTTTGCTTTTGTTTCTGTTATACAATTTTGTAAATAAGTAAGTTTTCTCTTTCACTGATGGGCACTGATAAGGCGGCACAGACGGGCACTGATAAGTTGGCACCTAGGAGGTGGCATCAATGAGCAGGCACTGACAGGCACAGACGATGGGCACTGATATGCAGCACTGATGGGCACTGGTAGGCGGCACTGATGGGTGGCACTGATATGCAGCACTGATGGGCATTGATAGGCAGTACTGGTGGGCACTAATAGGCGACACTGATGGGCACTGAAAGGCTGAAAGGATGGGTACTTATGGGTGGTACTGATAGGCAGCACTACTGGGCACTGCTAAGCACTGATATGCGGCACTGATGGGCATTGATACGTGGCACTGATGGGCACTGATGGACACTGATACACGGCACTGATGAGCATCCTTGGTGGCCCTGGCAGTGGTGGGCATTGTCAGTGGGCACTGATTGGCAGCTGCCTGGGCATTGATTGGCAGCTGCCTAGGCACAGATGTGCATTTCCCTGGAGGTCTAGGGGGGCATACCTGGTGGTCCAGTGTGGATGGCCATCCTGGTGGTCCTGGGAGGCATGATGGTGGTCCTGGGCGGGATCCGAGGGGAGGGCTGCGCTGATAAACAATAAAAGCCGATCACCGGCTCTTCCTATTTACATCGTGATCAGCCGTGATTGGACACTGATCACATGGTAAAGAGTCTCCGTCAGAGATCACACACCGCAACAACGATCGCCAAGATGCGCGCCCCCGGGGGCACACAGTGGCTCAGTATCCTGAGGACATCATATGATGCCTAGTCAGGATATTGAAACCACTTTGCTGCCATCATTCTGCTATATGGTGGGGGCGGCAAGTGGTTAAATATAGTGACTGGGGGTCCCCTTAGCCTGGCTGTAAAGTGGCACATCTGTAGCATACATAGAACATGCTGCAGCCAAAATTACTTTTTTTTTTTTTTTTTTTTAGAAGAGACAATTCACATTCAAATAGACATGCAGTTGCAATTTCCGGCACCCAGCTATAAAGAAAAATAAAGAAAAAAGCGCCTGGGTTCCCCCCAAAAATCTATACCAGACTCTTATCTGAGCATGCAGCCTGGCAAGTCAGGAAGCACCCCTTTATCCTGAAGTATGCCGGGACACATGCCCTCAACGTGTGGGGTGCTTTGGAGCAGGGGGCTCTGTTCCCCACCCCAAAGCACCTTGTCCCATGTTGATGGGGACAAGGGTCTCTTCCCCACGACCCTGAGCTGTGGGGGGTCTTCAGGCAGGGCGCTTATCGGAATATGGATGCCCCCTTTAGGAAGGGGCCCCCAGATCCGCCCCCCATATGAATAGTACCCCTAACCATTCACCAAAAAAGTGTAAAAAAAGTAATAAAAACACTGACAGTTTTACAATTCCTATATTAAAAAAATAAAATTAAAAAAACAGTGCCCCCGTTATCCATTGTTATCCACCACACCGTCTGCTGCACCCGCAAAAGAACAATAAAAAAAATGCTCCACACTCATTGACGGCCGACTGCCAAATGCCCCCTCTACCGTTTGACAACTCTTATATAGGTAAGGGGCACTTGATCACCTCCCCCCTTCCTGACCTGCCAGGCTGCATTCTCTGATAAGGGCCTGAAATGGATTTTGGTGGGGAACCTCATGTCTTTTTTACTATTTCTTTTTCCAGCAATATTTTTTCTCTATTCAGCTGTTAGCGGGGAAGCCCATTGCTGGCTGATGACTCATCGGTTGTTAAGGACACTGCGGCTGACTTCCCGTCCCCACTCCTTATCAACCAGCTTTTACTGCACCCTGATTGGGCAATGCTTTGCCCAGTCAGGGCGCAGAATGCACTGTGCAGCACGCAGTGCATTGGAGGTGGGCAAAACACCCAGCAAACTTGAGTGTTTCTCGAATGGAGCGAACAGCCAATGTTCAGCTCGAACTTTGCACAGGGTTGGGAGAATAAGGGGGTCAAGTACCACCTTTGGGTGAATTTTTTGAGTCAGCTCCCAAAGGGAAGTACAGCTAGAAGATCGATAGATCATCCTCAGTGTGCATTGCCATTGAGAGGGGGTGTAATGCGTTCCCAAGCCACTCTCCCACTGTATGAAAGGGGGGGACCTCACTAAAGCTTGCTTCTCCTGGAGAAGGTTATAGAAGAGTGAGATGCCTTTTGTGTTTGGAGAAAGAGCCATGCTCGATTAGAAATCTTCTGCAAAAGACAGGGTGTATGAGCGAGGCAACGACCAATTTGTAGGTATTGAAATAGCCCAGTTGGTGCTAGTATGAGCTCCTCCCTTAGCTTAGAGAGGGGTTTTAGTTTCCCGTTGTCATATAAGTGGTTAACATAACTAAGGGAGGTTGTTTGTTTGGGTGGAAGACGTATATCAGGGATTAGTAAGCGTAGTGATGATAGAGAGATTTTTAACAGAACCACGAGAATTTGTTCCCAACAGTGATCTAGGAACTTCCATCATACGTGTGTAGCAGCTCTGATGGTCAGGGAATAGTAGGTGGGGATATTCCCTTTCAGGCCCGTGCTATGCAACCAGAATTCTAGATTCTGGCACCAGTGAGCATTGAAGGCTGCCGAGAACTAGTCTCTGTTGCGCCAATACAGTGGAGTGGTAGTAGTCTTTGTCCACAAGTCCAGAACCCCCTGCTAGTCTGTTTTATGAGTATGCTGTGTACACTACAGGGTTTCCCCCCTTGCCAAATAAAATGTAACCATTTAATAATGTTAAAAGGTTAGCATTATTAAAATATTGCTTTTTCATAAAGTTGATACACAATACATTTATAAGTGAGTAAAATTAAATGAATACAAATTAATTGCTTGTTTTCAATATCATTTATTTTGGATTCATTAAAATTCATCACTATTGTGATTCGGAGTTTCAGATACATCACTGAAACCAGGAGCTATTTTAAAGCTGAAAAACAAAAAAAACTAAATATGGTTTGTAGTACTCTGCGAGTCGCCTCCATCCCCATTGTACATACAAGAATTTTGCCCATTGGGACTTTAGATGAAGCACCACACAGCCAGTAATAAAAACAGAGTACAGGTTTATTAAGTATATGCCAGCAATAGAGCTGGGAAAGGTGTCATAATGCCAAACAGTTGGCCCAAATGTACAGATACATTAGATGGTTAAATACAGAAACTAAATAGTCTATGGTAAGTTTGTCATAGCATTTATGGTGACGCAATGCATTTCGTGAGTTCAGTCTCACTATTCAGGGGTTGATGAATAGACATAATCTATAAAGTAGAAATGGTTAAAAAATATAACATAGTAATAAACATGGAAATGTATCAGGTAGATTGAAATGTGGGAATCAGACTAAGGGATCCATATTCACAAAGATGCAGGATGCTGCATGCCAAAGTCGCACCATTAGCCACCAGAGACATCTAACCCGGGAGCTGTGGGTAAAGGATCCAAAATGGATCAGCAGAGCAAAGCAGGACAGATGGAAAAATGGCTAAACAGAACCATCCAGCTTGGTCTGCCAGGATGGGGGTTAGAAAATGATGGGTGATAATGTGCACTAATAAATTAAGAAAAAAAAAAAAGTAAAATATAGGTGAGAAAATATTAAAATAATGATTAAATGGCCAAGAGCAACCACAAGGTACAATTGGGAATGGTGAATAGGACCTGAACAGCTGAGTCTAAGTACATGTGTTATAAAGTATAAAATGCAACTTGGTGAGGCAGTGACACCAGTGCATGGGAATACCCCAATAATGCAAGGTCAAATCGGGTTAAAAAAGTAAATGTGTGACAAAAAAAAATAGGGGGGTTAGTACCCACCAGGAGCAAGAGAATGCTGACCAAAAATAACGTGTGTCCAACCACCTGGGAGACATTGCATAGACTGGACTGGTGTCTGAGCCCTCCTATTTATAGCCCCGCAGGCCCATCACAGGATCCCTCCCAATGCCAGGTGGACGCCGCCCAGGGTGAGCCCATTTTAAAGCAGGACAGTGCTATCCCAGTGCCATTTTAACCAGATGGCACCCATGCTATAGCCGAAAGATGGCTACAGTGCTGGCTTTAATTGCCAGGAAGGCATCCATGTACGTCCTCCCAGGAACACGCTTCCCATGCGCCCCCTCGGGCATGCATCGGGGAATAACTGTGATGGCCATGTCCCTTGGACACAGCCAATCACAGATTGTGGTAAATGGCCAATCA
This sequence comes from Lithobates sylvaticus, assembly GCA_028564925.1. Classification (NCBI taxonomy): domain Eukaryota; kingdom Metazoa; phylum Chordata; class Amphibia; order Anura; family Ranidae; genus Lithobates; species Lithobates sylvaticus. The sequence goes on along the minus strand of CM053026.1, from coordinate 366,419,716 downwards.
CAGCAGCCTTTTACCATGTGATCGCTGCATCCAATGACAGGTGATCTCAAATATAAACATATGCGATCATCTCTCATTCACGGCTCTCCTTCCCTCACACAGAGACCACTTGTGAGGAAGGAGAGAGATCTGTGAACGGAGTGAGTTGCTACAATTTATTACAGTTGGTTACAGTGCCCGAACAGTGTCAGGGTGCCCATCAGTGCCACCATGTCATTAGTGTTATCAGTGCCATAGTGTCACAGTGCCCATCAGTGTCACAGGGCCATCAGTGTCACCATACCTCAGTGCCAGTGTCACCGTGCCTCAGTGTCATCAGTGACACTGTGCCATAGTATCATCAGTGCCATCAGTATTATCAGTGCCCATAGTGTCATCAGGACCCACAGTGTCATCAGTGCCACCAGTGACACAAGTGCTATCAGTGTCACATTGCCATCAGTATCACACAATGCTGCATATCAGTGCTGCCAGTGCCATCAGTGTCACAGTGCTATTAGTGCCATAAGTGCCATCAGTGCCACACAGTGCTGCATATCAGTACTGCAAGTGTCATCAGTGTCATAAGTGCCATCAGTGGAACTTCATCAGCACCCATCAGTGTTGCTAATTAGTGCTGCTTATCAGTGCACATCTGTGCAGCCTCATCAATGCCCATCAATGTTGGCTTATCAGCACCCATCAGTGTCACAGTTTTATCAGTGCCATTAGTGACACCATGTCATCAGTGCCACAGTGCCCATCAGTGTCAGTGCCATCAGTGTCACCCTGCCTTACTTTGCCTTACCACGTCTCACCTTGCCTCAGTGTCATCAGTGCCACAGTGTCATCAGTGCCCATAGTGTCAGTGTCACAGTGCTATCAGTTTCACAGTGCCACCAGTGACATAAGTGCCATCAGTGACACACAGTGCTGCATATCAGTGCTGACAGTGCCATCAGCACCACAGTGCCATAAGTGCTGCCAGTGTAACAGTGCCATCAGTGTCACATTACCATCAGTGTTACACAGTGTCACATATCAGTACTGCCAGTGCTGTCAGTACCGTATGTGCCATCAGTGTCACAGTTCCATAAGTGCCATCAGTGGAACCACATCAGTGCCCATAAGTGTTGCTAATTAGTGGTAATTATCAGTGCACATCTGTGCAGCCTCATCAGTGCCCATCAGTGTAGGCTTATCAGCACCCATCAGTGTCACCATGGCATTAGTGTCATCAGTGCCATAGTGTCACAGTGCACATCAGTGTCATTGTGCCTCAGTGCACATCAGTGTCATTGTGCCTCGGTGCAACCCTGCCTCAATGTCACTGTGCCATAGTGTCATCAGTATCACACAGTGCTGCATATCAGTACTGCCAGTGCCATCAGTACCATACATGCCATCAGTGTCACAGTGCCATCAGTGGAGCCACATCAGTGCCCATCAGGGTTGCTAATTAGTGCTGCTTATCAGTGCACATCTGTGCAGCCTTATCAGCACCGAACTGTGCAGGCTCACCATTGCCCATCAGTGCAAGCTTATCAGCATCCATCTGTGCAAGCTTATCAGCATCCATCTGTGCAGGCTCACAACCACCACCATGTCTAAACAATTATTTTTAACTGAAGAGGCATACCAAATTCTAGGTGCGGCCGACGAGAGAAACAGGAGCTCTCTGTATTGGATTCTGCTTTGGATTCGGATTCTGACTCTGATTTCAATTACGAGTCAATGTTAAGCAGTGGGACAATGACAGACTCAGAGGAGGATAGTGTGCCCTCCAAACGAAGGTGTTCTGTTAATGAGGAGGCAGTGACACCAGCAGAAAGGTGCCATCCACTAGTAACGAAGTACCTCGGCAAGAAAGGCCAAGTACTAGTGGGGTGTAACCTCAACTCCAAAGGGTTAGGACCCATGTCAGCCTTCTCAATGTACTTCAGAACCCCCTGTGGCTTCCTCCCAACTCAGGAGCAGCTAACATCCCCCTTTCACTACCCAGCCAGGAGTCTAGAACACAGAATTTTTGCCCCAATAGATTTTTCATTAAACTTTTACAGAGGACCTGTTATCCTCAATTGTGGCTCAGTGCAACCTGTATCCACAACAGTTCAAATCAAGTAAGCCAACGTCCTATGAGTCGTGTCTTTATGAGTGGAGAGACCGAAAAGTGGAGGCGTTCAAGATTTTTTAGGGCCTCACATTCAATATGGGACTCACCAAAAAAAAAAAAAAAAATTAGTTTTGTTCATATTGGTCCAACCACCCCATCCACCACATGCCAATCTACTCACCCAGAACCAGATATTTGTGGTTCCTCCATTAAAACGACTATACCCAGTGCCCTAGCATATGACAAGATTTATAAATTCAGCAAGTTACAGTATTTACCCAGACCAACATATCTGCGTCGATGAGTCGCTTGTCAACTTTACCGGCAGGCTGGGCTTCCAGCAATTCATCCCCAGCAAAAGGGCCCGATATGGGGTGAAAATGTATAAATTATGTGACCGAGCCTTCATGGTGTACGAATGGAAGGACACCCTGCTGCATCTCCCTGAATGCCCAGACTACATAGGATCAAGTCATTTGGGACCTTATATACCCACTCCTAGAAGAAAGATATCATCTCTATGTAGATAACTTCTATACCTGTTTGCCCCTTTTCCGCAACCTTCACCAGAAGAAAACTCCAGCATGTGGATAAGGAAGAACAGGAAGGGCTTCCATCAAAGGCTCGTTAATATGAAGCCAAGAAGAGGGGAGATGGCAAGTCTGCGGAATGATGAAATTCTGGCTGTGAAGTGGAGGGGCAGAAGGGATGTCTAATTGTTGTCTTCAAGCCACAATAACACCTACATGAAAATACCCAAAAGGAATGACCCAATCCAAAAACCAACATGTGTCCACAAATACAATTTGTTCATGGGGGGAGTCAACTTCAGTGATCAATTTCTTGAACCCTACCTTGCCACAAAATGAACATACCATTGGTATAAAAAAGGTCTCAATTTATATTTTTAATTTGGCCATATACAATTCTTCTATAATATACCGCAACTCCACCGAAAGACTGAAATCCTTCCTTGGCTATCAGGAGGAAATCATCACTGCCCTTATATTCTTGAATGGCCTACCCGAAAACATTTAATCAGATAAGTAGACTCTCCGAACGCCATTTTTCTGACAAAATCCCTCCCAGACAAACAGGACAAAATTGTCCAAAAAGTGTAGGGTGTGCTCTAGAGGAGGAATTAGAAGATACACCTCTTATTATTGTCCCCAGTGTCCTTCCCAACTAGGAATCTGCATAGGTGACTGTCTCTGCCATTACCATACTTCTCTTCATTATTAGTGAAGTATGGTAAATGTAATCCTCAATTCCTGTCATTTACCTTCACACCCCTTATGCCACTGCATGCTCTTGAACTTGTGTACGTGAAGGTACCGGCACCAATTAAATGCTTTATACCAACTTTCGTATGCGATAGGCTGCAGTCTGAAAGCAATAGTGCTGTTTGCACAATGCCTGTAGTTCTAGTTAGTATGCAAAAGAGAGCCACGCCAATCACTTTAATTTAATCTTATATCCACCTATATCAAACAATGTATTGGATTCCAAAATAAAAAATTAAAACTGAGATAAAAATAAAATAAAAATACTCAAATTGGTGTAAATATAGCTATTTACACCACAAGAGGTGATACTATAACCCTCTATCTATCTTTATCCCACCTGATTAACAGTGTGAACCTCTTATAGTGATATCAAACAAACGTAAAATGAAATAAAATTATGTAAATGTATACTTTAAATGTGAATATACCCCTATTTTGAGTACCCTTAATGTACCATTAGATCATTTATTGTGTCCTGCCCCTAGGCATATATCCTTATTCTGTGTAAATAAAACAATAAACATGTATCTGTGAAAACAATCCTGAAGGAAAAAATAATAAAATAATAATAAAATGCCACAATTCCTATGTGCCAACAAATAATATAAAGTCCATGAACTTTCTAAAGTGAAAAAAATGCGCCACTTTCACTTTGTGTGCCAAAAAATTGTTGGTCCCACTGGTGACACCGCATGTGATTATATATTCTGGTGCTTGTAAAAACCACCCCAACTGTGAATCCACCACCACTAAAAAATGGCCACTCACCAGAACCAGGTGAGTTTTGAACCTTTGGTTTAGTTAGCTGGATAACCACTCCTTGCTTTGGTCACTCTCATCTGTTTACTTGTGAAGTCCAAGCTGTATAATCTGGGCAGCCTCCGCTCTTAAGGAAAATAAAATGCTCCCATAGTGTAATATGTCAAGATAAATTTATTGCCAAACAGTAAAAGTTTACACTCACATATGCCTGTGCCCTCAGGCCGGCACTGAGCCTCTCCAGCGGTGTGTGTAGGGACCTTGGAATCGGCGTGTTGATTGTTTGCGTCCCTCGCCTCACTGCCACTCAAACCGGAAGTGGCGTTGCGTTGCGTGTTTACCCAGCAGCCTCTACGCGTTTCGCAAATTATCTATGCGTCATCAGGAAGCCATTGCCATTACCATACTTCTCTACATTATTAGTGAAGTATGGTAAATGTAATTCTCAATTCCTGTCATTTACCTTCACACCCCTTATGCCACTGCATGCTCTTGAACTTACCCTGGCATGTTATTCGACCACACCATTGCCTGCTGCTTCTGTATATACCTCTGCCTGCCTCAAAACTGACCCTGGACTGTTTGACCACGTTTTTTGCCTACCTCTTGGACTGATCTTTTACCCTGCGACTGAAATAGTTGGATTCATAACACAAGGGTCTTGCATATGTGAGGGGATCCAGAATTATATTTCTGGATGAAGAAAACACATTTTTTGTTTTTCTCCTTTCTGGTTTAGGGTCTGGAGATCGGAGACTTCAAAGACATTTGGGTCGGTGTTTGCTTTCCAAAATGGGTTCATTTTGTGGGTGTTTCCATTATCCTGGTGCTCTAGGGCCTTCAAAAGTGTCATAGGTTGTCAGAAAATTATATGTGTAATTTATGCTTACAGAACGCCTGACGGTGCTACTTGGATGTTGGGCCTCTGTATGTGGCCAGGCTGTGTAAAAGTCTCACAAGTGTGGTATCGCCATACTCAGGAGTAGCAGAATGGATTTTGGGGTGTCATTTTTGTTATGTACATGCTATGTGTTGGAAATATCTTATAAATGGACAACTTTGTGTAAAAAAAAAGGCCTTTTCATTCCCACATTTCCCAAAAACATGTGAAAAAAAAAAAAAAGTTACTTACTGGTAATGTTCTTTCCCGGAGTCTTTCAGGACAGCCACCTAAGAGACCTTGGCTCCTCCCCTCTGTAGGAAACACAGCGCCAGCCTACTATAAATTTCCTCCTCCCCTGCTGGCTCCTAAGTTCTTTAAAGAGCACCTCCAGTCTGCTGGGGAGACACAAGAACATATGATACACATAATCAATTATATCACATTTCCTGTAAGGAAATCTTTATGTCTTAATATACATCTGGGTGGGTACCCGGCTGTCCTGAAAGACTCCGGTAAAGAACGTTACCAGCAAGTAACTTAGTTTTCCCCCTAATCGTCTTTCAGAACAGCCACCTTAGAGGATAACTGAGCACTTACCCTTAGGGCGGGACCACAGCTTGTAAGACCTTGCATCCAAAGGTCTGATCTTTAGCTGACCACAGGTCCACTCTATAGTGTCTTACAAAAGTGGTAAAGCTGGACCATGTTGCCGCTTTACAAATCTGTTCCGGCGTTGCTCCAGCTCTCTCCGCCTGTGACACTGCCATTGACCTTGTGGAGTGTGCCCTGATTCCCTCTGGGATCTGCATGCCTCCTAACTTGTAAGCCAGTTCTATGGATTCTCTTAGCCATCTGGCTATTGTGCCTCTTGAAGCTTTGTGCCCTTGCCTAGCTCCATAAAATAAAATAAATAAAGACTCCGTCTTTCTAATTGTTTTTTTTACTTCTAAATAATGTAAGATGCATCTCCTGACGTCTAAATTATGGAATTTGACTTCTTGTTCCTTAGAAGATTTGGACAAAATTACGGTAACACAATTTCTTGGCCTCTGTGGAATTTCGAGGCCACTTTAGGCAGAAATATCGGGTCCATTTTAAAGACTATGCTGTCCGGATAAATATGGGGGTCTGATTGATAGTGCCTCTTTCTCGCAGACCCTTTTGACTGTAGTAATTGCTACCAAGAAGATTGCTTTAAGCGGCAGCCTCTCCAGGCTGCAATCTTTTAATGGTTCAAAGGTGTCTGCTGTCATAGTTTTCAACACTAATGACAGGTCCCACTTTGGAAAGGCTGTATCCTGTGTCGGCCTCTGTCTGCTCATGGATTTAAAAAGTCTAATTATCCATGAATTTTAAGCTAAACTTCTTTCCTGGTAAACCGACAGTGCTGACACTTGACTCTGTAAGACTGCCACTAAGCTTTGTGTTTTGAAGTTGTTTTCTGTGCACCATCTGCTAAAACATTTCCATACTCTGGTAGATATTACGTGTCTCAACATTCCTGCTTTTCAGCAGTGTTTCTATTAAACGGCTTGAGAACCCTTTTGCTTTTAGCAGTTGCTCCTCAGATACCAGGCGGCTAATTTTCATCTTTCCACCTGGGGACAGTACACTGGGCCCTGCGAGAGTAGATCTTCCTGGACTGGTAGCAACCAAGGGGGCTCTATGGCGAGTTCTTTGAGCATTGAGAACCATGGTCTCCTGGGCCAGTGAGGTGCTATGAGAATTAGTGTTGTGTTCTCTGTACGCAACTTTCTTATCACTGCTGATAGTAGCACTGGTGGGGGAAAGGCATAACATTTGTTGAACGCCCACTTCTGCGCTAACGCATCTACCCCGAGCACTCCATCCTCTCTTCTCAGGGAGAATAATGCTCAAACTTTCCTGCTTTCTTTCGAAGCAAATAAGTCCACCTGAGGTATTCCCCACTTTTGTGTAATCTGGTCGAATACCTACTGTTTTAGTACCCAATCTCCTTCTTTTATTTTCTTCCTGCTGAGGAAATCTGCCACTTTGTTTAAATCCCCTTTTAAGTGGACTGCCCATTTCAAGATTTCTTATGCTAAAGACCACAGAGCTCTGCTTCTGGTTCCCCCTTGTTTGCTTATATAGGCGATTACCGACGAGTTGTCAGATCTGATCTGTACATGATGTCCTCTCAACTCTCTCTGGAAGGACTGAAGCGCAAACCATACAGTCTTCAACTCCTTCCAGTTCGATGACCTTGTCCTCTCTTCCTTCACCCAAGTCCCTTGTATTTTCTGGGAGTCTAAATGTGCTCCCCACCCTATGCCGCTTGCGTCTGTGGTTAGGATTCTGGAAATGGGTAGGATCCATAGCTGTCCTTTGTTTATATTTTCTGCTCTTCTCCACCACCATAGGCTCCTTTTTACCCTTGCTGGTATTACTACCTGTGTATCCAGAGACTCATGCCTGTGATCCCATATCTTTAATAGGAACATCTGCAGTTTCCAAAAATGTAGGCTTGCCCATTGTACCGCTGGGATTATAGACGTTCGCAACCCCAGCATTGACATTATTTTTCTTATTGAACATGGTAGACTGGCCTGTATTGTTTTTATTTCCTGTTTCTATGGCTAACCTTAGAAACTTCTGACAACTTTGATGTATCGGTATGTGTAGGTACGTGTCTTTTAAATCTAGGGAAGCCATATAACAGTTTAGGGGTAACAGAGCCTTTACTGAGTATATGGAATCGATTCTGTATCTTTTGTAAGTTATGGATAGATTTAAGGGTTTGAGGTTGACGATTGGCCTGACCTTTCCTGAGGGTTTTTGTGGGAGTAGAAGCCCTGCCCTCTTTTTACTTTTGGTACCTTGATGATTACACCTTGTTTTCTGAGATCCTTTATGGACCTCATTAACCCTTTGGCCTTTTCTCTGTTCTTTGGAAGCTTGGTGGTGTAAAGCCTGTTTGGGGGTGATTTTGAAAACTCTAGAAAATGCCCTTCTCTTATTGTCCTCAAAATAAACTGATTGGAGGATATCTTTTCCCATTGTGAGATGAAGGCCCCCAGTCTTCCTCCCACTGAGACTACTGCATTGCTTATTGCAGGTTTGCTCAGGAGAGCGAAAAATCACTCCTCCCTTGATTTTCCCTCTCTGGATCCAAGGTTTTTTCTGATTATCTGCCTTGGGTGCTGAAAAACTGGATTTTGTGTCCCCTCTTTGCCTCCTTTTATTTTGCTGAGGCTGACTCCAGGTTGTTTTGTGTTTTAGCGGCAACACTTTTTGTCTGGTGTACGGTCCAGCACCTTCTCTAGTCCTGGCCCGAACAGCAGGTGCCCTGTAAAAGGGATCCTGCAAAGTTTGGCTTTAGATGCGCAGTCCCCCTGCCATGTTTTTAGCCATAGGGCCCTTCTTGTAGAGTTGGCTAGTGCCGAGGATCTGGCTGCCATGCATACCAGCTCTTCCGATGCATCAGCGATATACGCAATGCCTCGCAGAAGAGTGTAAAAAGAGGATAAAATCTGCTCTTTTGCAGTTCCTTCCTTGATATGTGCCTGGATTTGGTTCAACCAAAACTCTACATTTCTGGCCACCACCGTGACGGCCATTGCTGGCTTTAGGCTTTAGAGAGTCCATCCTCTTATCCATTGCTTCAGATAAAACCCCCATATCCTCAAAAGCTAAATCTGTATGCCTCGAAACTTGTTAGAAGTCCGCATCTAGCTTTGGGGTTTTGTTCCATACTGATGATTCGTCATCTGAAAATAGAAACCGTAATTTTAAGGCCTTAGAAAATAATGATTTTCTTTCTCGTTTCTGCCATTATTTTTTAATTGCTTCTATTAGAACCTCATGAACAGGAAAATTCTTCTTTTCCTGTTCCCCTAGACCCTCATACATTTGATCATGTAGGGATAAAGGTTTCTTTCCAGTTTGTATACCTAACGTGGTATGAATGGCTCCCAAAAGCTGGTTGACTTCTTTTAATGAGAGCTTGTATCGGGAGGGTTTTCTGAAATCCCCTTACAGAGCCTCACCCTTTGATTCTTGGGAGCCAGACGCTGCACTGTCAGGCTCCTCTTCTGCCTCCTCCCTAGGGGCTACTGAATGACCTGCACTAGTGGAAGGTAGTGCTTGTGTCTTTGGTAGTGGCGGTTGTACTGAGGGAAGAGCAGTCTGCAGCTGTGGGATCTGAAACCCTTCAAAGAAGGTCTTGAATGATTCAAAGGTACTGGATAGTTCCTTGACAGATGCCACTAGATCACTGCCCTGCTCAGTGGAATGTTCCTGCACTAGTTTGTTAATACATTCCTTACACAATGCTTTCCCCCAGGAATCTTTAAGTGTATTTTTACAAGAAGGGCACCTCCTTTTTGAGTTGTGAGAGGGCCTGGTTTTGTCTGTTTTCTGAAAAGACATAAAAAGAAACCCCACACATTAACACTACCATAACCTTCCCTGCAAAAATGCAGGTGCACAACGCCTTTCATGTTGGCTTACCTCACCAGGGGCCCCATGAACAACCCTCTGACACCCGAGGGACCTTGCCTACCCCCCTTCCATGTACCCTTGAGGGGGGGTGGGTTCAGGCCAGGGGAGTTCCACCCTAGGTTCCCCTTACCTTAACATGGCTGGAGCTGGTCTCTGCTGGAGCAGTCTGGTCCCTTCCTTCTGCGTCCGACATGATGGTGTCACCTCCGGAGCCACTGCTGTCTCTAAAGCATGTGCGGCTCCTCTCCAGCCCATGCCTGGCTCCTTTTCATGATTTGAGGCCGGAACCGGAAGCTGCAAACCCAGAAGTACACGCCCCCTTCACCCACCACCGGCGTGTGTGGTCCCAATACCTAGCGTGGTCTGCACTGAGAGTGCTACACGCTGCAGGGGGTATAGAATACAGGACATGCACTTTTTGCTCCGTGCTGGGAGCTGAAAAGGAGCCCCCCTGACCTCGGCCTGAAAAATAAACTGAAAGAGATTTGTCACCCCTGCATCCCTGAGATGCAGGGGTGACAAATCTCTTTCAGTTTATTTTTTTCCTGGTCTTGCCCAAGGAGCCTCTGCTGCTTTTTACGGACATTTGCCTGAGCCTCCTGACTCTCCTGGCTAGGATCCACTGGTGTCTCCCCTCCTGGAGGAAACACAAATAACTGAGGAGCCAGCAGGGGAGGAGGAAATTTATAGAAGGCTGGCGCGGTGTTTCCTACAGAGGGGAGGAGCCAAGGTCTCTCAGGTGGCTGTCCTGAAAGATGATTAGGGGAAAAATTACACGTTCAAACGACTCATTATGCCTAAAAGAATATACGTTGGGGTATTTTCTTTCAAAAATGGGGTCATTTTGTGTGCGTTTCCATTGTTTTGGTGCTCCAGGGCCTTCAAAAGTGTAATAGGTAGTTAACAAAATAGATAGTGTAATTTATGCTCCTAGAACACCTGACGGTGCTCTCTGCGTGTTGGGCCTCTGTATGTGGCTAGGCTATGAAAAAGTCTCACACATGTGATATCGCAAAGGCTCAGGAGGAGTAGCAGCATGTGTTTTGGGGTGTAATTGCAAGTATGGATATGCAGTGTGAGAGAAATTACCTGTTAATATAACAATTTTGTGAAAAAAAATAATCAATATTTTGCAAAGAATTGTGGGAAAAAAATACAACTTCAAAAAACTATAAAACTCACCATGCCTTTTACTAAATAGCTTGGAACATCTACTTTCCAAAAAGGGGAAATTTTTTTTTGGGGGGGGGTATTTGCACTTTCCTGGCTTTTTAGTGTCTCAATAAATGAGATAGGCTGTTAGTACATCAGGTGTGATCATTTTTTAATGATTATAAAAATAGCTTGTACACTCTCATACTTTCACACAAAAAAATATACACTTATTTTGGTTATTTTTACCAAAGCAATGTAGCAGTATAACTTTTGGCCAAAATGTATGAAGAAACATTACTAATTTGCAAAATGTTTAAACAGAAACAAAGAAAAAATATATATTTTTCAAAGCGTTCTGTCTTTTTTTCATATATATAGCGCAAAAAAATTAAAAAACCCAGTGGTGATTAAATACCACCATAAGAATTTCATATGGGTACAGTGTTGCATGACTGAGTAATTGTCATTCAAAGTGTGAGAGCACTGAAAGCTAAACATTCTGGGCAGTAAGGGGGTTTAAGTGCCCAGTAGGCAAGTGGTTAAAAAAGACACTTTGGACTCAAGTGTTTAACCTTTCACACAGGACTGTTGACCTATCGGATTAATAGCATTTGCAGCTTATTAGCTTATTATTTGAATATACAGTAAGAAGAAAAAACTATGCTTTTTTTTAAAAATGTTGCCTTCTACTACCATATACTGTTAATACAATCTGCTATTTTCAAACGCATATAAAATAAGTATAGACATTTTTCCAGTATTTATAATTTTTATTTTTTTGGAATGTCCACTGCGGATACAGAAATAGACTGTTTGTATGCTCCTTTTAAACACTCAAAGACATCCACCTGTGCCGCCCTAATTCCCTGTTATATGCATTCTAAAAGACACTTTATAACAAATAATTTTTTTTTTTTTTTAAAACACAGGAAAGGTTTTCAAGTCTTATCCTTTACACACCCCAGAAAAAAGCAATGCGGACTGTGGTAATAGAATATGATTTTTTAGATACAACATATCTTTTCCTGCTAATAATTTCTATATCACAAGTAGATGAGGTAGATGAGGTAGAAATGTACACAAATATTAGAATCAACACCAGTTTGTTTGCCGAGTTCACAAACATATACAATATATAATTGCTACTGTTCCTATGGCAACACATAGCTTGAAAGTTTTAGCTCAATGCTAGAACAATTACAAAGGAGTTTATGCAGGAAGGAGTTATTCAGTATTTGATTGTGAAATTACACTCCCAATTTGGTGTCAAGGATATACTTTGTCCTCCTTAACCTCAGAAATTCATATTAGAAAACGTTGGAGTAATTTACTAGGCTGTATCCATTTTGAGTGTCGAAACACATATCAAAGTGAAAATTATGTAAATTATATATTTAGTTTCAAAGTGAAAAAAAAGCTACAAAGTTAGTCAGTAAGGCAAAGAGCAAAGTGAAATAGCCCATACACATTAAAATTCATCTTTTTGATAAAATGTAGTTTATTTTTTATTTTTTTATATCATTTTCAAAAAGTAGAGGTATACAAAACAGCCTCTGGACATTTCCCGGCTCAGGTGTGTACATTACGACAACTTCAAGTAACGCAAATAAAGCAAAATAAAAAACAACAAAACAGTGATTAAATTATCCCCTCAGTTCCACTGAGCAGGAGTAGGATGTCTAGTTAGAACAGAGCTACCTGTAACACTCATCCTATGAACTAGAGGTAGAAGGAGAAATGACATGGGGTAATTGTTGGGTCACACAAGTGGCATATTAAATCCATGTTGGAACAAGGCATCAGATCTTGCCACTTTAGAACCTAGATTCCTTTAAAACAGGAATACCAAATAGACTGTATAAATCATTGTGTCTCATTCGTTTTGGGGGAATTTATCCAAAAGTTATTAAATTTAGCAGGGCGTCTAAAGGAAATGCAGATGGATTTATACAATGGAATAGAGGAATGTATTAGAGATTTCCAAAAATCTAGGGAGGAGGCTTCAACTTTTATTTTAACACTATGGCATTTCTTACATAAAGCAAAAGCAAGCCGAAGAGAGTCCCGATTGCTTGATGGAAGACTAACAAGCCCACCAAGCCAACATCTATAGCCATCAGAATAATAATTGTGGTTAAAGCAGAGAAAAAAAACGGGTAACTTCATACCAAAAGCTTTGAAATTTAGGACATGTCCAAAACATGCGTTGAAAGTCAGCAACAGCATCAGTACAGCTCCAACAATGAAGATAAGCTCCAGGGTAATTCGGCCTTTGTGTAATGCCCCGTACACACGGTCGGATATTCCGACGGAAAATGTCCGATCAGACCATGTTGTCTGAAAATCCAGCCTTGTGTGGGCTCCATCTGACTTTTTCCGTCGGAATTTCTGACAACAACAAAATCTGATCTGACTTTTTCCGATCAAGTGTAGAGAATTCAGACGGACAAAGTGCCACGCATGCTCAGATCAAATTACGAGACCAAGGCTATTGGCTACTAGCCTCTACGTAGTTCCGTCATACACAACAAACGTCACCACGTTCAGAATGATCAGAGTTTCTGACAACTTTGTCCGACCGCGTGTATGCAACACCAGTGTGGGACAAAATCCGTCTGAAAAAATCAGACGGATTTTGTGGTCGGAATTTTCGACCGTGTGTATGGGGGATTAGACAGATTCTGTGCAGCAGTTTGAACTGAATCAACAGAACTCTTGACAGCCACAAGCTGCAAGAAGGGGTATTCCTATATTTCCTTCAGTCCTACTCTTATGGAACATCTGTCTTCCATTTGGAGTGAAGCCCCTCCAGGCCAACATGAATCGAAGGCTTTATAAATTTGAGATAAGGGCTTAGCAGAGGGATCTTCACGCAATAGTACAAGACAGTCGATTGTGGGGATATAAATTGAGAGGAAAAGGCTTGGCAGAGTTGCAGATACCTGAAGAAATAGAGTTAGGGAGTACAAATTGTTGTCTCAGTTTATTCTGTGCAAAGGACACTAAAACAAAATACTGCAGCTCCCTGCCTGTATTTGTATGAGAACACCGGCAATTGTATTCAGGTAAAGCTTTAGGTGCACACTGTGCAAAGGACACAGTACACTAAGTGAAAATACTGCAGCTCCCTGTCTGCCTGTCAGTATATTATGAAGAGACAGCCGAACAGAAGATGTTCGAGTCGAACATGGGTTTGAATCGAACTCGAAGCTCATCCCTACATGTTACTCACCAGAGCTGTAAATTCCACTGACCCAATATGCCAGAACAGGGAAGGAGTGCCAATCATTGAAAATCCCTTGGGGGGTTGAGCACAGAGGCCCTTCACAGAGCCAGCTAGGAAAGGGAAAACATCAAGGGATGAGGTATACAGCATATATATCTTTCCAAATTGTAGGGCTTTTTATAACAGTTTTTCATATGTGTGTCTATACCTGCATTATAGTTATAAATGTGCCAGATTAGGGGAACAGTTAGCTGCTACTATATGACTCCATACCGTTAGTGACTAGGGTTGATCAAACCCGAACTGTAAAATTCGGGTCCGTACAGGACTTTTGGGTTTTTGGGTCCCTGTCCCGAACCCGAACAATTGACTGTATGTTCGGGTTCGGGTCCGGTGTTCGGCGATGTAATGGCGCATTTTTAAAAGCTGCAGGGCAGCCAATCAACATTAGTTTAACTGGTGTGCCCTTAGAAGCCATCACAGCCATGCCTACTAATGGCATGGCTGTGATTGGCCAGTGCAGCATGTGACCCAGCCTCTATATAAGCTAGAAGCACACAGCACAGCACGTCACTCTGCTTTAGACAGTGTAGGGAAAGGTTCCTGGCTGCTGTTGCTGTGAGGGAGAGAATTACATGATAGGAGTCAGTCCAGATTCATGAAATATATTCTAATTAGTCAGCGATTTACATAGATTTAGTTGTGTGGGTGCAGTGCACAAGATTTTTACACTGCACTGAGAGAAAAGATAGAGAGTGTAGGGCAAGGTTCCTGTTTCTGCTTTGAGGGAGAGAGAATTATCTAGGAGTCCAGATTCAGAAATCTATTCTAATAAGTCAGTGATCTACATAGATTTACCTGGTTGGGTTGCAGTGCACAGTCTTTTTACACTGCCATGAGCCCAGTGGCAGAGAAAATATAACTTTTATCTGCAAGCTTAGTGCACTGCATTTGTTACTGTGAGATACACCCTGTACATACTGTGGGTGTATTCTGCTCTTCCAAAAACACCCATTTAGGGCAAAAAAATATTTAGCAGTGTTTTCTGCTTATCTGCAGGTGTGACATATTCAATTTATATATTTTCTTCTATTGTGCTATTCAAATACATTTTTTTTAGGGCAAAAACATTTTTTGTGAATAGCAATTTTGCAGGTTTTGAGATAAACCTTTTACATACTCTAGGTGTATTCTGCTATTGCAAAAACACACATTTAGTGCAAAAAAATAAAATTGTGCAGTGTTTTCTGCTTATCTGCAGGTGTGACATATTCAATTTATATATCTTTCTTCTATTGTGCTATTCAAATAAAATTTTTTTAGGGCAAAAACATTTTTTTTGAATAGCATTTTTTGCATTTTTGAAGGTTTGAGATAAACCCTTTACATACTCTGGTTGTATTCTTCTATTGCAAAAACACAGATTTAGTGCAAAAAAATAAAATTTTGCAGTGTTTTCTGCTTATCTGCACATATTCAATTTATATATTTTTCTTTTATTGTGCTATTGCAAAAACACACATTTAGGGCAAGATCCTAAATTTGGAAAATATGAGGAGAACGTCAAAGAAGGGACATGGCCCCGGTCGTGGGGCTGCTGGTGGAGCTCCTGTTGCAGGGAGAGGACGTGGTCGATCTGTGCCAGCTACATGCACAAGTGAAACAAATTCCTCAGGTGCGAGTAGGCGACATAGCCTGCAGCGGTATTTGGTCATGCCTAATGAGGCTGTACGAATGTTGAGGCCAGGACAAGTACAGGCGATAGTAGATTGGGTTGCTGACAGTGCCTCCGGTTCCTTCACATTGTCTCCCACCCAGTCTCCTGATGAAAGTTCAGAGTTGGCACCTGCAGCCGATGTTCATCAGTCTTTCACCTCACCCGCTTGCAAATCAGCCAAGCAGTCTGAGCCACAAATCATGCAGCAGTCTCGCCCTGCCCCAGAAGTGGAACAGATTGTGTGCACCGATGTCCAACTACTTATGTTTCATGATGAGTACATGGGAGGACCATCACATCACGTCTCGGATGATGACGAAACACAGGTGCCAACTGCTGCTGCTTTCGCAATTGTGCAGACTGATAAGGAGGGCAGGGGTGAAGACTGGGTGGAAGGACGATGAGGTCCTCGACCCCACATGGAATCAACGTCATGCAGGTCAACAGTGTGGTTCGGAGTAAGAGGCGGTGGTCGCACAGAGCCACCAGCGCAGCAGAAGAGGGAGCACGGTGCAAAAGTGGAGCGTCCATGCCCTAGACAGTATGTCTGCTACTGCCCAATGCAGCAAGGGACCGAGTACACCAAAAGCAGGTCCTAGGAGTTCCCTAGCATGGCAGTTCTTCAGACAATGTGCTGATGACAAGACACAAGTGGTTTGCACGCTGTGCAATCAGAGCCTGAAGCGAGGCATAAACGTTCTCAACCTGAGCACAACCTGCATGACTAGGCATCTAAGTGCAAAGTACGAGCTGCAGTGGAGTAGACACCTCAAAAACCAAGAAAGGTCTCTTGCTCCTCCTGCTTCCTCTTCTGCTGCAGTCTCTGCCTCTTCATCCACCTCTGTGGTGACAGTGGCACCTGCCAACCCTCAAACAGAGGATCTGCCAGCAACACTACCACCTGGTTTACCAACCATCTCCACAATTTCCCATGGAAACGTTCAGCTCTCTATCTCCCAAACATTGGAGCTGAAGAGGAAGTACCCCCCTAGCCACCCACGATCCCTGGCCCTGAATGCCAGCATTTCAAAATTCCTCAACTTTGAAATTCTGTCACTCCGTCTGGTGGAGACGCAGAGTTTTAAAAGCCTGATGGCATTGGGTGTCCCACAGTACGTCGTCCCCAGCCACCACTACTTTTCCAGGCCAGCCATCCCTTCCCTGCACAACCAAGTGGGGGACAAAATCAGGTGTGCACTGCACAACGCCATCTGTGGCAAGGTCCACCTAACTACGGATGCGTGGACCAGTAAGCACGGTCAGGGACATTATATCTCCCTAACAGCACACTGGGTAAATGCAGTGGCGGCTGGGCCTGAGGCAGATAGCAGTTTGGCGCATGTCCTTCCACCACCGAGGATTGCAGGGCGCTTTAGTTTTCCTCCTGTTGCTAACTCCTCCTACTCCGATTCCTCATCCTCTACCGCCTCCTCATCCGGTCAGCGTAACACCTTTACCACCAACTTCAGCACAGCCAAGGGTAAACGACAGCAGGCAGTTTTAAAACGTTCCTGTTTGGGGGAAAAAACCCACGCACTGCGCAGGAGTTGTTTGAGGGACATGGAACAACAGACCGATGAGTGGTTGGTGGCAGTGAGCCTCAAGCCCGGCCTGGTGGTGTGCGATAATGGGCAAAATTTCGTAGCAGCTCTGTGCCTAGCCGGTTTGACGCACATCCCTTGCCTGGCGCATTTGCGGAACTTGGTGGTCCAGAGGTTCCTTAAAAATTACCCCGATATGCCAGAGCTGCTGCAGAAAGTGCGGGCCGTCTGTGCGCACCTTCAGCGTTCTCACCCTGCTGCTCACCGCCTCGCCCTTCCTGCTCACCGCCTCATATGTGACGTGCCCACAAGGTGGAACTCCACCTTGCACATGCTGGCCAGACAGTGAGAGCAGCAGCAGGCGATAGTGGAGTTTCAGCTGCAGCACGCATGTGTGAGTCGCTCTGCGGAACAGCACCACTTCACCACCAATAACTGGGCCTCCATGCGAAACCTGTGTGCCTTGTTGCGCTGTTTCGAGTACTCCACCAACATGGCCAGTGCCGATGACGCCGTTCTCAGCGTTACTATCCCAGTTCTATGTCTCCTTAAAAAAACACTTCAGGCGATGATGGAAGAGGATGTGGCACAGGAGGAGGAGGAGGAAGAGGAGGAACCGGGATAATTTCCAAGGCTTTCAGGGCAGTCATTCACAAGTGGCTACGAGGGTGTGTTCCTGCACTAACAAACGCCAGGTACACAATTGTCCGGCAGCAAGGGCACAGTTCTGGAGGATGGCGAGGTGGAGGATAAGGAGGAGATGGAGGAGGAGGAACCATGTTCACAGCAGGGTGGCACCCAGACGAGCTCATGGCGATCACTGGTGCGTGGCTGGGGGGATACAGAGGACACAGACGATACACCTCCCACAGAGGACAGCTTTTCGTTGCCTCTGGGCGGCCTGGCACACATGAGCGATTACATGCTGCAGTGTCTCCGCAACGACCGCCAAGTTGCCCACATTTTAACTGGTGCTGATTACTGGGTGGCCAACCTGCTGGATCCCCATTACAAGGACAACGTACCGTCCTTAATTACCTCACTGGAGCATGATCGTAAAATGCGCGAGTACAAGCGCACGCTGGTAGACGTGCTGCTGGTGGCATTCCCATCTGACAGCGGGGGTACGGTGGAAGCACAAGGCGAAGGCAGAGGAGGAGGAAGAGGTCGCCAACGCAGCCAAGGCACCGCCAGCACCTCAGAAGGCAGGGTTAGCATGCCAAAATGTGTAAAAGCTTTGTCAGCATGCCACAACAACCAGCACCACCAGCTGAGAAGAAGCGTCTTAGCAGGAGGCAGCATTTCACCAACATGATGGAGCAGTATGTGTGCACACGCCTACACGTACTGAATGATGGGTCTGCCCCCTTCAACTTCCGGGTCTCCAAATTGGGCACATGGCCTGAGCTTGCCCTTTACATCTTGGAGGTGCTGGCCTGCCCTGCAGCCAGTGTATTATCTGAACGTGTATTTAGCACAGCAGGGGGCGTTATCACAGACAAGCACAGCCACCTGTCCAGAGCCAATGTGGACAAGCTCACGTTCATTAAAATTAACCAGGCATGGATCCCACAGGACTTGTCCGTACCTTGTGCAGAATAGACATGTATACCGGTGTTCGGACAAATACTGTCCGGCCATCGTACTGCGCAGGCGCAGTGCTTGTGCAGTATGGAGGACAAGGAGATTCCAAAAATCTCTCCAAAGATGAACGGCGCCTGCGCTGTGAGTGCAGTTTCAAGCCCCACCATCCAAGTGGACAAATGGTAGCACATAGTAACAGGGCCCCTCACGTGCTCGCTTCGCTCGCCACGATTCGGGCATGGCCTCGCTTCGCTCGGCTTGAACCTCGGATGGTGTGGCTTGAACCTGGACTCACCACGCAGGCGCCGTTCGTCCCTTGTTTTACGTACTGAGCAAGCGCAGTACAGGGCGGACACTATCCGACAGGGGGACAGAATTCGACACATCACCGGCCTTACCCTTGTTGTATTTTTGAACCAGTGTTGGCTACCTCATCCTCCTCCACCGCCGCTTCCACCTACACAGCCACATCCACCACAACCTCCTACTCCATATGGACCTCGTCCTCTTAGGTCAAGATTAGAATTTTTTATTTTTTTTATTTCAAAGTATTTTATTTTCCCACTAGCTTATCCATTAAATTGAATATTTTTTTTCCGGAAAGGGCGTATTCTGGGGCATTCCCACCATATGTGTGGTATCGTGCCGTTGAGTTTCTGAGGTTCTTAATGAATTCCTGTACCTCTTCTGCTGAGAAGGGGGCCTTCAGCATATTATTTTTTTATTTTTATCCACATTTGTTTGCAAAACACTTGCCATTCTCTTAACAACATTTTGTTGACATTTGCAGCCCTCTAGCCCTTTTCATTACTTTTTTAGAGCCATTTTAGTCCTCAAAAGTTTGGGTCCCCATTGACTTCAATGGGGTTCGGGTTTGGGGTTAAGTTCGGGTCAAGTTCAGTCCCGAACTCAAACCCTGTCTTGAAGGAGTTGAGCAGAGGCCAAATGGCAATTAGCCCCACAAGTGCCGGGCATCCTTACTGCACTGTGTAAATAGTGGGCATTACCTAAAGCTGCTGAAAAAAACACATCCAATTTTTTCTGTGGCATGCATATTGTTTCTCTGGCAGGAATGATCTTGCACACAGGCCACTGCTTTCATAAAATCCACTTGGGCCATGCTGAGGCACAATGGGTGAGTGGATTAAAACAGGCAGCAAGGAGGTGACATACTGTATTGTCTCCTTACCTCCTGTCAAATGTCCTCTTAAAAGTGATCTGCCACAAATCATTTATCAGAGGGGCAGCAATGTTAGCTGCATGTCTGAATAAGGCATTCAGCCCTGCTTCCTCCCTCAGAACCCCACTAGACCACTTTAATTCTGTACACCCCTCAGAGCCCAACACCCCTTCCCTCCTTCATCTAACTGCCAGTCCTTCTCAGATTAACACCAGTGATACAGCAGCATTTCCCCCTCTTAGTTACACCAACAACACAGTTATTTTGTCCTTTCAGTGACACCACCAATGCAGAGACATTTTTTTTTTAACTGTTAGTCCAATATTTTTTCACCAATTTTAAACTCTTTAGTTTGCTGCAGAGTACCACAACTTTTAATACATACAACAAACATGCCATAAATGTTTCTCCACATTCCACTATTTGAGGGGCGCATTTTGCCATCTTCATCCTGGGCACTGGATGACCTTGTCCCAGTGTTCTATTGATATGTGCCCTCCGTCGAAAATTACCCACGCATGCGCAGGACGGAGCCGCACTCCAACTGATTTGGCAAACAGCTGGAGTGAGGTGACCATGGCACATGTGCACATCACAGGAGGCATTTTTTGATGGGAGAGGGAATTGCACGGACACAATTGAAAGCTATTCACAGAGCGGAGGGACACTGTAGTTCTCATATTGTGACTCGCTGTTGCGGGGCGGGGTTTCAGTCTGCTCAAGGTTGCCTTTTGTCAGGGTTGCACGGCGGCTTTAGTGTCTTGATCAGCGCTGTTCCTTGTGTCTAAGGGCGGGTTGCAACACAGACAAAACCCGCCCTTCAACACAGCCACAAGCCGCTCTGCAACAGCGAGGCATAATGTAAGAACTACGGTGTCCCCTTCCGCTCTGTGAATTGCTTTCAATTGTGTCCATGAAATTCCCTCTCCTGTCGAAAAATGCCTCTTGTGATGTGCGCATGCACTATGGTCACGTCACTCCAGCTGATCGGGAAATCAGCTGGAGTGCGGCTCCGTCCTGCACATGCGTGGGTAATTTTGGACGGAGGGCATATATCGATAGAACACCGGCACTGATTGTAATCACTTTGGGTCCCTTTTGTAAAATATAGAAACTTAAGAAATTAGATTTGAATAATGTTCAATCTCGTAGCCAGCAATAATAAAAAGGTGGATTAGTGCTTTAAATACCAAGCTGCACTACTGATCAATATTACTGCTGGAACCTTTGTGAAGGGGACATACCCTGAAAGCTTGTCCCGAAAAATTGTATGTTAGTGCAAATAAAAAAAGTATCACGGGCAGTACTTATTTCTGTCACAAGTGCACTAATACGGCTAAAATTACCTCAATCAATATTAAATATGAATCTGCAATACTTATCAGGTATTTGTATCCTTAATTATTGTTTAGCAAAATGTAGATAATAATGTGAATTGTGAATTGTTACATTTAAAATGTTTAATGTGTTGTAAATACTCATTAATTTACATGTAGAATTAAAAGTATATTTATATTATATGCTGCTGGCTTACTGGGGACTAAATTTCATAAACACTTTAGTGCATGTCTAATGAGAAATTTTCCGAAATCTGCATTTAAGGGGAAGCTATTTTCAGACACTTGAAAAGTAATAACTGTCATCCCCGAATTTTTTCTCACTCATCAGGATACTTTCTGTAAGTTTGGTGGTTAAAAATTATTCATCAGGGGCGTGGCCACAGCAGGCATGTGAGAAAACTTGTCTCACAGAGCTCCTTCTACATATCCTGTCACAGATCCTTTCCCAGGCCATCTGGGATAATATAACAGGCACCGTAGGATTCCCCAAACTCTCAAGATTGCAGCGATACCAAGTGTGACCCGATCCGCGGGTGCCATCCCCCACAAGAATAAGGAAGGAGCAGCGACCTCTGAGAGCCAAAATGGCACCGCAGAGTCTCTCCCACCTAAGATACCACGGGGAGCTGATAAAATCAAGGATCCTGGAGCAAAAAGTAAGTCCACTCATGCAGGGGGGAAGGATAACTCAGGAGACATCTTGTATCACACTTGGAAACTGTCTGAGCTCCAGGGGTAGGGTGTGGATGAGGAAAACACTGATCCCCCGTCCTGCATTCAGAGACTGATCTTGATCATGGGGTTGCTGCAGAAGCCATGCTATCCCCTGACTCTGAGAGTGAACCACAGCCTACATTAAGCCAGATCCTGCACGCAGTACACAAGTGCACAGCATTGGTCAATTTAGTTAAGGAACAACTGGGGGGAGTGACGGAGGAGGTTGCACTTCTCAGACAGGATTTACAAAATATTAGTGAAAGAACCATCGCAGCAGTTTGCTGCATTAGTGATTTGGAGGATCAACTTCCACCGTAACTCGCTGAATCGCACTCTATAACCCGCATGGAGCATTAAAATAGAGATACAGTGCCTTGCGAAAGTATTCGGCCCCCTTGAACTTTTCAAACTTTTGCCACATTTCAGGCTTCAAACATAAAGATATAACATTTTAATTTTTTGTGAAGAATCACCAACAAGTTGGACACAATTGTGAAGTGGAACGAAATCTATTGGATATTTTAAACTTTTTTAGCAAATAAAACACTGAAAAGTGGTGCGTGCAAAATTATTCGGCCCCTTTACTTTCAGTGCAGCAAACTCACTCCAGAAGTTCAGCGAGGATCTCTGAATGATCCAATGTTGTCCTAAATGACTGATGGTGATAAATAGAATCCACCTGTGTGTAATCAAGTCTCTGTATAAATGCACCTGCTCTGTGATAGTCTCAGGGTTCTGTTGAAAGCGCAGAGAGCATCATGAAGACCAAGGAACACACCAGGCAGGTCCGTAATACTGTTGTGGAGAAGTTTAAAGCCGGATTTGGATACAAAAAGATTACCCAAGCTTTAAACATCACAAGGAG
This sequence comes from Lithobates sylvaticus, assembly GCA_028564925.1. Classification (NCBI taxonomy): domain Eukaryota; kingdom Metazoa; phylum Chordata; class Amphibia; order Anura; family Ranidae; genus Lithobates; species Lithobates sylvaticus. The sequence goes on along the minus strand of CM053026.1, from coordinate 366,396,910 downwards.
CACTGTGCAAGCGATCATTTTGAAATGGAAGGAGTATCAGACCACTGCAAATCTACCAAGACCTGGCTGTCCCTCTAAACTTTCAGCTCAGACAAGGAGAAGACTGATCAGAGATGCAGCCAAGAGGCCCATGATCACTCTGGATGAACTGCAGAGAACTACAGCTGAGGTGGGAGAGTCTGTCCATAGGACAACAATCAGTCATACACTGCACAAATCTGGCCTTTATGGAAGAGTGGCAAGAAGAAAGCCATTTATTAAAGATATCCATAAAAAGTCTCGTCTAAAGTTTGCCACAAGCCACCTGGGAGACACACCAAACATGTGGAAGAAGGTGCTCTGGTCCGATGAAACCAAAATCAAACTTTTTGGCCACAATGCAAAACGATATGTTAGGTATAAAAGCAACACAGCTCATCACCCTCAACACACCATCCCCACTGTCAAACATGGTGGTGGCAGCATCATGGTTTGGGCCTGCTTTTCTTCAGCAGGGACAGGGAAGATGGTTAAAATTGAGGGGAAGATGGATGCAGCCAAATACAGGACCATTCTGGATGAAAACCTGTTGGAGTCTGCAAAAGACCTGAGACTGGGACGGAGATTTTTCTTCCAAAAAGACAATGATCCCAAACATACAGCAAAATCTACAAAGGAATGGTTCACAAATAAACGTATCCAGGTGTTAGAATGGCCAAGTCAAAGTCCAGACCTGAATCCAATCGATAATCTGTGGAAAGAGCTGAAAACTGCTGTTCACAAACACTCTCCATCCAACCTCACTGAGCTCGAGCTGTTTTGCAAGGAAGAATGGGCAAGAATTTCAGTCTCTCGATGTGCAAAACTGATAGAGACATACCCCAAGCGACTTGCAGCTGTAATCGCAGCAAAAGGTTGCTCTACAAAGTATTAACGCAAGGGGCCGAATAATTTTGCACGCCCCACTTTTCATTTTTTTATTAGTTAAAAAAGTTTTAACAATACAATAGATTTCGTTCCACTTCACAATTGTGACCCACTTGTTGGTGATTCTTCACAAAAAAATTAAATTTTATATCTTTATGTTTGAAGCCTGAAATGTGGCAAAAGGTTGAAAAGTTCAAGGGGGCCGAATACTTTCGCAAGGCACTGTAAGGCTGATGATATAAAAAAACGGCTGCATAGTGGGGCTCCCGGAGAAGACCGAGGGCAGGGACCCTACTGAATTCATTGAAAATTGGCTGCTGGAGATCTTTGGCAGGGACGCTTTAACGCCACTTTTTGCAGTGGAGAGGTCTTATAGAGTCCCCACCAGAGCCCTGTCGGGAAATACTCCTAGACCTGTCCTGGCCCAACTTCTGCATTACTGAGACAGGGAGAAAGTGCTATGCCTCACAAGAGAATGGCCTTATATCCAATACAAGGGGGTGAAGGTGTCCTTTTACCCCGATTTTTCCGCTGAAGTGCAATGCCAACGTGCCAAGTTCTTTGATGTTAAACAACACCTGAGGCGTTTCTGGCTTCCTTATGCCATGCTTTACCCAGCTTGCTTAAGAGTTACAGCCAATGGTCAAGCAATTTTCTTTAATGTTGCTACAGATGCCACAGATTTGCTGGATGTGCATGAGCCATCTTTGCGACAACAACAATGAGAGGATGCTGAAGCTTGATGACGCCTTTCTACACCATTTTGTTGCTTTATTATTGATCTTATGATGGGTTGGTTCTTTTTGTAAAATTACCCTGGCCGGGGACGTGTCCTGTTTTGTTTTTTCAAAGGTTGTGCTGCTCCTGGACTCTTGCTTTTTCTTTATGAAACCAAGAGTTTATTTTTTCCTGTTTCTACAATGTACAGCACCTGTGGGTAGCTGAACCACACAGGGGATGATAATGGGGCAACCAAGCTCTTGGCACTCTGTATAACCAAAAGTGTCTAGTTACCTGTTTCCTGACCAGTTTATGGGCACGTTGTGCTCTTCCTGTTTGGCTATTGTTTTCTTGCTTTCTTCTTCTATCATAATGTCACACAGCTGCAGTACACCCCAAGACTTCCTGTCATCATCAGATCAGCTGCTGCTACATGGCTGCTGGCCCCCTTCTGCTACAACTTTATTGTGGGCTGGAATATTCCTCATTGTACATTTATGCCTTTTTTCACCATGGCTGATGTACCAATCATTACCTGGAATGTGAGGGGTCTGGGAACACCTCTCAAAAGAACAATGGTCAACTTTTGTATACGTAAATACCACCCAACGATAATTGGTTTGCAAGAGACACATTTACTACCCGCAGAAGATGACACCTGCAGATGATGTGGAAGCTTATCTTGCAACTTTTGAAAGAGTCACTGTTCAGGAAGGATGGCAAAAAGAGCAATGGGCAGGACTGCTATTTCCCTTTCTGACAGGTGAACCCCAAAAGGCCTATTATGACCTGGAACCAGATGTCATCCAGTACTAGGAGATGCTGAAGGCTGAGATACTTGCATGCCTGGGCGCCACCATTGCAGTCCGGGCTCAGCGGGTGCATTGGTGGGCATACAGTACTGACAAGTAGGGGTGGGCCAAGCCCCCCTGGTTCGGTACGCAGCAGAACATGCGAACAGGCAAAAAATTTGTTTAAACACGCAAACACCGTTAAAGTCTATGGGACACAAACATGAAAAATCAAAAGTGCTAATTTTAAAGGCTTATATGCAAGTTATTGTCTTAAAAAGTGTTTGGGGACCTGGGTCCCACCCCAGGGGACATGTATCAATGCAAAAAAAGATTTAAAAACTGCAGTTTTTCTGGGAGCAGTGATTTTAATAATGCTTAAAGTGAAACAATAAAAGTGTAATATTCCTTTAAGTTTCGTACCTGGGGGGTGTGTCTATAGTATGCCTTTAAAGTGGTGCATGTTTCCTGTGTTTAGAACAGTCCGAGGGCAAAATGAAATTTCTAAAGGGAAAAAAAGTAATTTAAAAGTACTTGCGGCTATAATGAATTGTCGGTCCCGGCAATACACATGAAAGTTAATTGATAAAAACGGCATGGGATTCCCCCACAGGGGAACCCCGAAACAAAATGTAAAAGAAAATGCGTGAGGGTCCCCCCAAATTCCATACCAGGCCCTTCAGGTCTGGTATGGATATTAAGGGGAACCCCAAGCCCAAATAAAAAAAATGGCGTGGGGCCCCCCCAAAAATCCATACAAGACCCTTATCCGAGCATGCAACCTGGCAAGCTGCAGGAAAAGAGGGGGGATGAAAAAGCACCCCCCCTCCTGAACCGTACCAGGCCACATGCCCTCAACATGAGGAGGGTGTTTGGGGTAGAAGGGCCTCCAGGCAAGGGTTGTGGGGGTCTACGGGCGGGGGGCTTTTCGGAATCTGGAAAGCCCCCTTTAACAAGGAAAAAGACAATACATGCCTTGGGACAAGTCCCTTATTAAAAAAATAAAAAAATAAAACTGTCCCACGAAGTCTTCTTCTTCTTCTTCTCTCGCTCCGACGGACCGAGAAAAAAAAAGAAGCTGCAAGCTGCCTATGACCTGCCTCCATAGGAGGCACCCGCCATAATGATGGGCCTCTCAGGTGACAGTTCTTTTATAACTGAGGGTGGGGCCACATGATGACATTGCTGGGAGACCCCGCCTCTCTCTGACACACGGGGACATCCCTATGGCTTTCCCGTAGCTTTAGAGGGGGCAGGGTCCCTCAGTTTACGTAAAAATAACAATTTAATTTTCCTTTAAATATCGTGCCTGGGGGGGTGTCTATTGTAAGTATTTTAGGACCCTTTCACACTACTCACGCAGCACAATCTGCAAGCAGCAAGATTTTGCTGTGTTTCCAATGTGTTTCATGTGCTTTTCTGCTGTGTTTTTGGGTTGCCTGCACCTGTGAAAAATGAACATGTGACTCAAAAACTCACCAAAAGTGCAAATTGCGGTGCATTTTTACAACGATTTACATTCATTTCAATGGAAAGCTGCATTTTTGGGTGCAGTTTTCAACACTGCTCCAAAGATGCAGCATGTGGGACTTTTCAAATGCACCGTACTCACAGCGCAGTGGTGTGAAAAGTCCCATAGAATTTAAAGGGAAACATTTTTCTTGCAAAATAAAAACTATTAAAAACGTACCAGTGTGAAGGCCCCTTTCACACTGGTGATTAGGGCTGGTGCAAATTGTAACAGTTCCTGATGCGGCTCTCAGCAGCTAGGTGTGGCTGTTGCCCCCCTTCACTATATTGACATTTCGCCACTCCAGCATCCAACAGCGATTTCCACAGGTAATCACAAGCCATTCAGAGAGGCACGAATAGCTGTGGCCCCTGGTACAATGTCATTATAGTGAAGGAGGCCCGTGGCCATACCTACCCACTAACAGTCCCAAAAGGAATCTCTTATACCTGCCGCTACTGTTCACACCAGCCCTGATCGCCAATGTGAAAGTAGCCTCAGTGTTTAAGGGGCACCAGCTGTTAGTGCTTTGCCTTCCTTGAACAGTTTAATTGCTAATGTACAGCACACTACTTCGGGGGGACGTTAAGAAAATTAGGACAGGGAGGAAAAAAAAGCTGGAGTTGGGCTTTAAAGTGACCCAGACATTCTCTAAAACTTTCTATGGTAACAAAAGATGCTTGAGTGGTTCAGGCACCTTACCAGGACTATTTAAAGCTTATCAGGCAGCAGCAAAGTAATCCTTATGCAGCGGTTCCAACAAAACAATCAGAGTCCTGACCTTCACTTTTATATCAATCCGCTGGGGCATTTAAAAATAGCAAAAGGCAGAGGTCAGTAGTAAGGCAGAGGTAGGTAATAAGTAGGACAGCGGGCAGTGGTCGATGATAAGTAAGGCAGAGGTCAGTAGTATGTAATGCAAAGGGTAAACATCACTGGCTCACACACAGTCTTGTCCATCCTGCCCCCCCCCCCCCCCCCTGCCCCAGATCACATCCTCACAGAGTTCAGGTTTTTGTCCATTATGCATCCCCCCATCTTGCCAGCACACAGACAAGCAAGGCAGCAACTCCTCATTAACTCATCACCTCCTGGTAAAGTGATTTCTCTGCAGCACTCCTAAGATAACAACAAGGTTACCAGGACATGAGTCTGACCAGACTGTGACATCTGGGGTCGGGGAAGGAACATAATTGGTTAATGCTTATCTGGCAGCAGTAATCCTTATGCAGCGCTCCAGACCTCCACTTCTCGATCAATCCACCGGGACATGTAATTGCCGGGAACCACAGCACATAGATTACTCCACCTGTGCCCAAAAATCATGAAATAGTCCCAGCGGAGTAAGCCTTGTGCTGTAGTTGCCGGCACTTACATGCCCCGGTGGATTGATATAGACATGGGGACCAGGACTTTAGTTTAATTGGCGGGAGCTGCTGCACAACTTTTACTCCACTGCTGCCCATTAAGAATGAACTAGTTGGAGGGAATGGACGTGCTGACGTAACGTCCAGCACGGAGGGAGGGGCCTGAGCCCGTCAGCTGGCGAGGAGACAGGAATGCGGCTGAGGAGAACGCCGGCTCCCCGCTGACCGTGCGGGATTCCGGGGGCGGCGCGCCTCAGTCCCGGAGAACATAGTGGCCCCCAGCTTTTGGGTAATGGAGGACCCTCAACGCGACCGAAACTTCAACCGCCGACAGGACATCATATCCGGGTAGGCGGCGGGCTGCGTCCCGCGATCACCGCACGGCTCCCCCTGCCTCCGACCCGCTCCCTCCGCCGCACGCCTCCCCGCACACCCCCTGCCTCGGCTCCACACAAGGAATTCACAGCAGAAGAAGGGACAGCTAGCAGAAGAGATTGCCCGGGTTCGTGAGTATACCAACTAGTCAGGCTCCACAACCAGGAAACACGGAAGATAAGGTAAGGCAACAGTTGTGCCATAACATTATGAAGAAACTATCGTAGTGCCTTTTAAAAAAAAAAAAAAAAAAAAAAAAGGCCATAAATGCCTGTTACACTGCATAGAAGGGGATAATCCCCCTCAAAGACTGGGACAATCAAGACTGTGACTGTGGGGGCTCTGTGTGGGACTGTATTGGGTCTGCATGTCAATTTGGGCACCTGGACAGCACACTACAACAGGGTGAGGGCTAACAAGAAGGTCCACTAAAAGTGGCCTATGCAGACAGATGGTATGTGAGCGCGGCACGTAGCACCAGGTGCCTACAAGAACCATAGACTGCAATAGAGGCCGTGTACACCCAGGACTCTTAGAACTCTCAGGGGGCAACACACCACACTCCGCCAGCAAGAAGGGAGCACACCAGGGAGCCTCAGCTGCATACAGTTATCTAGGTGGCTTAAATCTCAGAGACTCCGGGTAAAACCATACCTATGCTAAAATATCCCGCATAGGGAACAGCCGGACCACCAGGGGGAAGGCCGCTACAGGGGAGCCCTAGGAGAGCCCCACCGAGAAGCCAAGCCATAGTTTGACCCGTAAGGTACCTTAAATTCTGCGCCTGGGAGAGGGAAAGCCTATCTAGGCGACACTGGTATAGGGGTGCTGCACTGACTGGGGTAGGACCCACATCTGATGGTCGGGTCACGGTAGAGATCCATACACCCTAGCTACATCCCAGCTTTTAGAGAAACGCAGGAAGATAGCCAACCCAGGACACCTCTCTAATTATACAGTACTATCTGCTCGGGAGCATAGGTCGACAAATAGGGGGGGGTCAGACACCTCATCCCCGACATAGACTGAGGAGCAACCGCTGACGTACATAGTAGCAGACCCACCAGCTCCTAGGTACCGTTGTTTAGGGACATCACTGAAGGCTGAAGACACCAAAAGAAGCCTTATCCCCCCGGGGGCCATCACCAGGTGTAGGATTTAAAACCAACTTACCACAAGGCGAGGAGTGGGTAGGGGCATACCTGTGCTGCCCTTTCCATCCTGCCGGGAGGTGCCTCAAGGAGGACTCTTAACCTGGCATCCCCAGCCGGGGACAATAAGGCGATAGCCTAGTGAAACCCAAAAAAAAAAAAAACCTCTAATATAGGGGGGCACAAAGGCAGGCCCGGTCTGTTATTCTCTCAAGCTGGGGAAAAGAATAAGAGGAACGAAAAGAAACATGAGCAAAGAGTCTAATAAATTGCCTAAGAAAGGGGCCGCTAAAGCTCAGAAGAACGATTCCAGTTCTATAAAACACTATCTCAGACAGGGCGCGAGCCCGACAACTTCAGTGCCAGACCACTCCCCCAAGACATCCAAGGTAAAGGGCAAAGCCCATAAACCAGATACAGCCCTTGATCATTCAAGGGCGGAACAAACAATAGAAAGTGAGAGCGACGGGAGTAGGATGGACGAGCCGTCAAGGGGGTCTCAACCCCCCTCCAAAATAGAAATGGAGGAGATGATGTTGAGGCTGGAGTCCGTAATTAAGGGGGAAGTTAACAAACTGAGGGAGGACATGAGCCATTTGTTGACCAGAGTGGAGGGGATGGAGAAGAGGGTCGACAACATGGAACAAGAAATCTCAGACTTAAGGGGGCAACTCAAGATGACCCAAACAAACCAGAGAGATACACTCTACAAAATGGAAGACCAGGAAAACAGAGATAGAAGGCAAAACATAAGAATCCGAGCTCTCCCTATTTTCGTTCAACCTGCCCCTTCCCCCACCCCCCTCCCTCTACTTCTCGCTTATCTTCCTTCCAACCCTCCCCTCCCCTCCCTATCACACCAAATCCCCCTCCCCTCCCTCCCACCTTTCCTACTTGGTGTCCCCAACCCCCTTTCCCCCCCCCCCCCCCCCCCCCCCCACCCCCCCCCCCCCCCCCCCCCCCATACTGGATTTCCTGGGGATTTCTTTCATGCACTAATCATCCTAAAACCTGCACGGGTGGTGATGTTGAATTTGCCAACCATCATACTTACCGTATACCTCCTCTCTCATTGTCATTGTCTAGTCCATGTAGTCATGCCCCCATATCTGCCGGGTAAGGCATTTCTGGGCTCGTTGGATACTTCTCTCCATATGCACTGGTGAGCTGATACATCCTTTTGTTTTTCATATTGTAATTCCCATGTACCAATGCTGTTGTTTATATATTATTCATTCAACAATAATATCTATTTTAGAGCTATCTCCTGAAGAAGCAGCCTATGCTGCGAAACCGGTCGAGACATCTCCTCCCTACACTCAAACAGACGTCAAGCTTACGGGCCTAGGCCTGCATTCTGTAGTCCAGTTTGATGATTGTAAAGGAGGGATTAATTTGCTTGTTTGTTTTTATACAACCCAACACTGTTTTAGTGTCGATCATGTAATGTGTTTTGTTTATTAAAATTTATTGTTTTTTCTAAAAATATTTTTACTCTAGTCCCTGTCTACATTACTCAATAGTACCGATATAGTCCAATTTCCCTTTTTCCCATTTCTTGTGGGTTATAGGCTCATCTCACGCAGACTCAGCACCTGCGTTGGTTGACCCAGTTACCCCTTGCCTTCTTCAAGCCTGATGGATGATGGTACTTATTTAAACTAATTATAATTATACAAATTTAGACTATACTCACACCACTGACATAGAAGGCTGGGGGAAAAAACACATGCAATCACAAAAAACACTTTAAAAGTTTGGGATAAAATTCACAAAAATTTTTAATTTAAATTTAATTCACCACTAATTGCACTAAAGGAAAACGACATGTTCCCACCAGGGAGAAGGGATCAGGGAGGGGATTGAATAATAAATGACAATGCACGAGTATGGGACATAATAAGTAAGGGGAAAATATTGTCGTTTCAGGAGTTACAGGGGATGAACGACTGTTTTAGAGTTGACGATTGGCGGTACCTCCAGTTAAGTCACTTCGTGGGGTCCATCCCCCCTCCAAAGAGGGGACGGGGGGACCTTACGGAGTTGGAACGTATCTTTACGACGGAGAATTCCAAAAAAATCATCACAAAAATCTATAAATTTCTGCTGGCGGGGGACGGACAGGGGGAACCGCCTTTTGTCAAAAAATGGGGGAGGGAACTGGGCACGCACCAATCGGGGGTAATCAGAAAAATGTTTCAACTCACCCACAGTTCAGCAGTGGATGCCAAAACCGCAGAGATTAACTATAAGTGCTTATCCGGTTGGTACCTGACCCCGGAAAAATTTAATAAATTCCAGCCGGGAGTATCAGCCGACTGCTGGCGAGGATGCCAAGTGAAGGGCACTATGGGCCACCTATGGTGGAGCTGCCCAAAAATCCAAAAATTTTGGAAGTCCATTTTAAAATACATCAAGGAGATCACTAAGGTCGAGGTAAGAGAAGACCCTTGGGCAGTCCTGCTACATGATACAGAGGTAGGCTCCAGGCAATATAGAGGATCACTAGTTCCGCACTTGCTAAACGCAGCAAAGCGAGTGATCCCCAGAAGATGGAAGGACCCTGAGAGCCCACCTATCTGGGAATGGGTTAACTCGGTCGAGGGTACTTATATCTCGGAGTGCTTAGCAAACAGCGCGACAGAGGAAAGGGACGACACTAAGACCAAATGGGAAGGCTGGAGAAGGTTTAAGAGGTCCTGGAGTTATGCTGAAGCCCTGAGGACAGAGTGAGAGAGAGACATCTGATCATACTTAAAAAAAAATAAAAAATAAAAATAATAGGACGTAGTCCCTTTGTTCCTTTGAAGCATTTGCAGAAGTGACTCCAGCGGCGGGGGGGGGGGGGGGGGGGGGGGGGGCGGGTTGGGTGAGGGGGGGGAGGGGGGGGGCACAGGTGTATCACGGGAGAAGGGGAGCGCTGGGAAGGCCTAAACCAGCAGGCCCCCAACGCAGGCCCAAAGAAGGCACAAACAACGCATAAGAAATATGCAAAAATCACAAATTTATAAATTTACCAATTCAAAATCTAACCAAAAAAAAAACAAAAAAAAAAAAAAAGAGAAGGCGTAAATTCCACAATGATGCGAAGACATTAAAAGGGACAAAAATGAGGGCGCTCCTGATTTGGTCCCAACAAGCTCTCTCTGAGGTGGAAAAAAAAAAAAAAAAAGAATGAACTAGTTCTGTTTCTTCCCCCCCAACCCTCAGCTGTCACAGTTCGATCAGAATGAATCATTTGTCTGGGTTCCAGGCACACTGAAAACCGGACACATGGTTCAAAATTATTCAAAACACGGACTGTCCAGGTGAATCCCGGACAGATGGCAACCCTAAGCAGGGCTAGAGCAAAGGATTGCTCTTGGCCTGGGACTCAGGAAGCCAAAACATGAGAGAGCTGCTTATGTGAAGTTTGCTTTGTAAGAGGAAAAGAAGCTTTCATTATTGTTGTTTTGTGGGTGACTGGGAGAAGCCCATCGCCTCTGAGTTAGGAACCTGTAATGTTTAGTTAGTGCCTGGATGGCAAGGATTTTATTTTCTGTTTTGTTTGTTTAATTTTTATGCAACCTTTTAAAATAAGAAACTAGAAGTCAGATTAAGGCCCCATGCACACGAGACGCAGATGCAAACTCTGCTGAACGCGTGTTTTAAAAAGCAGAAACCTGCGTTTAAAAACGCGCGTTTTGCTGTGTTTTCATGCCGCGTTTAGATGCGTTTAGACGCGTTTGCGTCTATAAGCATTTGTAAAGATAACATCATATAGACCCTCCCCAAGCTCAGAAAGCATGTATTATTAACTATTTCTGCCAATTTGATCAGAGTGAGCAGCAGCAGAGAGAGCTGTTGTACACTTGCATTTGCCTCTCTTTCTGTGTTTTTTTTTTTTAATGGATCCCATATTGAATATATGTCAGGAAATGCTCCTGATGTTGCTCTTGATGCGGCAGCAATGTCGTTGCAAATTTGCATGAGAGGTCCAGAATCAGAGCTCGTCGATATTGGACCCATCCGTTGATGGCACAGCGAATGTCCGTTGGATATTTCACAAACATGTATGCATTTCACAAACATGTATGCATCAGTGAGTATATATGCTCTATGAACTATCTAAACTAATTACGAAATTTTAAACAATTTTTTCTAGTATTTTTTATGGTTTACCATCATATTTCTGAGTTTTCTGCTCCAAAAAATTGGGTTCCTTTAAAAAGGCTTATAAACGCGAACGCGTCTAAACGCAGGTGCCTGCGTTTAGCCGCGTTTAGCCGCGCTTAGCTGCGTTTTGTGTCTGAAAAGCAGAAAAGCAAAGTGTCTGAACGCATTTTTTTGCTTCTGGAAAAACGAGGTTAAACGCAACTGCATAAAAACGGGAAAAAACTAGACTGTGTACATGGACACATAGGATAACATTGCATGCGTTCAGGTGCAGTTGAAAAAAGTGTCCAACTGCCTCTGAACGCGCGTTTAACTGCGTCTCGTGTGCATGAGGCCTAAAAAAAAAAAATGCTGTTTGGACTACCTTTTTCCCAGGAAAGGGGATTCTCCATTGAGCTAACCCCTGATAATATATATATTGGGAAAATAATTAATTGATCCCCTGCGGGTTTTGTAAGTTTGCCAGAGACAGAATATCAACCAAAGAAAAAACACTTAAAACAAATGCTATAAACTACAAAAACCTGGTCACTAACTACAAGAAACATCTTACCTCTGTGCTTGCCAACAAGGGTTTCTCTACCAAGTACTAAGTCATGTTTTGCTTGGGGATCAAATACTTATTTTGCTCACTAAAATGATATCTTGTTCATTTCTTTGTAAGTGGGCAAACTTACAAAATCTGCCTGCTTACTGTTTTATTTTATTTTTTGCATATTTCTCACACTTAAATGATTCAGATCATCAAACTAATTTTAATATTACACAAAGATAACCCAAGTAAATCCAAGACAGTTTTTTACTTATTATTTCATTTTTTTAAGGGAAAGAAGCTGTTCAAACCTACCTGGCCCTATGTGAAAATGTAATTGCCCCCTCCCATGCTGAATCATGAATAAACTGTGATTAACCACAATTTTTTTGGAAAGCTGAGTTAAATTTCACTTGCCACACCCAGGCCTGATTACTGCCAGACCTGTTGAATCAAGAAATCCCATAAATAGAAGCTGTCTGACAAAGTGAAGCACACCAACAGATCACAAAAATCCACACATAATGCCACAATCTAAAAAAAAATCAAGAACAGATTACAAACAAAGTAATGTACATGTATCGGTCTTGGAAGGGTTTCAAAGCCATTTCTAAGGCTTTGGAACTCCAGTGAACCACAGGGAAAGCTATTATCCACAAATGGAGATAACTTGGAACAGTGGTGAACCTTTCCCGGAGTGGCCGGCCTACAAAAATGACTCGAAGAGCATGACAACGACTCACCCAGGAGGTCATAAATGAACCCAGAACAACATCTAAAGAACTGCAGGCCCCAGTTGCCTCAGGTAAGATCAGTGTTCATGATTCAACAATAAGAAAGAGACTGGGCAAAAATGGCATCCATGGGAGAGTTCCAAGGCCAAAGCCACTGCTGACCAAAAAGAACACAAAGGCTAATCTCACATTTACCAAAAAACATCTTGATTATCCCCATGACTTTTAGGCAAATATTCTGTGGACTGATGAGACAAAAATTGTACTTTTTGGAAGGTGTGCATCCTGTTAGATCTGGCATAAAACTAATACAGCATTTCATAACAAGAACATCCTACCAACAGTCAGACATGGTGGTGGTAGCGTGATGGTCTGGGTCTGCTTTGCAGCTTCAGGACCTGGATGACTTACCATAATTGATGGAACCATGAATTCTGAGCTCTACCAGAAAATACTAAAGAAGAATGTCTGGCCATCAGTTTGTGACCTCAAGCTCAAGTGCACTTGGGTTATGCAGCAGGACAATGATCTGAAACACAACAGCAAGTCCACCTCCAAACGGTTCAAAAAAAGCTAAATTTAGGTTTTGGAGTGACCTAGTCAAAATCCAATTGAAATGCTGTATCATGACCTTACACAGGCCATTCATGCTGGAAAACCCTCCAATGTGGCTGAATTAAAACAATTCTACAAAGAAGAGTGGGACAGAATTTCCCCACAGCAATGTGAAAGACTCATTGCCAGTTATTGCAAACGATTGATTGCGGTTGTTGCCGCCAAGGGTGGCACAACCTGTTATTAGGGTTAGGGGGCAATTACTTTTTCACATAAAGCCAGGCAGGTTTGGACAGCTTTTTTGCCTTAATAAATGAAACCATCGTTTAAAAAATGTTTGTATTTACTCTGGTTATCTTTGTGTAATAATACAATTAGTGTGATGATCTCAGTCATTTAAGTGTGACAAATATGCAAAAAAAAAAAAAATCTGAAAGGGGCAAATACTTTTTCACAGCATTGTATATCTATATATAGAAATTAGTCAAGGGATTGCTGCACTTAAAATCATTTATTCAGAAATAATCACATACAGGTGAATAGCATATCATTCCAGTTCCAATATTCAACAGTTTTGGGTTGTAAAGCTTGCACCCTTTTTCAGGATGGAGCACAATTATAATAACAAGTAATCTCACATTTCCTTTTTTATTTTCATTTTCAAATTTTAAACAGAATAAAATCACAACAAAGTAACATTCAGGGGGGGGGGGGGGGGGGGACAAAGGAAGGGAAAGAAGGGGGAAGTAGGGAGGGGGCGAGGGGGGGGGGGATGTAAAGTCACTTGGTCTGAAAGCAGACGGATAACCATGTCAGCCGGGAAGCAGTTCTTTTCATAGTGCTCAGGAGGGCACCCCTCCCGTCTTAGACATTTGGTCCAGTTAGACAGGCCTCCCCTCCGAGTTGGAAGGAGGTGGGGTGTTCCTCGTCTGTAAATACAAAGTGCTTGTGTAAATATCCTCTTATCACCTTCAGCGCAGGTGAGTTCTGGGCACCTAGGTCGGTCCAATGCTCCGTGACCACCTCTGTGCCTCCAAAGTCGGATACTGTATGTCCCATGGTTATCACATAGTAAAAAATGAAAAACCCGAGCATAATAGAAACAATAAAACAAACAAAGAAACAAGGAGCAAAACACATAACCAAAAGAGAGAGAAAGAAAAGAGAAAAAAGGAGAGAGAAAGGAGAAAAGGAGAGAGGGTTCTCACATTTCCTTTTATATCATCACATTTTCACATACCAGGAATCAATTAGGTAATTATTGAACAATTAAATCAGAAAAATAAATTTGCATAACTTCATCCTATTCTTGGAGAGACAGCCTGACAAGGTGTAATCACTCTCCAAAATCACATAGGAAGCACTCCAACATTTTATTATTATGGGAAACATATGTAAGATTAATATGCACATATAAAAAAAAAAAATTATATATATATATATAAACAAAATATATTTAAAAATGTATTATTTTTATCTTTACCACCAATGGGAACATCCCATCAATTTAAATATAATATGTACATTCTTTATCTATAAACAAAACCCCAATATGTCACCAAAAAGTGTCCCCTCAGAATCACATATATATTATATTATATATATATATATATATATAAATATATATATATATATATATATATATATACTACTCTTATACAGTGGTGTGAAAAAGTGTTTGCCCCCTTCCTCATTTCCTGTTCCTTTGCATGTTTGTCACACTTAAGTGTTTCGGAACATCAAACCAATTTAAACAATAGTCAAGGACAACACAAGTAAACACAAAATGCAATTTGTAAATGAAGGTGTTTATTATTAAAGGTGAAAAAAAAAAATCCAAACCATCATGGCCCTGTGTGAAAAAGTGATTGCCCCCTAAACCTAATAACTGGTTGGGCCACCCTTAGCAGCAACAACTGCAACCAAGCGTTTGCGATAACGTGCAATGAGGCTTTTACAGCGTCCTGGAGGAATTTTGGCCCACTCATCTTTGCAGAATTGTCCTAATTCAGTTACATTAGAGGGTTTTCGAGCATGAACGGCCTTTTTAAGGTCATACCACAACATCTCAATAGGATTCAGGTCAGGACTTTGGCTAGGCCACTCCAAAGTCTTCATTTTGTTTTTCTTCAGCCATTCTGTGGTGGACTTGCTGGTGTGTTTAGGATCATTGTCCTGCTGCAGAACCCAAGTTCGTTTCAGCTTGAGTACACGAACAGATGGTCGGACATTCTCCTTCAGGATCTCTTGGTAGACAGCAGAATTCATAGTTCCTTTTATCACGGCAAGTCTTCCAGGTCCTGAAGCAGCAAAACAGCCCCAGACCATCACACTACCACCACCATATTTTACTGTTGGTATAATGTTCTTTTTCCGAAATGCAGTGTTCCTTCTACGCCAGATATACTTGGACACACACCTTTCAAAGAGTTCCACTTTTGTCTCATCGGTCCACAGAATGTTGTCCCAAAAGTCTTGGGGGTCATCAAGATGTGTTGTGGAGAAATTGAGACGAGCTTTGATGTTCTTTTTGCTCAGCAGTGGTTTTCTCCTTGGAACTCTGCCATGCAGGCCATTTTTGCCCAGTCTTTTCCTGATGGTGGAGGCATGAACGCTGACCTTAACTGAGGCAAGTGAGGCCTGCAGTTCCTTGGACGTTGTTGTGGGGTCTTTTGTGACCTCTTGGATGAGTCGTCGCTGCGCTCTTGGGGTAATTTTGGGTGGCCGGACACTCCTGGGAAGGTTCACCACTGTTCCATGTCTTCGCCATTTGGGGATAATGGCTCTCACTGTGGTTCGCTGGATTCCCAAAGCTTTGGAAATGGCTTTATAACCCTTTCCAGACTGATAGATCTCAATTACTTTCTTTCTCAATTGTTCCTGAATTTCTTTGGGTCTCGGCATGATGTGTAGCTTTTAAGGATCTTCTGGTGGACCTTACTGTGTCAAGCAGCTCCTATTTAAGTGATGCCTTGATTGTGAACAGGTGTGGCAATAATCAGGCCTGGGTGTGACTAGAGAAATTGAACTCAGGTGTGGACAACCACAGTTATAGTATGTTTTAACAAGGGGGGCAATCACTTTTTCACACAGGGCCATGATGGTTTGGATTTTTTTTCACCTTTAATAATAAACACCTTCATTTACAAATTGCATTTTGTGTTTACTTGTGTTGTCCTTGACTATTGTTTAAATTGGTTTGATGTTCCGAAACACTTAAGTGTGACAAACATGCAAAGGAACAGGAAATGAGGAAGGGGGCAAACACTTTTTCACACCACTGTACTATATCCCTGCAGAGCAGATCCGAAAAATATATATCCTATAAAAATAAATGCAAATCAAAGTCAGAGTTCAAACCCCTCAGTTGTAGTGTATCCAGATGATTTATCCATTGGACTTCTAATTTTCTAAGTTTAATTTCCTATTTCCCCCTTGTCTATTTATGGGAACAGCATCAATTACCATATATCTGAGTTGCGAAACAGTGTGGCCCATTTCAACAATATAATATAATACATATATATAAAACAGATGTATAGGAGGGGCTAACTAATAAGGTCAAGATTTGAGCTATCACACCTTTAGGCTTTCTCTATATTATTGTAAAAAAACTCACAATTTCAAATCATTACCAAAAAGTATTGTAATACATTTACTACATGGCATGCATTTGTTGTCATGTGGTGCTTTACAAAAAAAAAAAAAGTGGAAAAGGCCTGTGTTTTTCTCTGTTTACATGAGACTATTGTCAATAACTGGTTTGCCTTAATGCAACACACATTAACCACTTGACCTCTGGAAGATTTGCCCCCCTTCATGACCAGGCCATTTTTTGCAATACGTCACTGCGTTACTTTAACTGACAATTGCATGGTAATTTAACACTGCACCCAAATAAAATGTGTGCAAATTTTCCTACAAATAGAGGTTTATTTTGGTTGTATTTGATCACCTTTGAGTTTTTTATTTTTTGCGGTATAAACAAATTTTGAAAAAAAAATAAAAAAAACAATATTCTTTACTTTCTACTATAAAATATATGCAAGAAAAAAATCGAATTTCTTCATAAATTTAGGTCAGTATGTATTTTGCTTCATATTTTTGGCAAAAAAAAAAAAACAATAAGCGTATATTGATTGGTTTGCGCAGAAGGTATACTGGCTACAAACTATGGGATATATTTATTTTATTTTTTCTAGTTTTGGCGGCGATCAGCAACTTATAGCATGATTGAGATATTGCGGTGGACATTCTGACACTAACTGAAACTTTTGACACATTTTAAGAACATGAGATTGGGAAGGGGTTAACACCAGGGGCTGTTCAAAGGGTTAACTGCATGTCTAACCGGTGTTTTTCTGAACTGTGTGAGGTGCTTTTACTAGGGAAAGAGATATCATTTATTCCTTGCTTTGCAGGGTCACAAATCCCATCCCTCTCCCCTATCAGAATGGCAATCTGCCTTGTTTACGTAGGCAGATTGCAGTTTTGTCTTTCTGCCCCATGATCGGCAAGTCCCAGCAGACATTGAGTACCCTGCACCCTCCGTTTGGCTCCCGCTGTGTATAATGACAGTGGAAGCAAGCTGCCTGCCGCACACATGCGCATCCCCTACCCGGAAGTGTCAGATCACGTATGTATACGTGATCCGGTGCACAGCTGCTGCCCTGTAGCATTAAAACTGCTATAGGGCGGACCTAAAGTGGTTAATGCCCAACATATCATATGTTAATGCATTCACCTGCAATGGTCAGGTGTGACAGGACCCTTAACAATATGTACAGGTATTCTTTGTAAAAAAATAGAAAAGAATAATAAGAACCCAATACCATTCCTGCTCACCTTTTTGTGTTGACTTGTAAAAAAGTTTATGTATTCTACCTAAATATTTACATCTATAACTCTTCTGTTAGAAAGTTATAAAGCTCTCATAAAACATGTTTCTTCAAATATTTATCATAGCATACAATGTAGTTGGACAGTTAGTCTTGATTTCTGAATCCTTGGTTGCTTAGATCAATGTAAATCACAATACACTGTCACTTATATGGCAAGAAAAATTGTTATTTTTTCCTTTATTTGCATATATTTGCATGTTATAAAATTTTAACATTTTCCCCTGTGACATTTGTGTTTATTTACGGGTACATAAATCTTTTATCATTTTGTTTCAATTTAATAGCATGAAATGAAATGCTTCCTTATGGAAATGGAAAAAATTGACATGGAGATAATGCTCAAAATGCAGTACTTCTTATAAACTCGGGCATTGTGCTAAAGTGTTTTGCTTTAGGGCTTGTTCAAAATATATTCATTGACCTGCATTTTTCTGCACTAAATAAACGCTGGTCATTGCATATAAAACTATGTGCACAATTCACATGTCTAACATGGTGTGATGTGCGGTATAGAAAAATGCAGCATTTCTGGATGGCATCACATATCACTCTACAGCTGCGCAATGCATTGCACTGCTGTACAGAGGCATGAATGAACTGTCACTATAAAGTGACACTTCAAATAAAGTAAAATAAAACAAGCAGTGTGATGCTTTCAAGCTCCCTGCAGGGGATGGCACTACACTAGCCTGCACAGTAAAATGCTGAATTTTAATGTGGACCCAGCAGTCATGGTAGTGTGGACCCAGTGGACCCAGGGGTCATGGTACATGTTGGCAGCAATGACAAAGTGAGAAGGTGGAGAGTCCTAAAAAATTAAAAATCTTACAGGACAACTTCATGTCCCAATTGGTGGATTCCAGTGGCTGCTGGTGCTCAAAACATTTTGGGGGGGCGCAATTTTTTTTTGAAAAAAATCATCAATTTCAGCCACTGTGCCATCAAACGCTACCACTGTGCCCATCAAACGCTGCCCCTCTGCCCATCAAATGCTGCCACTGTGCCATCAAATGCTGCCACTGTGCCCTCAAACGCTGCCCCTGTGCCCTCAAACGCTGCCACTGTGCCCATCAAACACTGACACTGTGCTCTCAAATGCTGCCACTGTGCCCATCAAATGCTGCCACTGTGCCCTCAAACGCTGCCACTGTGCCATCAATTGCAGCCACTGTGCCCATCAAACGCTGCTACTGTCCCCTCAAACGCTGCCACTGTGCCCATCAAATGCAGCCACTGTGCCCTCAAATGCTGCCACTGTGCCCATCAAACGCTGCTACTGTGCCCTCAAATGCTGCCACTGTGCCCATCAAATGCAGCTACTGTGCCCTCAAATGCTGCCACTGTGCCTAAACGCTGCCACTGTGCCATAAAAACGCTGCCACTGTTCCCTCAAATACTGCCACTGTGCCCAGCAAATTATTTTGGGGAAAAAATCATCAATTGCAGCCACTGTGCCATCAAACGCTGCCACTGTGCCCATCAAACGATGTCACTGTGCTCAAACGCTGCCACTGTGCCCTCAAACGCTGCCACTGTGCCTATCAAATGCAGCCACTGTGCCCTCAAATGCTGCCACTGTGCCCAAACGCTGCCACTGTGCCCATCAAATGCTGCCACTGTGCCCATTAAACAATGCCAATGTGCCCATTAAACGCAGCCACTGTGCCCTCAAATGCTGCCACTGTGGCATCAATTGCAGCCACTGTGCCCATCAAACGCTGCCACTGTTCCCTCAAACGCAGCCACTGTGCTGATCAAACGCAGCCACGTGCCCTCAAATGCTGCCACTGTGCCCTCAAACACTGCCACTGTGCCCAAACGCTGACACTGTGCCATCAAACGCTGCCACTGTTCCCTCAAACGCTGCCACTGTGCTCATCAAATACTGCCCCTGTGCCCATTAAACGCTGCCACTGTGCCATCAAATGCTGGCAGTGTACCCATCAAATGCTGCCAGTGTGCCCATCATATGCTGCAAGTGTGCCAATCAAATGCTGCCAGTCTGCCCATCATATGCTGCCAGTGTCCCCTGCCAAAGGAATGCATGCGTCTGGCATCCTGAAAGGGGCCGGGCGCATGGATAGGGAGGCGGCAGCAGGGATAGGGGGGGTGGCACACGTGCACCCACAATGCACGGGCCACCACTGGTGGATTCCCCAACTAGAAAGAGTGTCCTGCTAGATTTTTTAATTACAAACCATCCTAGTCTGAGCTTAGATGTGGAAATACGGGACAACTTAGAATCTAGCGATCATAGGATGATCACATTTCATGTAAAACATAGAAAAAAGGAGGCGCGAGGGAAGAACAAGAGCACTAGATTTCACACAAGTCAATTTTTCTGAACTGTCATTGCTACATAAACAAGTGGGGTAATTGTGCGCTACTCGAAGTGTTGAATAAGAATAAATAAATAAAAAGTGTAATAAATGTTGTATATAGCTGCTAGACTTTTATAGTGTCACCAGCACCAAAATTATATAATAGCAATCAAGTGAAACAGCGCTATATATATACATTTGTAAATATCCACTAAAGTACAATATTCAAAAAATGTCACAATACAATGTGCAAAAAAAAGTTGCTTAAATTCAATCAAAATGCAAAATGATGCATGATGTGAAGTTCAAATAACAATGATAGTCCAAAAGAGGAGGGAGAGAGAAGAAATGTGTGCAAGTGTGTAAAAAAAATATATAATGTGATGAAAGCTTGTAGATCACTTTTACAATCCACACCTAGCCTCTCGCCTCCAAGATAGACCCAAGTGATCCTAGTCGCGCATCCAGATAATAATCCTTAAGCCCCATACACACGGTCGGATTTTCCGATGGATTCTGTCCTATCGGACATGTGTAGGCACCATCGGACAGTTTCCATCGGATTGTCCGACGGACAAAGTCCTATCTCCTGCTGGATAGATTTTTTGACAACAAAGTCCGATCACACCAAATCCGATCGTGTGTAGCGTAGTCCGACAGACAAAGTGCTACGCATGCTCAGATCACATTACAAGACCAAAGCTATTGGCTACTAGCCTCTACGTAGTCCCGTCGTAGGCAACAAACGTCACCATGTTCAGAATGATCGGATTTTCCGACAACTTTGTCCGACCGTATGTATGCAACACCAACATCGGACAAAGTACGACGGACAGGATCCGACGGAACTGGTCCTCGGAAAATCCGAGCGTGTGTATGGGGCATTAGGCTTCATGTACGCGAGACATTGTTTAACCTCTCCTGAGCGATTCAACTTGACAGCTAGAAACCAGTGTCAATTTTGCTGCGTTTACATGCCGCATTTAGCCGCTTTTGCGTCTAGAGGCTTTTGAAAAAAGAAAATGGAAACGCTGCTAAACGCGAGTTACCACATTTAGCAGCTTTTACAAGCTGTTGCAGGTATTTGCCATTTCAAATGCCTCTGAACATCCGTCCTGAACCCATTTTTTGTGTTCAAATAAGGCTTCTAAACTCAACTGCCTAGAAACGACTATAAACGACCCTGTGTACATGAGTTCAGAGGCAGCTGAAAAAAATGCCCAACTGCTCCTGAAGGTCCGTTTACCAGCAAGAGTGTACATGAGGCCTTAGTGGCAATCTGTGCTTCCTTCTTTTCTGATGGCGATATCTCAGCTGAACAGAAAAAACGACTGCAGCTGTAGAGGGGAAAACGGCCTGATTAAATACACCAAAGCTAACCATAGAAACCGCATACAATTACTTCAAAGCTTTGAGGCATTGTGTAGATAAACAGCGAGCAGACATATGTTAACAAATGGTGTCTATAGAAACCACACCAACTTCTTAATTAATACCCAAATGGACAATTGGTATAAGAGTGCCACAAATCTTCCAAGGTAAATGGCTAATGCGGCGTACACACGATCGTAATTCTCGTTGCAAAAAGCTCTGATGGTTTTCCGACGGAATTCCGCTCAAGCTGTCTTGCCTACACACGGTCACACCAAATTCCGACCGCCAAGAACGCGGTGACGTCCACCACGTACGACAAGACTAGAAAAGGAAGGTTCAGCACCACGTCCGGCACCCTTTGGGCTCCTTCTGCTGATCTCGTGTTATCGCGTGTTAGTAGAAGTTTGGTTAGAGACAATTCGCGCTTTTTAGACTTGTGCTTCAGATCGTTCCTGCTCTACAGTTTGTGCTTGTCGGTGCGCATCTGCTTATCAGTGCGTGTAGTCAGTTCGCATTTGTTTGTCTTTGCGGCCTATATATTTATATATAGTACGCTTTGATTTTCAGTGCTTATTGTCCGCTCGTTGCTGATTTGCATTTCATCTTTCAGGCCTTGCTGTTTATCAGTGCTTTCTTTAGTCCGTTCTGACCAGCCGACCGTTTTGAAGCCATGTTGCGTGTATGTACTCGTTGTAGAGTTCGCGCTGTGCGGGGGCTTGGTGTTGGGGTTCTTACTTTGACACAAGCCCAGTCCATGAACAGGGCGAGGAGGAGTTCATGGGCCAAGAATTGGTTGTTCCAGCGTGACCAATTCTCGCACATGCCTTTGCTTCGTGAGATCCGGGAGAATAATCCTGATGATTTCAGGAATTATCTCCGGATGACCGACCACATTTTTCACTGTCTGTTGGCTTTGCTGTCCCCATATATTAGCAGGCAGGATACCTGCATGCGACAAGCCATCACTGCGGAGCAGAGGTTAGTTGCCACGTTGAGGTACTTGGCGACAGGGAGAAGCCTTCAGGACCTCAAGTTCTCCACAGGCATCTCCCCCCAGGCTCTGGGGATCATTATTCCAGAGACCTGTTCTGCCATAATCCAGGTCTTGCAGAAGGACTATATGAGGGTAAGTTTTATCCTTTAAAATCACATTCTATGTATTTAATGTTTGCTAATACATTTCTTTCATAATTCCCAAATTACCAGGGTTTCATTATGCTGTAATATGCTGTGCCCCTTTGTCCTCATGCATGTTGGATTTTTGTATGTTCCTTTTTTGTCCTTCATGCATATTTGCCTTCACTAACCCCCCCCCCCCCCCTCCAGCATGCTTTTCGGGGCCCATATACTCCTAGTCTAGTCAGTTAACAATGTATTTTGTCAGGTCCATTGTAATGCTTTACCCTAAACACCCCCTAAAAATTGTATACTACAAGAAATGTTATACTGATGTTGGCCAACAATGTTTGTGTATAATCTGCTTGTAATGTTTATTAGCAAAATTACTAATTTGATTTTTATTGTTTGACTCCACAGTTTCCTTCAACGCCACAGGAATGTCAGACTGTGGCCTCCCAGTTTGCCCAGCGGTGGGATTTTCCTAACTGCAGAGGGGCAATCGATGGGAAGCACGTCCACATCGTCCCACCACCCCATTCAGGGTCATACTATTTTAACTATAAGGGGTTTCATAGTATTGTGTTGATGGCGGTGGTGTCGGGGACATATGAGTTTCTATATGTGGACGTGGGGAGGAATGGCCGGATGTCGAATGGAGGAGTATTTTCCCAGACAGAGTTTTACTGACGTCTCGAGAGTGGTGGCTTGGGATTGCCACCCCTGGAGGAGAATGTCGAAGGACTGCCATTTGTCTTCGTTGCAGATGAGGCTTTTGGATTGGGAAACCATCTCATGAGGCCATTCCCCCAGAGGACCCTCACCCCAGAGAAGAGGGTTTTTAATTACCGGCTGGCCAGAGCCAGAGGAGTCGAGTTCCGCCTGTTTCAAACGGCCATTAATATGGCGGAATACAAACTTAATAACATTGTCTTATCTTGTTGCATCCTGCACAACTTTTTAAAAAGAAACAACCCAAATTATGTGGTCACAGTTGGGCCTGACGCTGGACTTCAGCAATCCATGACGTCCCTGGAAGCAGCCCGTCCTGGCTTGCCCCCCCAAAGCACCCATGAAGTGCGACAAAATTATTTGCAATATTTTTCAGGGAGGGGGGCCGTTGCTTTGCCAGCACTTTTGGAATACATTTTACATTTAATCTGGTAAAATCTTGATTTTAATTTCCTGCTTGTGTTTCTTTTTTGTGTCTCCTAGTGCACTTGTAGTGCCAAGTGGTTTGTATATTATTACATAACACCCATTGTCACTGTAAACACCAATTTCAACACAAAAAAAAATGCTATTGATCATTGAAAGAAGAAGCCACACATTGTTGAGTAAAAATCCTTTTACTCCGAACACATTCACATATGCGTTATCTACATATTTTTTTGGGGTTACGTTACATAAACAGCCATGTTTCCAAACACAACATACACAACTCTGGAACTTAACAAAGTTCAACATAGAAAAACTTTTAAGGCAAGATCACACATTATATTGTCCAAAATGTGTGGATCTTGCCTTCATCAGATGGGGTGAAGTCACCCCTGTAAAAGCCTAATTTTGAAGATGCACACAAATTGGGAGTCAAACTGGGGATTTACATCCTGATCCCATGCCTAATGTCAACATGTGCTATCTCCCATCATGGGGGATCAATGGATGTGTTTTGGGGGTGCAACCCCTTCCTCTCACAGACTTGAGTTTTGAGGAAGGGGTTTGCAGGCACAAAATGCGTACATTGATATCCCCTGATGGCAGACAGTACATGTTGACATACTGTGTGCATCTTCAAAATTAGGCTTTTTAAAATGTTGTACAAATTGTAAATAAAAAAAATGTTTGAAATTTTAGATAAAATTATATTCTTCCAAGGACATCAATCATGTTCTTAAGTTTAACTTCAATATCCATATTTTTTTTTAATAAGGTCTAAATCCTGACTACACCACATGATGTCCTGGATTAGCCTTTGGGCACTGTCACTGGTGAAATGATCTGATTGTTCTTCCACAACCTGTACATCACCTAAAAATCAAAAAAACACACCATGTATTATAAATATGCAGGCATACGTGTCTTATTACCTGAATCTGGTGTGTCAGACACTCACCTGTTGTGGTCTCAATCTCGATCACCTCTCCTTCCTCCACATCCTCAGATTGGGACCTCTGTTCCCCTTCTTCAGGAGGTGGGGGGTCCATGGTGATGTCATATGTCCCGATTCTTTGCTCCCCTATGAGATTAAAACAAAAAGTATACTTAGCACACAGATTTTTGAGGCAACAAATATGAATGATAAACATTGCTTGGACTTGGGGGACAATTGTCTGTTTGGGCAGAATTCCAAGCTGAAGACATAATTAATTCACTTACTAAAGCTAGAATACTTGCCTTTTTTGGACAAGTTTCCCACCTGGAGACACCCCAAGTATCCACTGGAGTACCTGTGTACCTAAAAAGTTTGTTCTGGTGTCCCACACTAGTGCACCTGAGTCCAGATGTGTAAACAGCTGCTGAGTGTCCTCTACATACATTACACTGAATAAAGTTTGCTAGTCCTTCTAGGTTCAAACCCATCTAGACAACAATGTCCTAAACCTCTTGGATTAACTTAAAAATTTGCAGGAACAAATGTATTTAATCAGGTATCTGGGAAAACATCGTATTTTTGTAAACAAACTAGGTTTCCATCGACCGATTACTGTGCGTATGACCATGAAAGTAGCCATTTTTGAATGTACAACACCTTATTAAGGAAAAACACATGGCGCAGCATGCAATATTAATAATAATAGGAACACACGAAAAATACTTAATTTTTCAAAGAACTTTCTTGATCTTTCTGTACTGATCCTGCTCCCTTAATTTGAGGTCCGACCAGCGTTTCCTCAGTTGATCCTTGGATCGTCGTACCCCAAAATTCCTGTACAGACTCTTCACAACTTTATTCATGATCTTGGCCTTTGTCATATTTGGGTTTAAGTACGGACCATAATTCCCGTCATAGTCATTACTCCTCAAGATATCGACCATCTACAACATCTCCACAAAGGACATATTTGAGGCCTTAAATCTAGTCCTTGATCGTGACGTTTCAGGCTCCGGGCTTTCCTCCTTCTCGTTACTGGAATTATGCACCTGCTGTGTCTCCGCTATGTTCCTCTCCCACTGCGACGAAAGAGACGGGGCAGGGAATATTCTATAAAGAAAGTCAGGGGCAGGGCGACGCGGGCGGGGTTTCACGCATTCGCAGTGTATATAAAGCTTAAAACTCGTGTTTGTCGTAACTACGTTCTGTGTGCAGAGGAAGGAGGAACAGAAGCAAAAAACGTTATAACGAAGGTAAGATTTTAACTTTGGTGACATGAGCGGCCTATACTGAATCTAGATTGATGCCTATATTGTGTTAAAAGATTATCCTGAGATTTGTTTTTTGTCTTTTGTTTGGTCTTGCAGAGAAAATGTATCCATTTAAAGCCCAAGAATTCCTGGGGTAATTCCTAGATAAATACCGTGATATGCGCAATTTATGGGAGGTTAAAAACCCCTTTATATCACAACAAAGCAGTTAGGAAGACAACGCTGGAGAAATTGCTTGCATTTGTTCAGACTCGGGCCCCCAATGCAGACATGAGGTCTCTGTAAACTAAAAGTGGTAGCTTGAGAAGCACCTATAGGATGGAGTATCAGAAGGTCCAGCAGTCCCTGAGGTCAGGAGCTGTAGCAGAGGATGTGTATGTACCCAGTCTGTGGTACTACAGCAGGAATGCGTTTTCTTGATGACCAGATTGAGGGCAGGGAATCGTTTTCAACTCTTCCGGCACCCCTTCCCTCCAGCCTTCCATCCAGCTTTCCATCCAGCCTTCCCTCAACCCCAGCTGAGGCTTCCGTGGACCAACCTGTGCCTTCCATCCAGGAAGAGATTGAGGAGCCCAGATGGAGCCAGGTATAGTTTTTTTAGACATATTTTTTTTATGTGAAAATGATTGTTGGTAACTAGATGTTATTATTGAGAATAAATGAATGAATTAACAAAAAGTGTTCCACATATCAATAGACAGAAGTGGCCAAAAATGATTGTGACAAGAAGGAAAAATGCTGGGCAAAATGATAGTCTTTTCTATTTATTAACATTAAATTTGCAACAGTCATGAGCTTAAAATTGTGTGTTTGATTACGTATTTGGGGATTAAACTGACTCCCAAGGTGGAACTTCTCCACCTTGCAAATTATCCGCCTCTATACAAAAAACTTGAGGAGGACCTCTCCCGGTGGTCTCGGCTCTCCTTGTCCTGGTTGGGCAGGATCAATACAATCAAGATGACCTTGCTTCCCCGCATTTTATATTACTTTAGAGCCCTCCCGATCCCAGTTAACAAGACACGCCTAAAACTCTTTCAAGCTAGAATAAACAAATTTGTCTGGGGCAAAGGAGGCCATAGATTCTCAAAATCAGTCCTATTCAGATCCAGGGTGGAAGGGGGGCTAGGCCTGCCCAATTTACTCTGGTATTTCCAAGCAGCCCAATTAGCACAATTGTCCACGGTTTACTCGCGCTGGGAACAGCCCGATTGGGTCCACATCGAGAGGCAGGCGGTTCCCCTTCACACTCTAGACTACCTTCTTTGGAGCCCTAAGAAACTGAGACCATCAATTTTATCCCCAACACTGTCACACTCCTTCACCCTTTGGGACACATTAAAACGTAACAAGCGACTGTCTTCCCCCATGGAACCATTGAAACACCTTTTTCACAACCCTGATTTCCAACCGGGTCTTAACATAAAAGCATTCGAATGGTGGCTCAATAAAGGGCTCTACAGAATAGGTCACTTTCTTAGACCCCTAGGCCCACTATCTAAAGCATTCTGTGTCAGTAAACTTGACATGCCTGACTCTGAATTCTTCAGATTTACCCAGATCTCTGATTTCCTACACAAACGCTGCAAATCACTAAAGGATGGGCCTCACATAACTCCATATGAACAATGGTGTGGACAGGCCGTTGAGCAGAGGGGGGGAATCTCGTTGATCTACAAGGCACTATCGTCAGAGCAGTCTAAGACACCCTACATGCTGGCCTGGGAGGAAGATTTGTCCCAACACTGGAAAATAGAAACTTGGCACAGGAATTTCTCCCATTCTTTCAAAGGCATAATAAACACGGGTCTTATAGAAGCCAGCATAAAAGTACTTACCAGATGGTACATGGTCCCCTCGAAACTGGCATCTATCTTCCCAGCGACCTCTCCCCTTTGCTTTAGGGGATGCTCCTTGAGGGGTGACATGCTACATATCTGGTGGACTTGCCCCAGGATTCGCAATTTTTGGAACAAAATCTTCTCTTGGATACGCAAACTAACCACATTACCCATCCAACCATCCCCCCTCATTGCTCTCCTCAATTTCCCAGTGAGGGAAGCCTCCAAATTCTCACAACGCCTCATTTACTTTATCATTTTAGGGGCTAGGCTTACTCTGGCCAAAGCCTGGAAAAAACCCTCAGTCTCCACCCTCCTAGCTAAACGGAAAATATCCTGGCTTATGAACCAGGAGCAGATGGCGGGTGTGATCCTGGATCGCTCCGATAAATTTGTACAAACCTGGGAACCCTGGGCGAAGTTCATTGGAATCTCACTCCTGCATTGACCTCAAGAGCACTCGCAGCACGTCCACTCCACCCCAGTCGACTTCCCTAACTTCCTACCCCTACCTTCTTCTTTCATTCCTTCCTTCTTTTCTTCTTCTCTCTTCTTCACTCTTTTCTTCCTTTTTCTGGTATTCTGCTTTCTTTAATTTTATTTTTTTTATGTATAATTTTTATTTTTATTTTTTTTATTTTATTTATTTATTTATTTATTTATTTTTTTTTTTTCCTATCTGTTGCTTCTCACACGCATGTTCACTAGACTTTAGGCCTTAAAACAGCAGATGGCTGATCAGACCACCACCAAAGTCGGGCGCTGCCTCAGCCATAATCCGGGCGCTCCTCTGGATTCTTGGAACCTTACTGGGCGCTCTCCCGCTGGGGCGCTCATTGAGGTTCGTGTTTTTTTTTTTTTTCTTTCTTTTTTCTATTTAAATTCGTTCAGGTTAGCTAATCTTTGAAGGGGAAATTGGGGTGTGCGGAGCCTTGCCACAGCATGATCCCACTCGGGGTGGCGTGGATCCTCTCGCTCTATGGTTATTCCCCTCCACGGGACCCGACTTTTGAGTGAGTGACCCTGGGAATCCACACGTAGCCCAACATCCTGGTTCGTTCAGCCCCGCTGGCTCTGATCCTCGCCTTTCTCTATTTTGACCTACCTCGCTTGTTCCATATTGGTTTAACTAATGTCTGTTACTGTCATTTTTTGGGCTATTTGCCCCCACTGTTTTGATGCATTAACATGTACTGTTGTACCTTTCTTTTCTTGAAAATAAAACATATTTGAATTAAAAATAAAAAAAAAAATAAAAAAAAAAAAAATTGTGTGTTTGATGAACAAAAAACGAAAACTATGTCCCTTTTTCATACACAGGATGACCTCAGCCAGGACGAGGCTCTGGCAAGTGGCACACAGGAGGAGGCAGGGGGAAGTGTCAGCCAGGAGGTGGCAGGGCCCAGTAACACCCAATCCCAGGTGCCTCCCCTCATCCTTCCATACAAAAGGCCCAGGAAGGGCACGAAAACAGAGACGGCAGCACTGGCCCTCATCAAGGAGGCTAATGACACCCTGAAATCCCCCCTTGATGCTGTAGAGGCCTATGGCATCTACATAGCCTCCAATTTACAGCAAATTAGGGAGGGCCAATGGCGCAAATGTGAAAAAAATATTTTTACAACCATCCACAAGGGTGGTGAAGAGTGGTGAAATTACTGAGGACGACCACCTGTGTTCTCTCCCACATCATCCTCCTGCCACAAGTCCACCTCCAGAGCCACAGCCTCCAGGGAAGGCTGCAGGGAAGGCTGTACGGAAGACAAGAAAGTGATTGCCTACCTTCACTCTGGTCTGAGGGAAAACGCAGCCTGTTGTAGTACCACAGCCTGGGGACATATATATCATCTGCTGCTGTTCCTGTTCTCTGGGATTCCTGGCCCAGATTGACCTCCTTTCTATATGGACTTCTCAAGCTACCAAGTTTTTGAGCCACAAAGTTAATGTGTGCCTTTAAAAATGCTAGTTTTACCAGACCGAGCGGTTCCATCTCGTACTGGATTCTGAGCATGCGTGATTTTTGGCATGTCGGAATTGCATACTCACGTTAGGAATTTCCAATAGAAAGTTTTCCCATCGGAATTCCGATCGTGTGTACGCGGCATTAGAGATAACCATTAACTAAGAGCAGGGAATATAATAATAAAACAAAATATGAATAAATTAAATAAAATTTAAAATAAACAATAAAATAAATTAAAAATAGAAATAATAAAAAAAAAATAAAAATTTGAGATAACATTTTAAAATAATAAATAAAATAAAAAATAAATAAATAATGAGTAAAATATATATATATATATATATATATATATATATATATAAACATTTTTTTCAATATACTGATTACTTATTTTTATTTTTATTTTATTTATTATTTTAAAATGTTATCCTCAATTTAAATTTTATTTTTATTATTTCTATTTTTAATTTTATTTAATGTATTCATATTTTATTTTAGGGGGGTGTGAAAAAAAAATAAATTCAATATCCCCAAAAGCATCAGGTGTGAATGACAAAAATGCCTAATAATCCATAATAGGAAACTAAGGTAAAATACATATACAACTCCTTCTGTTTTGCATGAGATAAATTCTCTAATATTGTATTTCTTTCCTGTGGTGGTTGCACTGAATTCTTATTTTTTCTTTTTCTTGAATGTTGTATGTCGGCAAGCATAGCAATTCTCGCAACAATAGAAAACCTTCCCCTCAAAGAAGATAAAAAATTTCTTAGAACGCTATTAGATCTCTGAGTGTGGGAGCTCTTCTATATATAAATCGTCTATCAGAACATTCCAATGTTTTCGAATGATGGCTTCAAATTTTTTAAATTGCATGTTGTAATCAAAAATCAACGCAATTTCCAAATAATTAGATTCTCTTTTTCTTTGTTTCCTAATAGGTTTTCTCTTTCTTTTCAACTTCTTCTATCTTTTGTTGTAGGAAAGCTCTTTTGCAGCCCTTCTTGATGAAACATTCTTCAATTAGTTCAGCATGTTGTTTATAATATTTTTTTTTGCAGTTCTACTGAGTTTAATAAATTGGCCTTTTGGAATTTTCATCAGCCATGACGTATGATGACAGCTATCTGTGGGGGAGATAACTATTGCTATCAACTGTTTTGAAATAGGTTTTGGTTTTTATTTTATCCTCTTCATGCCAAATTTCTAAATCTAAAAAGTTTATTTTAAATTTGTTTCCCACGATAGCTTGATATTCTTCTCATTAATATCCAGATCCTGACCAAATTGTAGAAGGCTATCCTTGTCTCCTTTCCAAATAATAAAAATAAAAATATCTTTGATATCATTGGAGATTAGCAATGCTTGGGGTATATTTAGCCCCCATCACCACTCCCTGTATTTGTTTCAAGCAGAGGTCTCAAACTGGTGGCCCTCCAGCTGTTGCGAAACTACAAGTCCCATGAGGCATTGCAAGGATGACAGTTACAAGCAAGACTCTCATAGGCAGAGGCATGATGGGACTTGTAGTTTTGCAACAACTGGAGGGCCGCCAGTTTGAGACCCCTGGTTTAAAGTATTTGTGGTCATACAAAAAATAGTTATGGCTTAACCACTTGCCGACTGGGCCATAGCCGAAAGACGACTACAGCGCGGTCGGCTTATTCTGGGTGGATGTCCGTGGGATGTCCTCCCAGAACCTTGCTCCCACACGCCCCCTGGGCTGCGCACTCTGGAACATCCGTGACATCACAGATCACGGCTGATAGTGGCCATTTACCACGTGATCGCTCCGTCAAACCGGCGTCACGTCATGACGCCGGTTCCTCCCTCCCCTCTCTGTACAGATCAGTACAGTGAAAAGGGAGAAGCAGAGAGGGGTAGAGATGGCAGCAGCGCTGTGGGCTGGATGTGTAGTGCCCACAGCGCTGCTCTGTGACAGTACTCTACCAGCACTGTGCAATACTCTACCAGCACTGTGAAATACTCTACCAGCACTGTGCAATACTCTACCAATACTGTGCAATACTCTGCCAATACTGTGCAACGCTGCAATACTCTGCCAATACTCTGCCAATACTCGCCAATACTCTGCAATAAATTTTAATAGAAACAAAGAATGTTTTTATTTTTTTGTTACCGAATTTTCAGTCTTTTTTGATTTATAGCGCAAAAAATTAAAAACCCAGCGGTGATTAAATATCACCAAAAGAAAGCTCTATTTGTGTGAAAAAAGGACAAAAAATTCAATAATTGTCATTCAAAGTGTGAGAGCACCGAAAGCTGAAAATTGGTCTGGTTAGGAAGGGGGTTTAAGTGCCCAGTGGGTAAGTGGTTAAACTGTATTCCAAGCATTCCAGAAGAAACTTACTTTGTTTTCACTTCAGACCACTGAATTTGCTGAGAGCCCATCTTGTGGCTGATAGGGCATCTTGGTGACTGATATTAGTGTATAAAGATGCTACATCTGCTGTAGTCAAATAAATGTAATCCATGTCTAGTTTAACATCATTTAATAATATCTTTCAAATATGACTTTGTTTCTTGTACCACTGGTTATAGAAACCTAAATATTCCCCCAGTCTTGTCCTACTGAACTTATACCATTGGTGAACAGTCTCCCCAGAGGACTTTCTTTGTTTTTATGAATTTGACAATAGCTCCCCTTTGTCAGTGGGTCTTACAACTATATTCTTTTTTTCTTCAAGTTGTTTTATTCCTTTTCTTATTTCTATTGGTTTCTATGCCTTTTTAACTTGTATTTTTATTTAAATCCTGTATCGCCATTCCTTTGAAAACATCAATGTGTCCTTCATTTCCTTGTGGGGAATTGAAAAGAGAGATTTGTTTCTCAAATGTGCATAACAGTCAATGTTCACGGACCTTCTTATTGTTGTTTCTCCTGGTTTCGATAGCATATATTTTTTTATATTTAGTTTCTGTGTAAATTTCTGTATATCTATATATGCATCACATTTATTACAATTATTTTTGGGAGCAAACTTAAGACCTTTATCCAAAGTTTTTAATTCTTGTTGTGTTAGGTCAATTTCATTGATATTTACAATGCCATTCCCTAATTCATACGATATGTATTCTTTCCCTTTCATGTGTGTTTGCCAGGGATGGAGCCCGCACTGCCGGTGGGTTGGTTTCTGCCCTGTATGTCCACTTCTGACAGGGCTCTGACTGGCTTGCTGTGCTGAGCTTAGTAATTATGTCCTTGTGGCAATCAACATTGCTATGAGCGCTACTGTGCATGTCTGGCAATCAGGTGGCTTATAATAGGGCTGTTGTATGTGTCTCGAAACACCGCTTACGAAGTCCCGCCCACTGGGATGATACGCGTATGGGAGGACCTGAACACATCAGCAGCAGCCACCCTCCACTCAGTCTCTGTGAGACATGCTTGCAGATTGCGGCAAAAATTTCATTCTTAGCACTGGGATCGCAGTGCTTCACTGTTGAGTAGTTTTACTTTTGGATTTAAATAAAATGTACTGAGTTTATAAGGAGAGCACTATGGATGTCTCATTTTGATCTTACATGGTTCAACAAGGTTTGTCTGTAACAACATTGATTGGGAGATCTGATGAGCGATTTGGAGCAGTAAAGCAGTGGATGTGTAATGTGAGCTGGATCTCTGGAAAACATCTCTACCTCTTTAACCCCTTGTGAGGGGAAGGCTTTTGTAGACCTATCTGTTAGCTCAGTAGGTCCACTGTGCAAGGTGAGCGGCCTGTATTTCTGTCAGTGGTGGCATTTTCACAAGTCTGCACAACATTGCAAAGCATCTTTACCAGCACAAGTGTTAACTTGCTGAAGTTTTTAAATTCATATATTTATTAATCCTTAGTGATTTAGTCTAGTTTTACTCAGTGATGCACTATTTATGTTTTTAAACGTATCACCAGCAAAGCAGCTTCATTATTAGCCCATTAAAGAAGAAGAGAATGTGCGCTGCATTTGGAGATTTCATAATTTGCCACGTCACAAATGTTAATTCTCCATTACGAACGCTAGTTTACAAGACCGACCGCTTCTGCTTCCGAGCATGCATTTTTGTACTTTGGACTTTTGTCCGACAGACTTGTTTACACACAATTGGAAAGTCCGACAACACACGTTTGTTGACGGAAAATTTTAAGACATGCTAGCCAACATTTGTTGGCGGAAAGTCAGACAACAACTGTCCGATGGAGCATACACACAGTCGGATTTTCCACCAACAGCCGAACATCCAACATTTCCCGTCGGAAAATCCGATCGTGTGTATGGGGCTTTAGACCACATCTGGAGTATTCTGTCCTGTTCTGGTCACCACTCCTCAGAAGGGATGTTCTGGAACTGGAGAGAGTGCAAAGAAGGGCAACAAAACGAATAGAGGGACTGGAGGACCTCGATTACGAGGAACGACCAAACACGAAATCTACTCTTGCGGGAGAAACGACGCTTGAGAGGAGATATGATAGCGACTTACAAATACCTCAATGGTGATCCCAGCATAGAAAATAAACTATTCAGTCTCAAGGAGTGTAAGAGAACACCTGGACACACTATGAGATTGTAGGAGAAGCGGTTTAATCTTAAACTGCGCAGGGGGGGTTTTCACTGTCAGGGTAATAAAGATGTGGAACTTTCTTCCACAGTTGGTGGTGGCTGCAGGGAGTATGGATATTTTTAAGAGACACATGGATGTGCATCTTAGGGTACTTTACTGCTGTTATAGCGGCGTTTTTCAGCCGCTAGCAGGGCGCTTTTAAGAAAGGGTTAAAAGCACCTGTGTTAGGGCGCTGCCAAATCGCTTTGCAGACGCTTCGGCAGCACTGCCCATTCTTTTCAATCTCCTGCACCGCCCAAAAGATGCTGCTTGCAGGACTTTTCTTCCCGTCCTGCAAGCACACCGCCCCAGTGTGAAAGCACTCAGGCTTTCACACTGGGGAGGCATGAGAGACAATTTTCAGGTACTTTACAGGCACTATTTTAAGGGTTAAAATACCTGAAAAGCACCCCAGTGTGAGATTACCTTTAAAGAACACAACATACAGGGTTATGGGAAATAATTAAAGACACTGACACATGTGCATCTACACAGGTTGAACTGGATGGACTATTGTCTTTATTCAACCTTACCTTCTATGTAACTATGTACAGAAAGTGTTAATTTCACTGAAATCTACATATATATACTGTATACAGAAAATACTTTTCAATACCGCACAGAAACTGTTGAAAGGAATCATTTACCCAAGAACATATATTTTAACCTATATAATTAGATTGATCAACTGTTGAGCCACAACGTTTCCCACATGTTAAGCTCCATGCTATCCCCATCAACAGCTTTCACTGACCCAAAACAACAATATTTTTAATTTGGATGTCCCCCTTAGAAACAAATTCAGATTATAATGTCATTAGCATTCAGCCCTAAATTTGCCAGTTTGATTTGTAAAGAAAAAAGCCTGGCCAGGGACACCCCCCCCTCCACACACACACATAGACAAATAAACACCTATTTAATAAAACAACTTGTCTAAATATACAGCCCCTGCGGGCCGCGCGGGGGCTTGCTCTGTGATCAGTGAGTCAATGAGACTCGGCTGATCACAGATCTGAATAAGGGGCCGATCCCGGTCCCTCACCACGTGATCTGCTGTCAGCCAATGACAGCTGATCATGTGATGTAAACCAAGCCGGCAATGGGCTTTTTTTCCCCTCACGCTGATAGAGTAAATGGGACATCAGTTTTGCACACTCCAGACCCACTGCCTCTAAGCAGTGCCCACCAGTGCCACCTACCAGTGCCTACCAGTGCCACCTATTAATGCCCATAAGTGCTGCTAATCAGTGCCCATCAGTGCCTCATCATCAGAGCCACCTATCAGTGCTGCCTATTAGTGTCACCTACCAGTGCCTATCAGTGCCACCTATCAGTGTCAGCTTCCAGTGCCTATCAGTTCCCTTCAGTGCCACCTATCAGTGCCTATAAGCACCACCTATCAGTGCCTATCAATGTCACATATCCATGCAGCCTGATCAGTGCAGCCTCATCAGTGCCACCTATCAGTGCCCACCAGTGCCGCCTTATAAGTGCCTATCAGTGCTACCTATCAGTGCCCATCAGTGAAGCCTCATCAGTGCACATCAATGAAGAAGAAAAATTACCTGTTTGCAAAATTTTATAACAAACTATGAAAACTGATTTTTGTTTTGTTTAAATGTTTGGTATTTTTTGTTTGCTTAGCAAAAAAAATCCCCCCAGTGGTGATTAAATACCACCAAAAGAAATCTCTGTTTGTGTGAAAAAAATTATAACAATTTCATATGGGTACAGTGTAGCATGATCGCGCAATTGTCATTCAAAGATTGACAGTGCTGAAAGATGAAAATTGGCCCTGGCAGGAAGGGGGTTTAAGTGCCCTGTAAGCAAGTGGTTAAGCAGTTCTATCATGATCCTCTTTATACACCTCTATATGAAGGCAAAATGTGATGTGTTGTGAGTGGCTGTGTTTTTAATTGATGTTCTAACAAATGAATCCCCTAGAGGCTACAAGTACTGGTGTATGAACGAATTGTAAATCAGGCAAATCACAATTTCATATCTTTTTTCAAATGTGTTCAGTCTGCAGAGAATCAAACCATTCTTGGATTATGATTGCCTAGATTCCTAAACTGCATGTTTCATGCTGCACTGTATTGAATAATTCAAAGCGATAAAGCGACCGTTTCCTGCATTTTTAAATTCTATGATTTTTTTCACATATAGATAATCAGTTGAATCAAAACATTTGTATTGTAAATAGTTAACCATATTGGTTTTTTTTCCCTTTTTATAAAATGTCCTAGATAACCTATTATAAAAATAAATAAGTAGTGCTGTTTTTCCATTACAAGTGTAGCACTACCTGGTGTACATAGTATGAATAGGTGTGATGTAATGAGCTTAGGCAAATGTATATCTGTGGGGTTCCAGCTCAGGTCTGGTGGGAGGGCTCTGCAGATCAGGCCTCTTTTCCTTCCTTCTGGTTCTGGAAGTTTCTAGATTTGAATATTTATGGGAGTTTGACCAAACCCCAGACAGGAGGCAGGAGGCCTGGCAGAGTGGTAAGATGTACCATAAATATTCAAGGGCCTGGAAAGTGGTTGTTGTTGTCAGGTGGAAGATGAAGTGTTGAGGCAATGGTAGTGAGGGGAACCTGGGGGTGGTGGGGTGGTGGGGGCTCTGCCTCCAGGCCAGAGCTAAGGAGAGAGGAAGAGAAGCTGTAGAGGGATCTCCACTAACCTATCGTCTCATCCTGGAGACACCCTGCCCAGCGAGCAGAGATCTATCCAGCAGGAGGCCCAAACAGCAGTCAATACAAGCAGCAGGATTCAAGAGACAATGTGAGTACTTTTACTTGATCACCCCCAGGGCCAATAAGGGAGAAGGCTGCCAGATGCAATATTTAGCATGCTTTCATGGGATAGTGTCATAGCTAACCTAAATCCATTGCTCTGGGACATTTCCCAAGACAGAAGGTGGGCTGGTATTTTTACAGTGGGGACAAATACAGTTGAGGCTTTTTGATTTTTCACCAACGGGAAATAGTATTCCTACATACAGTTGAGACTTTGCTATTTTCTACCAAGGGGACACAGTGCTCCTGCATATGGTTTAGGACTTTGTTTTTTCTACTAGGTGGACATGGAACTCCCACCAGAAGATATTTGCCACCGATCCATTAAGGACTAACCTTTTAGTACAGTACAGTCTGGTATCCCTTTTTGCCGCAGATTGTACAAAGAATAGTTGTCCTCCAAGTTGTTGTTTAACTCAGTTTGGGCCTCCTATAACCCCTCATCCCTATCTAAGTCATATTCCCTCAATAAAATATAAAAACGAGCCCATTGACTGGTTTTCTGTGTCTGGATGCAGGTTGGAAAATGTGCGTTGCCTGGCTGTGCAAAAATAGGGAGACCCAAAATCCAGCAGCCATCTATGGGGTAGCACTACACTAGTGCTAATATAACACTATAGGCACAATTTACTAATATAGATGTTTTTTTTTAACTTTACTTTTCATTTCATCGCATGACAATTTTGATGTAAAAAATGTTTAATTCGCAAATAAATCATTATTTTACATATGCAATTACCATCACTCAAATTGCAATTTTTTATTTTTTTATCCGTTTCCTACTTTCCTCAGTAGAAACATTTTGAAACATATATTTATCCCCAGCCTTCAACTAGTATTTAAAGAGTGATAACTAGGAATTAGGGATGAGCCGAACACCCCCCTGTTCGGTTCGCACCAGAACCTGCAAACAGACCTAAAGCTCGTGTGAACTTTAGAACCCTATTAAAGTCTATGGGACTCGAACATTCAAAATCAAAAGTGCTAATTTTAAAGGCTAATATGCATGTTATTGTCATAAAAAGTGTTTGGGGACCTGGGTCCTGCCCCAGGGGACATGTATCAATGCAAAACATTTTTTTTAAAAATGGATGTTTTTTCAGGAGTGGCGTTTGTGAGGGTCCCCCTCAAAATCCATACCAGACCCTTATCCGAGCACGCAACCTGCCAGGCCGCAGGAAAAGAGGGGGGATGAGAGCAACCCCCCCTCCCTCCTGAACCGTACCAGGCCACATGCCCTCAACATTGGGAGGGTGCTTTGGGGGTCTGTGACCCCTCAAAGCACCATGTCCCCATGTTGATGGGGACAAGGGCCTCGTCCCCACAACCCTGGCCATTGGTTGGGGGGGTCTGCGGGCGGGGGGCTTATCAGAATCTGGAACCCCCAGATCCCGCCCCCCCTGTGTGAAATGGTAAGGGGGTACAAAAGTACCCCTACCATTTCACCAAAAAAGTGACAAAAATTTTAAAAATGACAGGAGACGGTCTTTGACAATTCCTTATTAAAATCTTCTTTCTTCTGGTCTTCCTTCTTCCTTTCTTCATCCTTCAGTTTCTTCATCTTCTTCTTCCATCTTCTTCTTCCTCCAATCCGCGTCTTCTTGCTCTGGTCTTCTCGTCCGGCATCTTCTTCCACCGCGTCGGCGTCTCTTCTTGGGCCGCTCCACGCAATGGGAGGCTCCCGCTGTGTGAGGCTTCGCTGCGTCTGACAGCTCTTTTATAACGGAGGGCGGGACCACCTGGTGACCCCGCCCCCCTCTGACGCACGGGGACGTCATAGGGACTTCCCTATGGCTTTCCCCATGACGTCAGAGGGGGGTGGGGGACAGCGAAGCCTCACACAGCGGGAGCCT
This sequence comes from Lithobates sylvaticus, assembly GCA_028564925.1. Lineage (NCBI taxonomy): Eukaryota > Metazoa > Chordata > Amphibia > Anura > Ranidae > Lithobates > Lithobates sylvaticus. Next base: position 366,357,979 of record CM053026.1, on the reverse strand, counting down.
CCCATTGAGCGGAGCGGCCCAAGAAGAGACGCTGACGCCGTGGAAGAAGATGCCGGACGAGAAGACCAGAGCAAGAAGAAGCGGATTGGAGGAAGACGAAGATGGAAGAAGAAGATAGAAGAAGATGGTAGAAGATGGAAGAAGAAGATGAAGAAACCGAAGGATGAAGAAAGAAAGAAGGAAGACCAGAAGAAAGAAGATTTTAATAAAGGAATTGTCAAAGACCGTCTCCTGTCATTTTTAAAATTTTTGTCACTTTTTTGGTGAAATAGTAGGGGTACTTTTGTACCCCCTTACCATTTCACACAGGGGGGGGGGCGAGATCTGGGGGTCCCCTTGTTAAAGAGGGGTTCCAGATTCTGATAAGCCCCCCGCCCGCAGACCCCCACAACCAATGGCCAGGGTTGTGGGGACGAGGCCCTTGTCCCCATCAACATGGGGACATGGTGCTTTGAGGGGTCACAGACCCCCAAAGCACACTCCCAATGTTGAGGGCATGTGGCCTGGTTCGGTTCAGGAGGGGGGGGGCGCTCTCATCCCCCCCGCTTTTCCTGCGGCCTGCCAGGTTGCGTGCTCGGATAAGGGTCTGGTATGGATTTTGAGGGGGACCCCACGCCATTTTTTTTTCTTGGCCGGGGTTCCCCTTAAAATCCATCCCAAACCTGAAGGGTCTGGGATGGATATTTAGGGGAACCCCCACGTTTTTCTTTTTTTTATCAATGACTTTTTTTTTATCAATGACTTTCAATGAATGACTGTTCTCTGTATTACGGGAGCCAGCAATTCATTAGCCGCGAGTGATTTTAAATAGCTTTTTTCCTGCAAAAATGACACTTTGTGCAGGGACAGTTCTAAGCACGGGAAACATGCGCCCCTTCACAGGAATACTATAGACACCCCCCAGGTAAGAAATTTAAAGGAATATTACACTTTTATTGTTTCACTTTAAGCATTATTAAAATCACTGCTCCTGAAAAAACGTCTGTTTTTAAAAAAAAAATTGATTGCATTGATACATGTCCCCTGGGGCAGGACCCAGGTCCCCAAACACTTTTTATGACAATAACTTGCATATAGGCTTTTAAAATTAGCACTTGCGATTTTTCCCATAGACTTTTACAGGGTGCTCGCGGCTTTTCGAATTTGCCGCGAACACCCCAAATTGTTCGCTGTTCACTGAACAGGCGAACAGGCAATGTTCGAGTCGAACATGAGTTCGACTCAAACTCGAAGCTCATCCCTACTAGGAATTAGGGATGAGCCTAACACCCTCCTGTTCGGTTCACAGAAGAACATGCGAACAGGCACTAAATTCGGCAGAACACACAAACACAGTTAAAGTCTATGGGACACGAACATGAATAATCAAAAGTGCTAATTTTAAAAGGCTTATATGCAAGTTATTGTCATAAAAAGTGTTTGGGGACCTGGGTCCTGACCCAGGGGACATGTATCAATGCAAATTTTTTTTTTAAACAGACGTTTTTTTCGGGAGCACTGATTTTTTTAATGCTTAAAGTGAAACATTAAAAATGAAATATTCCTTTAAATATCGTGCCTGGGGGTGTCTATAGTATGCCTGTAAAGTGACACATTTTACCCGTGTTTAGAACAGTACCACAGCAAAATGAAATTTCTAAAGGAAAAAATTGTCATTTAAAACTGATTGCGGCTGTAATGAATTGTCGGGTCTCGGTAATATAGATAAAACTCATTGAAAAAAAAGAGCACGGGATCCCCCCCAGTCCATTACCAGGCCCTTTGGGTCTGATATGGAAATTAAGGGGAACCCTGCGCAAAATAAAAAAAAAAATGGCATAGGGGTCCCCCCTAAAATCCATGCCAGACCCTCCAGGTCTGGTATGGATTTTGAGGGGAACCCTGCACAAAAATAAAAAAAAACAATGGCGTGGAGTTCCCCCCAAAAATCCATACCAGACTCTTTATTTGAGCATGCAACCTGGCAGGCCGCAGGAAAAGAGGGGGGGACGAGAGAGCACCCCCCCTCCTGAACTGTATCAGGCCACATGCCCTCAACATTGGGAGGATGCTTTGGGGGTCTGTGACCCCTCAAAGCATCATGTCCTCATGTTGATGGGGACAAGGCCTCACCCCCACAACCCTGGCCAGTGGTTGTGGGGGTCTGCAGGCGGGGGGCTTATCAGAATCTGGAAGCCCCCTTTAACAAGGGAACCCCCATATCCCGCCCCCCTGTTTGAAATGGTAAGGGGGTACAAAAGTACCCCTACCATTTCACAAAGAAAGTGTTTGCATCATCCGTTTGCATCATCTCTTTTTTTCAATAAGTTTTATCTATATTGCCGAGACCTGACAATTCATTACATCCGCGATCAGTTTTATATGAACTTTTTCCTTTAGAAATGTAATTTTGCTGTGGTACTGTTCTAAACACGAGACACATGCACCACTTTACAGGCATACTATAGACACCCTCCAGGCACAATATTTTGAAGTATAATTTACAATGGTCACTGAAATGAAAAGCATGTAAAGTTAAAGCTTGGTAAACACCATTGATAGGAAAAATACTGTTTTACACATTTTGGTAAACTGTAGGAATCCATTCAACATTTGGATAAAAAATGCCCATCTCCGGGCAAAAATAAAGTTTCCTAATGCAATGGGGCTGTGCCCGCAGTGCACTGATTAACTGTTAATTTTTTCCTAGGGGAGAGGAGAAAGGAGATTTATTTACTTAATCCTCCAATCCTCTCAGCACAAGACAAATCTGGCACCCCTGCACTCCAGTGGTCTTGAGTTTTGGACTGTTCCTGGTTTAATCAAGCCCGCAGCAGGCTCCATAGACCAGGGATTATCCACCACTGGACCATGGGGGAACATTGTTTCCGGTGGGAAGACGGATCTGATGAGTAATAAAAATGTTGTGCGCTGCCACTTATTCCTATATATAAAGTGAGGCTGCTCCTATCAATAAATGTGTTCCCACATACAGTGCAATTGGTAAAGAAAAAAAGTTGTGATAGCGGTGCCCAATATAATAAACTCCTCTGCTATAGATTGCTATAAACATTGATACATTAAAAAATACATAAACACATACTAGGACATTTTTGAGTATAGTCTCAAATAACAAAGCCTAAACCTAGGCATAAAAAAGTACCATCATCCAGAAATGATATAGGAAAAAAAGGAGGGGATGGGAGTGAGAGGAGAGTTGCTGAGACTGACCAAACATACAGTATACTGCAACCTACAAGGTTTTGTGGTGGACTATCTCGGTACTGATACACAAAATACAAATCTTGGATAATGCAATGAAATAATTTGTTACATATAAGAAGACATACATAAATCACATTAAAAAAATTCAAAAAATAGTAAAAAAATACTCAAAGGTTTACCCAAGAGATATCTGTTGATGGGGTTTTCTCATAGATTAACCAGTCCTCTACTATTTTTGCAGTACATAGACCGCTTAATCAGGAGGAATAATCTATAAAGCTACTTTCACACTGAGGCGCTGGGCACGCTGGCGGTAAATCGGCGATATATTTAGCGGTGCTTTACCGATGTTTTAGTGGCGCTTTCGGACGACAAAGCGGGAAGGGGCGCTTTAGGAGCAGTAAATACAACGCTCCTACAGCGCTCCAAAGATGCAGCTTTTTTCAGCGTCTTGCAAGCGCACCTCTCCAGTGTAAAAGCCCTCGGGCTTTCACACTGGAGAGACAGCGGCTGTTTGAGGGCGCTTTGCAGGCGCTATTTTTAGCACTTTAGCGCCTGCATAGCGCCTCAGTGTGAAAGGGCCTAAAACAAATGATCAAATAAAACACAAGAACACATAATCAAAGAATTACAAAAGCATGATATATACATAAAGCTGAGCTGTAACATTGAGAGGTTGCTTACCCAACAGGTAAATCACCAGGTACAAAGCCCAGCCACTCAACCCCCCCCCCCCCCACGACGGACAAGGGGGAATTATGCGGAAATTTTATCTAAATAGGGGTAGACATAGATATATGCAGAATGGTTGGAAAAGTAATACCCATATGGGGATTATGTAGTGCACTGCGAGGGGAAGGGGGGAAAAAGGAGGGGGGCAGGGGAAGGGGGGAAAGGGGTAGAAAAAAGGAAAAAAGGGGGGAAGAGAAAAAAATAATAGAATCCCGAGCCAAAAAAAAAAAAAACGAGTGGCCCGCTCCCTCTGTAGCTACGGGGAAGACATAGGGATGTCCCTGTGTATCAGAGGGGGATGGGGTCACCCGCCAACGTTGTGTGGCCCCACCCTCGGTTATAAAATAACTGTCACCTGAGAGGCCGGTCATTATGGCGGGTGCCTCCCATGTAGGTGGCGTGCGGCTTTTTTTTTTTCCGGTCCATCGGAGCAAGAGAAGAAGAAGAAGACTTTGTGGGACAGTTTTATTTTTTTATTTTTTTAATAAAGGACTTGTCCCAAGGCGTGTATTGTCTTTTTTTTACCATTTTCACAAATTTTTGGTGAAATGGTAGGGGTACATTTGTACCCTATTACCATTTCACACAGGGGGGCCGGGATCTGGGGGTCCCCTTGCCAAAGGGGGCTTCCAGATTCCGATAAGCCCCCCCGCCTGCAGACCCCCACAACCACCGGGCAAGGGTTGTAGGGATGAGGCCCTTCTCCCCATCAACATGGGGACAAGGTGCTTTGGGGGGGCTTCCCCAAAGCACCCACCCAATGTTGAGGGCATGTGGCCTGGTATGGTTCAGGGGGGGGTGCTCTCTCGTCCCCCCTCTTTTCCTGTGGCCTGCCAGGTTGCGTGCTCGGATAAGGGTCTGGTGTGGATTTTGAGGAGGGCCCCCACACCATTTTGTTTAATTTTGGCACAGGGTTCCCCTTAATATCTATACTAGACCTGAAGGGCCTGGTATGAAATTTGAGGGGACCTCCATGCATTTTTTTTTTTTTTTTAATTTTGGTTCGGGGGTTCCCCTGTGGGGGAATCCCATGCCATTTTTATCAATGAACTTATATGTGTATTGCCGGGACCGACAATTCATTATAGCCGCGAGTACTTTTAAATTACTTTTTTTCCTTTAGAAATTTTATTTTGCTCTCGGACTGTTGTAAACCCAAGAAAAAGATACACTATAGACACCCCCCAAGTACAAAATTTAAAGGAATATTACACTTTTATTGTTTCACTTTAAGCATTATTAAAATCACTGCTCCCGAAAAAAATGCAGTTTTTAAAACTTTTTTTTCCGTTGATACATGTCCCCTGGGGAAGGACCCAGGTCCCCAAACACTTTTTAAGACAATAACTTGCATACAAGCCTTTAAAATTAGCACTTTTGATTTTTTATCGGGCTTATCCCTACTGATCACCAACATATCCCATACCAGCATCCTTATCACTGCCATACCCCATACCAGCATCCTGATCACCACCATATTCCATACCAGTGTCTTGATCACTGCCATATATGTACCAGTGTCAACAGAACCAGTGTCCTCAATTGTTTCTATAGTCCTGGTTCTCCAAGGCCTCCAAAAATGTAATAAATAGTCAGGAATTTAGATGTGTAATTTATGCCCCTAGAACACCTCAACCACTTCCTGTCCAGCGACGTATCAGTAACAGCGATTTAGAAGTCAGTAAAAGTAATATGAGTGGCTAAATACTTTCACAGGCTGCCTTTACTGGACTCTCCTGAGCAATCGGGGGGCCCGGTAAGGAAACGACTGGCAGCATATGGCTCCACACACATAGTGAGAGGAACTGATATTGTTCCTCTCACTGTGTGATATCAGAAACCGGAAGTGATGAGGATTCCATCACTTCCAGTTTTGGTTCATTGTTTACCTGGTTGTTACCAGCCAGGGAAGCAGCTGATTAGACCGATATGTGTCTGATCTGCTGCATTGGAGGCCAGAGGAGAGGTCTGGGGTTCCATGCTGTCACAAGGGATGTTGTTTATCCTTTGTGATAGCAACAAAGTTGCAGAAATATGATGGTATACTATAATTAAGTGCTACACAGTATGAAATGTGTTTCTGTTTTCTTGCTGTACATTTGTGGCTGTTGTTTTAAATAGATGGATATAGGAAGTTGACTTTTATCAGAGTGAAATCTTCTATTTGAGTATTGTGTGCACATTGCAGTGATGAGCTGGACCAGCATTTCTGTCTTTTGGGGCATGTTGGTTGTAGACTGACCTGGAGCATTGTTTTGCTCTAAGAAATGCAGAAGCTGCTTGCCCCTCATAGCTGCATGGGAACCATTGCTTCTTCCTTGAGGCTTCCCAGACATGATTTTAATGTTGGGTTATTCTCTAGTTTTATTTACAGCTTTGGTAACAGCTATATGTGGGGGATGTGGTGTTTTTGTCCACTTGACATTGTGGTGCTTTAGGATAAATCAGTGATACAGCAAAAGCTTCAAATAAAGGGCAGCTTTCACTTTGCCACTGACATCATCATGCTGCTGACCCTACACACAAATTAAATTTTGAAATTGAAATGAAAACAATAATATCTTATAACAACAACATCTAAAACAGAAAAGTAAGATGTGAATACAAAGCAAAACTAAAAAAAAAAAACACTTAGCGAATTTCCGTCAGAAAAATCTTATTTGTTTTTTTTCCGACGGAATTCCGCTCAAGCTTGGCTTGCATACACATGGTCACACAAAAGTTTGCTGAACTTTCAACCGTCAAGAACACAGTGATGTACAACACTACGATGAGCTGAGAAAATTAAGTTCAATGATTCTGAGCATGCGTAGAATTGTTTCCAGGCATGCGTAGGAATTTTGTGCATTGGAATTGCTACAGACGATCAGAATTTCTGATTGGAACTTTTTCCGACCGAAAAATTGAGAACATGCTCTCAATCTTTTGCTGGCTGGAATTCGGCCAGCAAAAGTCCGATGGAGCATACACACGGTTGCATTTTCCAACCAAAAGCTCTCATCTGTCTTTTGCTGGCCGAATTTCCGATTGTGTGTACGCGGCAAAAGAGAAAAAGAAACAGCAGCAGCACGGCAAAAGAAGTTGTTGCCGATGCACACAAAAAAAGAAAAAAAAGTAGTCCTGAAAGGGACTGTTGAGTCTTTTGAAATCACAATAAATGCAGCTTGGCTTACAGTCAGCCCTCCATAGTCCCATTAACTGCAGTTCACTGCAGTGCAGCCTCAAAGCACAACTGTCCCTCATTCTCACTAAATGTCACCACACTGTAAAAAGCCTGCTGGGATAGTGTAAGGGTGTAGAGGGACATTTGGATGGGCAAGCACTGCTGTTAGCCAATCAATAATATGTTGCATGTTATTTTTTTCCAAGGATGTAACACAAAAGAAAAGTATAGCAAAGAATTTCTCCTGGTAGGCCTCCTGGCAAATGCTTGCTCTGTGCTTTGACATTTCTTTTCAGATTTCAGATTCCGGCCTCTTCCCTATGTGAATCAGTATGAGGTACATTGTACTAATACCCATTAACCAAAAAAAGTGTCAAAAATAAATAAGGACAGGAGGCAGTTTTTTACAATTCCTTTATTAAAAAATAAATAAAAAACAAAGTTCCCTTATGTAGAACCATCATCAATTACGATGCTCGCTGCAACGAAAAAAAAAAAAAAAATTCTCCACCCGCGATGAGCGCTTACTGCAAAATACCTGCTCCGCCGTTTGGCAGTTCTTAAATAGGTAAGAGGCAGGGCCACCTGGTGACGTCTCCTGGTGACATCACGACTAGTGCATGCTGGGTCAGTGACATCACAAGGGGCAGTGCCACCAGGTGATATCACCAGGTGGTACTGCCACTTACCTATTTAAGAACTGTCAAATGGAAAAGCAGGCAATCAGCAGTTAGCCTTCATCGCGGGCATAACGTTTTCTTATTTTTTCAGGTTTTGTGGTGCGGCGGGCGCGATTTTTATATCTTTTTTTGGCATGGGGTTTCCCTTAAAATCCATACAAGACCCGAAGAAGCACTTTTTTCTATTGTCGGCAATGCTTTTTTTTTTCATTCAGCTGTCAGTGGGGAAGCCTGTTGACAACTGATGACTCATACATTGTTAAGGACGTAGTGGCCGGCTTCCCTGTACCCTTAGAATGGACTCGGCAGGTGAACATCCCACAGAAGAGCATGCAAATTTGGGTGTTCACTAAATGGGCGAACAGGTGATGTTCGGGTCGAAGTTTTGCTCAGCTCGAACTGTTCGTCCAACTCAAATGGTAATGTCTTGGAGCATATGAGCTTAGTAAATCCGGTAAAGCTCTTTTTTTTTTTCCTTGCACCTGACTGGGTATTTTTTTACAAAGCTTTACCGCATTACATTTACTAAGGGAAATGAGTGCAAGTGCACTTGAAAAGTGTACAGTCTATTTGCCTTTAGTAAATCAGTATATTTCTGTGTTTTCAATGTTGTGATATCCAAACATCCAATTGAGATCACTTAGCATGTGTATTTTACTATTTTCTCCAAGAAGCAACAACCACAATGCAAAAGTTAGCACCTGGGTGAACAATTGCCAAACTTATTTCACATTGGTATGTCCTCAGCCAATGATTTAGCATTGCCAGTATTGTACACAATCTCACATATTAGTGATCTTGTATTGGTAACTTAGATGGGTGGAGTTCTTCATGCTAATATAACCAGACTCTTGCCCAGGAATTCAGTCTGGGTGGTCTGAAAATAGAGACCAGTAAGTATGCACCCTCCTTCCTCTATCTTACCAGGCCACATGCTTTTCAACCTTTGCTGGTACATTGCAAGGGGTGGTGGCAAAGCCTCCACCTCATTGCAAGACACCTTATCCCAGTGTTGAAGTCCAGGAGGCTCTTTGTTACATCCGGTCCCACTAAAATGATGTGGAGGTTTGTGGGGAAGACTTATAGGAATCTGAAAGCTTCCTTAAGAATAAGAGAATAATGATATCCACCTCCTCACAAAGAAATTAGTACATGGGTACATTAATACACCTTATTAATAATTTCCCAAAAGAGTAAAATGTAAATAAACACAATATGAAATAGGCTTTTTAAATTACTTTACATAAAACGACATACAAAAAAATAAAAAATAGGAAATCCTCCTTGACTAATGTTATCCAGCAATGTAAATCCATCTTCAATCAGGATGACTCCCCACCTGCTTATGTTTTCCTGTCACTACAATGAATCTCTGCCCAACAATGTTTCCACACTGCACTCCCATCACTAAATGGCAGATTTTAAGCTGCTATAATGCAAAACAAAAATAGCCAGGGATCCTGGGTCAATGATGTGGCCCTGAATTATTGGCTGTTTATTTACATTCAAGCATCCAGGGATTTACAGGGGTTAACTGGTCAATTAGGGTCAGTATGTTTGGTCGTTTGACCCGCTTCTGAATGTCATCCCTATTTATGAGCAATGAGAATAGAGAGGACTGCAAAATAAGTTTTATATACTGGCCAAGGAGTGGAATCTCAATGAAAGTTGTATTGAACTATCTACTCAAAGCTAGATTTGACATGTTGATAGACTACAAGTGCTCCACAAACTAAGATTTACTGATAGTTCTAGTGCAGTTACCATGATCTATTTAGTAAAGAAAACAGAGCACAGGAGCCAAGGAAATTAGATGATTCATAGATGATCAGCTGAGCAGATAATTAGACGTGGATATTAATCCAACTTTGAAGGCTTGAAAAAAATTGTGTTTATTTTCCAAACATAGGCTTTAATGAACCTATTAAAACAGAAGATTTATGATAGTATAAAGGTGCTCAGCACTTTGTTTTTGTAAGAAATAATGTGGTGTGTTATAAAATATTTTAAGAAGCATTCTTTTAATACACTGTTTAGCTCATTTCACAAAGCAGAAAACAAACTTTTTTTTTTTTTTTAAGAACAAATCAACATCTTTATAATTTCCACAACTCAAATGATTTATTTTCCATTTTAACAATTTCAACTGAAACATTTTTTATGCATTCTTTATTTTAGAAGAGGATGGGAAAACATCAAAAAAACATACTATGCACATTCTACTTGTAATTGTGATACAAACTATACTATACTTTATAATAGAAACCCTAATGGTAAAGAGACAACACAATAACAATCTGAACATAAGTATTGGTGGCAGCAATGTAATCCAGGCCAAGCTAGCATAACACCCCTCCCCCTCCTCACTCCTTTTCTTCCCATCTTCCTACTGTGGATATACTTCCTTCCTCTTTCCTTCTTCCCTATTAATTTGTTGCAGATCATGTGGTTTGTTCAGACTTGACGTTCTGAACTGTACATTGTTTTGCGGGCTGCCGCAAAATTACCTGGCTCATTGATACCTACTCTACCTTACAGTTTACACATTTTGCTTATTATCACACTGTTTATAATATTGGATGTTTTTATATTATTGGCAGATACATTCCTGCTGCCTAACATGTTATTAGCTATTTGAAAATGTTTATGCTATGTTTTGTAACTCATATTTGTTTTAATAAAAATTTATTGAAAGTGAAAATATTTTTTTACAAAGAACTGTAAAGGTAAAAGATATGTCTCATGCACACAGCATGGGCATACCTGAAATGACACCCCATAGCACTCTATGCCATTCCTCCCTAGAAAGGAGATGCCATATATGTGGGACTTTGTTGCTGCCTGGAGGAGCCCAGAATCCAAGGAACACCTCCTGGCTTTATAGGTGCCTAAATTAGCCATCTAATTATCTAACTACCTATTACATTGTATGAGGCCCTGGAGTGCCAGGACAGTAGAAACACCCATAAAGTGACCACATTTTGTAAAACAAGTGCCCCGTGGTATTTTTTTCAAGAGATGTGAGTTTTTGGAAGATTCAATTTTTTTCCACATGTTTTTGGAAAAGGCAGAAAGACAGTGGAAATATATATTTTTACACAAAGTTGCAAATTCATAGGATATTTCTAACATACAGCATCCTTAGAATTGCACCCTAAAACACACATATATATATATATATATATATATATATATATATATATATATATATATATATAAAATCAAGTGTGTTTGAGCTTCCGTTTGGGGTGAACACCCTAATGCAATAGGCTGCGCACACCTCTGATTAGGACCTTGAGAATTGCCCATGGAAATAACGTTTAGAGCATGATATGGTCACCTAAACAGTACTGAAATATGTGGTATATTGTTTAACTACTTCCCACCCGGCCACTGTATATATACGGCCAGGTGGGAGCCGCCTACTTCTGATCGGACGTTCCTGAACGTCCATCAGAAGTAGGGGGATGCGCTCGTGTCACCCGGACACGGCGCATCTCGGATCGGCAGGAGGGCTCTGTGATTGGCCCTCCTGATCACATGACGGCCGCCTCCAATCACAGCCGTCATGTGATGTAAGCAAACAGCCGGTTGCTAGGCAATCGGCTCTCCTCTCCTCACACGGAAGTCGTCGCTAAGGAGAGGAGAGCTGATCGCTGCAGCCAGCTGGTGATCAGTGAGTATTAGCTGTTTTTTTTACTCACTGATCACCAGTCTAGTGTCACCAACACAGTAAAACACACATGTTCCCACACATGTCCCCAAAACATACATGTCCCCAAAACACACATGTCCCCAAATAAAAACACATGTCCCCAATAGGGATGAGCCGAACACCCCCGGGTTCGGTTCGCACCAGAACCTTCGAACCGACCGAAAGTTTGCGCGAATTTTCGAACCCTATATGTTATAATGGACGCGAACGTTCGAAATCAAAAGTGCTAATTACAACGGCCAATATGCATGTTAATGTCATAAAACAGGTTGGGGACCCGGGTCCTGCCCCAGGGGACATATATCAATGCAAAAAGAACTTTTAAAAACTAACGTTTTTTCGGGAGCAGTCATTTTAATGATGCATAAAGTGAAAAAAAAAAAGTTAATTTTTCCTTTAAATATGGTACCTGGGGGGTGTCTAAAGTATGCCTGTGAAGTGGCATGTGTTTCCCGTGTTTAGAACTGTCCTTGCACAAAATGACATTTGTAAAGGAAAAAAAGAAGCCATTTAAAAACACTTGCGGCTTTAGGTTTGTTCTTAAGTAGAATCTGAACAGGTACATTATGAAGTGTAGCTCCATCCCAAAAAAATCTATTTTTAAGCTTTTTGGAGAACATAGGGAGGGGTTATCACCCCTGTAACATTTGCTGTCTTTGCACATCTGTTCAGAACATGTCACCTAACTTTCCGTCCCAATGACAAATGTTTTTGGAAAAAGTGGGGTTTTAATTGAAACAAGGATTGGTGATAAAGTATCAGTAGAGAGGAGATACCTTTTTCCCAAATTAAATCTAACAGGATAGAATTTCCCTTCCTAGGGGTAGATTTCCTCTCACTTCCTGTTTTCTCTTTCCATTTGCAAGTAGGAGTCGTTTGTAAGTTGGATGTTTGAAAGTAGGGGCCTGGCGTATATACTCTGCAGAAATTTGCCCTATTAGATGTTGGTGTAGCCACAAGACTGGTGGGCACAGGAATGGGCCCTGCTGTGAGTTAATAGATCAAGATTTGTAATTGCATGCACCTGTTGAACAGGGCAGAAAAATTGGGGGGGGGGGGTGGTGGTGGTGGTGGACGGTGTTGCCACAAGACTGTAAGCTCTCACAGTTACTCTTGGTGGGCGCAGGAATGGGCCCTGCTGTGAGTTATTAGATCAAGATTTGTAATTGCAAGCACCTGATGAACAGGGCAGAAAAATTGGGCCTTTGGCGGTGGTGGTGGACGGTGTTGCCACAAGACTGTAGGCCCTCATAGTTACTCTTGGTGGGTGCAGGAATGGGCCCTGCTGTGAGTTATTAGATCAAGATTTGTAATTGCAAGCACCTGATGAACAGGGCAGAAAAATTGGGCCTTTGGCGGTGGTGGTGGACGGTGTTGCCACAAGACTGTAGGCCCTCATAGTTACTCTTGGTGGGCGCAGGAATGGGCCCTGCTGTGAACTATTAGATCAAGATTTGTAATTACCCGCCCCTGTTAAACAGGGGCTGAAAAATTGTGCCTTAGGCACTGGTGCTGGTGCCACACACTGCAACCCCTCACAGATACTGTACTTGGAGCACACCATTCACACGTGTTGCAAAGCATTTTTTTAAAAATTGTAATTACCCGCCCCTGTTAAACAGGGGCTGAAAAATTGTGCCTTAGGCACTGGTGCTGGTGCCACAACACTGCAACCCCTCACAGATACTGTACTTGGAGCACAGCAGTCACACGTGTTGCGAAGCATTTTTTAAAAAAATTGTAATTACCCGCCCCTGTTAAACAGGGGCTGAAAAATTGTGCCTTAGGCACTGGTGCTGGTGCCACAACACTGCAACCCCTCACAGATACTGTACTTGGAGCACAGCAGTCACACGTGTTGCGAAGCATTTTTTTATAAAAATTGTATGTACACGCCCCTGTTAAACGGGGGCTGAAAAATTGTGCCTTAGGCAATTATTCGGTTATATCCGCCTCAGGTGCCTGGTAGCTGGTGGTGATCCAAGACTGATTCATTTTGATGAAGGTCAGTCGATCAACCGAGGCGGTGGACAGGCGCACCCTATGATCGGTGACAAATCCTCCAGCAGCACTGAATGTGCGTTCGGAAAGAACGCTGGAGGCAGGACAGGCCAGTAGCTCAATTGCATACTGTGCAAGCTCTGGCCAGTGATCCATCCTCAGGACCCAGTAAGCCAGAGGATTTTCGGTGGGAAAGGTGTCCAAGTCTGACCTTGCCCCAAGGTATTCCTGCACCATGTATATCAGACGCTGGCGATGGTTGCTGGAACCGATCATACCTTGGGGCTGCGGACTAAAAAATTGTCTGAACGCATCGGTCAGACGTCCACCTTCCCCACCGCTCCTTCTGCTACTGACCGAAGCCTCAGCAACTCGTCGCCCAGGACCAGGAGTTTGTAGCCTCCCAGTTTCTGGGAACGCGTTGCACAGACCTTTCTGCAAGGCCTCCCTGAGATGTCTCATCCTCTGCTCCCTCTGCGACGGCAAGATAAGGTCCGAAACCTTACCCTTGTACCGCGGATCAAGGAGAGTGGCCAGCCAGTAATGGTCCCTCTCCTTGATCCGAAGAACACGAGGATCCTTCCGCAGGCTTTGCAGGATCAGGGAGGCCATGCAGCGTAGGTTAGCTGAGGCATTCGGTCCGGAGTCTTCTGGGTCACTGAGGATGACATGATCGCCAGCCACCTCCTCCCAGCCACGTACAAGTCCACTGGTTTGTTGGGACTGTACATCATCCCTAAAAGACTGCTGCTGCTGATGCTGAGTGCCAGGCTCCACCTCCATGCTCACACAATCCTCCTCCTCCTCCTCCTCCTCCTCCTCCTCCTCCTCCTCCTCCTCATCCTCTTCCTGTGTGATGGGTGGGACAGAAGGAACACTGTCCGGATAAAGGGGGCCTTGAGAGGCAAGGAAGTCCTCCTCTTCCTGCCTCTGTTCTGCCTCAAGTGCCCTGTCCATTATCCCACGCAGCGTATGCTCCAACAGGTGGACAAGAGGGACAGTGTCACTGATGCATGCACTGTCACTGCTCACCATCCTCGTGGCCTCCTCAAATGGTGAGAGGACAGTGCATGCATCCCTGATCATGCTCCACTGACGTGGGGAAAAAAAACCAAGCTCCCCTGACCCTGTCCTGGTGCCATAGTCGCAAAGGTACTCATTGATGGCCCTCTGCTGCGTGTGCAGTCGCTGCAGCATGGCCAACGTTGAGTTCCACCTGGTGGGCATGTCACATATTAGGCGGTTCTTGGGCAGGTTCAGCTCCTTTTGCAGCTCAGTCAGCCGAGCACTGGCATTATAAGATCGGCGGAAATGCACACAGACTTTCCTGGCCTGCCTCAGGACATCCTGTAAGCCTGGGAACCTGCCCAAGAACCGCTGCACCACCAGGTTGAGGACGTGAGCCATGCAGGGCACATGGGTGAGCTGCCCCTGTCGCAGGGCGGAGAGGAGGTTGGTGCCATTGTCAGAAACGACCATTCCTGGCTTAAGCTGACGTGGCGTCAACCACCTTTCGGCCTGCCCCTGCAGAGCTGCCAGAACCTCTGGCCCAGTGTGGCTCCTGTCCCCCAAACACACCAGCGCAAGCACGGCATGGCATCTTTTTGCCTGCGTACTTGCGTAGCCCCTTGTACGCCTACGGAGCACCGCTGGTTCCAAGGACAGAGCACTGGAGGAAGAAGAAGAGGAGGGGGTGGAGGAGAGAGGTGTGTCACAACCAGTAGCAGTAGTAGCGTTTTGGAGGCGTGGTGGCGGAACAACCTCCAACACTACTGCACCTTGTCCTGCATCCCTCCCAGCTGCCAATAGAGTGACCCAATGGGCCGTGAAAGAAAGGTACCGTCCCTGTCCATGCCTGCTGGACCATGAGTCAGCGGTAATATGCACCTTACCGCTGACCGCCCTGTCCAGCGAGGCATGGACATTGCCCTCCACATGCCGGTAGAGAGACGGAATCGCCTTCCGTGAGAAAAAGTGGCGTTTGGGAACCTGCCACTGAGGAACCGCACATTGAACAAACTCACGGAAGGGGGCCGAGTCTACCAACTGAAAAGGCAGCAGTTGAAGTGCTAGCAATTTAGCCAGGCTAGCATTCAACCGCTGGGCATGTGGATGGCTGGGAGTGTACTTCTTTCTACGGTCCAGCAGCTGGGGCAGGGAAATTTGCCTGCTGCAATCGGACGTCGGTGTACTGCAAGTACTTGGTTGTGACACACCTAATTCTACACCTTCAGTCCTCTCAGAGCAGCTTTCAGAGAGGACTGAAGGTGTAGTGGGGATGGAGATCCCAGCTGAGGAGGAGCAAGGAGAGGTCCGCTTAGTTCTTTGGTGTGGGTCTTTTATGTGTGCCTGCCAACGAGCTGCATGGCAGGTCGCCATATGTCTGGTCATGCTTGTGGTGCCCAAGCGGCTGATGTTTTGGCCACGCGAGATACGCTTGAGACAAATATTGCAAATAGCAGTGGTGCGATCTGATGCACTCGTCTCAAAAAAGGCCCACACCAAAGAACTTTTCTGATAACGTGCAGAGGCAGCGCCCTGCTCAGGCGGAGCTCTGCGGTGTTGTACAGTTGCTGTGCTGGCCTCTACCTGGCCTCCAGGGGGCATCCTGCCTCGTTGGACATGTGACGCCGCATCCTCCTCCTCCTCGTCCTCCTCCTCATCCTCTCTCCCTTCAGGCACCCACGTGGAGTCAGTGACCTCATCATCCCCTCCCTCTTCACCACTAGAGCAAACCTGGCAGTAAGCTGCAGCTGGTGGAACAGTACTGCCAGATTCCTCAAGCTGGGTATCATCATCCGAGCCTTCGAATCGTTGGGCATCCTCCTGGAGCATGTACCCAACACTGTGCTCAAAGAGTTCGGGGGACTCCTCAGGAGGACATGGTGGGGTCTAGGGAAGGGGTGGCTGATGATGCTCTGCCAGTACCCTGAGCCTGGGTGAGAGAGGATGAGGAGGATGAGGAGGGCTTGGTCATCCATTCTACCAAGCCTTCAGCATGATGCGGCTCCACATGTCCAGCTGCCGAAAACAAAGACGCGCGTGTCCCATGGCCACGTGCTGATGACGATGCACGACCACGTCCATGTCCACTAGAAACAGAGCCTGCCTGCCCTGTGTTCTTGGCTCTGCACGCTCTGCCTCCCCTTGGCGGTCTTCCAGCCATTGTAGTCGGTAGTCCTGTGGGTGCTGCTGAGAAGAATATATAGGAGCTCTGTGTGATGCCACTAACACACTAGAAGTCCTATGGGTGCTTCTGCAAAGAAAATAGAGGAGCTCTGTGTGATGCCACTAACACACTAGAAGTCCTATGGGTGCTGCTGAGAAGAAAATATAGGAGCTCTGTGTGATGCCACTAACACACTAGAAGTCCTATGGGTGCTTCTGCAAAGAAAATAGAGGAGCTCTGTGTGATGCCACTAACACATTAGAAGTCCTATGGGTGCTTCTGCAAAGAAAATAGAGGAGCTCTGTGTGATGCCACTAACACACTAGAAGTCCTGTGGGTGCTTCTGCAAAGAAAATAGAGGAGCTCTGTGTGATGCCACTAACACACTAGAAGTCCTGTGGGTGCTGCTGAGAAGAAAATATAGGAGCTCTGTGTGATGCCACTAACACACTAGAAGTCCTATGGGTGCTTCTGCAAAGAAAATAGAGGAGCTCTGTGTGATGCCACTAACACACTAGAAGTCCTGTGGGTGCTTCTGCAAAGAAAATAGAGGAGCTCTGTGTGATGCCACTAACACACTAGAAGTCCTGTGGGTGCTGCTGAGAAGAAAATATAGGAGCTCTGTGTGATGCCACTAACACACTAGAAGTCCTATGGGTGCTTCTGCAAAGAAAATAGAGGAGCTCTGTGTGATGCCACTAACACACTAGAAGTCCTGTGGGTGCTGCTGAGAAGAAAATATAGGAGCTCTGTGTGATGCCACTAACACACTAGAAGTCCTATGGGTGCTTCTGCAAAGAAAATATAGGTCTGTGTGATGGGACTAACACACTTCAAGTCCTATAGGTGCTTCTGGGAACAAAATATAGGATCTCTGTGTGATGGGACTAACACACTTCAAGTCCTATGGGTGCTTCTGGGAAGAAAATATAGGTCTGTGTGATGGGACTAACACACTTCAAGTCCTATAGGTGCTTCTGGGAACAAAATATATGATCTCTGTGTGATGGGACTAACACACTTCAAGTCCTATAGGTGCTTCTGGGAACAAAATATATGATCTCTGTGTGATGGGACTAACACACTTCAAGTCCTATAGGTGCTTCTGGAAGAAAATATAGGTCTGTGTGATGGGACTAACACACTTCAAGTCCTATAGGTGCTTCTGGGAACAAAATATATGATCTCTGTGTGATGGGACTAACACACTTCAAGTCCTATAGGTGCTTCTGGGAAGAAAATATATGATCTCTGTGTGATGGGACTAACACACTTCAAGTCCTATAGGTGCTTCTGGGAAGAAATATATGATCTCTGTGTGATGGGACTAACACACTTCAAGTCCTATAGGTGCTTCTGGGAACAAAATATATGATCTCTGTGTGATGGGACTAACACACTTCAAGTCCTATAGGTGCTTCTGGGAAGAAAATATAGGTCTGTGTGATGGGACTAACACACTTCAAGTCCTATAGGTGCTTCTGGGAACAAAATATATGATCTCTGTGTGATGGGACTAACACACTTCAAGTCCTATAGGTGCTTCTGGGAACAAAATATATGATCTCTGTGTGATGGGACTAACACACTTCAAGTCCTATAGGTGCTTCTGGGAAGAAAATATATGATCTCTGTGTGATGGGACTAACACACTTCAAGTCCTATAGGTGCTTCTGGGAACAAAATATATGATCTCTGTGTGATGGGACTAACACACTTCAAGTCCTATAGGTGCTTCTGGGAAGAAAATATAGGTCTGTGTGATGGGACTAACACACTTCAAGTCCTATAGGTGCTTCTGGGAACAAAATATTTGATCTCTGTGTGATGGGACTAACACACTTCAAGTCCTATAGGTGCTTCTGGGAAGAAAATATAGGAGCTCTGCCTGCCTGCCACGAACACACTACAAGTCCTATAGGTGCTTCTGGGAACAAAATATAGGAGCTCTGCCTGCCTGCCAGGAACACACTACAAGTCCTATAGGTGCTTCTGGGAACAAAATATAGGAGCTCTGCCTGCCTGCCAGGAACACACTACAAGTCCTATAGGTGCTTCTGGGAACAAAATATAGGAGCTCTGCCTGCCTGCCACGAACACACTACAAGTCCTATAGGTGCTTCTGGGAACAAAATATAGGAGCTCTGCCTGCCTGCCACGAACACACTACAAGTCCTATGGGTGCTTCTGGGAACAAAATATAGGAGCTCTGCCTGCCTGTCACGAACACACTACAAGTCCTATAGGTGCTTCTGGGAACAAAATATAGGAGCTCTGCCTGCCTGCCACGAACACACTACAAGCCCCTCTTTCTAAATCAATCTTTGTAAATGAATCTATCTAACTCAATCTCTCTAAGTAAATCTCTCTAACTAACTAAATCCAGCAGAGTGTCACAGATCTATCCTGCTCTATCTACGCCGGAACAGCATGTGACCGGCGCAGACGGCGTGGCGGCCTTTTATAGGGGGGGGGCGTGTACTAAAGCCCCTGAGCTGTAATTGGCTACAGGCCTCCTGCCTGTAGCCAATTATGGCTCTTCGAGTTTCCGGGGCTGTGATTGGCCAAGCATGCGGGGTCACAGTGCATGCTTGGCCAATCATCAGCCAGCAATGCACTGCGCCGGCCGCGCCGGCCGCAATGCATTGCGGGGCCGCTCGCATCACACGAACGTGATGCGAGCGGCCAAATAGTTCTGGGCTCGCCGAGCGAGCGAACGCCCGGTGCTCGATGCGAACATGGGTTCGCATCGAGCACCGGGCCCATCCCTAGTCCCCAAATAAAAACACATGTCCCCAAATAATAAAAACACATGTCCCCCACATATGTCCCAGTAAAATCACATGTGCCAATGATTTTCTGCACACATATGTCCGTGATCACCTGCACACATCTGTACATGATCATTTGCGTACATATGTCTGTGATCACGCGAACCAATTATTATACACTTAATGGAATTTTTTTTTCACTAAAAACATGTAGCAGAATAAGTTGATGAAGTTAAATTAAGGGATGGTGGCGCTGTTCAGGGTGGGTGTGGGGAGGGCAGGATAAAGACATGTGACAAAGTGACTAAGTGCGATAGCTAATGAGCATAATAATTGACTGAATACTGAATGTGTGTAAATAAATACAAATGGCAGGCAATTCATAAGTGTAAAATACCATAAAAACAAAAAGTGCCTCTGTGCAATAAAAATAAAAAAAAATGATATGTTTATATGGAAATGTAAAATTTAATAAATAAATAAGAATCAAATGACGGTATCCAAAAACAAAAAGTGACTTCGTGCAATAGTGGTAAGAACAGAAAATATATATATATATATATATATATATATATATGGAAAATAAAATAAATAAATAAGGATCAAATGACGGTATCCACATAAAAAATATATATATATATATGAATATATAATAAAGTGCACAATGTCCCAGTAAATAAAAAAATGGATCAAAAAATTGAAGTGGAGAAGTTGTTGACAATTGTCACAAGTGAATAATAATAAAAAAATGTAATAAAAAATAATTGTCCCAAGTGAAAAATCTATCAAAGATCAGATAAAGTGAAGTCCTGTGCTGTCTTGTGGATCTTAAAAATCTTGTAACATCAAATGACACATATAGGTGAACAGATGACTTGTACACGGTGACTTTTCAAGTGCTCCCCTCCATCCGCCGAGTGACCCCTAGTGTGAAAACACTCACCAGTGTGCCTAACCCCTGCAGGGGTAATAGGCATATAATCTCCTGGATATATACGATGGGAATCCTCCTCTGTGGGGTCGGTATCCTCAGAAAAGCCTCCTCTGCGGGGGTGTCAAGCCTCTTCCGCTTTCCAGGGATGGGGGGTAAAAAAATATATATAACACTGATAGTGAAGTATTGCTAAAACAGTGTTAAATTTTATTAAAAATAAGTGAAGGACAATTTACATTATAGCCATATAGGCTATTAAGGACAACAAAATATAAGAAAATGCAACAATAAGGTTTAAAATGAAGAGCGCGCAGCTGGAGGGCAGAGCGATGACGGCACCGCAAAGCCCTGGTAACAGCGTGCGTTCCACTAGCGGCGGATCAAAAACCGGAAGCCGCAAAAAGGAAGTGACGCGTTGTGTACCAAGGACTGTCCTTTGATACATATTATTCTACTTGACATAAGCATATTTGTTTTTACCATTCGATATGCACGTATCACGTGTCACATATCTTTATCCTGCCCTCCCCACACCCACCCTGAACAGCGCCACCATCCCTTAATTTAAATTCATTCCCTTTTCTGCACACTTGTGTGTAGTACCTCTCTGGGAGGCTGCAGTTCCAATCCTAAGCGCGGAATATTTAGTATTATATATATGTAGCAGAATAAATTTTGGCTTAAATTTATGACAAAATTTGATTTTATTGGATTTCGTTTAAAAAAGAAAGGAGAAAATATTT
Organism: Lithobates sylvaticus; assembly: GCA_028564925.1. Lineage (NCBI taxonomy): Eukaryota > Metazoa > Chordata > Amphibia > Anura > Ranidae > Lithobates > Lithobates sylvaticus. The sequence goes on along the minus strand of CM053026.1, from coordinate 366,336,867 downwards.
TTTTTTTTCAAAATTTCCGCTATTTTTTCACTTATATCGCAAAAAATAAAAAATGGAGTCGTGAATAAATACCACCAAACTAAAGCTCTATTTGTGCAAACAAAATGATAAAAATGTCATTTGGGTACAGCATTGCATGACCGCGCAATTGTCATTGAAAGTGCGCGAGCGCTGAAAGCTGAAAATTGGTCTGGGAAGGAAGGGGGCGAAAGTGCCCTGTATTGTAGTGGATAAAGATAATCTGTCTTTAACCACTTCCCACCCGGTCAATAGCAAATTGTCGTCCGGGAAGTGGTTCTGTTATCATATGACGTGCTTCAGGATAACATGCTGCCGCGCGCCCGCGGGGGCGCGCATCGCGGCGATCGGTGGAGCTGTGTGTCAGTCTGACACACCACTACACTGATCTTGGTAATCAGGCGGAGGCTCTTTACCACATGTCCAATCACGGCTGATCATGATGTAAACAGGAAAAGCCGTGATCGGCTTTTCCTCACTTGCGTCTGACAGACGCGAGGAGAGACGATTGGCGGCTCTCCTGACAGGGGGGGTCTGCACTGATTGTTTATCAGAGCAGCCCCCCTCAGATGCCCATACTGGACCACCAGGGAAGCCCCCAGGGCCACCAGGGAAGTGGGCAACATGGGGTTGGCCAGGTATGTACCCCATGGCCATCCACATGTGCAAATGATGCCCAATCTGTGCCAGTCAGTGCCCACAAATGGGCACTCACTGGCACCATCATGTGCAATAAAAAATCTGTGATGCCCAGCAATACCACCCATCAGTGTCATCAGTGCCCACCTATCAGTGCCCATCCATGCCCATCAGTGCCCACCTATCAGTGCCCATCAGTGTCCATCCATGCCACCTATCAGTGCCACCCATAAGTACCCATCAGTGCCACCCATAAATACCCATCAGTGCCGCCTATGAGTGCCCATCAGTGCTGCATACCAGTGCCACCTATCAGTGCCCATCAGTACCACCTATCAGTGCCCATGAGTGCCGCCTATCAGTGCCCATCATCAGTGGCCGTCAGTGCCACCTCATCAGTACCACCTCATTGGTGCCACCTCATCGGTGCCCATCAGTGCCGCCTAATCAGAGCCTGTCAGTGCAGCCATATCAGTGCCCATCATTGAAGAAGAGAACTTACTTATTTAAAAAAAAAAATTTATAGAAACAAAGAAACTTTTTTTTTTTTTTTTAAATAGTCTTGTTGCGCAAAAAATAAAAATCGCAGAGGTGATCAAATACCACCAAAAGAAAGCTCCATTTGTGAGAAAAAAATTATAAAAAATGTCTTTGGGTACAGTGTTGTATGGCCGCGCAATTGTCATTCAAATTGCGACAGCGCTGAAAACTGAAAATTGGCTTGGGCGGGAAGGTGTCTAAGTGCCTGGTATTCAAGTGGTTAAAGTGTGTGAAAAAGTGATTTCTACACTGAAATATCTTTAACCGATTCAACGCCCGGAAGATTTTACCCCCTTTCTGACCAGAGAACTTTTTGCGATTCGGCACTGCGTCGCTTTAACTGACAATTGCGTGGTCGTGAAATGTTGCACCCAAACAAAATTGACGTCCTTTTTTTTCCCACAAATAGAGCTTTCTTTTGGTGGTATTTGATCACCTCACCAATTATTTTGTGGACTAGATAAGCCATGAAATATGTCAACTAAATGTGAATTCTCTCTAAGCACCAAATTAAAAAAAAAATACCCCTAAAATGATTGTTTACAAAAAAATTGGGATGGGGTTCCCCCCAAAATCCATACCAGACCCTTATCTGAGCATGCAGCCTGGAGGTCAGGATAGGGGAGGGATGAGCAAGCGTCCTCCCCCCTTCTGAACCATACCAGGCCACGTACCCCAACAACCTTGGCCGGTGGTTGTCAGTGTCTGCAGGGGCCCCAGATCCCGCCCCCCATGTGAATAGGTATCAGGTACATGGTACCCCTACCCATTCAGTTTTTGAAAAGTCCTTTATTGTAAAATAGCTCTGAGCTGTCTTCTCACAAGCCATCTCTTCCGCCGCCATCTTCTGGTGCTGTCTCTCTCTCCGCCATCTTCTGTTGCCATCTTCTCCTGTCGCCGTCTTCTCCCACTGCTGTGTTATTCCTCGCTGCCCGGTGACAACACAACGGAGGAAGACGACGGCGAGGAATAACACAGCAGCGAGAGAAGTAGGTGGTGGCGGGAGTGACAGTGGCAGGAGAGACGGCTCAGAGCTATTTTACAATAAAGGACTTGTCAAAAACGGTCTCTCTCCGATAAGCCCCCCACCCATGGACCCAGATAACCACTAGCTAGGGTTGTCAGGAAGAGGCACTTGTCCTATCAACATCAAAGCACCCACCTCCCATGTTGCAATCTAGAAACATCTAGCAACAGCTAAATCAACATCTAGCAACAGCTAGAGGGCCACCAGTTTAAACCCCCTGCCTTAGATAAACCTCTGGGCTGCCTCGACAACCAGATAGTCTGGCTTAAAGCTGTTTCGCTTATGAATTCCTCAAATTGTATCCAATTTTTAAAAGGGGCACTAATCAATTATTCTCACCAGAACTACTGCTTTATGATAATTCTCAAGGTCTGGTAAAGACAATCCCCTAGTTGACTTAGATCTAACAAGCATTTTATATGCAACACGGGGGGCCTCTATGCTTCTAGATAAATCTCTTCAACAATGATCTAAGAGTTTTAAAATAAGCCACCATTATATTTATCGAGAGTGCCTGAAAAATATAAAGAGCCTTTGGAAGAGTCACCATTTTAATCATGTTTATCCTGCCCAGCCAGGTAAGCCTGCTGGCTGGATAACCATTTAAGTCCTGCCTTATTCTATTGAGAAGAGGCAAATAATTATCCTGATATAAATTAGTTAGTGATGCAGATAGGTTTATACCTAAATATTTCAGCACTTCTGTTTCCATTCAAAAGAGTACAGAGGGGGGGCATGGTTGGATGCCGCTCTGAATGGCCGCACATTGACACAGCTCCGGCTCCCAGTGGCTCTGCAGGGCTTCCAGTGTGAGTAGAAAATGCCCGACACAGGCTTTTCTACCCGACCCAATGTCCCCAGTGACAACCAGGGGATGTCCAAAAGGAAGGATATGGGGCTCCTCGAAAAATGACCAAATTCTTCCTGAATTCTTCCATACAGCCAAGATGATGCCGGGAGCAGCTACATGAAGAACAGCAGTGTGACAGGGAGAGAAGGAGAGGCTATCGGCTCCAGCGCAGGACCTGCACTCCACACAGTGAGTACAGACCCCTGCTCTCAAGCTTCCTCTGCCTCCAGCAGTTGTCATGAACTAGGTACTCACCGAGGTCAAGATGCCTAGAGCGGTTGCCCTTGCGACTCGGCACCCACTGCCCTGAAGGTGATACAGGGACGGTTGGCACCAAGAGGCACAAGCCACCTGTAAGATGGTGACCAGGCGTGGGCTCAGGTGTTGCAGTAGGGAGTTGACTGGAGCTGGTGGATAGGCCCAGGGTTCACTCAGGTAGAAATCCAGCAAGCAGGCTGAGGGTCAAACACAGAGAGGTTAGTCGGGTACAGGCTGAGGGTCAAACACTGGTAGGCAAGGTCCAAGGCAAGGTAACAAGGCGTTTAGGCAAAGAGAGTCCAAGGCAGGCCGGGGGTCAAGTACTGGCAGCAGAGAGGAGAATCCAGGATACAGGCCGAGGGTCAAACACAGTAGAAGACAACAGATCCAGAGGCAAGCCGAAGGTCAAGGTCAGGAGAAGGCAGGGTAGTCAGACGATCCGGGTTTGGCAACAAGTAAGGCAATCTTAGGAATCAGTCACAGGGTACAAGCAGGAAGTAGCTGTCAGACGAACCAGCATCTGTCTGGGCACAGAGGCCCTCCCTTTATAGGGCCGCTGAGGTCACATGGGGCGAGCAACGCTACTGCGCATGCGCGCGCCGCTCGGCGGGACCGCGAGTGCGCGTGCGCCGCCCCAGTATCTCCCTGTCACTGGCTATGAGCCGGGGAGCGGACGGGATCCCTGACAGCAGTCCTGTGAAATCCAAGCCCAAACTGAATGCTAAAGGTAGCCAACACACTGAGGTGAGCTTCTCACAAACACCCTCTCCTGCCAACACAGCCCTAGACATCTCAATTGCAGCTTTCCCTATCACAAACCAGTCGGTGCTTGACACCACTTTAAAGGATATGCTGATTTCATTGCAAAGTTCCAAACATGCTGACATTCTTACATTGCGACACCAATTTAAAGCTGAATTGCATGTGATGGACGATCATGTTACACACTTAGACTCCAAGATGGGGGAATTCACAATCAACTTTAACAATGTGGTTGATGTGCACAATAAGCTGGAAGAGGATATAGAGTTGGCCGATTTAGAAGATCGCTCATGTAGAAACAACGTCAAAATAAGTGGCATACCAGAATCCGTTAAACCTGCGGCACTAAAATAATTCTTTACATAACAAATGTCCGATCTCATGTCGGAGACCCATCCAGCTGGGCTACTTATTGATCGTATACATAGGCTTCCAAAATGTAAGAACTTGGCCACCATCACTAGTACCGCTTACTCCCACTTCTGCGATCTCCAAATTGTTTTCAACCTCTGAGACTACTCACCTTTGCCAATTTTTATTCAGATCACTTCAACAAACCTGACCTCTTTACCTCTATTCTACCATGCCTTTCAAAATAACATCCTTCAATGTTAAGGGGCTCAATAACCCAATCAAAAGGCACTCCCTATGGTCTGATGCTCATAACCTGAAATGTGATGTCCTATGCCTCCAAGAAATGCATTTTGCTCACAATAACGCTCCATCCTTTGCCCACAAACACTTTCCACACATATACTTTGCCAATGCAGTTTAAAAAGAAGAGGGGAGTCTTAATTGCCATTAAGGATACCATTCACATCAAACCTCTGGAAGTCATCCTTGAGGATCATGAGTGTGATATGGAATCTTAATAATACATATGGGGAATTTGAATTATTAAGATCTTAGTGTTTTGCTCAGTGCCTCCAACCTAACAGTAAAAATGTGAACTTTCAGTAACATACCACAATAATTTCCTGAGTTCTTTAATCTATGGGGAATTCTTACCAATGTATAAATATTCCCCAATAAAATGAATAAGTAAATAATTTTTATTAATTTACAAGTATAATTATACAATTTCATACAGAACCAGGATTTCTGGTGATTAATATTTCATACACCCTACCAAAGACATCAACGTGGTAATAAAAAATTTTTCCTTAATATTTGGCAAATAACCCCAGGGTAGCCCAAATGACTATGTTAAATTAAAATTGCGGTAATTACGCCTTAAGTTCAAAAACACAATGGGGATTATTTACTAAAGCTGTAGGGTGCAAAATCATGCTCACTTCTGCACAGAAACCAATCAGCTTCTAACCTCAGCTTGTTCAATTAAGCTTTGGCAATAAAACCTGGAAGCCGATTGGTTTCTATGCAGAAGTGAGCCTGATTTTGCACTTTCCAGCTTTAGTAAATAAACCCCAATATCTCTTGTCCCTCGGGAAGACAATCCTCTGAATTTCTCCGGCCGGATGAAATACAAAGTTTGTCTAGAGGAGTCAACAGATAAATTAATCTTTCTTTCAAATTGATAATATCTAACAGAGCTACCAGATTGTATGCGGTGATAAATAATTTCCCTGGGACCACAGTAGCCAAATTTGTTGTAATACAGGTTGATCTTGATTTAACCCACAAGCGGCTTTAACACACAAGGCCAGTAACGTGGGACAATTATTAAATACTAAACTACCCTTCACACAGTATTGGATAAGATACAATGTACACAGTAAGATACAATTCCTATGATTTTGGGAAGAGAAAATATTATCAATAATTAAATGGTCAGTATCTCACCACTGGTTAAAGGAAAGGGATCAAAAAAAAAAAGGATCAGCGTTTTTTTTTTTGTGACTGCGACATTATGGTGGACACATCGGACATTTTTGGGACCATTGTCATTTATACAGCAATCAATGCTATTTAAATGCATTTATTCCTGTATAAATGACACTGGCAGTGAAGGGGTTAACCACAAGGGGGCAGTGTAAGGGTTAAGTGTGCCTAGGGGTGTGTTTCTTACTGTGGGGGGTGCGTGGCTGTCAGCTAGTGAATGCTGATCTCTGCTCCAATCACAGGGAGCAGAGATCGGCGTCACTAGTTGCTAGGCAGAACGGGGAGATGCTGTTTATCTCGGCATCTCCCCCTTCAGCCTTCCCGTGAGACGATCGCGGGTGTCCCCGCGGCGATCGAGTCTGCGGGGACCGCGGCCGGACTCATGGGGGTGCCGAACAGCGCGGGAGCGTGCCGCTCTCGGCGCGCTCCCGATGGCACGGACAGGCAGAAAGGAGGGACTTATATATACGCCCTCCTGCCTGTCCGTGCCATTCTGCTGACGTATATCGTCGTGCGCTGGTCGACAAGTGGTTAAATAATGTGTATCTGTTTGTATATTGGTGCTGGAATATATATATTTATATTATTTAAGTACTTTACTGTACTGGTTACAGGTCCAATATAAAATACGCTAAGTATATTTTGATGAATCAATATCACATAAAATGGTTATATATGTGGATAAATGTATAATTCTAGCATATCTAGGAAAACACATGCTAGTGGTTTATTTTTAAACAGTTATAGCCATGATTCATATATCTTTCATAACACTGATTGGCATTTTAAAACAATTCTTACTTCTAATTTGATCTTACATTTAAGTCTTATGTTTTTACCATACAATAGAATTATCATTGGGTCAGTAGAAACCAGTAGAAAATCATAATTGTATCTATGGTCTGGAATATAATATATAATTTGAGTGACTTATAATCAAATATAGGTATTTTAAAATAATGCTGAATGCACAACTTTCAAATGTCTTCCTGAGTCTTTTGAAGTCTTTTAAAGTGAACTTTGGACAGAATATTTTTTTTTTAAATTATATAATCTTTATTTATTTTTTTCATTATTATACAAAACACATTCTTTACTTACATAGTACATACATTTAAAAAGAAAAATTCCGCTACTCACACTTTACACGGAGTACCTTTCAACCTTTAGTCCCTTTTATCCTTCCCGACCTTCCCTCTTGACACCCGACTTGTTCCCTTTCTCTCTCTCTCCCCCCACCTCATAGTGGGTTTTCCAATTTATCCAACCATGGTCTCCACATAATTTCAAACTCTCTCAAATTTCCTCTCCTTATATACACTGTTCTTTCTTTCCATACTGTTTCTGTTGTTAACCTTATCCATTCTCCTACCGTTGGGGGTTTCTCAGCCTGCCACCTCTGCGCTATTAACTTTCTCGCCTGGAACAAGCCTCTCATTACAGCGTTGATTACAAAGGGACTACCATTTATCCCCTCTTCCAATCCCAGTATACACAGTCTGGGGTTCATTTCCAGTCTAACTTCTAATACGGTGTTCAGGATGTTAAGGATTTCAGTCCAATAACGGTGCAGTTTTGGACACTTCCATACCATATGTGCTAAATCCCCAGTATCCTGACACCTAGGGCACCTGGCATCAGCTCTCAATCCATACTCATATAGTCTCTTAGGTGTGTAATATGTCCTGTGTAACAGCATCAGGTATGAGACCTTCTGAGCGGGCGAGACCGATACCACGTGTCCTTTCTCCAATATCCTCATCCACTGTTCGTCTGAGAACGTTCCAAATTCTTTCTCCCATTTCCCCTACATTTAAGCTGTTCTGGATTTTCTATGCTACCTTCGCATATGTGTGAGTAAATTTCTGCTATAAATCCTCTGCTCTTATTTTGGGAACCTATTCTTTGGTACACTGGGGAGTTGTTCCATATTGGATCTTGATTCTTGAATTGACTATTTAAGGCGTGTCTAATTTGTAGGTATTTATAAAAGGAATGTTTGGGTATATCATATTCCACTCGCAGTGCTGTAAATGTCTTCAATACCCTACCTTCGTACATCTGTGCCAACTTATCTATCCCTTTTATTTCCCACTCTCTAATTTTTCCCATCTTTTCTACTTCCTGCAAGTTTTTATTGTTCCAGAGGGGGGTGTATTTTGTCATACCCTCTAACCCTTTTACTACTTTTACTGCCTTCCACACTTTTAAAGCAAGTCTCACCGTGGGGGTTCTGTAAGGAAAGGAGTTTGCCTCTAGGACTTCTGCTATTGATTTATGCGGAGTTCCTGCAATCATTAATTCCTTGTTGCTTCCTTCTGTCATGGCTCCTAGATGTTGCAGTTGGGCTGCTAAGAAGTAACTCCGTGGGTGCGGTACTGCCATTCCTCCCTTTCTTGTTGCTAGTTGTAGTGTTTGTAACCCAATCCTAGGCTGACCACCCTTCCATATAAGTTCTCTAAACAACGTATCTATCTTTCTGAACCATTTTTTATCTATCCATATTGGACAGTTATGCAGCAGGTACAAAAGCTGTGGCTGCCATAACATTTTGATCAGGTTGCATCTCCCTGCAACCGATAATGGGAGACGTCTCCAGATTGCAATTTTACTTTTAAGTCTGGCTAGGAGCGGTACTATATTATCATTTATGTAGTTGTTTGGGTTCCTTGTTATATATATGCCTAAGTATTTCATTTGTTCAACTACCTCTAGCTGTGAGAGATCCTGTACGCTCTGATTCCCTAGAGGATCTATAGGCATTAATGCGGATTTTTCCCAATTTATGGTCAGCCCTGAGATTTTGCCAAAGTCTATGAGGATGTTCATCACCTGCCTGAGGGATTGCCCAGTATCCCCCAGGAAGAGGAGGACGTCATCCGCATACAGTGCAATTCTCTCTTCACCCCCTGCTCTTCGGAACCCTTGCATATTTGTGTTTGATCTAATTACACTTGCTAAGGGCTCCATTGCAAGCGCAAAGAGCAGGGGGGACAGTGGACAGCCCTGCCTTGTTGGACAGAATATTTAGATAGAGTTTTGCTGTATACACAATACATAGAGTCAAAACAAAAGGTTTCGTTAGATAAGGGTGATTTCTCTGAGAACAATCCACTTATAGTCCACTTTTTATGGCAGTGTTGGGACTAGCCTTTTATCTACCCAACAATGACATGTAATTATCTTTGATTTCTGCTTCCCAATAAGTTGATTGTCTGAAGAACCAGTTTCTCTCTATTCTTGTTTTAAGTGGTTTCAAGAGGAGAACAAAAACAGGTAAATATAGTTTAGTTTCGTGAAAAGGGTGCTATTGTTCAGGTCACTTTGTTTCAACATAATGCTTGTGTATTGACCTCAACTATCCACTAGAGAGCATAATTCAATCAACGTTCGCTGGTGGGGGGGGGGGTCGAACCCCTCGTATGACAACTCCTTGGTTAAGTGTTTCATGAATTATGAAAATTTTTATGTATCCTGGCCATGACAATGCGAAATCGATAAAGCCAACCATTGCCAACATCTAGGCACCCAACACAAAACAAATATTCGTTCTTCATAAGCTTTGGAAGAAGAAGAAGGGGAACTTGCTGCTATGCTGCTATGCTGCTATGCAGAGATTTTAATGCAGTCCCTGATGGCTTCCTGGATATCTCAGGCCCCACCACAAAGCGCATGTGACCCTCTACATTAAACCACTTCCTCAAGTTCAATGCCCTGTTTGACATCTGGAGATGCCAACACTCCACGGAATGAGACTTATCCTTTTTTTCCCAAACCCCACTGCTCTTACTCGAGAATTGACTTATTCCTGATGGAAAAAATTCCTACTACAAAATATCACATTTTCCGAAATTGACACCATCACGTGGTCAGACCATGCCCCGATATCAAAAGAGTACAGAGGTCTGAGAGCCCTAAGCTCCCCTTGGGGGATAGAGATGTTTAACCACTTCAGCTCTGGAAGGTTTAATCCCCTTCATGACCAGGCCATTTGTTGCGATACAGCACTGCGTTACTTTAACTGATAATTGCACGGTCATGCAACGCCATACCCAAATAAAATGTATGACCATTTTTTCCCACAAATAAAGCTTTCTTTTGGTGGTATTTGATCGCCTCTATGGTTTTTATTTTTTGCGTTATAAAACACAAAATACTGACAATTTTGGAATAAATATATATTTTTTTCTTTCTGCTTTAAAACACACCCAATAAAAAGTAAAAAAAATCTAATTTCTTCATCAGTTTAGGTCAATATGTATTCTGCTATGTGTTTTTGGTAAAAAAAAAACATTCCCAAAAAGCATATATTGATTGGTTTGCACAAAAGTTATAGCGTCTACAAACTATGAGATATTTTTATGGAATTTTAATTAAGTCATTTATTTTTTACTAGTAATGACAATGATCAGCGACATTGCGGTAGACAATTGGACACCAAGTGACACTTTTGACACTTTTTTGGGGACCAGTGACACCAATAAATTGATTAGTGCTAAAAAATGCACTGTCACTACTAATGACACTGGCAGGGAAGGGGTTAACATCAGGGAGTGATCAAAAGGTTAAATGTATTCCTGGGGAGTGTTTAATAACTGTGTGGGGGGTGCTTTGATGTGGGAAGACAGGATCTCTATTTTCCCTTGTCACATAATGGCAATCTGCCATTTCTCCTGTCAGGAACGATCAGCGTTTCCCTGCAGACATCAGGTCCCAGAGGACATCAGGTCCACTGGACTCACTGATTGGCTCATGCTGTGTCCTAACACAGCGAGAACAGGTCGACGGTGGCGCGTGTGTGCGCCGCAGACCCAGAAGTGCAGAGTCAGGTACCTGTACGTGATTCTGCCTGTAGGAGCAGCCGCCCCGCAGTAAAATGTATAGAGGGGCGGTTGGCATATTAGTCTACGTTGACGTTTAAGTTTCAGAATTCCCTATATCTTTTTAATTCCATTAAAATGTTAGGCATCGTCTGTTTTGGGTTAGACACAGAGCAAATGCACATACATTATGTTCTTGACCAGCTATTTCTATGCCCTGTACACCTTGATTTGCCCGAATTGTCCCTAGGAGGGTTTCTAGAGATAGCATTAATAACAATGGAGAGAGTGGGCATCCCTGTCGCATTCCATTGTAAAGAGCAAATGGCCACGACAGGTTCCTATTTATTCGGACTTGAGCAGCTGGTCTGGAATATAGTGCATGTGGGCCCAACCCAAGGTTGAAAGCATATAGTCCCAGTCCAACCTGTCAAAGGCCTTTTTGGTAGACATGTGCAATTAATTTCAGACAGGACACATTTTTGGTCATTCGGAGATTTGGATGTATCCGAACCCCCAGAATGAAATAGTAATGAATAGTAACAAATTTTATGGAAATACGTTAAAATTTGTTTTGTTTATTCATTTTCTAAAGAATTAACATTTTTCAGAACTATTTGAATCTGTATCGGTCGAAAAACTGATGCAAATTCTGTGTGAAGAAATAGCTGGTTGTTAAGCAAACGGTCGGGAAGCTGGCCACCCACATCTTTAACAACCATGAGTCCTCATCTGTCAGCTGGCTTCCCCACTGACAAATGAAAAAAAAAAAAGAATTCTGGCATTGCCCAGCAATAGAAAAAAGTTTTTTTTTTAAATGGCGTGGGGTCCCCAGTCCATAACAGACCCTTATCTGAGCATGCAGCCTGACAGGTAAGAAAAGGGGGGGGGAGCAAGCCTCCCTCCTGAACCATAGCAGGCCACATGCCCTCAACATAATAAAAACACAGAGAGACAGTTTGACAATGCCTTTATTAAAAAATAGAAAAATAGTGTTCCTCAATGTAAATCCATCGTCAATCATGCCACCTACTGACCCTAAAAATTAAAAATAAAATTTAAAAAATGATCCGCCTCCTGGGAGGCCTCCCACCGAATGCCCAGCATGCACCAGTCTGTGATGTCAGAAGGGGCAGTGCCACAGGGTTACCTATATAAGAAATGTCAAACAGCAAGCCAGACTAAAAAAACAGTGTTCCCCAATGTAAATCCATTATCAATCACGACGCCCGCCGAACCTGAAAAAGCAAAATTGTTCCCAGCATGCAACAGTCTGTTAAATCACAAGGGGGAAGTGCCGCCAGGTGGCTCCGCCCATTACCTATATAAGAACTCTCAAACAGCAAGCCAGGCATTTGGCAGTTTGCCTTAGTTGACAGTGGAGCAAGTTTTTAAATTTCCTTGGGCAAATAGGCGATTTGCTGGCCAAATTTTTGCTCAGCCTGAACCGTTCACCTAACTCTAATTTTGATAATCACCTGCCTGTAGGTTAGCCTATTAAAATCAATGCCAGACCCTCATCTAGGATAAGGGTTTAGCATAGATGAAGGGGATCCCTGGCCATTTACAAACAAAACAAGGCAGCCAGGAACTGTCAATTGCCAGCAATTTAAATGGCATTTTTCTTTGTAAATGTTGTAAATTTTGCTGTAATAGGCTGTATACAGTATATCATACAGGAACACCATTACACAGACAAGTTCAATCACCCCTAAGTGTGTTATTTAAATTAATTTCACTTTTATTTTTTTTTTCACTTTAAGCATTATTTTAATTTGCTTCCTGCCCAAAAAAAGTGGTTTCTCGCTTTGGTACATGTCCAGCTCCACGTGCCCTTTGTTTGACAATCTTGTGCCCATTATTTTAGAAAATGGCTATAGCTAATTTAAATTATTGATCTCAGTGAGGGTTCAGATTCAGCACTTGGACTTGGGTAATGTTTGATGAACATGTACAGTATCTTGAACCAAACCCAGGTACATTCATAGTGCCACTATTTTGTACTAAGACCAGGGATAGACAACCTTGCCACTCCAGCTGAGGTGAAACTACAAATCCTATGAGGCATTGCAAGCCTCTGGAAGCCACAGACATGACTGCCTTTTTAATTCTGCTGTACTTGATTAAGTGTATGAGGTTAAACTAGGTATCTTTTGTAAGGTTAAAAAAAAATACTTTTAAAATTCCATTCCTTAAAAATGTACCATATTTAAAAAAAGAACTGAACTGGACCATAAAAACTGGAAAGAACTGAACATAGCATGACTGTAGCATTTCAGGAAATGGAAAAAGTTTTTTTTTTATCTTTTTTTAGCCCATGCAAACTACAATGTACTGGCTCTGCAAGCTTTTGATTTGTAACGACCATCTATATTTACAAGAGGTTAATAAACTATGAGGATGGTAACACTATTATTTTTGCTTCAAGCAACCAGAGAAACATGGATCAGCTCTCTGTTTTGACAGACGCATCTATAGTATCCATTAAAAGGTGCCTCAAGATAGATTTCACATCAAGTTTGCTATTTTTAGAGGTTATAAAGCATAATAAGCAACGTGTCTACAAGACCTAAAAAAACATCTGCACTATAGGAAAATTGCAAGATTATATTTTTTTTACGTTAACAGTTTAAAAACCTTCGGAAAAATGTATTATTTTGATATAATTTTTATTCAAGGGTAGTTTTCACTTATATCAAGAATGTAGTTCCCAAAATAAAGCAGTTTATCTGAACAGTTTGTATGAAATGAGAACTAGAACCCTGGAAGTTAGATTAAACCATCTCATAGGGAGATGCACTCTAGTGTGCTATTAATCAGCAATAGAAAGCACTACTCTCAAGGCAGATATAATACAATGCAGCACCAGAGTGCATCACCATGCAGCTCATTATGGACTGATATTGGCATTGCATCCTATCATTGTAAAGGTTCATCCTATGTTTATAAATCTGAAGCACAGAGAGAAAACGGTTCAGGTTTGTTCCCTATGCTGATCAAAAACACAAATAAAGTGGTTTTCTTTATTTTAGATTTCAGTGGGGGTCTTCTATTTTATGTTACATTTCTTTCTCTTTTTTTCATCCAGTAAAATCTTTACTATATAAAATATATATATATATATATATTTTCTAAATGGTAATAACTAAGTATCTTGCTATAAAAGCCATAAAAATATGAAACAAAAGATTGCAAAATGTAACCATTTTTTCATTCCAGTAAGTTTTTATTGATTTTTCAATAGACAAAACAATTAGCCAATATGATAGAAAATCTAGGGTATGCAATCAGAGTCAAAACATTACAAACGGCAGATAACATCTAGAGAGTAGAACATTCAATCGAGTGTGTTTAACATTGATCATACTGTATAACACCTCATATTTGCCCAGGGCAACATTCAGTATAACAAGGTAAGGGAAATAATAAACTATCAAACATGGGGAAATACACAGAGAGGGAATATTATGGCACAGTATTATTACAGGTACCATCAAGTCCAAGAGTTACAGGCTTTTTGAGTGTTGATATAAGCTTTCCTATCAGAAGATAACAAGGTTTCATAGGTGTAAATGGTTTGACTTGCTTGAATTGTGTTCACTAGAGATGGGCCAAACACCCCCTTGTTGGGTTTGCAGCAGAACTCCCTATCAGGGAAAAAGTTCTGACCCGAACAGCGAACTCCTTTGAAGTCTATAGGAGTCAAACAGGAAAAAAAGGCTTTTATGCAAGTAATTGGCCATAAAAGGGGTATGGAGGTCCGGGTACTGCCCTGGGGGGACATGTATCAATGCAAAATTTTCTTTTAAAACTATAGTTTTTTTCAGGAGCAGTGAATTTGATGATGCTTACAGTGCAATAATAAAAATGAAAGAAAAATCCTTTAACCACTTCAATACCGGGCACTTATACACCTTCCTGCCCAGGACAATTTTGAGCTTTCTGTGCTGTCACATTTTGAACGACAATTGCGCGGTCATACAACACTGTACCCAAACTAAATTTTTATAATTTTTTTCCACAAATAGAGCTTTATTTTGGGGGTTTTTGATCACCCCTGCGTTTTTTTTTTTTTTTTTTTTTGCTAAACAAATAAAAAAAGACCGAAAATTTGGAAAAAAAGTAAAGTTTTGCTTTTGTTTCTGTTATACAATTTTGTAAATAAGTAAGTTTTCTCTTTCACTGATGGGCACTGATAAGGCGGCACTGACGGGCACTGATAAGTTGGCACCTAGGAGATGGCATCAATGAGCAGGCACTGACAGGCACAGACGATGGGCACTGATATGCAGCACTGATGGGCACTGGTAGGCGGCACTGATGGGTGGCACTGATATGCAGCACTGATGGGCATTGATAGGCAGTACTGGTGGGCACTAATAGGCGACACTGATGGGCACTGATTGGATGAAAGGATGGGTACTTATGGGTGGTACTGATAGGCAGCACTACTGGGCACTGCTAAGCACTGATATGCGGCACTGATGGGCATTGATACGTGGCACTGATGGGCACTGATGGACACTGATACACGGCACTGATGAGCATCCTTGGTGGCCCTGGCAGTGGTGGGCATTGTCACTGGGCACTGATTGGCAGCTGCCTGGGCATTGATTGGCAGCTGCCTGGGCACAGATGTGCATTTCCCTGGAGGTCTAGGGGGGCATACCTGGTGGTCCAGTGTGGATGGCCATCCTGGTGGTCCTGGGAGGCATGATGGTGGTCCTGGGCGGGATCCGAGGGGAGGGCTGCGCTGATAAACAATAAAAGCCGATCACCGGCTCTTCCTATTTACATCGTGATCAGCCGTGATTGGACACTGATCACATGGTAAAGAGTCTCCGTCAGAGATCACACACCGCAACAACGATCGCCAAGATGCGATGTGTATCCTGAGGACTCAGTATCCTGAGGACGTCATATGATGCCTAGTCAGGATATTGAAACCACTTTGCTGCCATCATTCTGCTATATTGTGGGCGGCAAATGGTTAAATATAGTGACTGGGGGTCCCCTTAGCCTGGCTGTAAAGTGGCACATCTGTAGCATACATAGAACATGATGCAGCCAAAATTACTTTTTTTTTTTTTTTTTAGAAGAGACAATTCACATTCAAATAGACATGCAGTTGCAATTTCCGGCACCCAGCTATAAAGAAAAATAAAGAAAAAAGCGCCTGGGTTCCCCCCAAAAATCTATACCAGACTCTTATCTGAGCATGCAGCCTGGCAAGTCAGGAAGGGGGGAGAAAGCACCCCTTTATCCTGAAGTATGCCGGGACACATGCCCTCAACGTGTGGGGTGCTTTGGGGCAGGGGGCTCTGTTCCCCACCCCAAAGCACCTTGTCCCATGTTGATGGGGACAAGGGTCTCTTCCCCACGACCCTGAGCTGTGGGGGTCTTCAGGCAGGGGGCTTATCGGAATATGGATGCCCCCTTTAGGAAGGGGCCCCCAGATCTGCCCCCCATATGAATAGTACCCCTAACCATTCACCAAAAAAGTGTAAAAAAGTAATAAAAACACTGACAGTTTTACAATTCCTATATTAAAAAAATAAAATTAAAAAAACAGTGCCCCCGTTATCCATTGTTATCCACCACACCGTCTGCTGCACCCGCAAAAGAACAATAAAAAAAATGCTCCACACTCATTGACGGCCGACTCTTATATAGGTAAGGGGCACTTGATCACCTCCCCCCTTCCTGACCTGCCAGGCTGCATTCTCTGATAAGGGCCTGAAATGGATTTTGGTGGGGAACCTCATGTCTTTTTTACTATTTCTTTTTCCAGCAATATTTTTTCTCTATTCAGCTGTTAGCGGGGAAGCCCATTGCTGGCTGATGACTCATCGGTTGTTAAGGACACTGCGGCTGACTTCCCGTCCCCACTCCTTATCAACCAGCTTTTACTGCACCCTGATTGGGCAATGCTTTGCCCAGTCAGGGCACAGAATGCACGGTGCAGCACGCAGTGCATTGGAGGTGGGCAAAACACCCAGCAAACTTGAGTGTTTCCCGAATGGAGCGAACAGCCAATGTTCAGCTCGAACTTTGCACAGGGTTGGGAGAATAAGGGGGTCAAGTACCACCTTTGGGTGAATTTTTTGAGTCAGCTCCCAAAGGGAAGTACAGCTAGAAGATCGATAGATCATCCTCAGTGTGCATTTCCATTGAGAGGGGGTGTAATGCGTTCCCAAGCCACTCTCCCACTGTATGAAAGGGGGGGACCTCACTAAAGCTTGCTTCTCCTGGAGAAGGTTATAGAAGAGTGAGATGCCTTTTGTGTTTGGAGAAAGAGCCATGCTCAATTAGAAATCTTCTGCAAAAGACAGGGTGTATGAGCGAGGCAACGACCAATGGCAACGACCAATTTGTAGGTATTGAAATAGCCCAGTTGATGCTAGTATGAGCTCCTCCCTTAGCTTAGAGAGGGGTTTTAGTTTCCCGTTGTCATATAAGTGGTTAACATAACTAAGGGAGGTTGTTTGTTTGGGTGGAAGACGTATATCAGGGATTAGTAAGCGTAGGGATGATAGAGAGATTTTTAACAGAACCACGAGAATTTGTTCCCAACAGTGATCTAGGAACTTCCATCATACGTGTGTAGCAGCTCTGATGGTCAGGGAATAGTAGGTGGGGATATTCCCTTTCAGGCCCGTGCTATGCAACCAGAATTCTAGATTCTGGCACCAGTGAGCATTGAAGGCTGCCGAGAACTAGTCTCTGTTGCGCCAATACAGTGGAGTGGTAGTAGTCTTTGTCCACAAGTCCAGAACCCCCTGCTAGTCTGTTTTATGAGTATGCTGTATACACTACAGGGTTTCCCCCCTTGCCAAATAAAATGTAACCATTTAATAATGTTAAAAGGTTAGCATTATTAAAATATTGCTTTTTCATAAAGTTGATACACAATACATTTATAAGTGAGTAAAATTAAATGAATACAAATTAATTGCTTGTTTTCAATATCATTTATTTTGGATTCATTAAAATTCATCACTATTGTGATTCGGAGTTTCAGATACATCACTGAAACCAGGAGCTATTTTAAAGCTGAAAAACAAAAAAACTAAATATGGTTTGTAGTACTCTGCGAGTCGCCTCCATCCCCATTGTACATACAAGAATTTTGCCCATTGGGACTTTAGATGAAGCACCACACAGCCAGTAATACAGAGTACAGGTTTATTAAGTATATGCCAGCAATAGAGCTGGGAAAGGTGTCATAATGCCAAACAGTTGGCCCAAATGTACAGATACATTAGATGGTTAAATACAGAAACTAAATAGTCTATGGTAAGTTTGTCATAGCATTTATGGTGACGCAATGCATTTCGTGAGTTCAGTCTCACTATTCAGGGGTTGATGAATAGACATAATCTATAAAGTAGAAATGGTTAAAAAATATAACATAGTAATAAACATGGAAATGTATCAGGTAGATTGAAATGTGGGAATCAGACTAAGGGATCCATATTCACAAAGATGCAGGATGCTGCATGCCAAAGTCGCACCATTAGCCACCAGAGACATCTAACCCGGGAGCTGTGGGTAAAGGATCCAAAATGGACCAGCAGAGCAAAGCAGGACAGATGGAAAAATGGGTAAACAGAACCATTCAGCTTGGTCTGCCAGGATGGGGGTTAGAAAATGATGGGTGATAATGTGCACTAATAAATTAAGAAAAAAAAAAAAAGTAAAATATAGGTGAGAAAATATTAAAATAATGATTAAATGGCCAAGAGCAACCACAAGGTACAATTGGGAATGGTGAATAGGACCTGAACAGCTGAGTCTAAGTACATGTGTTATAAAGTATAAAATGCAACTTGGTGAGGCAGTGACACCAGTGCATGGGAATACCCCAATAATGCAAGGTCAAATCGGGTTAAAAAAGTAAATGTGTGACAAAAAAAAATAGGGGGGTTAGTACCCACCAGGAGCAAGAGAATGCTGACCAAAAATAACGTGTGTCCAACCACCTGGGAGACATTGCATAGACTGGACTGGTGTCTGAGCCCTCCTATTTATAGCCCCGCAGGCCCATCACAGGATCCCTCCCAATGCCAGGTGGACGCCGCCCAGGGTGAGCCCATTTTAAAGCAGGACAGTGCTATCCCAGTGCCATTTTAACCAGATGGCACCCGTGCTATAGCCGAAAGATGGCTACAGTGCTGGCTTTAATTGCCAGGAAGGCATCCATGTACGTCCTCCCAGGAACACGCTTCCCATGCGCCCCCTTGGGCATGCATCGGGGAATAACTGTGATGGCCATGTCCCTTGGACACAGCCAATCACAGATTGTGGTAAATGGCCAATCACAGCAGCCTTTTACCATGTGATCGCTGCATCCAATGACAGGTGATCTCAAATATAAACATATGCGATCATCTCTCATTCACGGCTCTCCTTCCCTCACACAGAGACCACTTGTGAGGAAGGAGAGAGATCTGTGAACGGAGTGAGTTGCTACAATTTATTACAGTTGGTTACAGTGCCCGAACAGTGTCAGGGTGCCCATCAGTGCCACCATGTCATTAGTGTTATCAGTGCCATAGTGTCACAGTGCCCATCAGTGTCACAGGGCCATCAGTGTCACCATACCTCAGTGCCAGTGTCACCGTGCCTCAGTGTCATCAGTGACACTGTGCCATAGTATCATCAGTGCCATCAGTATTATCAGTGCCCATACGTGGCTAGACAATGGCGGAGTAGAGAGAGAGAGACACGCTGAGCACGGACCTCGCCTACCAGCGTCCCAGCTAGACCACGAAGAGCTATAGCAGCGAAAATAGCAAAACTTACTGATCTGTAGAGCCTCGCATACCCTGTGCGCTCCATCGAAGATTGACGGCCTGCCTGCTGGCCCGCTGAGTTCGCCAACCCGTATGCGAGGGGAGTGAGGAGCGGGCGGATCGTGTGAGGAGTGACGGCCTGCCCGCCGGCCCGTCGGGGCCGCTGATCCGGGAGCAGAGGGAGTAAAGGGCGGGCAGACTGTGAGGGCAGGAGGACCACGGACTGGGGTGCCTGTCGTAATTCGGTCACGCTCGGTCACGCTTACGGGATCTTACTTACCCTCGGGCGGAGGAGAGCTGAGCGGAGGAGAGCTCCGCTCCTGAGCGGAGGAGAGCTGAAGAGGGGAGCTGAGCGTCACGGAGCGCAACGGCACAGCACGAACCCCGCACTGCAGCGGGACCCGGAGCGAGGCTGCCCCGACACACAAAGTGAGCCTGAAGCAGGGAGGAGGAGAGCAAAGCCCAGAGGTAAAAGACTGCAATTATACTGTATGCGAGATTCTCTGAGAATGATAAATAATTCAGTGTTGGCAAACATTCTCCAGCATCTTCAAAGAGGATTGTAGAAGTCATTTGTAACGAATGCAGGAAGAGAGAAACTGTGGAAGATTTCAGTAAAATATACGCCAAGTTAATGAAAGGTTATGGGTGATGGTGTGATATAAATAGACTGATTTTTTTTTTTTTTTTTTTTTTATTGCATACCTACTTCAACCTACAGGACCTCTCTACAGTGATATATACACTGATATATACACTGTAGTCAGTAGCCAGCGGTCAGCTTTTTGGTACCATTTCTGTTTTACCTGAACCACTGTCTGAGAACTCTGCTGGTATTTTCCTCTGAAAATAGGTTGTTAGGCCTATCCTCCTCAGTGGCTCAAGAAGATTATAACGGGTTGATATCTACAGATCTAAACTATCTGATGAGACTGCTGAGTCTGTAGAAACTGTTGAAAAAATAATTAAGAACAGTGACAAATGAGAGGCGCATTATAATACTTTCTTCGGGTGGCAATACCATATAATTAGGTGTACCTTCTTTGGCTATGCTAAATCGCACGCTATAGTCCGTAACAAGGTACCACATGAAAATTAGGGACTGCTAAGGAGGCTCGAAGTATTATTAAACAGTTGTAGATACAGGTTCAGGTGTGACCCGCAGGACCCTACCACTGTAACCCGACCTGACCCTCCCTAGGGGTATGTACAGTACGAGGAGAAAAGGGGAAGAGAAGCATTTCCAAAGAGACCCCTTGCAACAGGAGATAAAAGGTTTTTTCCGGCTCACCCGAGCAGCAGTGCGAGCATCTACATTGGAGACCAGAGAGATTACAGGTACTGAGATACCAATGGCAGCACCCCGGATGAGTCTCCCCCTGGAACCAGCCCCAGCCCAAGCCCAGGAGACGAGAGAAGTGAAAAAGGGGGAACAAGTAACTGAGATAGGGGATTTGAGGTCTCTCTTACAAGCCCTCCCCACTAGGCAGGAGATGGAGGCTCACTGGAAGCTAATGGAAGCACTGGTTTCCCGTCTCGAAGAGGGTCATACACGGGAAATGCAATCCGTACGTACGGAGGTTCAGAACCTAACAGACAGAGTAAATGAGGAAGGATCTGCTATAGAAAGATTGGAATCACGGGTACTGAAATTAGAAAAGGAACAGCTAGCTCAAGACTCCAATTTTCAATTAAAAATGGAAGAAGCCGAGGACCGAAGTAGGAGGAACAATTTGAGATTTCGAGGTATTCCTGAGAACATTGAAGAAGAACAATTATACCAAACTATAGTTAAGATATGCCAGGACTTAGGGGTAAACACCACCC
Source organism: Lithobates sylvaticus (assembly GCA_028564925.1). Taxonomy (NCBI): domain Eukaryota; kingdom Metazoa; phylum Chordata; class Amphibia; order Anura; family Ranidae; genus Lithobates; species Lithobates sylvaticus. The sequence goes on along the minus strand of CM053026.1, from coordinate 366,315,489 downwards.
CCAGGGATATCGAATTTTACAGACTGCATAGAGCCCCGGGACCCAGATCGATAGATCTGACAAGACCTCGCGACGTAATCGGACGTTTACACAGATACTCCCATAGAGAGTTGATTAGCAGGAAAGCATGGGAGAAAGGCCCAGTGTTATACGAGGGGGGTAGGATTAATATACTCCCTGACTTATCCCGAGCTACACTCCAAAGGAGAGCACAATTGCGTCCTCTACTGGATAAGATAAAATCTGTTGGAGGGACCTATCGGTGGGGGTACCCAATATCGTTGACAATTAGGATGGAAAAAAGGTCCTTCTTATTACAAACACCAGAAGACCTCCCGGCGCTATTTCTGTTTCTGGGAACTGAAAGTTGTGAGGTACCAAATTGGCTCTTGCCGATTAGGAAGAGTTCACACAGAAGGGGGGTCTCAAGACCCGCTGCATCATTATTACCTACAAACCAAGTAGAAGCCCAGCAAACACAGCAAGTACAGGAGGTGGAGAGCACCTAAGTTGGTGCTGAATGGAAGAAGGGAAATATTACCCCCCTGGTTATGGGTCATATGTTCTCTATGTTTCTTTTTTCTTTTGTTTTTTCCTCTTTTATTATTTCAAGCTGGTACGGAACTGAAGAAGGGAAATGCTACCCTCCTGGACATGAAACACTTGTTTTTTCTCCTTATTTTTTCTCTTTGTTTTTTTTTCCTTTTTCTCGGCTGATTTTTGATTTATGTGACTTTTCTCGTCTCCCTCTCCCAATCCCATCAACTTCTGGGAAAGAATTTTCTCAATGAATATTCCTTCACCGTTTTATTACTGGATTGCATTCCTTTTTCCTTTTTGCCCTGTCCAAAAGCGATCGGGGTTTTTTTTTTTTTTTTTTTTTTTTTTTTTTTTTTTTTTGAGAGATGGGGTCAGGCCCAGACGCCGTGGGCTGTTTCCAGGCGAGCCAGCCAACAGAGGAGAGGTGGAAGGTGGGGAAGGGTGGGCAGATAAGAGGGAGGGGTGGGGGGGGAAGACACCGGAATACAGGTTTGGAGGATGACACAAACACACACAATGTAGTCAAAGTAGAAGGGAATGAGTAGTGGGAGGTATGGGGGAAAAATTAAATAGTCTACACAAATAGTTCACAATAAAAACAGGTTATTGAGACGGGTTGATTGAGAGGGACAATGGGGAAGTGAGGGAGGGAGGGGGGTGAGTTGGGTTGAAAGGGGGGTTAAATAAGATATAAATAACATAACAACACAGTAACAATTTTACACATTGAGTTCCAAGAAAAGAATAAAGGGCACGAGGGGTAGGGGTGGGCACATGGGAAAATATACACACTATAAGGTATAAGGTATTAGATAAGAGCTGCCTCCCTGGATGCCCCCCACGGCGATAGGGCTCCATCCCCCCCTCTCATTGTTCCCCCCCTTTTTTTTTTTTTTTTATTAAACTGTACTCTCTGCAAACTGCGGGAGGTTAATATGTCTGTATGCAAAAGAGGTGTAATAGGAAATTAGGAAGGAGGAGGAGGGTGCGGGGAGGAGGAAATGAGATGGGACTGAGAGGAGAGGAATGTGAAATAATGAGTAGTGGTAGAGGCGAGGAAGGACGGGGAGAGAAGATAGGGGGAGAAGCAGGTATAAGTTAGGAGGAGTCCATCCAGGAGGGATTAAAATTACACTGGGAAAGGCTGGAGGGACAGGGGTTCGTGCCTGGCCTACTTGAGCACTGTCTAGTCACCCCCTCATATCCATCACCTACGGGAAACTAAAGTACCCAAAGGTAGGTGTTGGGAAGCTTAGTTTAGTTTAGGGTTTTTTTTTTTTTTTTTTTTTCCTCTTCTTTTTCTCTCTCTCCTTTACCCATCTCACTCTTTCTCCCCCCCTATCTCCTCTCCCGTTGGGTACTCCCGGGTCGGGAGAAAAATGGAGGGGACAAGGGTTACCTCATTGAACGTGAAAGGATTAAATACTCCTGAAAAACGGAAAATGTTGCTGAATGAACTTAAGCGCCTAAAAACAGATGTGGGGATGGTGCAAGAAACGCACCTGAAAGTAGGGCCCTCTTCATACCTTCAAAACAGACATTTTCCCAATGTGTATCATGCATGTAATCAAAAATCTAAAACAAAAGGAGTTGCTATTTTAATTTCTAACAGAATTGCTTGGTCACTTTTGGAGAAATGTCAGGATGAAGGAGGAAGATATATCTTTCTTAAGGGGACTATAGGTTCAGTAAAAGTGACTCTAGCTACTATATATGCCCCGAACTTACACCAAGATAGCTTCCTGAAAAAGACTTTGTCTAAACTAATGAAATTTAAGGATGGAATTTTAATAACAGGGGGTGACTTTAACATTCCTCTAGATCCCAAATTAGATACTTCTAAGGGAACCTCCTCAGTAGCGACCGGAATAAGAAAAAATATAACCAGAAAGCTTGTAGAATGCCAATTAGTAGATGCTTGGAGGGCCTTTCATGCTGAAGAGAAGGACTTTACTTTCTTCTCTAACCCACACCACCTATATTCGAGAATTGATCTTTTTTTGATACCACAGCAAATACTCTCGAAGGTCCGAGACACTCAAATAGGGAATATTACCTGGTCAGATCATGCCCCAATTACAATAAGGATAGACCTGACGGGAGGAACTCAAAAAATGGAATGGAGATGGCGACTAAATGAAAGCCTGCTACAGTGCCCCGAGATTCGAGACGATCTAATTACAGAAATTAATGCATACTTCCAAACAAATGATGACGGGGAGATGGATATGGGAATAGTTTGGGAAGCTCATAAAGTGGTAATCAGGGGAATTTTAATTAAACATGGCACTCGAGTGAAGAGGGCCGGGGAGGAGAAGATGTTGTGGTTACTGGAGAAGATACAGGAAATGGAGAAAAAACACAAACAAACATTGGAAAGGGAATCTGGAATTGAATTAGCAGACCTGAGAAGACAATTATCAGATCTCCTCAGGCATAAAGCCAGGGCCACCCTCCAATATGGAAAGAACGTAATATATCACTCAGGTGATAAATGCGGAAGAGTTCTAGCTAAAAAATTAAAAGAACAACAGAAGAGGTCATATATACCCTACATCAAAACTGAAGGAGGTCAAAAAACTTATATGCCTAAAGACATTGTAAAGGAATTTAGAGATTTTTATAGGACACTATATAATCTACCAATCCCTTCCGTATCCCCTCAGTCGATGGAAGAATATCTGACCTCCTCACAAATAACCAGACTGTCACCTTCAGCTCGCTTAGAGTTGGAGATGCCAATCACAATAGAGGAAGTGAGACTAGCCATAAAATCGATGAAAGGTGGGAAAGCGCCTGGCCCAGATGGGTTTTCCTTGCAATACTTTAAAAGTTTCCTCCCTGTATTAAGTCCATACTTAGCAAAAACATTTAATATTTGGGGTCATACATCAACCCCACCAGCAGAGGCGTTGAAGGCACATATTGTAGTAATACCCAAAGAAGGGAAGGACCAATCAGTGTGCAGCAGTTACCGCCCAATATCCCTATTAAATATAGATATGAAAATTTTCACAAAGATACTTGCTTCCCGTATACAACCGTACTTGACTCAGTTAATACATTTGGACCAAGTGGGGTTTGTCCCCACACGAGAAGCTAGAGATAGCACTATAAAAGTGTTAAATTTGCTCCAATATGTAAACCAGAATGGGATATCAAGTGTCTTCGTGAACACAGATGCCGAAAAGGCTTTCGATAGGGTCAGCTGGACTTTTATGAGGGGAGTACTAAAATACATGGATTTTGGAGATAGAATGTTACACTGGATTGAAGGGATATATTCTACACCACAAGCCTTGGTCAAGGCTAATGGAGTTCATTCAGAGTGCTTCTCTATATCCAATGGGACGCGCCAGGGCTGCCCCTTATCGCCTCTATTATTTGTTCTGACTTTGGAGCCTTTGTTAAATAAAATTCGTCAAAATCCCGATATTAGTGGTATTTGTATTGGAAAACAAGAATATAAAGCCTCCGCATACGCGGATGATCTACTTTTTTCAATTACAAACCCACAGATATCACTCCCAAACCTTATAAAGGAGGTGGAAGAATACGGTGCCCAGTCGAATTTTAAGATAAACTATAGTAAGTCGGAGGCGATGTGGGTGTCCTTGGAGCGCCCCATATGTAAGAATTTAGTGGATAGTTTTAAGTTCAGATGGACATCAACCGCACTAAAATATCTTGGAATTTATATCCCACCGAAGTTGAAAGACATCTATGCTTTAAACTATCTTCCTTTAATTAAAGAAGTAACAGTTTTACTGGAAAAATGGAGCAAAGCATCACATTCCTGGTTCGGGAGAAGTAATATTTTAAAAATGAGTATCATACCAAAGTTCCTGTATCTTTTCCAGGCCCTGCCTGTGTCTGTCCCTCTGGCATTCTTTAACCGAGCTAGATGTGTCTTTACAAAATTTATATGGGCAAGCAGACGCCCAAGGATAAATAGAAAACTGCTCACTTTATCGAAAACAGTTGGAGGAATAGCAGCGCCAGACCTATACAAATACTACTTAGCGTCCCAACTGGGTAGGATAATAGATTGGAATCGACATGAAGGGAGTAAACTGTGGATTAATATCGAGCAACATGTCAGTAAGATCCCACTCAATAGGGCAATATGGTGCTGCGCTGCTATCCCTCCTGCAGTAAAGACACACCCCTTGATAGGACCCACACTTTTGACGGGAGAAAAGTTCATCCAGAACTCTAAACCCTCTTCAATAAAATCCCCCCTGTTTCCCATTTTGGGGAACCCGGATTTTCCTCCGGGTCTCGAATCAGGGGTTTTCAAAAAAATGATAGATAGAGGCATCTTCCAAGCATCGCATTTTTTCCATCTTAACAATTGGCCAACATTAGACTCACTAATGAATATGGGTGGTCAGTTTAAATTACCTTTTTGGCAAGCACGACAGATTAGACACTTCTTGGAATCCATTGGGCCCCAGGAAAGCTATAATCGACCAAGAACAAAATTTGAGAGATACTGTGAGGAGAAAGGGCCTCTTTCCCACGGAGTCTCTAAGTTATATGCAATGTTGACCGCCCCCCCAGAACACTTCAAGATGTCAAGCTTGGGAAAGTGGGAGAGAGATATGGAACAAATTTTTACAATAGATCAACAACAGAATATAATATATCTAACCTTAAATTCCTCCAGATGTACTAAGATTCAGGAGTTGAATTACAAAATTCTAACGCGATGGTATTATACTCCCTCCCTAATGAATAAATTCTCCCAAACGACATCGGATAGGTGCTGGAGGGGCTGTCAAGAAAGAGGTACTATTGTACATATTTTCTGGACTTGTCCAATAATTAAAATTTTCTGGCAGGAAGTTCAGAGAATTATGCAACGATTCACAGATTACCGGATTCCATGGGACCCGGCATTCTATCTCTTACATTCCTCACAAATCCCACGTGAGAGATATAAAAACTCACTCCTGTGCCACATGGTAAACGCTGCTAAAAGTTGTATAACGGCATGCTGGAAAGATCCAGCTGCACCGCAGATCTCCATGTGGCTCACCAAGGTGAGGAACATAGGGATAATGGAAAATATGATTCCTACATCTATGATTAAAAAAGAACAAATATCTCAAATATGGGCCCCATGGGAGTCCTTTCTGCAAACTGAGGAAGGTAAGAGACAGATCGGAGAGGAAAACGGGGAGTAACTTGAATATAACTAGTATAAATAAGTAGAAATGAGGTATATACATATATAAAACGGCAATCGATGTGAGGGGAGAGGGGGGGAGAGGGGGAGAGATTCGGTTTTTTTTTTTTTTTTTTTTTTTGGCAAGTTAGGGAGTAATTTAATAGGGAAATGTAGGGAGGGGGGAAGGAAAAAAAAAATAAAATAAACAGGTTTATGGATTAAGATTATAGAAAGGAAGAGGCAGATATGCAACATGAAGATAATGTGATGCAATATGAAAGGTTATGCCGTATCTTTTTATTTTATGTTTAAACAGTATTTTTATGTAATCCTGTAAAGAAATAAAGAATTTAAAAAAAAAAAAATATCAGTGCCCATAGTGTCATCAGGACCCACAGTGTCATCAGTGCCACCAGTGACACAAGTGCTATCAGTGTCACATTGCCATCAGTATCACACAATGCTGCATATCAGTGCTGCCAGTGCCATCAGTGTCACAGTGCTATTAGTGCCATAAGTGCCATCAGTGCCACACAGTGCTGCATATCAGTACTGCAAGTGTCATCAGTGTCATAAGTGCCATCAGTGGAACTTCATCAGCACCCATCAGTGTTGCTAATTAGTGCTGCTTATCAGTGCACATCTGTGCAGCCTCATCAATGCCCATCAGTGTTGGCTTATCAGCACCCATCAGTGTCACAGTTTTATCAGTGCCATTAGTGACACCATGTCATCAGTGCCTCAGTGCCATCAGTGTCACCCTGCCTTACTTTGCCTTACCACGTCTCACCTTGCCTCAGTGTCATCAGTGCCACAGTGTCATCAGTGCCCATAGTGTCAGTGTCACAGTGCTATCAGTTTCACAGTGCCACCAGTGACATAAGTGCCACCAGTGACACACAGTGCTGCATATCAGTGCTGCCAGTGCCATCAGCACCACAGTGCCATAAGTGCTGCCAGTGTAACAGTGCCATCAGTGTCACATTACCATCAGTGTTACACAGTGTCACATATCAGTACTGCCAGTGCTGTCAGTACCGTATGTGCCATCAGTGTCACAGCTCCATAAGTGCCATCAGTGGAACCACATCAGTGCCCATAAGTGTTGCTAATTAGTGGTAATTATCAGTGCACATCTGTGCAGCCTCATCAGTGCCCATCAGTGTAGGCTTATCAGCACCCATCAGTGTCACCATGGCATTAGTGTCATCAGTGCCATAGTGCACATCAGTGTCATTGTGCCTCAGTGCAACCCTGCCTCAATGTCACTGTGCCATAGTGTCATCAGTATCACACAGTGCTGCATATCAGTACTGCCAGTGCCATCAGTACCATACATGCCATCAGTGTCACAGTGCCATCAGTGGAGCCACATCAGTGCCCATCAGGGTTGCTAATTAGTGCTGCTTATCAGTGCACATCTGTGCAGCCTTATCAGCACCGAACTGTGCAGGCTCACCATTGCCCATCAGTGCAAGCTTATCAGCATCCATCTGTGCAGGCTCACAACCACCACCATGTCTAAACAATTATTTTTAACTGAAGAGGCATACCAAATTCTAGGTGCGGCCGACGAGAGAAACAGGAGCTCTCTGTATTGGATTCTGCTTTGGATTCGGATTCTGACTCTGATTTCAATTACGAGTCAATATTAAGCAGTGGGACACTGACAGACTCAGAGGAGGATAGTGTGCCCTCCAAACAAAGGTGTTCTGTTAATGAGGAGGCAGTGACACCAGCAGAAAGGTGCCATCCACTAGTAACGAAGTACCTCAGCAAGAAAAGCCAAGTACTAGTGGGGTGTAACCTCAACTCCAAAGGGTTAGGACCCATGTCAGCCTTCCCAATGTACTTCAGAACCCCCTGTGGCTTCCTCCCAACTCAGGAGCAGCTAACATCCCCCTTTCACTACCCAGCCAGGAGTCCAGAACACAGAATTTTTGCCCCAATAGATTTTTCATTAAACTTTTACAGAGGACCTGTTATCCTCAATTGTGGCTCAGTGCAACCTGTATCCACAACAGTTCAAATCAAGTAAGCCAACGTCCTATGAGTCGTGTCCCTATGAGTGGAGAGACCGAAAAGTGGAGGCGTTCAAGATTTTTTAGGGCCTCACATTCAATATGAGACTCACCAAAAAAAAAAAAAAATTAGTTTCGTCATATTGGTCCAACCACCCCATCCACCACATGCCAATCTACTCACCCAGAACCAGATATTTGTGGTTCCTCCATTAAAACGACTATACCCAGTGCCCTAGCATATGACAAGATTTATAAATTCAGCAAGTTACAGTATTTACCCAGACCAACATATCTGCGTCGATGAGTCGCTTGTCAACTTTACCGGCAGGCTGGGCTTCAAGCAATTCATCCCCAGCAAAAGGGCCCGATATGGGGTGAAAATGTATAAATTATGTGACCGAGCCTTCATGGTGTACGAATGGAAGGACACCCTGCTGCATCTCCCTGAATGCCCAGACTACATAGGATCAAGTCATTTGGGACCTTATATACCCACTCCTAGAAGAAAGATATCATCTCTATGTAGATAACTTCTATACCTGTTTGCCCCTTTTCCGCAACCTTCACCAGAAGAAAACTCCAGCATGTGGCACCATAAGAAAGAACAGGAAGGGCTTCCATCAAAGGCTCGTTAATATGAAGTCAAGAAGAGGGGAGATGGCAAGTCTGCGGAATGATGAAATTCTGGCTGTGAAGTGGAGGGGCAGAAGGGATGTCTAATTGTTGTCTTCAAGCCACAATAACACCTACATGAAAATACCCAAAAGGAATGACCCAATCCAAAAACCAACATGTGTCCACAAATACAATTTGTTCATGGGGGGAGTCAACTTCAGTGATCAATTTCTTGAACCCTACCTTGCCACAAAATGAACATACCATTGGTATAAAAAAGGTCTCAATTTATATTTTTAATTTGGCCATATACAATTCTTCTATAATATACCGCAACTCCACCGAAAGACTGAAATCCTTCCTTGCCTATCAGGAGGAAATCATCACTGCCCTTATATTCTTGAATGGCCTACCCGAAAACATTTGATCAGATAAGTAGATTCTCCGAACGCCATTTTTCTGACAAAATCCCTCCCAGACAAACAGGACAAAATTGTCCAAAAAGTGTAGGGTGTGCTCTAGAGGAGGAATTAGAAGATACACCTCTTATTATTGTCCCCAGTGTCCTTCCCAACTAGGAATCTGCATAGGTGACTGTCTCTGCCATTACCATACTTCTCTTCATTATTAGTGAAGTATGGTAAATGTAATCCTCAATTCCTGTCATTTACCTTCACACCCCTTATGCCACTGCATGCTCTTGAACTTGTGTACGTGAAGGTACCGGCAATTGTAAATTAAAGGACGATTGGCGCTCCCCTTTTGCTTATTAGAATAAAAAAGTAAATAGATAAAAATACCATGTATTGCCTTAATTAAGGCAAAACTCCTATCTGCCTGCAGACACGTATTAATAATATTAGCAATGACAAGGGATGGTTAAAGGCTAAATGATCCAGTACCCAATGCTAGGTGAGAGGGACGGGATAAAAATCCAGGTCCTCTGCTCCCGTGCAGGTTCAAAACGTGGTCCAATAATCCGCCTTAATGACTAGTAATTTAATAAAAATTAATATAGAAAATCCTGTGTGTTGCCACCTGTACGTGACCGTGCTATAAGTGAAACAATACAACCTATTAAATATGGCAGTGACCCATATTGACAAATACCACAACAAAAATAAATTGATTTAGAGGTGTCCCATATAAGGGCTTAAATGTATGTATGTATAGTGAAAATAAAGCAAAAACAAAAAACAAAAATCAAAAAACATAAAACACACAGCACATTTAGGCTGTGTAAATCCCATGACTGAATGCACAGAAATACAAATCCTTTTTGCAGCTTCTCTTAACCCCCTCCCTTCCTGTGTCGATGACCGACTCAACAAAAAGCGTCTCCAAAACTCCCTGATCTCCTCCCGTGCGGTGCCCGCAGCTGGTCCTAGCAGTCCAGAACGACTCCAACCACACCAGACATGGGACCTCCGTTTTTTCTTGCTTTTCTGTGAGGAACATCCCCCTTTGGGGATTGCTGCTGGATTTCCCAATCCATCGTACCAAGGAGATCTGGGTGGATTGATTGGAAAGGATTGATCGGCTAGGACAGCTTCCAATGGGGAACTTGAGGAGCACCTGACACCGATATACTGCAAAGCTGGTCACCCCTGCAGGGGTATCTACATCTGGTGAGTGAGGGAGCAAGAGGGGATAGCACAAAGTCACCGCCATCTTCTGAAGCACAAAAGTCACCTTGTTTGAATCACCTTTTTGAATCACCACAGGAAGCTATTTCGATATACAGTCACCAGTTACAATTTTTGTCATTTTACTGCGGAAGTTTATTTTATTTTATTGCAGGAATTTTTTTTTGGACTGGACTTTCACATCAACTTTGTGTTTTTTTGGGTTTTTTTTTTTATGTTTTATGTTTTTTGATTTTTGTTTTTTGTTTTTGCTTTATTTTCACTATACATACATACATACATTTAAGCCCTTATATGGGACACCTCTAAATCAATTTATTTTTGTTGTGGTATTTGTCAATATGGGTCACTGCCATATTTAATAGGTTGTATTGTTTCACTTATAGCACGGTCACGTACAGGTGGCAACACACAGGATTTTCTATATTAATTTTTATTAAATTACTAGTCATTAAGGCGGATTATTGGACCACGTTTTGAACCTGCACGAGAGCAGAGGACCTGGATTTTTATCCCGTCCCTCTCACCTAGCATTGGGTACTGGATCATTTAGCCTTTAACCATCCCTTGTCATTGCTAATATTATTAATACGTGTCTGCAGGCAGATAGGAGTTTTGCCTTAATTAAGGCAATACATGGTATTTTTATCTATTTACTTTTTTATTCTAATAAGCAAAAGGGGAGCGCCAATCGTCCTTTAATTTACAATTTCCATACCAAATTTACCCTCTAGGAGGTTAAAACATTTTCTGGACGGGCTGCACACCTTATACTGGTTATCCTAAGCGCGGAGCTGTCTTCTAGTTTTTATTGTGAAGGTACCGGCGCCAATTAAATGCTTTATACCAACTTTCGTATGCGATAGGCTGCAGTCTGAAAGCAATAGTGCTGTTTGCACAATGCCTGTAGTTCTAGTTAGTATGCAAAAGAGAGCCGCGCCAATCACTTTAATTTAATCTTATATCCACCTATATCAAACAATGTATTGGATTCCAAAATAAAAAATTAAAACTGAGATAAAAATAAAATAAAAATACTCAAATTGGTGTAAATATAGCTATTTACACCACAAGAGGTGATACTATAACCCTCTATCTATCTTTATCCCACCTGATTAACAGTGTGAACCTCTTATAGTGATATCAAACAAACGTAAAATGAAATAAAATTATGTAAATGTATACTTTAAATGTGAATATACCCCTGTTTTGAGTACCCTTAATGTACCATTAGATCATTTATTGTGTCCTGCCCCTAGGCATATATCCTTATTCTGTGTAAATAAAACAATAAACATGTATCTGTGAAAACAATCCTGAAGGAAAAAATAATAAAATAATAATAAAATGCCACAATTCCTATGTGCCAACAAATAATATAAAGTCCATGAACTTTCTAAAGCGAAAAAAATGCGCCACTTTCACTTTGTGTGCCAAAAAATTGTTGGTCCCACTGGTGACACCTCTTGTGATTATATATTCTGGTGCTTGTAAAAACCACCCCAACTGTGAATCCACCACCACTAAAAATGGCCACTCACCAGAACCTGGTGAGTTTTGAACCTTTGGTTTAGTTAGCTGGATAACCACTCCTTGCTTTGGTCACTCTCATCTGTTTACTTGTGAAGTCCAAGCTGTATAATCTGGGCAGCCTCCGCTCTTAAGGAAAATAAAATGCTCCCATAGTGTAATATGTCAAGATAAATTTATTGCCAAACAGTAAAAGTTTACACTCACATATGCCTGTGCCCTCAGGCCGGCACTGAGCCTCTCCAGCGGTGTGTGTAGGGACCTTGGAATCGGCGTGTTGATTGTTTGCGTCCCTCGCCTCACTGCCACTCAAACCGGAAGTGGCGTTGCGTTGCGTGTTTACCCAGCAGCCTCTACGCGTTTCGCAAATTATCTATGCGTCATCAGGAAGCCATTGCCATTACCATACTTCTCTACATTATTAGTGAAGTATGGTAAATGTAATTCTCAATTCCTGTCATTTACCTTCACACCCCTTATGCCACTGCATGCTCTTGAACTTACCCTGGCATGTTATTCGACCACACCATTGCCTGCTGCTTCTGTATATACCTCTGCCTGCCTCAAAACTGACCCTGGACTGTTTGACCACGTTTTTTGCCTACCTCTTGGACCCTGCGACTGAAATAGTTGGATTCATAACACAAGGGTCTTGCATATGTGAGGGGATCCAGAATTATATTTCTGGATGAAGAAAACACATTTTTTGTTTTTCTCCTTTCTGGTTTAGGGTCTGGAGATCGGAGACTTCAAAGACATTTGGGTCGGTGTTTGCTTTCCAAAATGGGTTCATTTTGTGGGTGTTTCCATTATCCTGGTGCTCTAGGGCCTTCAAAAGTGTCATAGGTTGTCAGAAAATGATATGTGTAATTTATGCTTACAGAATGCCTGACGGTGCTACTTGGATGTTGGGCCTCTGTATGTGGCCAGGCTGTGTAAAAGTCTCGCAAGTGTGGTATCGCCATACTCAGGAGTAGCAGAATGGATTTTGGGGTGTCATTTTTGTTATGTACATGCTATGTGTTGGAAATATCTTATAAATGGACAACTTTGTGTAAAAAAAAAGGCCTTTTCATTCCCACATTTCCCAAAAACATGTGAAAAAAAAAAAAAAAAAAAGTTACTTACTGGTAATGTTCTTTCCCGGAGTCTTTCAGGACAGCCACCTAAGAGACCTTGGCTCCTCCCCTCTGTAGGAAACACAGCGCCAGCCTACTATAAATTTCCTCCTCCCCTGCTGGCTCCTCAGTTCTTTAAAGAGAACCTCAAGTCCGCTGGGGAGACACAAGAACATATGATACACATAATCAATTATATCACATTTCCTGTAAGGAAATCTTTATGTCTTAATATACATCTGGGTGGGTACCCGGCTGTCCTGAAAGACTCCGGTAAAGAACGTTACCAGCAAGTAACTTAGTTTTCCCCCTAATCATCTTTCAGAACAGCCACCTTAGAGGATAACTGAGCACTTACCCTTAGGGCGGGACCACAGCTTGTAAGACCTTGCATCCAAAGGTCTGATCTTTAGCTGACCACAGGTCCACTCTATAGTGTCTTACAAAAGTGGTAAAGCTGGACCATGTTGCCGCTTTACAAATCTGTTCCGGCGTTGCTCCAGCTCTCTCCGCCTGTTACACTGCCATTGACCTTGTGGAGTGTGCCAAGGGTGGGACCACAGCTTGTAAGACCTTGCATCCAAAGGTCTGATCTTTAGCTGACCACAGGTCCACTCTATAGTGTCTTACAAAAGTGGTAAAGCTGGACCATGTTGCCGCTTTACAAATCTGTTCCGGCGTTGCTCCAGCTCTCTCCGCCTGTGACACTGCCATTGACCTTGTGGAGTGTGCCCTGATTCCCTCTGGGATCTGCATGCCTCCTAACTTGTAAGCCAGTTCTATGGCTTCTCTTAGCCATCTGGCTATTGTGCCTCTTGAAACTTTGTGCCCTTGCCTAGCTCCATAAAATAAAATAAATAAAGACTCCGTCTTTCTAATTGTTTTTTTTTACTTCTAAATAATGTAAGATGCATCTCCTGACGTCTAAATTATGGAATTTGACTTCTTGTTCCTTAGAAGATTTGGACAAAATTACGGTAACACAATTTCTTGGCCTCTGTGGAATTTCGAGGACACTTTAGGCAGAAATATCGGGTCCATTTTAAAGACTATGCTGTCCGGATAAATATGGGGGTCTGATTGATAGTGCCTCTTTCTCGCAGACCCTTTTGACTGTAGTAATTGCTACCAAGAAGATTGCTTTAAGCGGCAGCCTCTCCAGGCTGCAATCTTTTAATGGTTCAAAGGTGTCTGCTGTCATAGTTTTCAACACTAATGACAGGTCCCACTTTGGAAAGGCTGTATCCTGTGTCGGCCTCTGTCTGCTCATGGATTTAAAAAGTCTAATTATCCATGAATTTGAAGCTAAACTTCTTTCCTGGTAAACCGACAGTGCTGACACTTGACTCTGTAAGACTGCCACTAAGCTTTGTGTTTTGAAGTTGTTTTCTGTGCACCATCTGCTAAAACATTTCCATACTCTGGTAGATATTACGTGTCTCAACATTCCTGCTTTTCAGCAGTGTTTCTATTAAACGGCTTGAGAACCCTTTTGCTTTTAGCAGTTGCTCCTCAGATACCAGGCGGCTAATTTTCATCTTTCCACCTGGGGACAGTACACTGGGCCCTGCGAGAGTAGATCTTCCTGGACTGGTAGCAACCAAGGGGGCTCTATGGCGAGTTCTTTGAGCATTGAGAACCATGGTCTCCTGGGCCAGTGAGGTGCTATGAGAATTAGTGTTGTGTTCTCTGTACGCAACTTTCTTATCACTGCTGGTAGTAGCACTGGTGGGGGAAAGGCATAACATTTGTTGAACGCCCACTTCTGCGCTAATGCATCTACCCCGAGCACTCCATCCTCTCTTCTCAGGGAGAATAATGCTCAAACTTTCCTGCTTTCTTTCGAAGCAAATAAGTCCACCTGAGGTATTCCCCACTTTTGTGTAATCTGGTCGAATACCTACTGTTTTAGTACCCAATCTCCTTCTTTTATTTTCTTCCTGCTGAGGAAATCTGCCACTTTGTTTAAATCCCCTTTTAAGTGGACTGCCAATAAAGAGAGAATGTTTTTCTCACCCCATTTCAAGATTTCTTATGCTAAAGACCACAGAGCTCTGCTTCTGGTTCCCCCTTGTTTGCTTATATAGGCGATTACCGACGAGTTGTCAGATCTGATCTGTACATGATGTCCTCTCAACTCTCTCTGGAAGGACTGAAGCGCAAACCATACAGTCTTCAACTCCTTCCAGTTGGATGACCTTGTCCTCTCTTCCTTCCCCTAAGTCCCTTGTATTTTCTTGGGAGTCTAAATGTGCTCCCCACCCTATGCCACTTGCGTCTGTGGTTAGGATTCTGGAAATGGGTAGGATCCATAGCCGTCCTTTGTTTATATTTTCTGCTCTTCTCCACCACCATAGGCTCCTTTTTACCCTTGCTGGTATTACTACCTGTGTATCCAGAGACTCATGCCTGTGATCCCATATCTTTAATAGGAACATCTGCAGTTTCCAAAAATGTAGGCTTGCCCATTGTACCGCTGGGATTATAGACGTTCGCAACCCCAGCATTGACATTATTTTTCTTTTTGAACATGGTAGACTGGCCTGTATTGTTTTTATTTCCTGTTTCTATGGCTAACCTTAGAAACTTCTGACAACTTTGATGTATCGGTATGTGTAGGTACGTGTCTTTTAAATCTAGGGAAGCCATATAACAGTTTAGGGGTAACAGAGCCTTTACTGAGTATATGGAATCGATTCTGTATCTTTTGTAAGTTATGGATAGATTTAAGGGTTTGAGGTTGACGATTGGCCTGACCTTTCCTGAGGGTTTTTGTACTCTGAATATGTGGGAGTAGAAGCCCTGCCCTCTTTTTACTTTTGGTACCTTGATGATTACACCTTGTTTTCTGAGATCCTTTATGGACCTCATTAACCCTTTGGCCTTTTCTCTGTTCTTTGGAAGCTTGGTGGTGTAAAGCCTGTTTGGGGGTGATTTTGAAAACTCTAGAAAATACCCTTCTCTTATTGTCCTCAAAATAAACTGATTGGAGGATATCTTTTCCCATTGTGAGATGAAGGCCCCCAGTCTTCCTCCCACTGAGACTACTTCATTGCTTATTGCAGGTTTGCTCAGGAGAGCGAAAAATCACTCCTCCCTTGATTTTCCCTCTCTGGATCCAAGGTTTTTTCTGATTATCTGCCTTGGGTGCTGAAAAACTGGATTTTGTGTCCCCTCTTTTCCTCCTTTTATTTTGCTGAGGCTGACTCCAGGTTGTTTTGTGTTTTTAGCGGCAACACTTTTTGTCTGGTGTACGGTCCAGCACCTTCTCTAGTCCTGGCCCGAACAGCAGGTGCCCTGTAAAAGGGATCCTGCAAAGTTTGGCTTTAGATGCGCAGTCCCCCTGCCATGTTTTTAGCCATAGGGCCCTTCTTGTAGAGTTGGCTAGTGCCGAGGATCTGGCTGCCATGCGTACCAGCTCTTCCGATGCATCAGCGATATACGCAATGCCTCGCAGAAGAGTGGAAAAAGAGGATAAAATCTGCTCTTTTGCAGTTCCTTCCTTGATATGTGCCTGGATTTGGTTCAACCAAAACTCTACATTTCTGGCCACCACCGTGACGGCCATTGCTGGCTTTAGGCTTTAGAGAGTCCATCCTCTTATCCATTGCTTCAGATAAAACCCCCATATCCTCAAAAGCTAAATCTGTATGCCTCAAAACTTGTTAGAAGTCCGCATCTAGCTTTGGGGTTTTGTTCCATACTGATGATTCGTCATCTGAAAATAGAAACGGTAATTTTAAGGCCTTAGAAAATAATGATTTTCTTTCTCGTTTCTGCCATTATTTTTTAATTGCTTCTATTAGAACCTCATGAACAGGAAAATTCTTCTTTTCCTATTCCCCTATACCCTCATACATTTGATCATGTAGGGATAAAGGTTTCTTTCCAGTTTGTATACCTAACGTGGTATGAATGGCTCCCAAAAGCTGGTTGACTTCTTTTAATGAGACCTTGTATCGGGAGGGTTTTCTGAAATCCCCTTACAGAGCCTCACCCTTTGATTCTTGGGAGCCAGACGCTGCGCTGTCAGGCTCCTCTTCTGCCTCCTCCCTAGGGGCTACTGAATGACCTGCACTAGTGGAAGGTAGTGCTTGTGTCTTTGGTAGTGCCGGTTGTACTGAGGGAGGAGCAGTCTGCAGCTGTGGGATCTGAAACCCTTCAAAGAAGGTCTTGAATGATTCAAAGGTACTGGATAGTTCCTTGACAGATGCCACGAGATCACTGCCCTGCTCAGTGGAATGTTCCTGCACTAGTTTGTTAATACATTCCTTACACAATGCTTTCCCCCAGGAATCTTTAAGTGTATTTTTACAAGAAGGGCACCTCCTTTTTGAGTTGTGAGAGGGCCTGGTTTTGTCTGTTTTCTGAAAAGACATAAAAAGAAACCCCACACATTAACACTACCATAATCTTCCCTGCAAAAATGCAGGTGCACAACGCCTTTCATGTTGGCTTACCTCACCAGGGGCCCCATGAACAACCCTCTGACACCCGAGGGACCTTGCCTACCCCCCTTCCATGTACCCTTGAGGGGGGGGGTGGGTTCAGGCCAGGGGAGTTCCACCCTAGGTTCCCCTTACCTTAACATGGCTGGAGCTGGTCTCTGCTGGAGCAGTCTGGTCCCTTCCTTCTGCGTCCGACATGATGGTGTCACCTCCGGAGCCACTGCTGTCTCTAAAGCATGTGCGGCTCCTCTCCAGCCCATGCCTGGCTCCTTTTCATGATTTCAGGCCGGAACCGGAAGCTGCAAACCCAGAAGTACACGCCCCCTTCACCCACCACCAGTGTGTGTGGTCCCAATACCTAGCGTGGTCTGCACTGAGAGTGCTACACGCTGCAGGGGGTATAGAATACAGGACATGCACTTTTTGCTCCGTGCTGGGAGCTGAAAAGGAGCCCCCCTGACCTCGGCCTGCACTCAGGGATGCAGGGGTGACAAATCTCTTTCAGTTTAGTTTTTTCCTGGTCTTGCCCAAGGAGCCTCTGCTGCTTTTTACGGACATTTGCCTGAGCCTCCTGACTCTCCTGGCTAGGATCCACTGGTGTCTCCCCTCCTGGAGGAAACACGGGGAGGGGAGGAGCCAAGGTCTCTCAGGTGGCTGTCCTGAAAGATGATTAGGGGAAAAATTACACGTTCAAACGACTCATTATGCCTAAAAGAATATACGTTGGGGTATTTTCTTTCAAAAATGGGGTAATTTTGTGTGTGTTTCCATTGTTTTGGTGCTCCAGGGCCTTCAAAAGTGTAATAGGTAGTTAACAAAATAGATAGTGTAATTTATGCTCCTAGAACACCTGACGGTGCTCTCTGCGTGTTGGGCCTCTGTATGTGGCTAGGCTATGAAAAAGTCTCACACATGTGATATCGCAAAGGCTCAGGAGGAGTAGCAGCATGTGTTTTGGGGTGTAATTGCAAGTATGGATATGCAGTGTGAGAGAAATTACCTGTTAATATAACAATTTTGTGAAAAAAAATAATCAATATTTTTCAAAGAATTGTGGGAAAAAAATACAACTTCAAAAAACTATAAAACTCACCATGCCTTTTACTAAATAGCTTGGAACATCTACTTTCCATCTACTTTCCAAAAAGGGGACATTTTTTTTTTGGGGGGGGGGGTATTTGCACTTTCCTGGCTTTTTAGTGTCTCAATAAATGAGACACTAAAAATTAGGCTGTTAGTACATCAGGTGTGATCATTTTTTAATGATTATAAAAATAGCTTGTACACTCTCATACTTTCACACAAAAAAATATACACTTATTTTGGTTATTTTTACCAAAGCAATGTAGCAGTATAACTTTTGGCCAAAATGTATGAGGAAACATTACTAATTTGCAAAATGTTTAAACAGAAACAAAGAAAAAAAATATATTTTTCAAAGCGTTCTGTCTTTTTTTCATATATATAGCGCAAAAAAAAAATAAAAACCCAGTGGTGATTAAATACCACCATAAGAATTTCATATGGGTACAGTGTTGCATGACTGAGTAATTGTCATTCAAAGTGTGAGAGCACTGAAAGCTAAACATTCTGGGCAGTAAGGGGGTTTAAGTGCCCAGTAGGCAAGTGGTTAAAAAAGACACTTTGGACTCAAGTGTTTAACCTTTCACACAGGACTGTTGACCTATCGGATTAATAGCATTTGCAGCTTATTAGCTTATTATTTGAATATACAGTAAGAATAAAAAACTATGCTTTTTTTAAAAAAAATTTGCCTTCTACTACCATATACTGTTAATACAATCTGCTATTTTCAAACGCATATAAAATAAGTATAGACATTTTTCCAGTATTTATAATTTTTATTTTTTTGGAATGTCCACTGCGGATACAAAAATAGACTGTATGCTCCTTTTAAACACTCAAAGACATCCACCTGTGCCGCCCTAATTCCCTGTTATATGCATTCTAAAAGACACTTTATAACAAATAATTTTTTTTTTTTTTTAAAAACACAGGAAAGTCCTTTACACACCCCAGAAAAAAGCAATGCGGACTGTGGTAATAGAATGTGATTTTTTAGATACAACATATCTTTTCCTGCTAATAATTTCTATATCACAAGTAGATGAGGTAGATGAGGTAGAAATGTACACAAATATTAGAATCAACACCAGTTTGTTTGTTGAGTTCACAAACATATATAATATATAATATATAATTGCTCATGTTCCTATGGCAACACATAGCTTGAAAGTTTTAGCTCAATGCTAGAACAATTACAAAGGAGTTTATGCAGGAAGGAGTTATTCAGTATTTGATTGTGAAATTACACTCCCAATTTGGTGTCAAGGATATACTTTGTCCTCCTTAACCTCAGAAATTCATATTAGAAAACGTTGGAGTAATTTACTAGGCTGTATCCATTTTGAGTGTCGAAACACATATCAAAGTGAAAATTATGTAAATTATATATTTAGTTTCAAAGTAAAAAAAAAGCTACAAAGTCAGTAAGGCAAAGAGCAAAGTGAAATAGCCCATACACATTAAAATTCATCTTTTTGATAAACTGTAGTTTATTTTTTATTTTTTTATATCATTTTCAAAAAGTAGAGGTATACAAAACAGCCTCTGGGCATTTCCCGGCTCAGGTGTGTACATTACGACAACTTCAAGTAACGCAAATAAAGCAAAATAAAAAACAACAAAACAGTGATTAAATTATCCCCTCAGTTCCACTGAGCAGGAGTAGGATGTCTAGTTAGAACAGAGCTACCTGTAACACTCATCCTATGAACTGGAGGAAGAAGGAGAAATGACATGGGGTAATTGTTGGGTCACACAAGTGGCATATTAAATCCATGTTGGAACAAGGCATCAGATCTTGCCACTTTAGAACCTAGATTCCTTTAAAATAGGAATACCAAATAGACTGTATAAATCATTGTGTCTCATTCGTTTTGGGGGAATTTATCCAAAAGTTATTAAATTTAGCAGGGCGTCTAAAGGAAATGCAGTTGGATTTATACAATGGAATAGAGGAATGTATTAGAGATTTCCAAAAATCTAGGGAGGAGGCTTCAACTTTTATTTTAACACTATGGCATTTCTTACATAAAGCAAAAGCAAGCCGAATAGAGTCCCGATTGCTTGATGGAAGACTAACAAGCCCACCAAGCCAACATCTATAGCCATCAGAATAATAATTGTGGTTAAAGCAGAGAAAAAAAACGGGTAACTTCATACCAAAAGCTTTGAAATTTAGGACATGTCCAAAACATGCGTTGAAAGTTAGCAACAGCATCAGTACAGCTCCAACAATGAAGATAAGCTCCAGGGTAATTCGGCCTTTGTGTAATGCCCCGTACACACGGTCGGATATTCCGACGGAAAATGTCCGATCAGACCATGTTGTCTGAAAATCCAGCCTTGTGTGGGCTCCATCTGACTTTTTCCGTCGGAATTTCTGACAACAACAAAATCTGATCTGACTTTTTCCGATCAAGTGTAGAGAATTCAGACGGACAAAGTGCCACGCATGCTCAGATCAAATTCCCTGAACCTACTTGCAATTACTGAGACCTGGATTCAAGAATCTGACCTTCCTTCTCCTGCTGCTCTCTCCTACGGTGGCCTTCTGTGGACTCACTCCCCCAGGCCTAGTGGACGGAAAGGAGGTGGTGTTGGAATCCTCCTATCCCCTCAAAGCACTTTTCAGGTTCTTCATCCACCGCCCTCTCTGTCCCTCTCCTCATTTGAAGCTCACTGTATTCGTCAATTTTCTCCAGTTTCACTGAGAATTGCTGTGATCTATCGGCCCCCTGGACCCGTATCAAACTTCCTTGACGACTTCTCTGCCTGGCTCCCCTACTTTCTCTCTTCTGAAATTCCAACAATCATTCTTGGTGACTTCAACATCCCTGTTAATCTTAACACTCCTGCTACTTCTAAGCTGCTGAGCCTAACCTCCTCTTTTGACCTAAAACAATGGACAAGCGCTTCTACTCACTCTGTTGGCAACTGCCTTGACCTCATATTCTCCTACCTGTGCACTCCGCACAACCTCTCCAATATTCCTTTTCCTCTCTCTGACCACCACCTTATTAGTTTCACTCTCTCCTTGTCTGCCTCCTCCTTGCCTTCCAACTACCAAACTATTACCCGTAGAAACCTTCGCCATCTTAACCCTTCTCTTTTTTCTGCTACAGATTGTCTCTACGACAAAATCTCATCCTTGTCCTGCCCCAACTTGGCCACTTATGTATACAACAGTTCATTGTCATCCACCCTGGATACCTTGGCCCCCCTCACTACACACAGAATCAGGCCTCGGCCGCTACAACCCTGGCAGACAGACAACACCAGAAGCCTCAAAAAGCAGAGCCGTGCTCTTGAGCGTCTGTGGCGTAAGACTAAGTCACAGCAAGATTTCAGCCAATATAAATCTGCCCTCAAAAAAAATACCATTCCTGCCTGCGCACTGCCAAACAGACCTACTTTACCACTCTCATTAACACCCTCTCACGCAGTCCCCGTCAACTCTTTTCTACATTTACTTCTCTACTTCGTCCTCCATTACCTCCACCCACTAACTTACTCACTGCCCAGGAGATTGCTAATCACTTCAAAAATAAGATTGAGACAATTCGTCTTGAGTTCTCTACTCTACACATATCTCCCTCACTTTACACTCCTTGTCCTCCTGCACAACCAATACTCTCCTCCTTTAATCCAGCTACTATAGAGGAAGTCACTAAAAATTTTTCTAATGCCCACCTAACCTCCTGCCCCCTGGACCCTGTTCCTTCTCAAATACTACGGTCACCCTCTGACTCTATTCTACACTCTTTAACTCATATCTTCAACCTCTCCCTCTCTACTGGCATCTTCCCCAACCCTCTAAAACATGCACTAGTCACTCCCATACCAAAAAAGGCCTCACTAGACCCAACCAATCTTAACAATCTAAGACCCATCTCTCTACTCCATTTTGCCTCCAAACTCCTTGAACGTTTAGTCTACAGCCGACTGAGCGACCACCTCATTGAGAATAACCTTCTGGATCCCCTTCAGTCTGGATTTCGCCCACAGCACTCCACAGAAACTGCCCTCCTAAAACTCACAAATGACTTACTAACAGCCAAAACCAATGGTCATTATTCTGTACTCTTACTCTTAGACCTTTCTGCTGCCTTTGATACAGTTGACCACCCCCTCCTCCTCAAAAAACTAAATTTGCTTAGTCTCCATAGCTGTGCTCTCCATTGGTTCGAATCTTACCTATCTCATCGCACCTTCAGTGTCACAACTCCACTTCCTCCTCTCCAACTCCTCTTACTGTCGGGGTCCCCCAAGGTTCTGTCCTTGGACCTCTACTATTATCAATCTACACCTCCTCCCTGGTTCCGCTGATAGCCTCACATGGCTTCCACTACCATTTATATGCTGATGACACCCAAATCTATCTCTCTGCCCCTCAACTCACCCCATCAATCTCCTCACGCATCACTGATTTACTAACAGACATATCAGTCTGAATGTCAAACCACTTCCTTAAACTTAATCTGTCTAAAACTGAGCTCTTAATATTTCCTCCCCCACGTGCCCCTTCCCCCGACTTCTCAGTCAAGATCAATGGCACATCTATCAGTCCGTCCCCACATGCCAGGATGCTAGGGGTAATCCTAGACCCTGAACTGTCTTTTCAGACCCACATACAATCCCTGTCCAAATCATGCCGCCTTAGCCTCCGCAACATTTCCAGAATACGCCCCTTTTTAACGAATGACACCACCAAGCTTCTAACTCACTCCCTGGTTATTTCTCGCCTCGACTACTGCAACTCCCTCCTCATTGGACTACCTTTACATAGACTATCCCCCCTTCAGTCCATAATGAATGCCGCTGCAAGACTCATCCACCTTACCAACCATTCAGTGTCCTCCACCCCTCTCTGCAAATCCCTCCACTGGCTTCCACTCACCCAACGAATAAAATTCAAAGTACTAACAATAGTTTACAAGCCATCCATAACTCTGCCCCCAGCTACATCACTGACCTAGTACCAAAATACCAACCAAGCCGCTCTCTTCGGTCCTCCCAAGGCCTCCTGCTCTCTAGCTCCCTTGTCACCTCCTCCCATGCTCGCCTCCAGGATTTCTGCAGAGCTTCTCCCATCCTTTGGAACTCTCTACCCCAATCTGTCCGACTGTCCCCTAATCTATCCATCTTTAGACGATCCCTGAAAACCTTTCTCTTTAAAGAAGCCTATCCTGCTTCTAACTAACACTGTTTTACTTCCTCCATCAACTCATCCCCCACAGCTATTACCTCTTGTATCAATTGACCCTTTCTTTTTCGATTGTAAGCTCTAACGAGCAGGGCCCTCTGATTCCTCTTGTACCAAATTGTAATGTAATTGTAATGTCTGCCTTTATTTTGTTAAGCGCTGCGCAAACTGTTGGCGCTATATAAATCCTGTATAATAATAATAATAATTACGAGACCAAGGCTATTGACTACTAGCCTCTACGTAGTTCCGTCATACGCAACAAACGTCACCACGTTCAGAATGATCAGAGTTTCCGACAACTTTGTCCGACCGCGTGTATGCAACACCAGTGTGGGACAAAATCCGTCTGAAAAAATCAGACGGATTTTGTGGTCGGAATTTTCGACCGTGTGTATGGAGCATTAGACAGATTCTGTGCAGCAGTTTGAACTGAATCAACAGAACTCTTGACAGCCACAAGCTGCAGGAAGGGGTATTCCTATATTTCCTTCAGTCCTACTCTTATGGAACATCTGTCTTCCATTTGGAGTGAAGCCCCTCCAGGCCAACATGAATCGAAGGCTTTATAAATTTGAGATAAGGGCTTAGCAGAGGGATCTTCACGCAATAGTACAAGACAGTCGATTGTGGGGATCTAAATTGAGAGAAAAAGGCTTGGCAGAGTTGCAGATACCTGAAGAAATAGAGTTAGGGAGTACAAATTGTTGTCTCAGTTTATTCTGTGCAAAGGACACTAAAACAAAATACTGCAGCTCCCTGCCTGTATTTGTATGAGAACACCGGCAATTGTATTCAGGTAAAGCTTTAGGTGCACACTGTGCAAAGGACACAGTACACTAAGTGAAAATACTGCAGCTCCCTGTCTGCCTGTCAGTATATTATGAAGAGACAGCCAAACAGAAGATGTTCGAGTTGAACATGGGTTTGAATCGAACTCGAAGCTCATCCCTACATGTTACTCACCAGAGCTGTAAATTCCACTGGCCCAATATGCCAGAACAGGGAAGGAGTGCCAATCATTGAAAATCCCTTGGGGGGTTGAGCACAGGGGCCCTTCACAGAGCCAGCTAGGAAAGGGAAAACATCAAGGGATGAGGTATACAGCATATATATCTTTCCAAATTGTAGGGCTTTTTATAACAGTTTTTCATATGTGTGTCTATACCTGCATTATAGTTATAAATGTGCCAGATTAGGGGAACAGTTAGCTGCTACTATATGACTCCATACCGTTAGTGACTAGGGTTGAGCAAACCCGAACTGTAAAGTTCGGGTCCGTACAGGACTTTTGGGTTTTTGGGTCCCTGTCCCGAACCCGAACAATTGACTGTATGTTCGGGTTCGGGTCCGGTGTTCGGCGATGTAATGGCGCATTTTTAAAAGCTGCAGGGCAGCCAATCAACATTAGTTTAACTGGTGTGCCCTTAGAAGCCATCACAGCCATGCCTACTAATGGCATGGCTGTGATTGGCCAGTGCAGCATGTGACCCATCCTCTATATAAGCTAGAAGCACACAGCACAGCACGTCACTCTGCTTTAGACAGTGTAGGGAAAGGTTCCTGGCTGCTGTTGCTGTGAGGGAGAGAATTACATGATAGGAGTCAGTCCAGATTCATGAAATATATTCTAATTAGTCAGCGATTTACATAGATTTAGTTGTATGGGTGCAGTGCACAAGATTTTTACACTGCACTGAGAGAAAAGATAGAGAGTGTAGGGCAAGGTTCCTGTTTCTGCTTTGAGGGAGAGAGAATTATCTAGGAGTCCAGATTCAGAAATCTATTCTAATAAGTCAGTGATCTACATAGATTTACCTGGTTGGGTTGCAGTGCACAGTCTTTTTACACTGCCATGAGCCCAGTGGCAGAGAAAATATAACTTTTATCTGCAAGCTTAGTACACCAGCACTGCATATGTTACTGTGAGATACACCCTGTACATACTGTGGGTGTATTCTGCTCTTCCAAAAACACCCATTTAGGGCAAAAAAATATTTAGCAGTGTTTTCTGCTTATCTGCAGGTGTGACATATTCAATTTATATATTTTCTTCTATTGTGCTATTCAAATACATTTTTTTTAGGGCAAAAACATTTTTTGTGAATAGCAATTTTGCAGGTTTTGAGATAAACCTTTTACATACTCTAGGTGTATTCTGCTATTGCAAAAACACACATTTAGTGCAAAAAAAATAAAATTGTTCAGTGTTTTCTGCTTATCTGCAGGTGTGACATATTCAATTTATATATCTTTCTTCTATTGTGCTATTCAAATAAAATTTTTTTAGGGCAAAAAACATTTTTTTTGAATAGCATTTTTGAAGGTTTGAGATAAACCCTTTACATACTCTGGTTGTATTCTTCTATTGCAAAAACACAGATTTAGTGCAAAAAAATAAAATTTTGCAGTGTTTTCTGCTTATCTGCAGGTGTGACATATTCAATTTATATATTTTTCTTTTATTGTGCTATTCAAATAAAATTCTTTTTAGGGCAAAAACATTTTTTTTGAATAGCATTTTCTGCATTTTTGCAGGTTTTGAGATAAACCCTTTACATACTCTGGGTGTATTCTGCTATTGCAAAAACACACATTTAGGGCAAGATCCTAAATTTGGAAAATATGAGGAGAACGTCAAAGAAGGGACGTGGCCCCGGTCGTGGGGCTGCTGGTGGAGCTCCTGTTGCAGGGAGAGGACGTGGTCGATCTGTGCCAGCTACATGCACAAGTGAAACAAATTCCTCAGGTGCGAGTAGGCGACATAGCCTGCAGTGGTATTTGGTCACGCCTAATGAGGCTGTACGAATGTTGAGGCCAGGACAAGTACAGGCGATAGTAGATTGGGTTGCTGACAGTGCCTCCGGTTCCTTCACATTGTCTCCCACCCAGTCTCCTGATGAAAGTTCAGAGTTGGCACCTGCAGCCGATGTTCATCAGTCTTTCTGAATAATAGATTTTTTATTGAGTTTTACAATGTATACAACAAAAAAAACAGAGAATCCAGATATTGGCAAAATCAGTGAAACTTCGAGTGGAAGCTATGGCTTACAATAGTGCAAGAATAAGATACATTAACATACAGTAACGTGTAGAACAAGAAAATATTCCTGAAACGCAGTTCAAGCGTGTGGACCCAGTTAAACATAGGTACATGTCCAGTATTTGGAGTTGATGGGGAGGGTAGTCCCACTCCCCGGCCACCCCCTATGGGCTCTTACTGTGGCCAGAGTGCGTGACCCCCCACCCCGCGGGTCAAAATAAACTTTCAATTTAAACAAGCAGTAACTATAAAACCGTTTACGTGTGTAGTGACTGTACAGTACTCTCACAATTATGTCAATAAGTATGCTTAATCCGTCCTGGCAGATACTATAACTTTGTATAGAACTATTCAGTTAGTGGAATTTGTGTATTGTTCTTGATCCACGTGGACCAAGGGAGCCATAGTAGGTTGGCGCGGTCCAGTCTGCCATTTCTGATTGCTATGTTTTGTTCGTATATATAGTGAAGGTGGGTTGTCCTCACGACCTCTCCTAGGGTGGGTGGTTCAGGGTTTTTCCATCGTCTAGTTATGGATAGTCTAGTCGAGAGCAGAATATGAGAGAGGACGTGTCTTGTTTGAGGAGGGTAATTGTCCATGTCCAGGGCCAGAAGTGCAAGGTCAGGTCGAGGGTCAAGATTGTGACTTAATATTTCAGTTAGGAGTTGGAATGTCGATGTCCATAGGGGCAGTAGTTTGGGGCAGCTCCAGAACGTATGGAGCATATCTCCTCTTGTGCCACACAGACGCCAGCATTGAGCACTGGTGGCATTAGAGAATTTCGATGTTCTAGCGGGTGTCAGGTACCAACGTTGGAAAATTTTTATTGTTAGTTCCCACAGGTTAGAGCAACTAGTGACTTTGTAAACTGAATTGCATGCATTGGTCCATTGGTCTATGGTGTACACTCGTCCCAGGTCAGATTCCCACTTAATTAAGTGGGTAGTTTTGGTGAAAAACTGCTTCTGTTGAAGTATATTATAAAAAAGGGATATTCCTTTGTGTTTGCTCATTGGGTTGTGCAGGAATTGCCTAGCAGGTTGGGGGATTTCACATGCCCAGGAAGTAGATGTAATTAGATAGTGTTTAGTCCTGAGATAAAGGTAGAAATCTGATTTAGGTAGATGGAATTCAGACTTTAGGTCTTGGAATGATTTGAGCTTGTTGTCAGTGAAGAGGTCATTGATGTAAGTGATGCCGTGCTCACTCCATCGTGAAAAGGAAATGTGGTCAATTTTATGGTGTAGCACTAGTAGTGGGATGTTCATGGAGACTCTCATGGGGTAGTTTAAACTGTGGGTCGTGAATTTTTTCCAGGTTTGGATTGAGGCTACCATCGTGGGGGGAAAGTGTGAAGAATTGGTGGCGATGCGTGGATTAGATAGCAGCCAAGGGAGTAGGTTCTTCCCTGGAGCTATAGCGGACTCTATCTGTCCCCAGATAGTGCGGTGTACAGGAGAGAACCATTCTTTAATCTGTGTGAGGATTGATGCCATGTAGTAATCACGGAAATCTACATACCCTGCTCCCCCTGCTGTACGGGATTTGATTAGGTGTTTATGTGCGCTTCTCGCTTTCTTGCCTTGCCAGGTGAAAGAGGACAGGATAGTCTGAAGAGAACTAAAGTAGTTATTCGGTATAGGAATTGGTAGGGTCCTAAAGAGGTACAGAATTTGGGGGAGGTGGAGCATTTTGAATGCCGCTAATCGGCCCATCCAGGACAGCTCAAAAGACGCTAATTTGCGAAGATCTTCTTGGAGTTTGATGCGAAAGGGGATATAGTTATGATAGAATAGTTCTGCTGTAGTTTTAGTCAGTTGAACTCCAAGGTAGGTTATACTTTTTTCAGCCCAAGCAAATGGGTATTGTAGTTGGAGTAGTAAACTGGAAGTAGCATCAATGCCCAGGTTCAGGATATTGGATTTGCTATTATTGACTTTGTAATAAGATATATTACTGAATTGGGTTAGCGTCTCTTGAACTGCCTGGAGGGAGGTGGTGGGGTTGGAGATCATTAGTATGACATCATCCGCGAATAGACTTATTTTATTCTCTAGTTTTCCTATTGGTATACCCGTAATTTGTTTGTTCGTTCGGATGGATTGAGCAAGGGGTTCCATAACTAAGTTAAAGATTAAGGGGGAAAGAGGGCAGCCCTGCCTAGTTCCGTTTGTTATGTTGAACGGGTCGGACAGTGAGTCCGCCGAGTACACACGAGCTGAGGGAGAGGAATACAGGGCCATGATGGCACTGTGAATTTGACCTGTAAGTCCGAATTTCCCCAAGACCGATGATAGGTACCCCCAGTGTACTCTATCGAACGCTTTTTCTGCAACTAGGGATAGGAGTACAGAGGGGGTACCTGTGAGCTTTGCGTGGTGGGTAACATCTATCATCCTTCTGGTAGCGTCTGAGGATTGTCTACCTTTCGTAAAGCCGGATTGGTCTGTATGAATAAGCTCTGGGAGGATGTCGATTAGTCTAATGGCGATCAATTTTGCGTATATTTTATAGAGTAGAGATATTGGCCGGAAATTTTGGGGAGAGGTTGGTTCTTTGCCTGGTTTGGGGAGTGTAACTACTATTGCGCTAAGCATATCTGAAGAGAAGGAGGATGTGGAAACCGCGGAATTGTATATTGTGCAAAGTGTGGGGGCCAGGATCTGCTGGAAAGCTTTATAGTATTCTCCAGTGAATCCATCTGGACCAGGGGACTTGGCTGTTGGGAGTTTAGTAATAGCAAATTCTATCTCAGGGATTGTAAAGGGATCGTTGAGTTTAGCTAGTTGTGTTGGAGAGATAGAGGGAAGGTCAATATTTTCTAGGAATTTGTTAATGTCTTCTAGGGAAGGCTGAATGGTATTTGGGTCGTCTTTTAAGTTGTAGAGGTCCTTGTAGTAGGCACTGAATGCATTCGCTATGTCGTGGGGTTTGAGCAGTTTTTCTTTAGTGTGTGGGTGCAACATGTACGGAATTTTGGATTTGGCCTTATGCCCTTTTAATCTTAATGCCATCAGTTTACCTGCTTTATTGCCTGTGGAGTATGTATTTGCTCTCAATTTGGTATATGATTTTTCAAACGTCTGTAGGAGTAATAATCTCAGGTCATGTCTGAGTTTAAATAGTCTGGTTTGGAGTGCAGGAGAGGGGTTGGATTTGTTTTGTGAGTCAGTAAGTTCTATGTCAGCAGTAAGTTGGTCAAGTTTTCGTGATCTCAATTTCCTTGCCCTAGCTCCCATTTGGATAAAGACACCCCTGAGTACAGCTTTGTGAGCGTTCCACACCACCCCCGGGTCAGACACCGATTGGGAATTTATGGAGAAATACTCCTCAAGATGTTGTTGTATCTCCTGTCGTGTGGACTGGTTTTGTAGTAGATAGTTGTCAAGTCTCCATAAGTAGGAGCTGGGATGGTGAAGTTTAGCGTTAATAGTAATACTAATGGGGGCATGGTCTGACCAGGTGGTAGTGTGGATCGCTGACGCTGAAATTTTTTGCAACAAGACTTTATCAGAGAGAAATAAATTGATACGTGAGTAGGTGTTGTGACGCGGTGACAGAAAGGTATAGTCGCGTTCACTGGCGTGACAACACCTCCACACGTCAAATAAGGCATTAGAGGATATAAAGCTTTTCAGAGGAGATGCGAGTCTCTTGTAACCTGCAGTAGAGTCAGTATGGACATCAGGTACTAAGTTGAAGTCGCCACACCACAGAACATGACCTTTCTTGAATTTGTGGACCTTCTCCATAAGCTTATTGAGGAAGGACATCTGTCGTTGGTTCGGTGCATACAGGGATACCAACGTATAAAGGGTGTTGTTAATTTTGCAAATAAGAATAATGTACCTTCCCTCGGTATCCGTAATGCACTGTAGGGGTTCAAACGAGACTGTGTTGCGTATAGCAATGAGGACGCCTCTTTGTTTCTTAGTGTATGATGATTTAAAGATATGAGGAAATAGCCTGTGCTGGCATATAGGAGCTGAGTCCTGGGTGAAATGTGTTTCTTGGACACATAAAATGTCGCTTTTGAGCGATAAGGCTGTTTTCCAGAGGGAAGAACGTTTGGCCGGATGGTTCAAGCCCTTTGCGTTCAGGGACACGACTGTTACGGACATTGCTGTGTTCTCTAGAGTGTTGGTGCGTTTAAGCAACTTACAGTTGGGAGGAGAGGAGCCCGGACGTTTCAGGTTGTTTGCAGGGAGAGTAGCGGGGACACTTCAGTAGTTGTACGGTGAGTAGTTTCGGCGTTGGAGGTCGTCAGATAGTGGAGGTCCACTGTAGAGTCTTCACTGTTCTATCGCTAGAATTTGCTGGTGGTAAGTATCGAAGTTGTGTCACGACAAATCTGTAATAAAAAATGAGGAGAGAAAAGAGAAGAAAAAAAAAAAAGGAAAAAAAACAAGATATATAGCAACCTTGAGTTCGGTAGGTAGTAGCAGATATTGGTCAATTGGAAATAGGTCAGCAGTAATCCACTACTCGTGGGTGCTGACTAAACCTGGGGGGAAAAAGTTCAGAATTAAGACTGAGAGAGCGGTCGGCCGGACCGGATCTTGTATGGTAGCTCAGTAGGAGTACGGGCAGCAGCTTTCAGTTCATGGAGGGGTGGTAGTTTCTTCTTTGGGAACCCTGAGGGGGGGAGTTGAATCTCCGTGGAGGTGCGGAGGGGCCATTCGGCGGTTCCGGTATTATGCCCCAAGAGTGTAGTAGTTTCATGCCTCCTTCCATTGTGGAGATCGTGTGCGGGATGCCGTTGTGTGTAACCAGAATAGTGGCAGGATGTCTCCATTTGTAGATTATCTTATGGTTCGTGAGGGCTTTTGTAACCGATTTCAGTTGTCTTCGCATTTGTAGCGTGTACTGCGATAAGTCGGCAAAAAGTTGGATGTCTGTGTACGGAGCTGGTAGGGTGTTCAGTGCTCTCGCTTTTGATAGGATCTGCTCCTTTGCTTGGTAGAAGTGTATCCTAAGGAGCACGTCCCTCGGGACCGTGTCAGCTAGATGTTTGGGCTTAGGGATCCTGTGTATGCGATCGTCAACTCTATAGGGATTAATTCGGGTAGCATGGCGGCAAACATGGAGCCGGCGTATGCGTGCAGTTCAGCAGGAGGCACCGATTCCGGGATCCCGCGGATTTTTATATTGTTGCGGCGAGAGCGGTCCTCGAGGTCTGCGATTTTTGATTTGATCCAGTCAGTGTCATCTTTTTGGGCCATACATGTATCAACCAAATCATTGACTGTCTCTGTACATTCCCCCATCTTGTCTTCTAGGTAGTGCACTCTATTGTCCATTTGTCTCATGTCTGTAGTGAATTTTTGCATCAAGGAGGACAAGTTAGTCATAAGGGATGATTGGAGGGACATCAGCATGTCCTTCATGGTTGTATCAAGGACTGGCTGTCCAGATGTGGGGAAGGCCGCTATGGAGGACTGTAGTGAGGAGATGGCGTGTGCATTGTGCAGTGGTGTACTCACTGTGGGTCCGGCCTTGTTGTTGGGATCCAAGCGCATCCGCGCTTTAGCTGGGCTCTGGGAGTTGGGGGTGAGAGGAGGAGAGCCATCGTGGGATGGGGGAGTGAAATCCCCTTCCATTTCCCCTGCATCGCCGCTCGGTGGCTCTGTATAGGCCGTGGCCTGTTTGTCTGTGGCGCCGGCGGCGCCATCTTGTCTGAGGCCGCCGCGCAGGAACGAAAGGGCCGTCAGCCTCTGGAGGTTCCGTTCCTCCTTTCTCTTGCGGGATGCCATTCCGGAAGGTTCCCCAGCACTAGTGGAGGCGATGTGGAGGTTCGATGGGGCTTAAACTGCCCGTTTAGCGCTTTAATTCCGGCCGGCCTGGGAGAGCTGCAGACTCAGGCTTCCATCCGGATCGCGCGCAAGCCACGCCCCCCATGTTCATCAGTCTTTCACCTCACCCGTTTGCAAATCAGCCAAGCAGTCTGAGCCACAAATCATGCAGCAGTCTCGCCCTGCCCCAGAAGTGGAACAGATTGTGTGCACCGATGTCCAACTACTTATGTTTCATGATGAGTACATGGGAGGACCATCACAGCACGTCTCGGATGATGACGAAACACAGGTGCCAACTGCTGCTGCTTTTGCAATTGTGCAGACCGATAAGGAGGGCAGGGGTGAAGACTGGGTGGAAGGACGATGAGGTCCTCGACCCCACATGGAATCAACGTCATGCAGGTCAACAGTGTGGTTCGGAGTAAGAGGCGGTGGTCGCACAGAGCCACCAGCGCAGCAGAAGAGGGAGCACGGTGCAAAAGTGGAGCGTCCATCCCCTAGACAGTATGTCTGCTACTGCCCAACGCAGCAAGGGACCGAGTACACCAAAAGCAGGTCCTAGGAGTTCCCTAGCATGGCAGTTATTCAGACAATGTGTTGATGACAAGACACAAATGGTTTGCACGCTGTGCAATCAGAGCCTGAAGCGAGGCATAAACGTTCTCAACCTGAGCACAACCTGCATGACTAGGCATCTAAGTGCAAAGTACAAGCTGCAGTGGAGTAGACACCTCAAAAACCAAGAAAGGTCTCTTGCTCCTCCTGCTTCCTCTTCTGCTGCAGTCTCGGCCTCTTCATCCACCTCTGTGGTGACAGTGGCACCTGCCAACCCTCAAACAGAGAATCTGCCAGCAACACTACCACCTGGTTTACCAACCATCTCCACAATTTCCCATGGAAACGTTCAGCTCTCTATCTCCCAAACACTGGAGCTGAAGAGGAAGTACCCCCCTAGCCACCCACGATCCCTGGCCCTGAATGCCAGCATTTTTTAAAATTCCTCACCTTTGAAATGCTGTCACTCCGTCTGGTGGAGACGCAGAGTTTTAAAAGCCTGATGGCATTGGGTGTCCCACAGTACGTCGTCCCCAGCTGCCACTACTTTTCCAGGCCAGCCATCCCTTCCCTGCACAACCAAGTGGGGGACAAAATCAGGTGTGCACTGTGCAACGCCATCTGTGGCAAGGTCCACCTAACTACGGATGCGTGGACCAGTAAGCACGGTCAGGGACGTTATATCTCCCTAACAGCACACTGGGTAAATGCAGTGGCGGCTGGGCCTGAGGCAGATAGCAGTTTGGCGCATGTCCTTCCACCACCGAGGATTGCAGGGCGCTTTAGTTTTCCTCCTGTTGCTAACTCCTCCTACTCCGATTCCTCATCCTCTACCGCCTCCTCATCCGGTCAGCGTAACACCTTTACCACCAACTTCAGCACAGCCAAGGGTAAACGACAGCAGGCAGCTTTAAAACGTTCCTGTTTGGGGGAAAAAACCCACGCACTGCGCAGGAGTTGTTTGAGGGACATGGAACAACAGACCGATGAGTGGTTGGTGGCAGTGAGCCTCAAGCCCGGCCTGGTGGTGTGCGATAATGGGCAACATTTCGTAGCAGCTCTGTGCCTAGCCGGTTTGACGCACATCCCTTGCCTGGCGCATTTGCGGAACTTGGTGGTCCAGAGGTTCCTTAAAAATTACCCCGATATGCCAGAGCTGCTGCAGAAAGTGCGGGCCGTCTGTGCGCACCTTCAGCGTTCTCACCCTGCTGCTCACCGCCTCGCCCTTCCCGCGAGTGTGACGTGCCCACAAGGTGGAACTCAACCTTGCACATGCTGGCCAGACTGTGCGAGCAGCAGCAGGCGATAGTGGACTTTCAGCTGCAGCACGCATGTGTGAGTCGCTCTGCGGAACAGCACCACTTCACCACCAATAACTGGGCCTCCATGCGAAACCTGTGTGCCTTGTTGCGCTGTTTCGAGTACTCCACCAACATGGCCAGTGCCGATGACGCCGTTCTCAGCGTTACTATCCCAGTTCTATGCCTCCTTAAAAAAACACTTCAGGCGATGATGGAAGAGGATGTGGCACAGGAGGAGGAGGAGGAAGAGGAGGAACCGGGATAATTTCCAAGGCTTTCAGGGCAGTCATTCACAAGTGGCTACGAGGGTGTGTTCCTGCACTAACAAACGCCAGGTACACAATTGTCCGGCAGCAAGGGCACAGTTCTGGAGGATGGCGAGGTGGAGGATAAGGAGGAGATGGAGGAGGAGGAACCATGTTCACAGCAGGGTGGCACCCAGACGAGCTCATGGCGATCACTGGTGTGTGGCTGGGGGGATACAGAGGACACAGACGATACACCTCCCACAGAGGACAGCTTTTCGTTGCCTCTGGGCAGCCTGGCACACATGAGCGATTACATGCTGCAGTGTCTCCGCAACGACCGCCAAGTTGCCCACATTTTAACTGGTGCTGATTACTGGGTGGCCAACCTGCTGGATCCCCATTACAAGGACAACGTACCGTCCTTAATTACCTCACTGGAGCATGATCGTAAAATGCGCGAGTACAAGCGCACGCTGGTAGACGTGCTGCTGGTGGCATTCCCACCTGACAGCGGGGGTACGGTGGAAGCACAAGGCGAAGGCAGAGGAGGAGGAAGAGGTCGCCAACGCAGCCAAGGCACCGCCAGCACCTCAGAAGGCAGGGTTAGCATGGCCAAAATGTGTAAAAGCTTTGTCAGCATGCCACAACAACCAGCACCACCAGCTGAGAAGAAGCGTCTTAGCAGGAGGCAGCATTTCACCAACATGATGGAGCAGTATGTGTGCACACGCCTACACGTACTGAATGATGGGTCTGCCCCCTTCAACTTCCGGGTCTCCAAATTGGGCACATGGCCTGAGCTTGCCCTTTACATCTTGGAGGTGCTGGTCTGCCCTGCAGCCAGTGTATCATCTGAACGTGTATTTAGCACAGCAGGGGGCGTTATCACAGACAAGCACAGCCACCTGTCCAGAGCCAATGTGGACAAGCTCACGTTCATTAAAATGAACCAGGCATGGATCCCACAGGACTTGTCCGTACCTTGTGCAGAATAGACATGTATACCGGTGTTCGGACAAAAACTGTCTGGCCATCGTACTGCGCAGGCGCAGTGCTTGTGCAGTACGGAGGACAAGGAGATTCCAAAAATCTCTCCAAAGATGAACGGCGCCTGCGCAGTGAGTGCAGGTTCAAGCCCCACCATCCAAGTGGACAAATGGTAGCACATAGTAACAGGGCCCCTCACGTGCTCGCTTCGCTCGCCATGATTCGGGCATGGCCTCGCTTCGCTCGGCTTGAACCTCGGATGGTGTGGCTTGAACCTGGACTCACCACGCAGGCGCCGTTCGTCTTCGGAGATTTTCAAAATCCCCTTGTTTTACGTACTGAGCAAGCGCAGTACAGGGCGGACACTATCCGACAGGGGGACAGAATTCGACACATCACCGGCCTTACCCTTGTTGTATTTTTGAACCAGTGTTGGCTACCTCATCCTCCTCCACCGCCGCTTCCACCTACACAGCCACATCCACCTCAACCTCCTACTCCATATGGACCTCGTCCTCTTAGGTCAAGATTAGAATTTTTTATTTTTTTTATTTCAAAGTATTTTATTTTCCCACTAGCTTATCCATTAAATTGAATAATTTTTTTTCCGGAAAGGGCGTATTCTGGGGCATTCCCACCATATGTGTGGTATCGTGCCGTTGAGTTTCTGAGGTTCTTAAAGGGGGATTCCACCCTAAAGTGGAACTCCCGCTTTTCGGAACCCCCCCCCCCCCTCCGGTGTCACATTTGGCACCTTTCAGGGGGGAGGGGGGTGCAGATACCTGTCTAAGACAGGTATCTGCACCCACTTCCGGGAATAAACTCCCATGGGAGTTTACATCACTTCCTGTCCCGGCGCGCTGTCTGCCGGGACACACACGTGTCCCAGCAGACAGCGCTGAAGATTCTCATTGCGCCGCGCAACTCGCGCATGCACAGTAGGGAATCGGGAAGTGAAGCCACTTCCTGATTCCCTCACCGAGAATGGCGCCGGCTACAGCAGGGAGCCGAGCGATCGATCGGCCTCTGCTGCCGACACCGCTGGACCCTGGAACAGGTAAGTGTCCATTTTTTAAAAGTCAGCAGCTGCAGTATTTGTAGCTGCTGGCTTTTAAATATTTTTTTTTCAGTACAGTCCCGCTTTAATGAATTCCTGTACCTCTTCTGCTGAGAAGGGGGCCTCCAGCATATTATTTTTTATTTTTATCCACATTTGTTTGCAAAACACTTGCCATTCTCTTAACAACATTTTGTTGCCATTTGCAGCCCTCTAGCCCTTTTCATTACTTTTCTAGAGCCATTTTAGTCCTCAAAAGTTTGGGTCCCCATTGACTTCAATGGGGTTCGGGTTTGGGGTTAAGTTCGGGTCAAGTTCGGTCCCGAACTCAAACCCTGTCTTGAAGGAGTTGAGCAGGAGCCAAATGGCAATTAGCCCCACAAGTGCCGGGCATCCGTACTGCACTGTGTAAATAGTGGGCATTACCTAAAGCTGCTGAAAAAAACACATCCAATTTTTTCTGTGGCATGCATATTGTTTCTCTGGCAGGAATGATCTTGCACACAGGCCACTGCTTTCATAAAATCCACTTGGGCCATGCTGAGGCACAATGGGTGAGTGGATTAAAACAGGCAGCAAGGAGGTGACATACTGTATTGTCTCCTTACCTCCTGTCAAATGTCCTCTTAAAAGTGATCTGCCACAAATCATTTATC
This sequence comes from Lithobates sylvaticus, assembly GCA_028564925.1. Lineage (NCBI taxonomy): Eukaryota > Metazoa > Chordata > Amphibia > Anura > Ranidae > Lithobates > Lithobates sylvaticus. The sequence continues at coordinate 366,278,464 of CM053026.1, read as the reverse complement.
AGAGGGGCAGCAATGTTAGCTGCATGTCTGAATAAGGCATTCAGCCCTGCTTCCTCCCTCAGAACCCCACTAGATCACTTTAATTCTGTACACCCCTCAGAGCCCAACACCCCTTCCCTCCTTCATCCAACTGCCAGTCCTTCTCAGATTAACACCAGTGATACAGCAGCATTTTCCCCTCTTAGTTACACCAACAACACAGTTATTTTGTCCTTTCAGTGACACCACCAATGCAGAGACATTTTTTTTTTAACTGTTAGTCCAATATTTTTTCACCAATTTTAAACTCTTTAGTTTGCTGCAGAGTACCACAACTTTTAATACATACAACAAACATGCCATAAATGTTTCTCCACATGCCACTATTTGAGGGGCGCATTTTGCCATCTTCATCCTGGGCACTGGATGACCTTGTCCCAGTGTTCTATTGATATGTGCCCTCCGTCGAAAATTACCCACGCATGCGCAGGACGGAGCCGCACTCCAACTGATTTGGCAAACAGCTGGAGTGAGGTGACCATGGCACATGTGCACATCACAGGCGGCATTTTTTGATGGGAGAGGGAATTGCACGGACACAATTGAAAGGTATTCACAGAGCGGAGGGACACTCTAGTTCTCATATTGTGACTCGCTGTTGCGGGGCGGGGTTTCAGTCTGCTCAAGTTTGCCTTTTGTCAGGGTTGCACGGCGGCTTTAGTGTCTTGGTCAGCGCCTGTTGCTTGTGTCTAAGGGCGGGTTGCAACACAGACAAAACCCGCCCTTCAACACAGCCACAAGCCCCTCTGCAACAGCGAGGCATAATGTAAGAACTACGGTGTCCCCTTCCGCTCTGTGAATTGCTTTCAATAGTGTCCATGAAATTCCCTCTCCTGTCGAAAAATGCCTCTTGTGATGTGCGCATGCACTATGGTCACGTCACTCCAGCTGATCGGGAAATCAGCTGGAGTGCGGCTCCGTCCTGCACATGCTTGGGTAATTTTGGACGGAGGGCATATATCGATAGAACACCGGCACTGATTGTAATCACTTTGGGTCCCTTTTGTAAAATATAGAAACTTAAGAAATTAGATTTGAATAATGTTCAATCTCGTAGCCAGCAATAATAAAAAGGTGGATTAGTGCTTTAAATACCAAGCTGCACTACTGATCAATATTACTGCTGGAACCTTTGTGAAGGGGACATACCCTGAAAGCTTGTCCCGAAAAATTGTATGTTAGTGCAAATAAAAAAAGTATCACGGGCAGTACTTATTTCTGTCACAAGTGCACTAATACGGCTAAAATTACCTCAATCAATATTAAATATGAATCTGCAATACTTATCAGGTATTTGTATCCTTAATTATTGTTTAGCAAAATGTAGATAATAATGTAAAAACCTTGTGAATTGTTACATTTAAAATGTTTAATGTGTTGTAAATACTCATTAATTTACATGTAGAATTAAAAGTATATTTATATTATATGCTGCTGGCTTACTGGGGACTAAATTTCATAAACACTTTAGTGCATGTCTAATGAGAAATTTTCCGAAATCTGCATTTAAGGGGAAGCTATTTTCAGACACTTGAAAAGTAATAACTGTCATCCCCGAATTTTTTCTCACTTATCAGGATACTTTCTGTAAGTTTGTTGGTTAAAAATTATTCATCGGGGGCGTGGCCACAGCAGGCATGTGAGAAAACTTGTCTCACAGAGCTCCTTCTACATATCCTGTCACAGATCCTTTCCCAGGCCATCTGGGATAATATAACAGGCACCGTAGGATTCCCCAAACTCTCAAGATTGCAGCGGTACCAAGTGTGACCCGATCCGCGGGTGCCATCCCCCACAAGAATAAGGAAGGAGCAGCGACCTCTGAGAGCCAAAATGGCACCGCAGAGTCTCTCCCACCTAAGATACCACGGGGAGCTGATAAAATCAAGGATCCTGGAGCAAAAAGTGAGTCCACTCATGCAGGGGGGAAGGATAACTCAGGAGACATCTTGTATTACACTTGGAAACTGTCTGAGCTCCAGGGGTAGGGTGTGGATGAGGAAAACACTGATCCCCCGTCCTGCATTCAGAGACTGATCTTGATCATGGGGTTGCTGCAGAAGCCATGCTATCCCCTGACTCTGAGAGTGAACCACAGCCTACATTAAGCCAGATCCTGCACGCAGTACACAAGTGCACAGCATTGGTCAATTTAGTTAAGGAACAACTGGGGGGAGTGACGGAGGAGGTTGCACTTCTCAGACAGGATTTACAAAATATTAGTGAAAGAACCATTGCAGCAGTTTGCTGCATTAGTGATTTGGAGGATCAACTTCCACCGTAACTCGCTGAATCGCACTCTATAACCCGCATGGAGCATTAAAATAGAGATAAGGCTGATGATATAAAAAAACGGCTGCATAGTGGGGCTCCCGGAGAAGACTGAGGGCAGGGACCCTACTGAATTCATTGAAAATTGGCTGCTGGAGATCTTTGGCAGGGACGCTTTAACGCCACTTTTTGCAGTGGAGAGGTCTTATAGAGTCCCCACCAGAGCCCTGTCGGGAAATACTCCTAGACCTGTCCTGGCCCAACTTCTGCATTACTGAGACAGGGAGAAAGTGCTATGCCTCACAAGAGAATGGCCTTATATCCAATACAAGGGGGTGAAGGTGTCCTTTTGCCCCGATTTTTCCGCTGAAGTGCAATGCCAACGTGCCAAGTTCTTTGATGTTAAACAACACCTGAGGCGTTTCTGGCTTCCTTATGCCATGCTTTACCCAGCTTGCTTAAGAGTTACAGCCAATGGTCAAGCAATTTTCTTTAATGTTGCTACAGATTTGCTGGATGTGCATGAGCCATCTTTGCGACAACAACAAAGAGGATGCTGAAGCTTGATGACGCCTTTCTACACCATTTTATTGCTTTATTATTGATCTTATGATGGGTTGGTTCTTTTTGTAAAATTACCCTGGCCGGGGACGTGTCCTGTTTTGTTTTTCAAAGGTTGTGCTGCTCCTGGACTCTTGCTTTTTCTTTATGAAACCAAGAGTTAATTTTTTCCTGTTTCTACAATGTACAGCACCTGTGGGTAGCTAAACCACACAGGGGATGATAATGGGGCTACCAAGCTCTTGGCACTCTGTATAACCAAAAGTGTCTAGTTACCTGTTTCCTGACCAGTTTATGGGCACCGTTGTGCTCTTCCTGTTTGGCTATTGTTTTCTTGCTTTCTTCTTCTATCATAATGTCACACATCTGCAGTGCACCCCAAGACTTCCTGTCATCATCAGATCAGCTGCTGCTACATGGCTGCTGGCCCCCTTCTGCTACAACTTTATTGTGGGCTGGAATATCCCTCATTGTACATTTATGCCTTTTTTCACCATGGCTGATGTACCAATCATTACCTGGAATGTGAGGGGTCTGGGAACACCTCTCAAAAGAACAATGGTCAACTTTTGTATACGTAAATACCACCCAACGATAATTGGTTTGCAAGAGACACATTTACTACCCGCAGAAGATGACACCTGCAGATGATGTGGAAGCTTATCTTGCAACTTTTGAAAGAGTCACTGTTCAGGAAGGATGGCAAAAAGAGCAATGGGCAGGACTGCTATTTCCCTTTCTGACAGGTGAACCCCAAAAGGCCTATTATGACCTGGAACCAGATGTCATCCAGTACTAGGAGATGCTGAAGGCTGAGATACTTGCATGCCTGGGCGCCACCATTGCAGTCCGGGCTCAGCGGGTGCATTGGTGGGCATACAGTACTGACAAGTAGGGGTGGGCCAAGCCCCCCTGGTTCGGTACGCAGCAGAACATGCGAACAGGCAAAAAATTTGTTTGAACACGCAAACACCGTTAAAGTCTATGGGACACAAACATGAAAAATCAAAAGTGCAAATTTTAAAGGCTTATATGCAAGTTATTGTCTTAAAAAGTGTTTGGGGACCTGGGTCCCACCCCAGGGGACATGTATCAATGCAAAAAAAGTTTTAAAAACTGCAGTTTTTCTGGGAGCAGTGATTTTAATAATGCTTAAAGTGAAACAATAAAAGTGTAATATTCCTTTAAGTTTCGTACCTGGGGGGTGTTTATAGTATGCCTTTAAAGTGGTGCATGTTTCCTGTGTTTAGAACAGTCCGAGGGCAAAATTAAATTTCTAAAGGGAAAAAAAGTAATTTAAAAGTACTTGCGGCTATAATGAATTGTCGGTCCCGGCAATACACATGAAAGTTAATTGATAAAAACGGCATGGGATTCCCCCACAGGGGAACCCCGAAACAAAATGTAAAAAAAAATGCGTGAGGGTCCCCCCAAATTCCATACCAGGCCCTTCAGGTCTGGTATGGATATTAAGGGGAACCCTGAGCCCAAATAAAAAAAATGGCGTGGGGCCCCCCAAAAATCCATACAAGACCCTTATCCGAGCATGCAACCTGGCAGGCTGCAGGAAAAGAGGGGGGGACGAGAGAGCACCCCCCCCTCCTGAACCGTACCAGGCCACATGCCCTCAACATAAGGAGGGTGTTTGGGGTAGAAGGGCCTCCAGGCAAGGGTTGTGGGGGTCTACGGGCGGGGGGCTTTTCGGAATCTGGAAAGCCCCCTTTAACAAGGAAAGGAAAAAGACAATACATGCCTTGGGACAAGTCCCTTATTAAAAAAATAAAAAAATAAAACTGTCCCACGAAGTCTTGTTCTTCTTCTTCTCTCGCTCCGACGGACCGAGAAAAAAAAAGAAGCTGCAAGCTGCCTATGATCTGCCTCCATAGGAGGCACCCGCCGTAATGATGGGCCTCTCAGGTGACAGTTCTTTTATAACTGAGGGTGGGGCCACATGATGACATTGCTGGGAGACCCCGCCTCTCTCTGACACACGGGGACATCCCTATGGCTTTCCCGTAGCATTAGAGGGGGCAGGGTCCCTCGGTTTACGTAACAATAACAATTTAATTTTCCTTTAAATATCGTGCCTGGGGGGGGTGTCTATTGTAAGTATTTTAGGACCCTTTCACACAACTCACGCAGCACAATCTGCAAGCAGCAAGATTTTGCTGTGTTTCCAATGTGTTTCATGTGCTTTTCTGCTGTGTTTTTGGGTTGCCTGCACCTGTGAAAAATGAACATGTGACTCAAAAACTCACCAAAAGTGCAAATTGCGGTGCATTTTTACCACAATTTACATTCATTTCAATGGAAAGCTGCATTTTTGGGTGCAGTTTTCAACACTGCTCCAAAGATGCAGCATGTGGGACTTTTCAAATGCACCGTACCCACAGCGTAGTGGTGTGAAAAGTCCCATAGAATTTAAAGGGAAACATTTTTCTTGCAAAATAAAAACTATTAAAAACGTACCAGTGTGAAGGCCCCTTTCACACTGGTGATTAGGGCTGGTGCAAATTGTAACAGTTCCTGATGCGGCTCTCAGCAGCTAGGTGTGGCTGTTGGCCCCCTTCACTATATTGACATTTCGCCACTCCAGCATCCAACAGCGATTTCCACAGGTAATCACAGGCCATTCAGAGAGGCATGAATAGCTGTGGCCCCTGGTACAATGTCATTATAGTGAAGGAGGCCCGTGGCCATACCTACCCACTAACAGTCCCAAAAGGAATCTCTTATACCTGCCGCTACTGTTCACACCAGCCCTGATCGCCAATGTGAAAGTAGCCTCAGTGTTTAAGGGGCACCAGCTGTTAGTGCTTTGCCTTCCTCGAACAGTTTAATTGCTAATGTACAGCACACTACTTCGGGGGGACGTTAAGAAAAATAGGACAGGGAGGAAAAAAAGCTGGAGTTGGGCTTTAAAGTGACCCAGACATTCTCTAAAACTTTCTATGGTAACAAAAGATGCTTAAGTGGTTCAGGCACCTTACCAGGACTATTTAAAGCTTATCAGGCAGCAGCAAAGTAATCCTTATGCAGCGGTTCTAACAAAACAATCAGAGTCCTGACCTTCACTTTTATATCAATCCGCTGGGGCATGTAAAAATAGCAAAAGGCAGAGGTCAGTAGTAAGGCAGAGGTAAGTAATAAGTAAGACAGCGGGCAGTGGTCGATGATAAGTAAGGCAGAGGTCAGTAGTATGTAATGCAAAGGGTAAACATCACTGGCTCACACACAGTCTTGTCCATCCTGCCCCCCCCCCCCTGCCCCAGATCACATCCTCACAGAGTTCAGGTTTTTGTCCATTATGCATCCCCCATCTTGCCAGCACACAGACAAGCAAGGCAGCAACTCCTCATTAACTCATCACCTCCTGGTAAAGTGATTTCTCTGCAGCACTCCTAAGATAACAACAAGGTTACCAGGACATGAGTCTGACCAGACTGTGACATCTGGGGTCGGGGAAGGAACATAATTGGTTAATGCTTATCTGGCAGCAGTAATCCTTATGCAGCGCTCCAGACCTCCACTTCTCGATCAATCCCCCGGGACATGTAATTGCCGGGAACCACAGCACATAGATTACTCCACCTGTGCCCAAAAATCATGAAATAGTCCCAGCGGAGTAAGCCTTGTGCTGTAGTTGCCGGCACTTACATGCCCCGGTGGATTGATATAGACATGGGGACCATGACTTTAGTTTAATTGGCGGGAGCTGCTGCACAACTTTTACTCCACTGCTGCCCATTAAGAATGAACTAGTTCTGTTTCTTCCCCCCCAACCCTCAGCTGTCACAGTTCGATCAGAATGAATCATTTGTCTGGGTTCCAGGCACACTGAAAACCGGACACATGGTTCAAAATTATTCAAAACACGGACTGTCCAGGTGAATCCCGGACAGATGGCAACCCTAAGCAGGACTAGAGCAAAGGATTGCTCTTGGCCTGGGACTCAGGAAGCCAAAACATGAGAGAGCTGCTTATGTGAAGTTTGCTTTGTAAGAGGAAAAGAAGCTTTCATTATTGTTGTTTTGTGGGTGACTGGGAGAAGCCCATCGCCTCTGAGTTAGGAACCTGTAATGTTTAGTTAGTGCCTGGATGGCAAGGATTTTATTTTCTGTTTTGTTTGTTTAATTTTTATGCAACCTTTTAAAATAAGAAAAGTCAGATTAAAAAAAAAAAATGCTGGGGGGGCGGAGCTAGCCGGAGACCAAGATGGCCACGTAAGCCAGGAGCTCCGAGCACAGCGGAACACACATCGGCACACGGTACCTTGCCTAGACCCGATCCGACGACCAAAACCCGGCGAAACAGACGGCAGACACCGGGAGGCAGCATACCCAAAATGCTAGGTCGAAAGAACAAACCGAAAGGGCCGACCCGCCTGACGGAATTCTTCTCCAGCGGGCCTAAACAAAATGGCGCTGGCCATTCATCCACGCCAAACACAGCCGCTCCACGAGGAGGATCGCAGCCGAATCCAAACAAAAGAAGCAACCAGCCTAAAGGTATGTCATCCCCGCCAGCTACCCCTTCCTCCGGGAGCCCAGAGAAGGCCAGATTTAAGCCAGATGCCGCGGATGACAGCAACGAGGTGAGCTCATTGCCAGACTCAGGGGATGACACCAGGGAGCTGCCTGATTCCATTGATGCCTTCCCCACAAACGACCAGCCGATCCTAGACACAGTGTTGAAGGAGATGTTAGTCTCACTAAGGGGTTCCCTGCACTCAGACATGGTGAATTGTCTACACAAATTTGGAGCAGAGCTCCGGACAGTTGCTGACAAAGTTACACATATAGAAAACAAAATGGGGGAGTATGCCTCCACAATAAATGAGTTGGTGGATGCGGATGAGGCTAGAGATGAAGAATTAGAATCAATGAAAGCCAAGATGGCCGACATTGAGGACAGATCCAGGAGGAATAACATCAAAATAAGAGGGGTCCCCGAGACTGTCCCGCAGCAAGAACTTAAATCATACGCTACCCAGCTATTTGCAACCATGATGCCGGATCTGACCGAATTGGATATGACGGTTGACAGGATCCATAGACTCCCTAAACCTAGCTTCCTATCTGAAAATATTCCTAGAGACATAATTTTACGATTACATTTCTACCACACCAAGGAGAGGCTGATGGCCATCAGCAGACGTAAGGAGAATATACCAGCACAGTATGCCCATCTGCAATTTTATGCTGATCTCTCCCAATATACGCTCCAGAAGCGCAGGAACCTGACAACTATCACCAAGGCCCTAAGGAACCACAACCTCCCCTACAAATGGGGTTTCCCCACAAAACTTATAGTCACGAGAGAAGGGAAGGACCACACAGTGGACTCAGTCCCCAGGGGAATGTCCCTACTGTACGCCTGGGGTATCATCCCTGACCCACCAACAAGCTCAAACAAGCGAAGTCCCCCTAGGAACCAAGAGGCTGAGTGGCGCGCTGTGGACCACAGAAATTCTCGCACCCACGTTTAACCCTCACAAGGCAGGATTCAAGATCAACGACCGCTGTGCACCATTAATGCTCCGATAAGGTCTTTTGACTTTTTCCCCCAAGTTACATCTGAGTGACCATGAGTCACACTAGGGTACATACCCTGTTAAGTAGGCGAAAAGCCACATTGTTGAACGTTTACATGTTTAAATTTTTTTCCCAACTGTTTCTAGTCAGGATGCCAAAGGACCACAACATGCGAACCGAAGGAAATCATCTCTGCATACAGCCCATATGGAATTTAGTACCACTCAAAGCGAAGCACCAGAGACCCACAAAAACTGTAAGTGAAGCTCACCCTGCCACACATCATCTCCACTCACTCCACAAAGATGGCAGTTAAATTTGTAACTCTGAATGCCAAGGGCCTCAATCATCCAGCCAAAAGACGCTCTCTTTGGAAGGAGGCATTGAAACTCAAAGGCGATGTTATTTGCATCCAGGAGACACATTTCCAATCCTCAGCACCACCAAAGTGCACTCATCCAAGTTTTCCCCACATTTTCTATGCCAACGCAGAAAAAAAAACAAAGGGCGTAATGATCGCCATAAGAGACTCAGTTGCATTTAAACTGCATGAAATAGAAATTGACCCGCTAGGCCGCTTCATCATCCTGATATGTGACTTGAACTCTATTACATACACAATCACAAACCTGTACGCACCTAACTCAGGACAACACAGGTTCCTCAACAAAACCCTGAAAAACACTGAAACGAAAAAGAAAGGGGTGACGGTTGTATGTGGAGATTATAACATGCCAGCAGACTCCGTTCTGGACACATCATCGCATCCTAAAAAAAAGCCCACCTGATCTTCAACCACTATTGAGAAAATATCTACTATATGACGCATGGAGGTGCCTCAATGCGAACAGCAGAGACTATTCCTTTTTCTCTCATAGACACAACATGTACAGTAGAATTGACCTATTTTTAGTCGATAAAAAACTACTATTTCAATGTACAAAAGCCGAAATTCACGACATCACCTAGTCGGACCATGCACCGGTGGAGCTTCAAGTGGGAAACCCATCCAACACCAGAAACCCATTCATATGGAAAGCAAACCCCCAGCTCTTCCGGCATGGTCCGACCAGGAAATATGTTGAAGACAAGCTAAAAGAATTTTTTGAAGATAATGGACACTCAGTGTCAGATTCTTTTGTATTGTGGAATGCCCACAAAGCATTTATTAGAGGTATATTGATACAACAAGGGGCGAGACTAAAGAGGGCAAGGCAACAGCAGACCACGAAATTGATAAACCAAATCCATGAACTAGAAAAACAAAACAAATCTAACACTACAAAACTACTATCAGACCAACTAACACAGTTACGATTAGAGTTGAGAGTAATTCTCCTGGGGGATTTTGAGAAATCATCCAGGAGAATGAAATTAGAATATTACACTAGTGGCAACAGGGCTGGTAAGCTGCTGGCTTCAAAACTGAGAGGACATAGATACAAGACGCACATTCCACATGTGTTTCATCCTACCACACAGAACAAACTACAACACCCACAGGAAATAGCAGACGCTTTCAGTCACTACTACAGCACACTGTATAACCTTAAAGATGACTGCTCCACACACCAACCTGAGCCTGAAGAAATTAACCAATTTCTCAGCAAAATACACCTTCCACAATTAACAACAGAACAGACTGAATTTCTTAGCACCCCAATCACGGACACAGAAATTACTCGGGCCATCAAAACATTGCCAATTAACAAAGCCCCAGGACCTGATGGCTTCTCGGGAGAGTATTATAAGATTTTTCAACACATACTGGCTCCACAGTTGGTGGAGGTGTATGGGTCTGCTGTCGCCTCATCCTCATTCCCACAGGAAATGTTATCAGCCACAATAGTCGCGCTGCCTAAACCGGGCAAGAGCCCAGACTCCCCTCAGAACTTTAGACCCATATCGTTACTAAACAATGATGTTAAATTGTATGCTAAGCTGTTAGCCACAAGACTGATAGATATCCTACCGGAACTAATAGACAGAGACCAATCAGGTTTTACTAAGGGCAGACAGACATCAGACGCTACGAGACGACTGGTAAACATAATACACCTAGCCGGTAGGACTCAAACGCCTTCTCTGCTCCTAGCCTTGGATGCGGAGAAGGCGTTTGATAGGATCCATTGGCTCTTTCTGGAAAAAGTGCTGATGAAATTTGGCTTCAAGGGCACAATTTTATCTGCAATAATGGCCCTGTACTCAAACCCATCAGCACAGGTCCTAGTGGCCGGAACAATTTCAAAACCATTCAAAATCACTAACGGGACTAGGCAGGGATGCCCAATGTCCCCTCTGATATTCAACTTACTAATGGAGCCTCTGGCCTCATACTTGAGGGCTCACCCACACATATCAGGGCTACAAGTAGGCAAGAAAAAACACATCATAAGTTTATTTGCAGATGACATAATACTGATGTTGACTAAAGTAGATACCTCACTAGCGGAAGTACATCAAACACTACAGGAATTCAATAGAATCTCATATTACAAAATCAATGAGGCCAAATCCTTCATACTAAACCTTGGAATACTAGACCAAACCAAACAAAAACTAGAAAGACAATTTCCCTATAAATGGACAAGCGAAGGGGTCAAATACCTAGGCATCACACTCACCCCTAAAGTAAGTGACCTCATTTCAGCCAACTATACCCCCTGGATTAAATCACTTCAAAGCAAACTACAGACACTGGCGAAATTTGAACTATCATGGCTAGGGAGAATAGCGGCTTTTAAATTGCAAATCTTACCCCAACTACTCTATTTATTTAGAACCCTTCCCATCCCAATCCCCAACTCATACTTCCAAACAATTCAACCCATAATAAACAGATATGTCTGGCAAGGAAAAAAGGCTAGATGCGCATTCAGTAAAATGACCAAACATAGATCAGCTGGAGGGGTGGGACATATACACATCCAAGATTATTATTACGCAACAGTTTTAGCACAGATCAGAAGCTGGATGGTTCCAGCAACAGAACAAATAGCATTATGGCACGCACTAGAACAACGCCAAGTAAGATCTGGAACACTGAAAGACTATGTCCTGACAGCACACATCAATTCCTCTCTAGACAACAAACAATCCCCCACAATACTAGCAGCCATAAGAGCATGGTCCTACCTTAAGAATAGAAATCCAGAGAGAGAACACTATCAACCGTTAAAAACACCCATATCCGCAATCACACATCTAATACCAAATATTAACCTCAGCACCTGGATAGAAAAAGAAATTAGATATATAGAAGATGTAATGACAGGAACCTCAGTAAAAACCTTTAGCGCCTTGCAAGCAGAATATTCCCTACCAAAACATGAAGTGTACAGATACTTACAAATTTCCCAAATGATTAGGAAAAATAAGTTCATAACAACTATAATTCCCCCCAAGATACAGCAATATTACGAGCATACAAACACAAAACGGAAAGGAATTTCCACGATATATATGGGACTTTATGACAAACAACTCTGTGAGAAAACCCAAAACATGATAGCCTGGGAATCAGATATAGGGAAGACCTTCTCTATTGCAGAATGGTCAAAGGCCCTTAAACACACATTTAGTTACACGAAAAGCACAAATCTGAGAGAAATGCAACACAAAATAATACTTCGCTGGTATCTAACTCCCAGCAGACTGGCCAAAATATACAAGGAGGTCTCGCCTGAGTGTTGGAGGGGCTGCGGAGGGCGTGGAACTCTGTGCCACGTACTCTGGAGCTGTCCTAAGATAAAACCCATATGGTCACAAGTGAGAAGGCTTATAACAGAAATCACCGGAATAGGGCTCAAGCTAACCCCAGAAGTAGCTATATTGTCCATTGGCTTGGACAGTGTCCCAGTGAAATACAGAATCATAACCTCACACATATTATTAGCCACTCGTCTAGCTATTCTTAGATATTGGAGGAAAACAGAAACACCAACTATCAAAGAGATAATAAACACAATTCATCTACACGGGACATATGAGGTTCTACAATCATCAGCAGTAGGAAAACATGATGAGGTTTCAGTTCAGTGGGATCCCTGGAACATATGGTACGCTGAAAAAATTAAGCTCTCATAATCTCATAGCAAAGTATGACATAGGTGACCTACAACTGACATTCCTGACTAGATTACGAATTGGTTACTAGTTTATGTTCGTTTTATTTATGTTTTGTTCTAAAAATGTATCCTGATCAAGCGCTCTACATTATACTGAAGTAAGCACGATATGGGACCCTGGGAGCGGGGGGTCCCCTCTGTGATCGGTTGCGGCCAACTAGAGAGACCGTGGGGCCGAGAGCGGGGGGGGGCCCTCTGCCCCGGGACCGGACTGAGACTAGATCATAATATTTAGAAAATGACTAGCAGATATATGGAGGAAGTACCTATGACCTAAATGGACATATGCACGTAGGTTATAAAAACTCAGCACAACCCGATATATGTAAATGTAAAGCAAGTACTCTATATATGCACTGGTATCAAGCTTGAATTGTTAATGTTACTGTATTTAATTTTGAAATAAAAAATATTCAAAGTAAAATAAAAAAATAATTAATTGATCCCCTGCGGGTTTTGTAAGTTTGCCAGAGACAGAATATCAACCAAAGAAAAAACACTTAAAACAAATGCTATAAACTACAAAAACCTGGTCACTAACTACAAGAAACATCTTACCTCTGTGCTTGCCAACAAGGGTTTCTCTACCAAGTACTAAGTCATGTTTTGCTTGGGGATCAAATACTTATTTTGCTCACTAAACTGTTTTTTTCATATGATACAAAGAAATGAACAAGCTATCATTTTTGGGCAAACTTACAAAATCTGCCTGCTTACTGTTTTATTTTTTTTTTTGCATATTTCTCACACTTAAATGATTCAGATCATCAAACAAATTTTAATATTACACAAAGATAACCCGAGTAAATCCAAGACAGTTTTTTACTTATTATTTCATTTTTTTTAAGGGAAAGAAGCTGTTCAAACCTACCTGGCCCTATGTGAAAATGTAATTGCCCCCTCCCATGCTGAATCATGAATAAACTGTGATTAACCACAATTTTTTTGGAAAGCTGAGTTAAATTTCACTTGCCACACCCAGGCCTGATTACTGCCAGACCTGTTGAATCAAGAAATCCCATAAATAGAAGCTGTCTGACAAAGTGAAGCACACCAACAGATCACAAAAATCCACACATCATGCCACAATCTAAAAAAAAAATCAAGAACAGATTACAAACAAAGTAATGTACATGTATCGGTCTTGGAAGGGTTTCAAAGCCATTTCTAAGGCTTTGGAACTCCAGTGAACCACAGGGAAAGCTATTATCCACAAATGGAGATAACTTGGAACAGTGGTGAACCTTTCCCGGAGTGGCCGGCCTACAAAAATGACTCGAAGAGCATGACAACGACTTATCCAGGAGGTCATAAATGAACCCAGAACAACATCTAAAGAACTGCAGGCCCCAGTTGCCTCAGGTAAGATCAGTGTTCATGATTCAACAATAAGAAAGAGACTGGGCAAAAATGGCATCCATGGGAGAGTTCCAAGGCCAAAGCCACTGCTGACCAAAAAGAACACAAAGGCTAATCTCACATTTACCAAAAAACATCTTGATTATCCCCATGACTTTTAGGCAAATATTCTGTGGACTGATGAGACAAAAATTGTACTTTTTGGAAGGTGTGCATCCTGTTACATCTGGCATAAAACTAATACAGCATTTCATAACAAGAACATCCTACCAACAGTCAGAAATGGTGGTGGTAGCGTGATGGTCTGTGTCTGCTTTGCAGCTTCAGGACCTGGATGACTTACCATAATTGATGGAACCATGAATTCTGAGCTCTACCAGAAAATACTAAAGAAGAATGTCTGGCCATCAGTTTGTGACCTCAAGCTCAAGTGCACTTGGGTTATGCAGCAGGACAATGATCCGAAACACAACAGCAAGTCCACCTCCAAAACGGTTCAAACAAAGCTAAAATTAGGTTTTGGAGTGACCTAGTCAAAATCCAATTGAGATGCTGTATCATGACCTTACACAGGCCATTCATGCTGGAAAACCCTCCAATGTGGCTGAATTAAAACAATTCTACAAAGAAGAGTGGGACAGAATTTCCCCACAGCAATGTGAAAGACTCATTGCCAGTTATTGCAAACGATTGATTGCAGTTGTTGCCGCCAAGGGTGGCACAACCTGTTATTAGGGTTAGGGGGCAATTACTTTTTCACATAAAGACAGGTAGGTTTGGACAGCTTTTTTGCCTTAATAAATGAAACCATCGTTTAAAAAATGTTTGTATTTACTCTGGTTATCTTTGTGTAATAATACAATTAGTGTGATGATCTCAGTCATTTAAGTGTGACAAATATGCAAAAAAAAAAAAAAAATCTGAAAGGGGGCAAATACTTTTTCACAGCATTGTATATCTATATATAGAAATTAGTCAAGGGATTGCTGCACTTAAAATCATTTATTCAGAAATAATCACATACAGGTGAATAGCATATCATTCCAGTTCCAATATTCAACAGTTTTGGGTTGTAAAGCTTGCACCCTTCTTCAGGATGGAGCACAATTATAATAACAAGTAATCTCACATTTCCTTTTTTATTTTCATTTTCAAATTTTAAACAGAATAAAATCACAACAAAGTAACATTCAGGGGGGGGACAAAGGAAGGGGAAGAAGGGGGAAGTAGGGAGGGGGCGAGGGGGGGGGATGTAAAGTCACTTGGTCTGAAAGCAGACGGATAACCATGTCAGCCGGGAAGCAGTTCTTTTCATAGTGCTCAGGAGGGCACCCCTCCCGTCTTAGACATTTGGTCCAGTTAGACAGGCCTCCCCTCCGAGTTGGAAGGAGGTGGGGTGTTCCTCGGCTGTAAATACAAAGTGCTTGTGTAAATATCCTCTTATCACCTTCAGCGCAGGTGGGTTCTGGGCACCTAGGTCGGTCCAATGCTCCGTGACCACCTCTGTGCCTCCAAAGTCGGATACTGTATGTCCCATGGTTATCACATAGCAAAAAATGAAAAACCCGAGCATAATAGAAACAATAAAACAAACAAAGAAACAAGGAGCAAAACACATAACCAAAAGAGAGAGAAAGAAAAGAGAAAAAAGGAGAGAGAAAGGAGAAAAGGAGAGAGGGTTCTCACATTTCCTTTTATATCATCACATTTTCACATACCAGGAATCAATTAGGTAATTATTGAACAATTAAATCAGAAAAATACATTTGCATAACTTCATCCTATTCTTGGAGAGACAGCCTGACAAGGTGTAATCACTCTCCAAAATCACATAGGAAGCACTCCAACATTTTATTATTATGGGAAACATATGTAAGATAAATATGCACATATAAAAAAAAAAAAATTATATATATATATATATATATATATATATATAAACAAAATATATTTAAAAATGTATTATTTTTATCTTTACCACCAATGGGAACATCCCATCAATTTAAATATAATATGTTCATTCTTTATCTATAAACAAAACCCCAATATGTCACCAAAAAGTGTCCCCTCAGAATCACATATATATTATATTATATATATATATATATATATATATATATATATATATATATATACACTACTCTTATACTATATCCCTGCAGAGCAGATCCGAAAAA
The DNA here is from genome assembly GCA_028564925.1 of Lithobates sylvaticus. NCBI lineage: Eukaryota > Metazoa > Chordata > Amphibia > Anura > Ranidae > Lithobates > Lithobates sylvaticus. Next base: position 366,262,396 of record CM053026.1, on the reverse strand, counting down.
TATATATTCTATAAAAATAAATGCAAATCAAAGTCAGAGTTCAAACCCCTCAGTTGTAGTGTATCCAGATGATTTATCCATTGGACTTCTAATTTTCTAAGTTTAATTTCCTATTTCCCCCTTGTCTATTTATGGGAACAGCATCAATTACCATATATCTGAGTTGCGAAACAGTGTGGCCCATTTCAACAATATAATATAATACATATATATAAAACAGATGTATAGGAGGGGCTAACTAATAAGGTCAAGATTTGAGCTATCACACCTTTAGGCTTTCTCTATATTATTGTAAAAAAACTCACAATTTCAAATCATTACCAAAAAGTATTGTAATACATTTACTACACGGCATGCATTTGTTGTCATGTGGTGCTTTACAAAAAAAAAAAAAAGTGGAAAAGGCCTGTGTTTTTCTCTGTTTACATGAGACTATTGTCAATAACTGGTTTGCCTTAATGCAACACACATTAACCACTTGACCTCTGGAAGATTTGCCCCCCTTCATGACCAGGCTATTTTTTGCAATACGTCACTGCGTTACTTTAACTGACAATTGCATGGTAATTTAACACTGCACCCAAATAAAATGTATGCAAATTTTCCTACAAATAGAGGTTTATTTTGGTTGTATTTGATCAACTCTGAGTTTTTTATTTTTTGCGGTATAAACAAATTTTGAAAAAAAAAACAATATTCTTTACTTTCTACTATAAAATATATGCAAGAAAATAATCGAATTTCTTCATAAATTTAGGTCAGTATGTATTTTGCTTCATATTTTTGGCAAAAAAAAAAAACAATAAGCGTATATTGATTGGTTTGCGCAGAAGGTATACTGGCTACAAACTATGGGATATATTTATTTTATTTTTACTAGTTTTGGCGGCGATCAGCAACTTATAGCATGATTGCGATATTGCGGTGGACATTCTGACACTAACTGAAACTTTTGACACATTTTAAGAACATGAGATTGGGAAGGGGTTAACATCAGGGGCTGTTCAAAGGGTTAACTGCATGTCTAACCAGTGTTTTTCTGAACTGTGTGAGGTGCTTTTACTAGGGAAAGAGATATAATTTATTCCTTGCTTTGCAGGGTCACAAATCCCATCCCTCTCCCCTATCAGAATAGCAATCTGCCTTGTTTACATAGGCAGATTGCAGTTCTGTCTTTCTGCCCCATGATCGGCAAGTCCCAGCAGACATTGAGTACCCTGCACCCTCCGTTTGGCTCCCGCTGTGTATAATGACAGTGGAAGCAAGCTGCCTGCCGCACACATGTTCATCCCCTACCCGGAAGTGTCAGATCACGTATGTATACGTGATCCGGTGCACAGATGCTGCCCTGTAGCATTAAAACTGCTATAGGGCGGACCTAAAGTGGTTAATGCCCAACATATCATATGTTAATGCATTCACCTGCAATGGTCAGGTGTGACAGGACCCTTAACAATATGTACAGGTATTCTTTGTAAAAAAATAGAAAAGAATAATAAGAACCCAATACCCTTCCTGCTCACCTTTTTGTGTTGACTTGTAAAAAAGTTTATGTATTCTACCTAAATATTTACATCTATAACTCTTCTGTTAGAAAGTTATAAAGCTCTCATAAAACATGTTTCTTCAAATATTTATCATAGCATACAATGTAGTTGGACAGTTAGTCTTGATTTCTGAATCCTTGGTTGCTTAGATCAATGTAAATCACAATACACTGTCACTTATATGGCAAGAAAAATTGTTATTTTTTCCTTTATTTGCATATATTTGCATGTTATAAAATTTTAACATTTTCCCCTGTGACATTTGTGTTTATTTACGGGTACATAAATCTTTTATCATTTTGTTTCAATTTAATAGCATGAAATGAAATGCTTCCTTATGGAAATGGAAAAAATTGACATGGAGATAATGCTCAAAATGCAGTACTTCTTATAAACTCGGGCATTGTGCTAAAGTGTTTTGCTTTAGGGCTTGTTCAAAATATATTCATTGACCTGCATTTTTCTGCACTAAATAAACGCTGGTCATTGCATATAAAACTATGTGCACAATTCACATGTCTAACATGGTGTGATGTGCGGTATAGAAAAATGCAGCATTTCTGGATGGCATCACATATCACTCTACAGCCGCGCAATGCATTGCACTGCTGTACAGAGGCATGAATGAACTGTCACTTTAAAGTGACACTTCAAATAAAGTAAAATAAAACAAGCAGTGTGATGCTTTCAAGCTCCCTGCAGGGGATGGCACTACACTAGCCTGCACAGTAAAATTCTGAATTTTAATGTGGACCCAGCAGTCATGGTAGTGTGGACCCAGTGGACCCAGGGGTCATGGTACATGTTGGCACCAATGACAAAGTGAGAAGGTGGAGAGTCCTAAAAAATTAAAAATCTTACAGGACAACTTCATGTCCCAATTGGTGGATTCCAGTGGCTGCTGGTGCTCAAAACATTTTGGGGGGGTGCAATTTTTTTTTGAAAAAAATCATCAATTTCAGCCACTGTGCCATCAAACGCTACCACTGTGCCCATCAAACGCTGCCCCTCTGCCCATCAAATGCTGCCACTGTGCCCAAACGCTGCCACTGTGCCATCAAATGCTGCCACTGTGCCCTCAAACGCTGCCCCTGTGCCCTCAAACGCTGCCACTGTGCCCATCAAACACTGACACTGTGCCCATCAAATGCTGCCACTGTGCCCTCAAACGCTGCCACTGTGCCCTCAAACGCTGCCACTGTGCCATCAATTGCAGCCACTGTGCCCATCAAACGCTGCTACTGTCCCCTCAAACGCTGCCACTGTGCCCATCAAATGCAGCCACTGTGCCCTCAAATGCTGCCACTGTGCCCATCAAACGCTGCTACTGTGCCCTCAAATGCTGCCACTGTGCCCATCAAATGCAGCTACTGTGCCCTCAAATGCTTCCACTGTGCCTAAACGCTGCCACTGTGCCATAAAACGCTGCCCCTGTTCCCTCAAATACTGCCACTGTGCCCAGCAAATTATTTTGGGGAAAAAATCATCAATTGCAGCCACTGTGCCATCAAACGCTGCCACTGTGCCCATCAAACGATGCCACTGTGCTCAAACGCTGCCACTGTGCCCTCAAACGCTGCCACTGTGCCTATCAAATGCAGCCACTGTGCCCTCAAATGCTGCCACTGTGCCCAAACGCTGCCACTGTGCCCATCAAATGCTGCCACTGTGCCCATTAAACAATGCCAATGTGCCCATTAAACGCAGCCACTGTGCCCTCAAATGCTGCCACTGTGGCATCAATTGCAGCCACTGTGCCCATCAAACGCTGCCACTGTTCCCTCAAACGCAGCCACTGTGCCGATCAAACGCAGCCACTGTGCCGATCAAACGCAGCCACGTGCCCTCAAATGCTGCCACTGTGCCTTCAAACACTGCCACTGTGCCCATCAAACGCAGCCACTGTGCCCAAACGCTGACACTGTGCCATCAAACGCTGCCACTGTTCCCTCAAACTCTGCCACTGTGCTCATCAAATACTGCCCCTGTGCCCATTAAACGCTGCCACTGTGCCATCAAATGCTGGCAGTGTACCCATCAAATGCTGCCAGTGTGCCCATCATATGCTGCAAGTGTGCCAATCAAATGCTGCCAGTCTGCCCATCATATGCTGCCAGTGTCCCCTGCCAAAGGAATGCATGCGTCTGGCATCCTGAAAGGGGCCGGGCGCATGGATAGGGAGGCGGCAGCAGGGATAGGGGGGGTGGCACACGTGCACCCACAATGCACGGGCCGCCACTGGTGGATTCCCAAACTAGAAAGAGTGTCCTGCTAGATTTTTTAATTACAAACCATCCTAGTCTGAGCTTAGATGTGGAAATACGGGACAACTTAGAATCTAGCGATCATAGGATGATCACATTTCATGTAAAACATAGAAAAAAGGAGGCGCGAGGGAAGAACAAGAGCACTAGATTTCACACAAGTCAATTTTTCTGAACTGTCATTGCTACATAAACAAGTGGGGTAATTGTGCGCTACTCGAAGTGTTGAATAAGAATAAATAATAAATAAATAAAAAGTGTAATAAATGTTGTATATAGCTGCTAGACTTTTATAGTGTCACCAGCACCAAAATTATATAATAGCAATCAAGTGAAACAGCGCTATATATATACATTTGTAAATATCCACTAAAGTACAGTATTCAAAAAATGTCACAATACAATGTGCAAAAAAAAGTTGCTTAAATTCAATCAAAATGCAAAATGATGCATGATGTGAAGTTAAAATAACAATGATAGTCCAAAAGAGGAGGGAGAGAGAAGAAATGTGTGCAAGTGTGTAAAAAAAAAATATAATGTGATGAAAGCTTGTAGATCACTTTTACAATCCACACCTAGCCTCTCGCCTCCAAGATAGACCCAAGTGATCCTAGTCGCGCATCCAGATAATAATCCTTAAGCCCCATACATCCTATCGGACAATGTTGTCGGAAATTCCGACCGTGTGTAGGCACCATCGGACAGTTTCCATTGGATTGTCCGACGGACAAAGTCCTATCTCCTGCTGGATAGATTTTTTGACAACAAAGTCCGATCACACCAAAATCGATCGTGTGTAGCGTAGTCCGACGGACAAAGTGCTACGCATGCTCAGATCACATTACAAGACCAAAGCTATTGGCTACTAGCCTCTACGTAGTCCCGTCGTAGGCAACAAACGTCACCATGTTCAGAATGATCGGATTTTCCGACAACTTTGTCCGACCGTATGTATGCAACACCAACATCGGACAAAGTACGACGGACAGGATCCGACGGAACTGGTCCTCGGAAAATCCGAGCGTGTGTATGGGGCATTAGGCTTCATGTACGCGAGACATTGTTTAACCTCTCCTGAGCGATTCAACTTGACAGCTAGAAACCAGTGTCTAAAAACATCCATTTTGCTGCGTTTACATGCCGCATTTAGCCGCTTTTGCGTCTAGAGGCTTTTGAAAAAAGAAAATGGAAACGCTGCTAAACGCGAGTTATCACATTTAGCAGCTTTTACAAGCTGTTGCAGGTATTTGCCATTTCAAATGCATCTGAACATCCGTCCTCAACTGCCTAGAAACGACTATAAACGACCCTGTGTACATGAGTTCAGAGGCAGCTGAAAAAAATGCCCAACTGCTCCTGAAGGTCCGTTTACCAGCAAGAGTGTACATGAGGCATTAGTGGCAATCTGTGCTTCCTTCTTTTCTGATGGCGATATCTCAGCTGAACAGAAAAAATGACTGCAGCTGTAGAGGGGAAAACGGCCTGATTAAATACACCAACGCTAACCATAGAAACCGCATACAATTACTTCAAAGCTTTGAGGCATTGTGTAGATAAACAGCGAGCAGACATATGTTAACAAATGGTGTCTATAGAAACCACACCAACTTCTTAATTAATACCCAAATGGACAATTGGTATAAGAGTGACACAAATCTTCCAAGGTAAATGGCTAATGCCGCGTACACACGATCGGAATTCTCGTTGCAAAAAGCTCTGATGGTTTTCCGATGGAATTCCGCTCAAGCTGTCTTGCCTACACACGGTCACACCAAATTCCGACCGCCAAGAACGCGGTGACGTCCACCACGTACGACAAGACTAGAAAAGGAAGGTTCAGCACCACGTACCCTTTGGGCTCCTTCTGCTGATCTCGTGTTATCGCGTGTTAGTAGAAGTTTGGTTAGAGACAATTCTGTGCTTCAGATCGTTCCTGCTCTACAGTTTGTGCTTGTCGGTGCGCATCTGCTTATCAGTGCGTGTAGTCAGTTCGCATTTGTTTGTCTTTGCGGCCTATATATTTATATATAGTACGCTTTGATTTTCAGTGCTTATTGTCCGCTCGTTGCTGATTTGCATTTCATCTTTCAGGCCTTGCTGTTTATCAGTGCTTTCTTTAGTCCGTTCTGACCAGCCGACCGTTTTGAAGCCATGTTGCGTGTATGTACTCGTCGTAGAGTTCGTGCTGTGCGGGGGCTTGGTGTTGGGGTTCTTACTTTGACACAAGCCCAGTCCATGAACAGGGCGAGGAGGAGTTCATGGACCAAGAATTGGTTGCTCCAGCGTGACCAATTCTCGCACATGCCTTTGCTTCGTGAGATCCGGGAGAATAATCCTGATGATTTCAGGAATTATCTCTGGATGACCGACCACCTTTTTCACTGTCTGTTGGCTTTGCTGTCCCCATATATTAGCAGGCAGGATACCTGCATGCGGCAAGCCATCACTGCGGAGCAGAGGTTAGTTGCCACGTTGAGGTACTTGGCGACAGGGAGAAGCCTTCAGGACCTCAAGTTCTCCACAGGCATCTCCCCCCAGGCTCTGGGGATCATTATTCCAGAGACCTGTTCTGCCATCATCCAGGTCTTGCAGAAGGACTATATGAGGGTAAGTTTTATCCTTTAAAATCACATTCTATGTATTTACTGTTTGCTAATACATTTCTTTCATCGTTCCCAAATTACCAGGGTTTCATTATGCTGTAATATGCTGTGCCCCTTTGTCCTCATGCATGTTGGATTTTTGTATGTTCCTTTTTTGTCCTTCATGCATATTTGCCTTCACTACCCCCCCCCCCTCCCCCAGCATGCTTTTCGGGGCCCATATACTCCTAGTCTAGTCAGTTAACAATGTATTTTGTCAGGTCCATTGTAATGCTTTACCCTAAACACCCCCTAAAAATTGTATACTACAAGAAATGTTATACTGATGTTGGCCAACAATGTTTGTGTATAATCTGCTTGTAATGTTTATTAGCAAAATTACTAATTCGATTTTTATTGTTTGACTCCACAGTTTCCTTCAACGCCACAGGAATGTCAGACTGTGGCCTCCCAGTTTGCCCAGCGGTGGGATTTTCCTAACTGCAGAGGGGCAATCGATGGGAAGCACGTCCACATCGTCCCACCACCCCATTCAGGGTCATACTATTTTAACTATAAGGGGTTTCATAGTATCGTGTTGATGGCGGTGGTGTCGGTGACATATGAGTTTCTATATGTGGACGTGGGGAGGAATGGCCGGATGTCGGATGGAGGAGTATTTTCCCAGACAGAGTTTTACTGACGTCTCGAGAGTGGTGGCTTGGGATTGCCACCCCTGGAGGAGAATGTCGAAGGACTGCCATTTGTCTTCGTTGCAGATGAGGCTTTCGGATTGGGAAACCATCTCATGAGGCCATTCCCCCAGAGGACCCTCACCCCAGAGAAGAGGGTTTTTAATTACCGGCTGGCCAGAGCCAGAGGAGTCGTGGAGAGCGTGTTTGGGATTCTGGCCAGCCAGTTCCGCCTGTTTCAAACGGCCATTAATATGGCGGAATACAAACTTAATAACATTGTCTTATCTTGTTGCATCCTGCACAACTTTTTAAAAAGAAACAACCCAAATTATGTGGTCACAGTTGGGCCTGACGCTGGACTTCAGCAATCCATGATGTCCCTGGAAGCAGCCCGTCCTGGCTTGCCCCCCCAAAGCACCCATGAAGTGCGACAAAATTATTTGCAATATTTTTCAGGCAGCACTTTTGGAATACATTTTACATTTAATCTGGTAAAATCTTGATTTTAATTTCCTGCTTGTGTTTCTTTTTTGTGTCTCCTAGTGCACTTGTAGTGCCAAGTGGTTTGTATATTATTACATAACACCCATTGTCACTGTAAACACCAATTTCAACACAAAAAAAATGCTATTGATCATTGAAAGAAGAAGCCACACATTGTTGAGTAAAAATCCTTTTACTCCGAACACATTCACATATGCGTTATCTACATATTTTTTTGGGGTTACGTTACATAAACAGCCATGTCCAAACACAACATACACAACTCTGGAACTTAACAAAGTTCAACATAGAAAAACTTTTAAGGCAAGATCACACATTATATTGTCCAAAATGTGTGGATCTTGCCTTCATCAGATGGGGTGAAGTCACCCCTGTACAAGCCTAATTTTGAAGATGCACACAAATTGGGAGTCAAACTGGGGATTTACATCCTGATCCCATGCCTAATGTCAACATGTGCTATCTCCCATCATGGGGGATCAATGGATGTGTTTTGGGGGTGCAACCCCTTCCTCTCACAGACTTGAGTTTTGAGGAAGGGGTTTGCAGGCACAAAATGCGTACATTGATATCCCCTGATGGCAGACAGTACATGTTGACATACTGTGTGCATCTTCAAAATTAGGCTTTTTAAAATGTTGTACAAATTGTAAATAAAAAAAATGGTTGAAATTTTAGATAAAATTATATTCTTCCAAGGACATCAATCATGTTCTTAAGTTTAACTTCAATATCCATATTTTTTTTTAATAATGTCTAAATCCTGACTACACCACATGATGTCCTGGATTAGCCTTTGGGCACTGTCACTGGTGAAATGATCTGATTGTTCTTCCACAACCTGTACATCACCTAAAAATCAAAAAAAAACACCATGTATTATAAATATGCAGGCATACGTGTCTTATTACCTGAATCTGGTGTGTCAGACACTCACCTGTTGTGGTCTCAATCTCGATCACCTCTCCTTCCTCCACATCCTCAGATTGGGACCTCTGTTCCCCTTCTTCAGGAGGTGGGGGGTCCATGGTGATGTCATATGTCCCGATTCTTTGCTCCCCTATGAGATTAAAACAAAAAGTATACTTAGCACACAGATTTTTGAGGCAACAAATATGAATGATAAACATTGCTTGGACTTGGGGGACAATTGTCTGTTTGGGCAGAATTCCAAGCTGAAGACATAATTTATTCACTTACTAAAGCTAGAATACTTGCCTTTTTTGGACAAGTTTCCCACCTGGAGACACCCCAAGTATCCACTGGAGTACCTGTGTTTGACACCCTAAAAAGTTTGTTCTGGTGTCCCACACTAGTGCACCTGAGTCCAGATGTGTAAACAGCTGCTGAGTGTCCTCTACATACATTACACTGAATAAAGTTTGCTAGTCCTTCTAGGTTCAAACACATCTAGACAACAATGTCCTAAACCTCTTGGATTAACTTAAAAATTTGCAGGAACAAATGTATTTAATCAGCTATCTGGGAAAACATTGTATTTTTGTAAACAAACTAGGTTTCCATCGACCAATTACTGTGCGTATGACCATGAAAGTAGCCATTTTTGAATGTACAACACCTTATTAAGGAAAAACACATGGCGCAGCATGCAATATTAATAATAATAGGAACACACGAAAAATACTTAATTTTTCAAAGAACTTTCTTGATCTTTCTGTACTGATCCTGCTCCCTTAATTTGAGGTCCGACCAGCGTTTCCTCAGTTGATCCTTGGATCGTCGTACCCCAAAATTCCTGTACAGACTCTTCACAACTTTATTCATGATCTTGGCCTTTGTCATATTTGGGTTTAAGTACAGACCATAATTCCCGTCATAGTCATTACTCTTCAAGATGTCGACCATCTACAACATCTCCACAAAGGACATATTTGAGGCCTTAAATCTAGTCCTGGATCGTGACGTTTCAGGCTCCGGGCTTTCCTCCTTCTCGTTACTGGAATTATGCACCTGCTGTGTCTCCGCTATGTTCCTCTCCCACTGCGATGAAAGAGACGGGGCAGGGAATATTCTAGAAAGAAAGTCAGGGGCGGGGCGACGCGGGCGGGGTTTCACGCATGCGCAGTGTATATAAAGCTTAAAACTCGTGTTTGTCGTAACTACGTTCTGTGTGCAGAGGAAGGAGGAACAGAAGCAAAAAACGTTATAACGAAGGTAAGATTTTAACTTTGGTGACATGAGCGGCCTATACTGAATCTAGATTGATGCCTATATTGTGTTAAAAGATTATCCTGAGATTTGTTTTTTGTCTTTTGTTTGGTCTTGCAGAGAAAATGTATCCATTTAAAGCCCAAGAATTCCTGGGGTAATTCCTAGATAAATACCGTGATATGCGCAATTTATGGGAGGTTAAAAACCCTTTATATCACAACAAAGCAGTTAGGAAGACAACGCTGGAGAAATTGCTTGCATTTGTTCAGACTCGGGCCCCCAATGCAGACATGAGGTCTCTGTAAACTAAAAGTGGTATCTTGAGAAGCACCTATAGGATGGAGTATCAGAAGGTCCAGCAGTCCCTGAGGTCAGGAGCTGTAGCAGAGGATGTGTATGTACCCAGTCTGTGGTACTACAGCAGGATGTGTTTTCTTGATGACCAGATTGAGGGCAGGGAATCGTTTTCAACTCTTCCGGCACCCCTTCCCTCCAGCCTTCCATCCAGCTTTCCATCCAGCCTTCCCTCAACCCCAGCTAAGGCTTCCGTGGACCAACCTGTGCCTTCCATCCAGGAAGAGATTGAGGATCCCAGATGGAGCCAGGTATAGTTTTTTTAGACATATTTTTTATGTGAAAATGATTGTTGGTAACTAGATGTTATTATTGAGAATAAATGAATGAATTAACAAAAAGTGTTCCACATATCAATAGACAGAAGTGGCCAAAAATGATTGTGACAAGAAGGAAAAATGCTGGGCAAAAATGATAGTCTTTTCTATTTATTAACATTAAATTTGCAACAGTCATGTGCTGAAAATTGTGTGTTTGATGAACAAAAAACTAAAACTATGTCCCTTTTTCATACACAGGATGACCTCAGCCAGGACGAGGCTCTGGCAAGTGGCACACAGGAGGAGGCAGGGGGAAGTGTCAGCCAGGAGGTGGCAGGGCCCAGTAACACCCAATCCCAGGTGCCTCCCCTCATCCTTCCATACAAAAGGCCCAGGAAGGGCACGAAAACAGAGGCGGCAGCACTGGCCCTCATCAAGGAGGCTAATGACACCCTGAAATCCCCCCTTGATGCTGTAGAGGCCTATGGCATCTACATAGCCTCCAATTTACAGCAAATTGGGGAGGGCCAATGGCGCAAATGTGAAAAAAAATATTTTTACAACCATCCACAAGGGGTTGAGTGGTGAAATTACTGAGGGCGACCACCTGTGTTCTCTCCCACATCATCCTCCTGCCACAAGTCCACCTCCAGAGCCACAGCCTCCAGGGAAGGCTGCAGGGAAGGCTGTACGGAAGACAAGAAAGTGATTGCCTACCTTCACTCTGGTCTGAGAGAACACGCAGCCTGTTGTAGTACCACAGCCTGGGGACATATATATCATCTGCTGCTGTTCCTGTTCTCTGGGATTCCTGGCCCAGATTGACCTCCTTTCTATATAGACTTCTCAAGCTACCAAGTTTTTGAGCCACAAAGTTAATGTGTGCCTTTAAAAATGCTAGTTTTACCAGACCGAGCGGTTCCATCTCGTACTGGATTCTGAGCATGCGTGATTTTTGGCATGTCGGAATTGCATACTCACGTTAGGAATTTCCAATAGAAAGTTTTCCCATCGGAATTCCGATCGTGTGTACGCGGCATTAGAGATAACCATTAACTAAGAGCAGGGAATATAATAATAAAAAAAAAAAATATGAATAAATTAAATAAAATTAAAAAATAAACAATAAAATAAAATAAAAATAGAAATAATAAAAAAAAAAAAATTTAAGATAACATTTTAAAATAATAAATAAAATAAAAAATAAATAAATAATGAGTAAAATATATATATATATAATTTTTTTTCAATATACTCATTACTTATTTTTATTTTAATTTTAATTTTATTTATTATTTTAAAATGTTATCCTTATTTCTATTTTTAATTTTATTTAATGTATTCATATTTTATTTTAGGGGGGTGTGAAAAAAAAATAATATTACAATATCCCCAAAAGCATCAGGTGTGAATGACAAAAATGCCTAATAATCCATAATAGGAAACTAAGGTAAAATACATATACAACTCCTTCTGTTTTGCATGAGATAAATTCTCTAATATTGTATTTCTTTCCTGTGGTGGTTGCACTGAATTCTTATTTTTTCTTTTTCTTGAATGTTGTATGTCGGCAAGCATAGCAATTCTCGCAACAATAGAAACCCTTCCCCTCAAAGAAGATAAAAAATTTCTTAGAACGCTATTAGATCTCTGAGTGTGGGAGCTCTTCTATATATAAATCGTCTATCAGAACATTCCAATGTTTTCGAATGATGGCTTCAAATTTTTTAAATTGCATGTTGTAATCAAAAAGCAACGCAATTTCCAAATAATTAGATTCTCTTTTTCTTTGTTTCTTAATAGGTTTTCTCTTTCTTTTCAACTTCTTCTATCTTTTGTTGTAGGAAAGCTCTTTTGCAGCCCTTCTTGATGAAACATTCTTCAATTAGTTCAGCATGTTGTTTATAATAATTTTTTTTGCAGTTCTACTGAGTTTAATAAATTGGCCTTTTGGAATTTTCATCAGCCATGACGTATGATGACAGCTATCTGTGGGGGAGATAACTATTGCTACCAACTGTTTTGAAATAGGTTTTGGTTTTTATTTTATCCTCTTCATGCCAAATTTCTAAATCTAAAAAGTTTATTTTAAATTTGTTTCCCACGATAGCTTGATATTCTTCTCATTAATATCCAGATCCTGACCAAATTGTAGAAGGCTATCCTTGTCTCCTTTCCAAATAATAAAAATAAAAATATCTTTGATATCATTGGAGATTAGCAATGCTTGGGGTATATTTAGCCCCCATCACCACTCCCTGTAATTGTTTCAAGCAGAGGTCTCAAACTGGTGGCCCTCCAGCTGTTGCGAAACTACAAGTCCCATGAGGCATTGCAAGGATGACAGTTACAAGCAAGACTCTCATAGGCAGAGGCATGATGGGACTTGTAGTTTTGCAACAACTGGAGGGCCGCCAGTTTGAGACCCCTGGTTTAAAGTATTTGTGGTCATACAAAAAATAGTTATGGCTTAACCACATGCCGACTGGGCCATAGCCGAAAGACGACTACAGCGCGGTCGGCTTATTCTGGGTGGATGTCCGTGGGACGTCCTCCCAGAACCTTGCTCCCACACGCCCCCTGGGCTGCGCACTCTGGAACATCCGTGACATCACAGATCACGGCTGATAGCGGCCATTTACCACGTGATCGCTCTGTCAAACCGGCGTCACGTCATGACGCCGGTTCCTCCCTCCCCTCTCTGTACAGATCAGTACAGTGAAAAGGGAGAAGCAGAGAGGGGTAGAGATGGCAGCAGCGCTGTGGGCTGGATGTGTAGTGCCCACAGCGCTGCTCTGTGACAGTACTCTGCCAGCACTGTGCAATACTCTACCAGCACTGTGCAATACTCTACCAATACTGTGCAATACTCTGCCAATACTGTGCAACGCTGCAATACTCTGCCAATACTCTGCCAATACTCGCCAATACTCTGCAATAAATTTTAATAGAAACAAAGAATGTTTTTATTTTTTTGTTACCGAATTTTCAGTCTTTTTTGATTTATAGCGCAAAAAATTAAAAACCCAGCGGTGATTAAATATCACCAAAAGAAAGCTCTATTTGTGTGAAAAAAGGACAAAAAATTCAATAATTGACATTCAAAGTGTGAGAGCACCGAAAGCTGAAAATTGGTCTGGTTAGGAAGGGGGTTTAAGTGCCAAGTGGGTAAGTGGTTAAACTGTATTCCAAGCATTCCAGAAGAAACTTACTTTGTTTTCACTTCAGACCACTGAATTTGCTGAGAGCCCATCTTGTGGCTGATAGGGCATCTTGGTGACTGATATTAGTGTATAAAGATGCTACATCTGCTGTAGTCAAATAAATTTAATCCATGTCTAGTTTAACATCATTTAATAATATCTTTCAAATATGACTTTGTTTCTTGTACCACTGGTTATAGAAACCTAAATATTCCCCCAGTCTTGTCCTACTGAACTTATACCATTGGTGAACAGTCTCCCCAGAGGACTTTCTTTGTTTTTATGAATTTGACAATAGCTCCCCTTTGTCAGTGGGTCTTACAACTATATTCTTTTTTTCTTCAAGTTGTTTTATTCCTTTTCTTATTTCTATTGGTTTCTATGCCTTTTTAACTTGTATTTTTATTTAAATCCTGTATCGCCATTCCTTTGAAAACATCAATGTGTCCTTCATTTCCTTGTGGGGAATTGAAAAGAGAGATTTGTTTCTCAAATGTGCATAACAGTCAATGTTCACGGACCTTCTTATTGTTGTTTCTCCTGGTTTCGATAGCATATATTTTTTTATATTTAGTTTCTGTGTAAATTTCTGTATATCTATATATGCATCACATTTATTACAATTATTTTTGGGAGCAAACTTAAGACCTTTATCCAAAGTTTTTAATTCTTGTTGTGTTAGGTCAATTTCACTGATATTTACAATGCCATTCCCTAATTCATACAATATGTATTCTTTCCCTTTCATGTGTGTTTGCCAGGGATGGAGCCCGCACTGCCGGTGGGTTGGTTTCTGCCCTGTATGTCCACTTCTGACAGGGCTCTGACTGGCTTGCTGTGCTGAGCTTAGTAATTATGTCCTTGTGGCAATCAACATTGCTATGAGCGCTACTGTGCATGTCTGGCAATCAGGTGGCTTATAATAGGGCTGTTGTATGTGTCTCGAAACACCGCTTACGAAGTCCCGCCCACTGGGATGATACGCGTATGGGAGGACCTGAACACATCAGCAGCAGCCACCCTCCACTCAGTCTCTGTGAGACATGCTTGCAGATTGCGGCAAAAATTTCCTTCTTAGCACTGGGATCACAGTGCTTCACTGTTGAGTAGTTTTACTTTTGGATTTAAATAAAATGTACTGAGTTTATAAGGAGAGCACTATGGATGTCTCATTTTGATCTTACATGGTTCAACAAGGTTTGTCTGTAACAACATTGATTGGGAAATCTGATGAGCGATTTGGAGCAGTAAAGCAGTGGATGTGTAATGTGAGCTGGATCTCTGGAAAACATCTCTACCTCTTTAACCCCTTGTGAGGGGAAGGCTTTTGTAGACTTATCTGTTAGCTCAGTAGGTCCACTGTGCAAGGTGAGCGGCCTGTATTTCTGTCAGTGGTGGCATTTTCACAAGTCTGCACAACATTGCAAAGCATCTTTACCAGCACAAGTGTTAATTTGCTGAAGTTTTTAAATTCATATATTTATTAATCCTTAGTGATTTAGTCTAGTTTTACTCAGTGATGCACTATTTATGTTTTTAAACGTATCACCAGCAAAGCAGCTTCATTATTAGCCCATTAAAGAAGAAGAGAATGTGCGCTGCATTTGGAGATTTCATAATTTGCCACGTCACAAATGTTAATTCTCCATTACGAACGCTAGTTTACAAGACCGACCGCTTCTGCTTCCGAGCATGCATTTTTGTACTTTGGACTTTTGTCCGACAGACTTGTTTACACACAATCGGAAAGTCCGACAACACACGTTTGTTGACGGAAAATTTTAAGACATGCTAGCCAACATTTGTTGGCGGAAAGTCAGACAACAACTGTCCGATGGAACATACACACAGTCGGATTTTCCACCAACAGCCGGACATCCAACATTTCCCGTCGGAAAATCTGATCGTGTGTATGGGGCTTTAGACCACATCTGGAGTATTCTGTCCTGTTCTGGTCACCACTCCTCAGAAGGGATGTTCTGGAACTGGAGAGAGTGCAAAGAAGGGCAACAAAACGAATAAAGGGACTGGAGGACCTCGATTACGAGGAACGACCAAACACGAAATCTACTCTTGCGGGAGAAACGACGCTTGAGAGGAGATATGATAGCGACTTACAAATACCTCAATGGTGATCCCAGCATAGAAAATAAACTATTCAGTCTCAAGGAGTGTAAGAGAACACCTGGACACACTATGAGATTGTAGGAGAAGCGGTTTAATCTTAAACTGTGCAAGGGGGGTTTTCACTGTCAGGGTAATAAAGATGTGGAACTTTCTTCCACAGTTGGTGGTGGCTGCAGGGAGTATGGATATTTTTAAGAGACACATGGATGTGCATCTTAGGGTACTTTAAAATTGGGGCAGTGCCGGATAAAACTAGCGGCACTTTACTGCTGTTATAGCGGCGTTTTTCAGCCGCTAGCAGGGCGCTTTTAAGAAAGGGTTAAAAGCACCTGTGTTAGGGCGCTGCCAAATCGCTTTGCAGACGCTTCGGCAGCACTGCCCATTCTTTTCAATCTCCTGCACCGCCCAAAAGATGCTGCTTGCAGGACTTTTCTTCCCGTCCTGCAAGCACACCCGCCCCAGTGTGAAAGCACTCAGGCTTTCACACTGGGGAGGCATGAGAGACAATTTTCAGGTACTTTACAGGCACTATTTTAAGGGTTAAAATACCTGAAAAGCACCCCAGTGTGAGATTACCTTTAAAGAACACAACATACAGGGTTATGGGAAATAATTAAAGACACTGACACATGTGCATCTACACAGGTTGAACTGGATGGACTATTGTCTTTATTCAACCTTACCTTCTATGTAACTATGTACAGAAAGTGTTAATTTCACTGAAATCTACATATATATATACTGTATACAGAAAATACTTTTCAATACTGCACAGAAACTGTTGAAAGGAATCATTTACCCAAGAACATATATTTTAACCTATATAATTAGATTGATCAACTGTTGAGCCACAACGTTTCCCACATGTTAAGCTCCATGCTATCCCCATCAACAGCTTTCATTGACCCAAAACAACAATATTTTTAATTTGGATGTCCCCCTTAGAAACAAATTCAGATTATAATGTCATTAGCATTCAGCCCTAAATTTGCCAGTTTGATTTGTAAAGAAAAAAGCCTGGCCAGGGACACCCCCCCCCCCCCCCTCCACACACACACATAGACAAATAAACACCTATTTAATAAAATAACTTGTCTAAATATACAGCCCCTGCGGGCCGCGCGGGGGCTTGCTCTGTGATCAGTGAGTCAATGAGACTCGGCTGATCACAGATCTGAATAAGGGGCCGATCCCGGTCCCTCACCACGTGATCTGCTGTCAGCCAATGACAGCTGATCATGTGATGTAAACCAATCCGGCAATGGGCTTTTTTTCCCCTCACGCTGATAGCGTGAGGAGAAAAAAAACCTGATTACCATCTAGAGTAAATGGGACATCAGTTTTGCACACTCCAGGCCCACTGCCTCTAAGCAGTGCCCACCAGTGCCACCTACCAGTGCCACCTATTAATGCCCATAAGTGCTGCTAATCAGTGCCCATCAGTGCCTCATCATCAGAGCCACCTATCAGTGCTGCCTATTAGTGTCCCCTACCAGTGCCTATCAGTGCCACCTATCAGTGTCAGCTTCCAGTGCCTATCAGTTCCCTTCAGTGCCACCTATCAGTGCCTATAAGCACCACCTATCAGTGCCTATCAATGTCACATATCCATGCAGCCTGATCAGTGCAGCCTCATCAGTGCCACCTATCAGTGCCCACCAGTGCCACCTTATAAGTGCCTATCAGTGCTACCTATCAGTGCCCATCAGTGAAGCCTCATCAGTGCACATCAATGAAGAAGAAAAATTACCTGTTTGCAAAATTTTATAACAAACTATGAAAACTGATTTTTTTTTTGTTTAAATGTTTGGTATTTTTTGTTTGCTTAGCAAAAAAAATCCCCCCAGTGACGATTAAATACCACCAAAAGAAATCTCTGTTTGTGTGAAAAAAATTATAACAATTTCATATGAGTACAGTGTAGCATGATCGCGCAATTGTCATTCAAAGATTGACAGTGCTGAAAGATGAAAATTGGCCCTGGCAGGAAGGGGGTTTTTTTTTTTTGTTTTCAAAACGTTTTTATTTAAGAAGAATAACAGAAAGTACAAACAATGATATTAAACACGTTCGTCTGTGTCATAATCATATCATATAGTACAATTACGTATTGTAACATCAACAAAGCCGAGGTGACTTATCCAAAGAAATTAAGGGACAAACAAAATCTGGGATTACCTCTAAACCGTGTCACTAACATGCTAAACATCCCGTAGGAAATGATCATGAAGGGAGAGTTGTACATAAATAAAAAATAGCAAGCGAGAAATGAGAAAAGAGGGATAAAAATAAAGACAAAAACAAATCAAAAAAAAGGGGAGGGGTGCATATTATATAATTAACAGGACAGTTCGGTCATTCTAGGAGTCTGTGAACAATCCATGGGTTCCATTTCGCATCAAATACTGGAATCGTATCATGAAGGGTATGGAATATCTTTTCAGCTAGCATCGTATGGTCTATACGTGCAACAACCTGGGCCCAGGGGACTACCGGGGATTTCCAATGGAGAGCCACCGTCCAGAGTACTGCTGTGCACATTGAGTGGATCAATCTTATCAAGGGCTTTGAAGTGTCTGGGGGGGATTGGAACAGTATACAGTGATAAAGGGACAGATGGACTTGACTCCCTGCCAGGGCATCTATCAGTTTGAGTAGCTCAGACCATGTCTTTTGGGCGATGGGGCAGTCCCAGAACAGGTGTCTAAATGTCCCCAGGGTGTTGCACCCTCTAAAGCAGTTGGGCGATGTAAGAGGGTAGATCTTGTGTAGGCGTGATGGAGTATAGTACCATCTGGTTATGAGTTTGATGGCCGTTTCTCTGATCGTGAGAGATTTGGTGCATTTTCTAAGGTTAGTCCAACCTCTCACCCAGTCTATTGTATCGTCTACTGGATTTAGTTCAAGTTCCCAATCTGCCCTATATTTCAAGGGGAGGGATTCCTGCTGGGCCTCCATAGATTTATAAACCCCTGATATCAGGCCTTTCTGTCGTGGTCTAGTGTGGCATATGTCCTCAAAAGGGGTGTTGTTAGTGGCCTGCGAGACATTATAGTGGGAGAGGAAGAAATGCCTAATCTGTAGGTAATGAAAGTATTCTGAGTCTGGGATGTGGTATAGGGCCTGCATATTTTGAAAAGAGATCGACTTCCCTCCAACAAAGAAATCGCCCAATTTGGTCAGGTTTTGGTCTGTCCACTGATGGAAGGATTCCGGGTCTAGAAAAGAGGATGGGAACCTTGGGTCTCCTAGGAAGGTGGCCCCTAAGGAGGGGGAGGAAGCCAAGTCGTACTTGGACATGTATTGCTTCCAGAGACGCAGGCCTATCGCTACAATGCTGTTCTTCCTCTCAAGATCCGGGTGGGATGGGAGGGAGGACCACATTAGTCCAGGGAGGTGTAGGGGGGCAATGGAATCAGACTCAAATTTAACCCAGGGCACCCTAGACTGCCTTATGTTCCATTGTGCCTGTTGTGTGAACCTGCATGACAGAAAATAGAGCCACAATTGGGGCACTCCCAGGCCGCCCCTTTTTGATGAGCGGTATAAGACAGTTCTCGAGAATCTGGAGGGTTTATTCTGCCAGACGAAGCGATTTAGGTGTGTTTGAATGCCCTCTATATAGGATTTGGTTAGTCTAATGGGGAGTGAGCGAAAAAGATACATTAGCCTGGGGAGAATTACCATCTTTAGGGCGGTAATCCTGCCTATAAAAGGGATATGAAGTGATGCCCAATGCTTTATCGCTATTTTGAGTTTAGTTACTAGCCTGGGGTAGTTGATGGCAAAGAGCTTATCGAAGTCATTTGCTAGATCTATACCAAGGTATGAGAGATGGGTGTCTGACCATGTGAAGGAGTAGGTTTGTTTAAGATGAATGAGTTCCGCAGGAGGGAAACCTACTGGGAGGGCCGTTGTTTTAGAAACGTTGACTGAAAGGCCGGAGACTTTGGCAAAGTTTGAAAGGGTAAGGAAAAGGTTGGGAAGGGATACCAGGGGGTTGGTAATAAACATTAATACATCGTCTGCGTACATACAGAACTTGTATGAGGAAGGGCCTTTCGCATATCCCGAGATATCTGGATTATTTAATAGGGCAATTGCTAGGGGTTCGAGGGCCAGAGCAAAAATTAGGGGTGAGAGAGGGCAACCTTGTCTGGTGCCCCTTCCCAACCGAAAGAATTCAGAGTTACAGCCTGGGATTCTAATTCGTGTTTTGGGGTTTTGGTAGAGGGCCTGAAAAGCATATAAGAATTCTCCATGGAAGCCCATGTTTTGCAGGAGTGTTCCTATATATTCCCATGAGACACTATCAAATGCCTTTTGTATGTCTAGGCTGAGCAAGAGGAGTTTGCGGGAGGATAGATTAGCATCTTGGATGATATTTGTGGCCAGCCTAATATTGTCAGTAATCAGTCTGTGGGGAATGAATCCCGCTTGGTACGGGGATATTAGGGTAGGGATAATATGTGATAACCTGTCTGCGAGGATTCTACTAAAGATCTTCAGATCATTATTAATAACTGAGATGGGCCTGTAGTTTTGGGGAAGGGCATGATTCTTGTTAGGTTTGGGGATCAGGGACATGTTTGCGAGTAGCATTTCTTCAGGAAAGCTACCACCTTGTAATATCCAGTTATAAAGGTTAACCAGTCTGGGGGCTAGGAGTTCAGGGAATTTTTTATAGTATAGGGAGGAGAATCCATCAGGGCCTGGGGCAGAGCCCAGTTTTAGAGCTTTAAGAACCCTTAAAGTTTCCGAGATGGTGATAGGGGCATTTAGGGAGTCCAGTTGAGTAGATGTGAGGGTGGGTAGGGGTATGTTCCGAAACCAGGGGTCTTCATTCAAAGGGGGAATCCCTCTATCTGAGGCTAACAGCTTGGAGTAGAACTCTTTAAAAATTTTTAGGACCTCCTTAGGGTGCGAGGTGACTGTCCCGTCGGGGTTAGAAAGTTTATATACATGCGATGGGCGTGTGGCTTGGTTCAATTTTCTAGCAAACATGGTGGAGGAGGAGTTGCTGTGTAATAAATATTTGGCCTTAGACCATCTGAGTGCTTTTTCCACTTTAGTGGAGAGGAGGGAGTCCAATTCCAAGCGTTTTTGATCTATGAGACGTCTAGTGTCTGCTAAAAGGAGCTTAGGGGTGTCTTTGTATAGTTGATCTAGTTCCCTGGTAAGTTCAAGGATTTTTTGTTTGTTCAATTTATTTTGTAAGGCCGAGATACTAATCAGTTTTCCCCTAATGACCGCTTTGTGAGCTGTCCAAAGCAGTGGCGGGGATATATCTGGGAGTGTATTTAAAGAGAAATATTCTTCAATTGATTGTGCCACCTGTGATTCTATGGCTAAGTCTGAGAGCATCGATTCATTCAGTCTCCAGGTGAATGGGGTTGGAGCCAAACGTATATATTCTGTGGTAAAGGAGACTATGTGATGGTCCGACCATACACAAGGGTGAATTTCAGCATCTGAGGAATTAGCCAAGATTATTGGTGATGTGTAAATATAGTCTAGCCTGGCGTAGCTATTATGTGGGTGGGAGAAGAACGTGTACCCTTTCAGGCCTGTGTTATGTGCCCGCCATGAGTCTACAAGTTGGTTACTTTGGAGGCCTGATGTCAGGGATTTTGGGAAGGCTCTAGTAGAAGGTGTCGGGGAGGAACGGTCCAGATTAGGATTAGCCACCATATTGAAATCCCCGCCCACAATCATGTGGGGGGAGTGGAAGTCAGCAAGTTTAGTAAAAAATTGGCTAAAAAAGGAGGCTGGGTTGTCATTGGGTGCATAAATACTTGCGATTGTAATCTCTCTGTTATGAATGACCCCTTTTATAATGACATATCTACTCTCCTTATCTCTATAAACCCGCTTAACCTCCATGGGAAAAGAGGAATGCAGAAGTATGGCTGCACCCCTACTCTTAGTTGAGTGCAGGGTGAAAAAAGATTGAGGGAAGTTCCTGTGAAGGAATTTAGGGTGAGAGGAGTGGGCAAAATGTGTCTCCTGCAACAAAATTACCTTGGCATCTAGTCTTTTATATTGGGTAAATGCTTTCTTTCTCTTTGTAGGGGAATTAAAACCCTTAACGTTGTGGGAGATGCATGTTATAGCCATTCGTATTGAATATACACAACCGATCTAACTGAAATTTGATTTATCTGTAAGGGGCGCAGCCATATCCCTGGAAGGTACACTGAAATAAATCTAATGTAAAGTAGCATATAGAACCGATAAGTACATATAAAGCGAAAATGACCTGTGACCAAATCTGTCATAAAAATGCATAAACATTGAAAAGGTATCCCGTTTAAACAAGTTGCATCAAAAAAAAAGGATGGGGGAGGGGAAAAAAAAAGGGTCAAACTGGCAAGATAGATACCGATAAGACAAAAAAAATAGCAAATACCAGCGGTGGGCAGACCTCTCAGGTGGTCGCCAAGTTCGGTCAGGTAAGACATAGTGGGTGATACCTGAAAAAGAAAAATGAGAACAACGAGACAGCATGGTCTCGTACCCGGCCGGGCCGACCATGTATCCAGTGGGTCGGGGAGGCTGAACGAATAGTTTCTGCCGGGTGGGGAAGGCATGCAGCAGCTCCGAGGGACAAACTTAGGTGTTGGTAGGTGGAAAAATGTGTGTCCGAGGAAGTGTTGCAGTAAGTCATATCAGGATGTGGATGAGTCCGAGGTGACTTGCATAGTTGCGTTCAGAGCGGGCGTTCTTCTTGAAACTCTCCGGCGTCGTAGCGGATCCTCCGTCTGTCTCTCCTGGGAGGGGGGGTCTGCCAGATCGGCGCGGGTCTGGGAGTAGAGGGGAGGCGACGTATTGCGGCAACGTCTAACAGGCCCAGCTTTACTAGGATCTCTTGTCCATCGTGTAAGGAGGTAGCTAGGTATGTGGTACCGTTGTGGGGTATGATCAATTTAAAGGGGAAACCCCATCTATAACGAATCTGCGCAGATTGCAGGATCGTGGTGACTTCTTTCATGCCCCGTCTACGGTCTAGGGTAGTCGGAGATATGTCCGGATAGATTTGTACGACATTCTCGTCTAATGTGATCCTGCGCTTGTTGCGGGCCGCACGGAGAATTTCTTCTTTTGTTAGAAAGTCCTTCATGCAGAGGACTATGTCTCTGGGCGGCTTGTCATCCGGAGGTTTAGGGCGAAGGGCTCTATGGATCCGATCACATTTGAATGCTTGTGAATCGTGATCTGGGAGCAGGGATTTGAACAGTCTGATCACTGTTGGTATTAAGTCCGATTCAGATTCCGGAATGCCACGGATCCGTAGGTTGTGGCGTCTGTTTCTATTGTCGAGGTCTTCGACTTGGGCTTGGATAGTGTGGAAGGCTGATGTCAGGGTGTCATGTTCTCTGCATAACTCATTATGGGCCAGGGCTAGTTCGTCATGTTTGGATTCTAGTTTTTCGGTCCGAGTGCCGAGTGCAGAGATTTCCTGGGACAGGGAGTGTGAAGTTTTATGTAGTTCCGTCTGGAACTTGGTGGCCAGTCTGAGGTACATTGCTTCCAAGCTAGCGTCAAGGTCAGCCTTAGATAAGGCAATAGGGTACTCACTGGAGACGGATTCAGAGAGGGGAGGAGGCCGTGGTGGAGAAGATGTAGATGCAGGAGCTTGACTTCCTCTCTCGGCGCCATCTTGCTCCATGCTGTAACGCTCACGCGTGCGGAGGAGATAGTGGGTTAGGGTGGGTTGCGAACCTCCTCGGGATTTCTTCCTCTTCGACGGCATGCACCGAGTCACGGTGAAGCGAGGGGTGTTAAAAAGACAGGGTTTCGTGCGGTTTATGGCCCTCTGGATGATGTTAGGGTCCCGGGCTGAGCGGAGCTAAACTCTCAGGCGTCCATCCGTCTCAGCGCCGCGCATGCGCCCCCAGGAAGGGGGTTTAAGTGCCATGTAAGCAAGTGGTTAAGCAGTTCTATCATGATCCTCTTTATACACCTCTATATGAAGGCAAAATGTGATGTGTTGTGAGTGGCTGTGTTTTTAATTGATGTTCTAACAAATGAATCCCCTAGAGGCTACAAGTACTGGTGTATGAACGAATTGTAAATCAGGCAAATCACAATTTCATATCTTTTTTCAAATGTGTTCAGTCTGCAGAGAATCAAACCATTCTTGGATTATGATTGCCTAGATTCCTAAACTGCATGTTTCATGCTGCACTGTATTAAATAATTCAAAGTGATAAAGCGACCGTTTCCTGCATTTTTAAATTCTGTGATTTTTTTCACATATAGATAATCAGTTGAATCAAAACATTTGTACTGTAAATAGTTAACCATATTGTTTTTTTTTCCCTTTTTATAAAATGTCCTAGATAACCTATTATAAAAATAAATAAGTAGTGCTGTTTTTCCATTACAAGTGTAGAACTCCCTGGTGTACATAGTATGAATAGGTGTGATGTAATGAGCTTAGGCAAATGTATATCTGTGGGGTTCCAGCTCAGGTCTGGTGGGAGGGCTCTGCAGATCAGGCC
The DNA here is from genome assembly GCA_028564925.1 of Lithobates sylvaticus. Lineage (NCBI taxonomy): Eukaryota > Metazoa > Chordata > Amphibia > Anura > Ranidae > Lithobates > Lithobates sylvaticus. Next base: position 366,238,184 of record CM053026.1, on the reverse strand, counting down.
TCTTTTCCTTCCTCCTGGTTCTGGAAGTTTCTAGATTTGAATATTTATGGGAGTTTGACCAAACCCCAGACAGGAGGCAGGAGGCCTGGCAGAGTGGTAAGATGTACCATAAATATTCAAGGGCCTGGAAAGTGGTTGTTGTTGTCAGGTGGAAGATGAAGTGTTGAGGCTATGGTAGTGAGGGGACCCTGGGGGTGGTGGGGGCTCTGCCTCCAGGCCAGAGCTAAGGAGAGAGGAAGAGAAGCTGTAGAGGGATCTCCACTAACCTATCGTCTCATCCTGGAGACACCCTGCCCAGCGAGCAGAGATCTATCCAGCAGGAGGCCCAAACAGCAGTCAATACAAGCAGCAGGATTCAAGAGACAATGTGAGTACCTTTACTTGATCACTCCCAGGGCCAATAAGGGAGAAGGCTGCCAGATGCAATATTTAGCATGCTTTCATGGGATAGTGTCATAGCTAACCTAAATCCATTGCTCTGGGACATTTCCCAAGACAGAAGGTGGGCTGGTATTTTTACAGTGGGGACAAATACAGTTGAGGCTTTTTGATTTTCCACCAAGGGGACATAGTATTCCTACATACAGTTGAGACTTTGCTATTTTCTACCAAGGGGACACAGTGCTCCTGCATATGGTTTAGGACTTTGTTATTTCTACTAGGGGGACATGGAACTCCCACCAGAAGATATTTGCCACCGATCCATTAAGGACTAACCTTTTAGTACAGTACAGTCTGGTATCCCTTTTTGCCGCAGATTGTACAAAGAATAGTTGTCCTCCAAGTTGTTGTTTAACTCAGTTTGGGCCTCCTATAACCCCTCATCCCTATCTAAGTCATATTCCCTCAATAAAATATAAAAACAAGCCCATTGACTGGTTTTCTGTGCCTGGATGCAGGTTGGAAAATGTGCGTTGCCTGGCTGTGCAAAAATAGGGAGACCCAAAATCCAGCAGCCACCTATGAGGTAGCGCTACACTAGTGCTAATATAACACTATAAGCACAATTTACTAATATAGATGTTTTATTTTAACTTTACTTTTCATTTCATCGCATGACAATTTTGATGTCAAAAATGTTTAATTCGCAAATAAATCATTATTTTACATATGCAATTACCATCACTCTTCACTTCACATCACTTTTTTTTATCCCTGTTTCCTACTTTCCTCAGTAGAAACATTTTGAAACATATAGTTATCCCCAGCCTTCAACTAGTATTTAAAGAGTGATAACTAGGAATTAGGGATGAGCCGAACACCCCCCTGTTCGGTTCGCACCAGAACCTGCGAACAGACCTAAAGCTTGTGTGAACTTCAGAACCCTATTAAAGTCTATGGGACTCGAACGTTCAAAATCAAAAGTGCTAATTTTAAAGGCTAATATGCATGTTATTGTCATAAAAAGTGTTTGGGGACCTGGGGCCTTCCCCAGGGGACATGTATCAATGCAAAACATTTATTTTAAAAACGGTCATTTTTTCAGGAGCAGTGATTTTAATAATGCTTAATGTGAAACAATAAAAGTGTAATATTCCTTTAAATTTCGTACCTGGGGGGTGTGTATAGTATGCCTGTGAAGGGGCGCATGTTTCCCATGCTTAAAACTGTCCCTGCACAAAGTGTAATTTTTGCAGGAAAAAAAGCTATTTAAAATCACTCACGGCTAATGAATTGCTGGCTCCCGTAATACAGAGAACAGTCATTCATTGAAAGTCATTGATAAAAAAAAAGTCATTGATAAAAAAAAAAAAAGCATGGGGGTTCCCCCAAATTCAATTACCAGGTCCTTCGGGTCTGCTATGGATATTAAGGGGAACCCTGCTTCAAATTAAAAAAAAAAATGACGTAGGGGTCCCCCTAAATATCCATACCAGACCCTTCAGGTCTGGGATGGATTTTAAGGGGAACCCCGGCCAAAAAAAATGTGGTGTGGGGCCCCCCTCAAAATCCATACCAGACCCTTATCCGAGCACGCAACCTGGCAGGCCGCAGGAAAAGAGGGGGGGGCGAGAGCAACCCCCCCTCCCTCCTGAACCGTACCAGGCCACATGCCCTCAACATTGGGAGGGTGCTTTGGGGTCTGTGAACCCCCAGATCCCACCCCCCCCCCTGTGTGAAATGGTAAGGGTACCATTTCACCAAAAAAGTGACAAAAATGTTAAAAATGACAGGAGACGGTCTTTGACAATTCCTTTATTAAAATCTTCTTTCTTCTGGTCTTCCTTCTTCCTTTCTTCATCCTTCGGTTTCTTCATCTTCTTCCATCTTCTACCATCTTCTTCTATCTTCTTCTTCCATTTTCTTCTTCCTCCAATCCGCTTCTTCTTGCTCTGGTCTTCTCGTCCGGCATCTTCTTCCACCGCGTCGGTGTCTCTTCTTGGGCCGCTCCACACAATGGGAGGCTCCCGCTGTGTGAGGCTTCGCTGCGTCTGACAGCTCTTTTATAACGGAGGGCGGGACCACCTGGTGACCCTGCCCCCCTCTGACGCACGGGGACGTCATGGGGACTTTCCTATGGCTTTCCCCATCACGTCAGAGGGGGGTGGGGGACAGCGAAGCCTCACACAGCGGGAGCCTCCCATTGCGCGGAGCGGCCCAAGAAGAGACGCTGACGCCGTGGAAGAAGATGCCGGACGAGAAGACCAGAGCAAGAAGAAGCGGATCGGAGGAAGACGAAGATGGAAGAAGAAGATGGAAGAAGAAGATGAAGAAACCGAAGGATGAAGAAAGGAAGAAGGAAGACCAGAAGAAAGAAGATTTTAATAAAGGAATTGTCAAAGACCGTCTCCTGTCATTTTTAAATTTTTTGTCACTTTTTTGGTGAGATGGTAGGGGTACTTTTGTACCCCCTTACCATTTCACACAGGGGGGGGGGTGGGATCTGGGGGTCTCCTTGTTAAAGGATGCTTCCAGATTCCGATAAGCCCCCCGCCCGCAGACCCCCACAACCAATGGCCAGGGTTGTGGGGACGAGGCCCTTGTCCCCATCAACATGGGGACATGGTGCTTTGAGGGGTCACAGACCCCCAAAGCACCTCCCAATGTTGAGGGCATGTGGCCTGGTACGGTTCAGGAGGGAGGAGGGGCCGCTCTCATCCCCCCTCTTTTCCTGCGGCCTGCCAGGTTGCGTGCTCGGATAAGGGTCTGGTATGGATTTTGAGGGGGACCCCATGCCATTTTTTTTTCTTGGCCGGGGTTCCTCTTAAAATCCATCCCAAACCTGAAGGGTCTGGGATGGATATTTAGGGGGACCCCTACGTCATTTTTTTAAAAATTTGAAGCGGGGTTCCCCTTAATATCCATAGCAGACCTGAAGGGCCTGGTAATTGAATTTGAGGGAACCCCCACGTTTTTCTTTTTTTTATCAATGACTTTTTTTTTATCAATGACTTTCAATGAATGACTGTTCTCTGTATTACGGGAGCCGACAATTCATTAGCTGCGAGTGATTTTAAATAGCTTTTTTTCCTGCAAAAATGACACTTTGTGCAGGGACAGTTCTTAGCACGGGAAACATGCGCCCCCTTCACAGGAATACTATAGACACCCCCAGGTACAAAATTTAAAGGAATATTACACTTTTATTGTTTCACTTTAAGCATTATTAAAATCACTGCTCCTGAAAAACGTCTGTTTTAAAAAAAAAAAATAAATTGATTGCATTGATACATGTCCCCTGGGGCAGGACCCAGGTCCCCAAACACTTTTTATGACAATAACTTGCATATAGGCTTTTAAAATTAGCACTTGAGATTTCTCCCATAGACTTTTACAGGGTGCTCGCGGCTTTTCGAATTTGCCGTGAACACCACAAATTCGCTGTTCGCTGAACAGGCGAATAGGCAATGTTCGACCCGAACATGAGTTCGACTCGAACTCGAAGCTCATCCCTACTAGGAATTAGGGATGAGCCTAACACCCTCCTGTTCGGTTCACAGCAGAACATGCGAACAGGCACTAAATTCGGCAGAACACACAAACACAGTTAAAGTCTATGGGACACGAACATGAATAATCAAAAGTGCTAATTTTAAAGGCTTATATGCAAGTTATTGTCATAAAAAGTGTTTGGGGACCTGGGTCCTGACCCAGGGGACATGTATCAATGCAAATTTTTTTTTTTTTAAACAGACGTTTTTTTGGGAGCACTGATTTTTTAATGCTTAAAGTGAAACATTAAAAATTAAATATTGCTTTAAATATCGTGCCTGGGGGTGTCTATAGTATGCCTGTAAAGTGACACATTTTATCTGTGTTTAGAACAGTACCAGAGCAAAATGAAATTTCTAAAGGAAAAATTGTCTTAAAACTGATTGCGGCTGTAATGAATTGTCAGGTCTCGGTAATATAGATAAAACTCATTGAAAAAAAGAGCATGGGATCCCCCCCAGTCCATTACCAGGCCCTTTAAAAAAAATGGCGTAGGGGTCCCCCCTAAAATCCATGCCAGACCCTCCAGGTCTGGTATGGATTTTAAGGGGAACCCTGCACCAAAATAAAAAAACAATGGCGTGGAGTTCCCCCCAAAAATCCATACCAGACTCTTTATCTGAGCATGCAACCTGGCAGGCCGCAGGAAAAGAGGGGGGGACGAGAGAGCACCCCCCCTCCTGAACCGTATCAGGCCACATGCCCTCAACATTGGGAGGATGCTTTGGGGGTCTGTGACCCCTC